>CM030359.1:425069927-425669927 GCA_017893485.1 Hemerocallis citrina | reverse complement strand
TCAAATATGCTATAACCATATTTGATGAAAACGGATTTGAATTAAGATCGAAGGAAAATGGTCGCAATACTAACAAGTCTTTTTAACATGAAAATGTAAAGCAGCTCAACACAGTTATGTTTTTTATTTTAGATAGATATGAATATTTATAAAGTCACATTTCCGTGACTGCATAGGTAGAGTAGGATGCTAAAAAGACTTGCCTCCTGTGAGTTCTACAATATCCTTATATTTTGAATACATTTGAATAGTTTAAGACTATCTATATCTGTATCCATATTTTAAACCAGATACAAAATCAAATTCTGATTGTACATTTCATATCAATTTGCAATCTTACATACACGTCACAACTTGATATTGAAGGACTCGAAATAGCATCAAGTAAAAGATATAAACTGCAACTGAAACATACCGATACTGAACATCTTAGTGAGCAAAATAAAATTATTTTATTTTATTTTTTTGAGAAAAAAACTAAAATTATATTACCATCATAAATGCTTACCGTCTAATCCCTTTTCAACATCCTCCATGTTGAATATGGGAACTGTTGATTCAGTCCTCTTCATGGCCCCCAGTTTTTGTCAATGTAATCTTTATTCTTACTCTTTCCCTTTTTTTCTTGAGCCACAACAACTCTTAAATACTATGTTAGGCTCCAAGTCAGCCTCTGTCAAGACTCGGTCATACCCGTATAAAGCCTGCCTATTGAAACAACATCCAGTCCCCACGTACATAGGGCCTTGGATACCATCTAAACCTTTCAAGTGAATCTACAAAATATAATTAAAATTTATAAGAAACCAGAGAATCCTAAGTACTGATATCAACAATACATATAATAGATGGATATCTTACATCAAAAAAGACAATATTGCGATTGGCATATCGACCATGCAAATAGATGCCATCAAATCATTGAGGAAACTGAGCATAACAAGTCTTCTTCCCATAAGAAGGATCCATCATGAAACACATTACGAAGAGCTTTGTTGTTATTCAAATAATGGTCACAATCCACATTCAGAAGGTAAGCTCCGTTCGTTGTAAACCTTCTATCTACAACCTCCTGTCAGTCCGGCGACTCAAATTCTTTCTTGTTATTACCCTTCATTGGATAGAATTTAACGACCCCGTTACTGTCGCTTATGTATATGGGGCTTCCACCGCCGAACTTCGTCAGGAATTCTGGTCCGAATTTATGTCTTTTGTCGGTTGTATCTCCGGATTTTGGATCTTTTGTGGTGACTTCAATGTACTCGTTTTAGTAACGAGAGATTGGGTAATGCTTCACGCATTAGTGACTCCCACTATTTTAATGATTGTATTCACTCTCTAGAGCTTATTGATCTCCCCATTAATGGTAGAACGTATACCTGGTCTAACATGAGGCTCTTACCCTCTATGGCTAAATTAGACCGTTTTCTTGTCTCCCAGGATTGGATATCTTTTTTCCATAACTCCTTTGTCCAAGCCCTTCCAAATCCTTGTTCCGATCATGCCCCTATTGCTCTTCATTCGAATTTCAATTTTGCCAAACCGTACAAATTTCGGTTTGAGAAATTCTGGCTTGAGGATCAGATTTTTGTCAATAGCATTCTCCACTGCCTCTCCTCCCTTATTGGGTCTTAAGGGCTGCGGCGTATTTTACTCAAACTACATGCCATTAAACAAAGGTTGTAAAGTATGGCGGAAGGAGAGATTTTCGAATGCCTGCGCCCTCAAGAATCTTCTTTTGTCTACTATTCATGCTATTGATCAACGTGAAGAGTTGGGATCGATTGGCGATCCTGATAGACTTCATAGGAGTGAATGTAAAAGAGAGTACAATTCACTTCTTTAGCAAGAACACATCAAATGGGCTCAACGTGCGAAGGGCAATTGGCTTCTTAAGGGTGAAGCTAACACTTTTTTTTCCATAACTTCGCTTCTCATCGACAACGATGTAATCGCATCTCGTCCATTGTCGTCAATAATGCCCAACTGACCAAGGATTCTGAATTTCATTCCACTTTTTTCTCTTCTTTAAAAATCTTTTGGGTTCCCAAGGAAACCGTTCCATACAGCTTGATTGGAATCAACTGTATGGAGATGAACACCATGACTTATCGACCCTCGAATCCCCGTTCTCCTTAGAGGAGATTAAACGAACAGTCTTCTCCTCTCACAGTGATGCTGCTCCAGGACCGGACGGCTTCCCTGCTTTCTTCTTCCAAAAATTCTAAGACCTTTTTAAGGATGACCTTCTCGCGATGTTCGATGACATTTTCAACGGTCATTTCTCTTTTGAACGAATTAATTATGCTCACATTGTCCTCATCCCCAAATGAGTGGTGTTAATCGGGTTTCTGCCTTTAGACCGATTAGTCTCCTTAACTCCCTCTTTAAAATTATTATGAAAATGCTGTCTAACCGTCTCAAACTTGTCATTTTCCCTTTAATTGATTCATCCACGATAGATTTATCTTGGATAGTGTGATGGCAGCGCAAGAGATTATTTCCGGTTGCCACCGTTCTAAGACCGAAGGTATTCTCTTAAAATTAGACTTCGAGAAAGCTTATGACAAAGTCAACTGGGATTTCCTCTTCGATATTTTTTCTCACCGCGGTTTCGGTCCTAAATGGACTGCTTGGATCAAATCCACCCTTTTTTCTTGTACTTCCTCTATCATTATCAATGGTATTGAAGGGAAAAAATTCATGTGTAAAAGGGGCCTCCGACAAGGCGACCCGATTTCTCCTCTTCTTTTCTCTCTGGTGACTGATGTTTTCAGTAAATTGCTCCTTACTGCTTGGAAAGCTAATGTTATTGAAGGCTTGGGTGGTTTCCAAGGTTTTCGGAGTGTGCTCAATCTGCAATACGCGGATGACACTATCATTTTTCCTAAACCGAATGGGATCACCCTTCGTTATCTCAAACTCCTTTATATCTTTGAGCAAGCCTCTGGTCTATCCATTAATTTTAATAAAACTTCTCACATTTGGCTTGGTGGTTCCAATGAGCGTTAGCTTGAGGTGTCCCAATTCTTTAATTGTGCCTCTGTTTCCTTTCCCATTTCCTACCTCGGTATCCCTTTGAGATGGGGCAAACTGCATAAAAATGATTGGTCCCCTATGATCGATAAAATGGAAAGGAGACTCAATATTTGGTCAGGGCGGCACCTTTCGCGTGGTGGTAGACTGGTGCTTGTAAACTTAGTCCTCTCCTCCATCCCGTTGTATATGATGTCATTTTTCTACTTACCCTCCTGGGTCATCAAGCGGATTGACAAGATTCGTAGAAATTTCTTCTGGTCCGGGTCACCGAACTATCAACATGGTAAACACCTTTGCAAGTGGGATTTGGTTTGCAAATCGAAATGCGAAGGAGGTCTTGGCATTCTTAATTTGAGGCACCAAAACCTAGCCCTCCTTGCGAAATGGATTTTGAAGGCCCTCAATCAACCAGAGTAAGCCTGGGCCAAAATTGTGTCTCACCGTTACCATAAAAGGCATAAAATTTGGGAACTGTCCCCTTTTATCCCTCCCGCCGCTTCCCCTTTTTGGAAGGGCATTTGGAAGGCGGCAGATATCTTTAAATGCGGAGTGCGTAAACATTGTGGTAATGGCTCAGCAGTAAAATTTTGGACCGATCTCTGGATAGATAACAACAAGATTGCTTTTAACTTTCCTCAATTATATGCCCTCACCCGAAACCCCCATGCAACTGTTCAAGATTACTTTACCATTGTCGGCAACCGTCGTGAATGACATATACCTTTAAAGGGGCTCTCCCTATTTCGCTCTTTCCCCAGTTTCATAACCTCCTTTCCTTATTGCGTTCCTACATTTTCTGGCATTGGACCAAATCGGGAGCCTACTCAGTTAAATCCTACTATAATTTCCTTAATACAGGTGGGGTAGTATCTCCCTATTACAAGATCATTTGGAAGAGTGTCGCGCCGCTTAAGGTTAAGATTCTTACCTGGCTTGCTATCCATGATAAATTATTAACGATTGAGGTTTTGAACAAAAGAAATCTCGCTCTGGACCAAAAGTGCACACTCTGTCTCATTCATCATGAAGATAAGGTGCACTTATTTATTAGCTGTCTTTTTATCCTTCCACTGTGGGCTCTATGTAAGAAAGCTTGGAATGTTCGCGGCATGCCGAGTTCTTTTCCTACGTGGTGGAGTAGCTGGAGATCCAATCATGTTTATCATCCTTTTCTCGCCTCATGGGATTTGTCCATGATGGTGTTAATCTGGATTATTTGGAAAGAGAAGAATGATAGGATCTTTTCTAATTCAACGCGTTCTATTAAGTCACTTGTTGACGACTTCATTTTTTATACGATTTTTGGGCTTCTTTGCTTAAACCTTCTAAATTTGTTAAACTACAGCTATACCGTCTTGATAATGCTGCTTGCTACTTCGATGCTCATGGTTTTCCTCCTTCTCTAGTTTAATTCCTTTTATTTTCCTTTACTACTTGTGTTTTCCTTCCGCCTTTATTTTCTATTTATTAACTTTATTTTCTTGCTGCTAACTTCTTTCCTTTTCTCCTTACGCAGAACTGACTTACACAGACTCATTACTATCCTTATCTACTTTTGTAAAGCAGCCGTTCTTTTTTCCTAAGGGTTTTCAGGACATCACCAGTATCCACTTTGTTTCGACTGCGCTGCAACGCATCGACTAGCTTTTTTGGCAGTGTTCCTGTTGCGCTACCTACTTTTGTTGCCTCACGTTATGTTTAGCCGTTATGATAGCTTCTTTTATTTCCCCGTCTGGTACTGGATGTTTTCTATCTTTCCTTTTGCTCCCTATGGGCTTGCTCTTTTATATCTTTATCCTCTATGCATCAGTCAGCTACTATTTCTTTTATTTTCTGGCTGTTT
The DNA here is from genome assembly GCA_017893485.1 of Hemerocallis citrina. Taxonomy (NCBI): domain Eukaryota; kingdom Viridiplantae; phylum Streptophyta; class Magnoliopsida; order Asparagales; family Asphodelaceae; genus Hemerocallis; species Hemerocallis citrina. The sequence continues at coordinate 425,665,045 of CM030359.1, read as the reverse complement.
TGTGACATTATCAGTTTGCTGCATTCGGAGTGTTACGTATGTTGTTGTTGTTTCTCTTTTTCTACTTCTTTTCCGTTGTGACTGTGGCGCTTTGTCCCTACTGTATTATGGTTTTGCTTTCTTCCCTATAGCCTCTATTGCCAGGGCTTCAGGCATGGGCTCGTAGCTGCCTGCTGCCCCGGTGGATTTTGTTATGTTGGCTGGCTTTGGTTTTTTATGTTTCCTCTGAGTTCTTTGTAGGTCCTCGTGTGGGCTTTTTTCCTTTGGGGCGTGGCAGTGCTCCTCTTCAAAGTTTCCTTTCTTTTGTTTGCATCGTTCGGCTCCGGTTGCTGGTCGTTTATTGCGCGGTCTGCCTTGAGAGCCTGTAGCTACTATCTCAGTAACTTTCAGCGGTTTCTGTTTGGCTTTGAGTCGTATGTATTGTTTTGTTTTTCTTTCTCTCAGTTTTATTTCTCGTAATCTATATGTATTTTCCTCCACTTTGTTTGTCTCTTGTAAACTGGACTCTTGTATTCCTTTTGCTTTTTAAATATACTTTCATTGCTGGAGTCTTCCGACTCTATCCCTTATTATAAAAAAAAGGACTGCAGACACCCGAATCTGTCCAATATCAGGGAAAGAAAAGAAGAAAATCATAAATATCTCCAAATATTAGAATATGAACAAATAATTAAAATTTTAAAATTCCATACTCGATATTACTATCTAATAAGAGAATGTTGGTCTAAGTCAAAATGGAGTCAGATGAGTGGACATGTGGCTTCCTGACATTTATTAAATCATAGTCAACCATTTTAATGAGTTCCCTTATCTTTAATTCTAGCCTTGTTTTACCTCTAAATCAGATCTTTATAGTTAGATCTCCTACCCCATTCCATAATCTTCTAAATGTTTCCAACTATCACAGGTCCTCCTTAATTGTGTTTTCATTAGTTGTATGTCCCTAACAGGGCCTTTTGTTATTCTTCATTAACCAAGTGAATAATTCTTACACACACGAAAAATTAGAATAAGAAACAGAAAGTACACACCAATGCATTCATTGCACCAGCTTTTTTTTTATGTTGGAAGCCTGGTCTCTTTTCACGAGAAACATAAACAAGGCGAGGCAACTCGTTACCATCTGTGTTAAGACCCCCACTATGCCCTAAAAAGACCTGAAATTCCCAAAAAAAAAAAACAGGAAGATAATGAAACATAACAGAGTAGTAAACTTTAAAATAAATAAAAAATCAATAATAAAGGTAAAACAGATCGAAAGAATCCATACCTGTATCATGCCTGGGTGATCCCGTGGATTATTTCCAGGCCAAGGAGTGCGATCCTGCATTGTCCAACCTTCTTCAGGAGTTTTCTGTGCTTTGGCAACAAGAGCATTTATTCGTACTTTGAACTCTTCATACTCCCTCTGCAACAACAGTTCGACAAGTAAGAATCTAAATATTTGTATAGCTTGTACATAGGACTGTGCATAGAGTTGGGTCTGAGCCAAACCCAGCAAGGCCAAATCCCCTAACAAGAGAGTTTTCCTTGGTTCAAGAAAATAAAACAGCCAAAATAAATCAGATCAGCTTGCCACTTCCCCAGAACCCAAAACCGCACCAATAACCGAACCTGCCCAGAAAAGTCCAAACTATTTTAGCATAATTAAATATTTCATTTACAAATTTCATTGTACATAGGCAATTTGATTCATATTTTAGAGAATAAGATTGCAATTGTCCTTTTTATGAACGAATATCATATAGTTAGTCATATAGTTTTTGTGTGTGTGTGTGTGTGTGTGTGTCGGGTGGGGGAAGAAAAAATCTGTATAAATAAAATTGCCCATCCCACGCGATAGAAGAAAACCAGCAGGAACCTTAACTTTGTAAAATCCCAATGGGAAGGTTTTGAAACCCTACAAAACCTAATCAATATTTTGGGTTGAAAGGAAATTCCTAAAACTTCGCCAAATGTGGCTCAAGCACGAGTATAATAACAGGACAGTGTTGGCACAGTGTTGAAACCTCTTAGCACAGTGTTGGCTGTGATAAGAGGAGGTTCTTTGAGAGGATCCACAGTACTGAAAAAAACATCAATCGGAGCCAACTAACTGTGAAGGCTCTCCTTCCTTCCCTATCAAATCTGTTTAAGTAATGGAGTATAAAAGTTAATAAAATATTTGATTTATCACTGCATGTCAGGAAAGAAGTCATATATAAAGGAAACAGTGAGGATGTAGGTAGCTAACCTCAATGCAAGCCTGTCAAGGTAAGTCTCACGGTTTATTGGGCACCATTTTGGGAATTGATCCAAAAGCCACCACAAACCAAACCAAACCAAACCAAACCTCGCATATAACGGATGTCAACCATAATGGGTAGGCGCCTCTTACAGGATGGGTGATACGGTATTGGAAGAAGAAACACAAGATGATAAGACGTAATATGATGACAATTCGATAAAGGTTTAGTTGGTTAGATGGAATTGGGACTGTCCGGCTTAAAGGTAGGCGCATCATCAGCCCTGACAAATTGAGAAGGGAAGTAAAAAAACTATCAATTCGCAAGACTGCAACTATTAAATTCAAACATTATAAATTAATTTACCTGGCAGGCTAGGATCAACACCAGAAAGTGAGAGCGTACGCATTTCTCCATAACCTAATGGACCAGATCATCTGATGGACCGGCGATCAGGTGAGGCATCCGGTATTTCCCCAGAAATCTGAATATAGTGAATTGAAATAAGACTGACCGTATGATGAAAAATTGAAATAAGACTGACCGTATTTCAATCATAATCAATTGTGTATGCAAACGGAAGACTGCGAACATAATAATAAAAATTACAAATTTACAACAATAGGAAGTAGACGTGCCCCTAACAAATTTCAAATAAGAAGTGGCATGAAACATTATAATGTTCAAGACAATAAAAATTACAAATTTACATAATAAGAAGAAGGTGTGCCCCTTACAAGTTTCAAATAACAACAAGAAACTCAGTTCTCTTTTCCTTTTTCCCCCAATTCTCATAAACTAGTTACTGGATCCCTCCTCGCATCACTTGGGTGACACGAAAGGCAGAGGGTCTTAGAGGAAAATTACCAGTTGGTGCTGTAAATCACTAGCCTTGTCAAGTTATCTATATTTTAGTTGATCTAGAAGCCAGTTATTTAACTATGCTCGTGACTAGGTATTTGTGATTTCCAAATACATTATGCATTCATGCACATTGCACACTTCCAAATTTAGAATTGCCTCCTTTTTAAAAGAATATTTTGTCTGCTAGGTTCCTAATACTCACTCTAAGAAAGAAAATTAAATTCTTTAATTCACCTGCTGGCCATTGGTGAATTAAATCGGGAAGATGAAGATAAATCGACATCTTCGGGGGCCTGCTGCCATGTACGCACTGTCTTCCCATTGCCTTGAGTGTAATTGAACTAATTGTCGAGATCATAATCAACTCCATCTTCTTCATCATCTCCCTCAACTCGAGGACTACCAGAAATAGCATGCAATTCTTGTAACGAAACATTTTGGTTTTAGGTTACAACAGCTTAACTTATCCAAAATCAATTAATTATTCAGAGATGTTAAAAAGTTGATGAGATTCAAGAATTATCCAAATGATTTCTTTTACAACATAACAATAGAAACCAACCATCTATTTTATGTGCATTGCATTAGCCATATATGATAAATCTAGTGAAAAATAATTTGAGATACTTCGCTCCATATTTTTCACAAAAATAAGTCATCCAATTTAATTCATTAATTTTTAACATTTAATTCAATTCTCAGAGTTGTAATTGACAAAAAAGGTATTTCTGAAGACAACTGGTCCTCATGGCCACAAAAAGAACAAGGAAAAGAGATAGCATTTGTGCTATTAGATATTGTATTATATATAGTCCCATATCGGAAATGTATCATTTTCGTATTTGGTCCCCTCCAATATATAGGAGTCATTGTACACAATTATATTTGATTCCAATAATCCAATCATATTTTTCAATCTCTCTGTTAACATTATCATGGTATCAGAGCCAATAATACAAATCCTCTTTTCTTAATTTCTCATCAAAACCCTAGAATCCAAAAATATATATATATATGGACCGCTGCCAACAAAAGGAAGAAGAAGTCTCCACAGCAATCAAACCCTAAATCCAACATCGGCCATCATCGTTCATATTCGTCAGGTCGTCAACCTCGTCGACGTCATCATCGTCCATCATCGTTCATCATCGTCAGGTCGTCAACCTCGTCGATGTCATCATCGTCCATCATCGACGTCATCATCGTCCATCATCGTCGACATCATCGTCCATCCTCGACTCCTCCCGAAACCCTCATCAGCCTCCTCCCTTCCTCGTCTCGAACCCTTTCCGTCTCCAACCATCACCGCCTTCCTCTTCCTTCTTTCTTCAACCCTAGCCGCCCTCCCTAACTCCAAAAATCCTACTCGACTCCTCCCGAAACCATCATCGGCCTCCTCCCTTCCTCGTCCCAATCCCTAGCCGTCTCCAACCATCACCACCCTCTTCTTCCGTCTTTCTTCAACCCTAGCCACCCCCCAACTCCAAATCCTATATCGGTCCGAAACCCTAAATCCACATCCTCATACCTGCAACCCTAAACTCATTCTCTCTACATCCGAAACCCGAAATCAAAACAAACCCAAACCCGTTTCTATTTTCCAAAAAATCAAAACAAAAAAATCAAAACAAAAAAAAAATCAAAACAAAACAAAATTGCAAGTACCGGTGCTTCTCCATGGAACCCCAACTTCGACAGTATCTTCCAGTTTCCACCGATTTTCCCTTTTTCTCTGCTAAAGATTGGACTGATTGGACTGCCTTTGTTGAGACCATACTTTTCGAACATTCCTTATTGGGTCACATTGATGGCTCTACTCCTCATCCCAAAGATCCCGCAGATACCACGTCAGAAACCGACAAGCAACTGATAGGCCCTTCCCAGACCACTTGGGATGATCATGATCGTCGTATCATTTCTTTTATTATATCCTCCGTTGACCGCTCCCTCCGTGCAAATCTGCTTCGTATTCGTCCCGCTCAAGCTTTTTGGCTTCAGTTGACTACTCAATATGTTCAGGCTAACGAAGCCCGTGAGTACCAGCTTCTTGTTCAGTCAGTCATTGATCGTCAGGGTGATCGCAGCATTCAGAAGTATTACCCAGCCATGCACCATATCTGGCGCGAATTGCAACAACTCACGCTTTAACTTATAGTAGCCTTCTACTTAAGTTGTATCCATGCTTGTAGTTGTAGTGTTAATGTAGAACCTTCATGTTGTAGTTGTAGTATTAACTATCACGTTGTAGTTATAGTGTTAGTAAAGAACTATCATGTTATAGTAAATTGCGTTGGTAAAGAACTAGCATGTTGTGGTGGTAGCTTTAGTGAAAGCCAATCATGTGTAGTTGCGTTATTGTGTTGTGAAGTAGTCCTAGTAAATCCCCTAGAAGGAATCCCATGTTTGAGATTATATAGTTAGAGCCATGCATGCTTGAATGGTGTATTGTAGCATTCTAGTTAAAAGAACCATGCTTGAATTGTATATGGTAGTGAAAGATTGAAAAGGAACCATTAACCCATGCATCTAGCTCCTAGGTGATTCTAACTCAAACTTGAGAGAGAACCCAAGAATCTAGTTGCATGTAGTTCTAGTTCGTTTTGCAAAGGAAACCGTGGATTCTAGTTGTGCGAGGTTCAAATTAAATTTGGACCATATCATGGGGCCATTCCTTATGGGCAATAAGGGTTGGGAAGGTCACTAGTAATAGTTAGTTCGATAAAAGTTGTTATGTCGCTTTGGGCTTCTCATTGGTAGAATACCTGTTTTAGACTGTTAGTAGATTCTTCTGTTACTTCTAATTATAGAAGATCGAGTTTTCTAGTAAGCACATTTGGTTGCTTCTAGGTTTGATTACCTGTATGGTTGTTTTTGCATATGGTTGTGCTCGTACGTGGCTCGACTGGCCCGTATGTAGCTGTGGGTCTCATACGCAGCTCATTTGGCTCGTATGTGTGTTGTTGCTCGTACGTGGCTCGACCGGCCCGTGCGTAGCTGTTGGTCTCATACGCGGCTTATTTGGCTGGTATGTATGTTGTTGTCTCATACGAAGCTGCCTGGCTCGTAGGTAACTGTTGGTTCATACGTAGCTTATTGGCTCATATGTATTTGGTTTACTCGTATATAGCTTATTAGCTAGTAGGCAGTTTTGTTGTGCTCGTCTAGGGTGATACTATTACCCTAGGGGCCATCGACCATCAAGACATGTGTTTTCTTACTCCTAAGGGACTGTGGACGAGTCACTCCTTGTGTACCGTCGGATCTTAACCGGTGTAGGTTGATCGCAGACCAGAGTATAGACGAAATCCAAGTTCAGGGTAGTGGCATGCAGGTACATTCGTATTGCCGGGGTCTTGGATTGATAGGCCATGAACCAGATCCTTAGGGATTCTGGTAAGTCTAGGATGAGCAACCTAGAAGAGTTGTCTTGCGAAGTCTAACTTAAGACTTAGCATGTTGTGTAGATTCTGTGGTCATCCCTCAGTTTGTTTAGGGTTAGTGACATTGTTAGGGTAGTAACTTATGGCTGCTACCTAACCTTCATCTTTTGCCGAAGGGAAGGAGTTGGTGTTAAGGGTGATTCCTTATGATCCAACCTGTCCTATAGGCCTGCATTAGGTGGTGTTATTGGGTTGTACCCTTCTTGTCAAAGGGATAGGGTTTGTGGCTTCTCACGAGTTGGGAGCACGGGATCCGTATCTCATCTGTTAATTTCTGAAGTGCCTTGATGAGCGGGAGCGATTCCTGTCAGAGCCAGGGGGATGGACCCTTGGCACTCCGTCTTGGCTTGGATCTAGGGGCGAACAAGCCATAGACTACGGTTTGGCTAGGGGGCGGCAGGGGGCTCTCCTGTTGGCGGAAACTCCGGGGTTCGTCAGATTTTTGAGTGAGGCAATAGTGGCAAACGGAGACACCACTATAAAACTGCAATTGGCGGAATTAGACCGTTTCAGGGCAACCTCATCAGTCATGTCTAATCTTCAGAAATAAGTTGAGTACAAGAGTAGAACTCATAGCGCGGGTTCAAATCCCTATAATGAAGAGACGGCTTGAGATGGGTGCATATAGTATGGGCTGCATGTTGTTTCGAAGACTTGCTGGCATTAGAATAGGAGCATCTTATCTTTAGTCAATATTGCATTAGATTCTAGTCATAGCACTCACGAACACTTAAACTACACCGATACATTGCCATGATTGTATGTTTGTTTTGGGAGACTCGCTGCTAAGTTATCAGCCTTAAAGCGTCAGTGAATACTGACGTCCCCACTTCAATAGGTACTGGATCGCAGAAGTACAGGTGCGAGATTCAGGAGGACTCAAGGCAAGGATAGCGAGGAGGCGATGTCAATTTAAGTTCCGCTGTAATATTTATGTTGATTATCTCTTTGTTGAAAAGTACTCAAGTGAGAGTTACCAAGTGTTGTTCTTCATTCCTTGTACTCTGATGTAAGTTGTTGAAAGTTATAACACTTGGGATTGTACAGGTATTATTGTAACACTGTTGTAATGTATTGCAGTTGTATAACATTCAGACTTATAATACATTTGTGTTGAATAAAAAGTTTCAAATTTTTCTGTTTTTCTGTGTATTGTGATTAATTGAAGAAAAGATTCTGGCTTATGTCACGGTTTTCCAGTATATGCAAATCGGGGCGTTACAAAGAACTTAGTACAATTCAAGTTAGCCAGCAAGATTTTAACACAAGCATCACAATTAAGTACCTTTAACAAATAAAGTACATGAACTTTTATAGTTTCTACACAAGAACCATACTATGTTTCATATTGGAATGAAAAGACTTTCAATTCAATCATGGTTTAACATTGAATCATCAAAATTGGAATGCAACATGTATCCATAAAAGTCATATAATCAAAATTGGAATGATATTTAAAGACAATTTAATCATTGGAAACACATCGATGAGTTTTCATGTTTTGTATTGGAATAATATGATTATTCTAAGTAAATTCTCTAGATATATAATACCATCAAAATTGAAATAACATAATATATTTTTGGAATTTATGTGGAATCATCAAAATTATCTAAAACATGTTAACTATCAAAATTGATGCTTAAGTTTGAGCTTCTCTATGGCTGTTATGAGTTCTAATTATGAAAATAACTAGGGTATTAAGGCCTTTATGACTCAATAGCTCTTAACCTCATTTCCCCACAGTTTTGACAATTAGACCTCTTTGTAGTCCCTTAGTAAAGGCATCAGCCATATTCTGTTTGGATCTCACATCAATGAGAATAATAATCCCTTGCTTAATGAGATAGTTCAACTTTGCCTGTCTAAGACTGGCAGTTTGTCTCTTACCATTGTAAAGAGTATTAAATGCTACAGTTTTTGTAGCTTGGTTGTCGCAAAATAAGTTAAGAGTGGTTACTTTAAACATTCTCAATGGAATATCTAGCAACAGGTCTCTCATCCATTCCGCTTCTTCACCAGCACAAGATAACACAAAGAGTTCAGACTCCATAGATGAGAATGCAATGCCTGGTTGCCTTTTAGATTTCCATGATACAACTGCTCCTCTTAGTGTAAACACATAACCACTAGTGGATCGACTTTCACCAAATTCTGTGCACTACGATGCATCAGCGTATCCTTCCAAAACTGAAGGATGTCCAGAGTAGCACAAAGCCAACTCTTGAGTACCACTTAGGTAACCCATTAGCCTCTCAAGGGCATTCCAATGTGACTTACTGGGATTACTAGTGAATCTGTTGAGTATGCCTACCGCAAAGGCTATGTCTGGTCTATTGCAGATCATTACATACACGAGACTTCCAATTAGTTTGGAATAATCCAACTGTCTCACTGTTGCACCATCGTTAGGTGTCAACTTATTGTTATAATCATAAGGTATTTCAGACCTTTTGCAATCATTGTATCCCCACTTTTGTAACACATTATTGATGTAGTGAGATTGACTAAGGAATATTTCTTGCCTACCAAAACTCACTCTCATACCTAATATAGTGTCCACAACACCTAGGTCCTTCATGCTGAATTCTTTGGATAGCATAGTTTTAACTTCAATTACAGTTGAGAGGTCGCTTCCAATAACAAGCATGTTATCAACATACAAAAAAATTATAGCAATTTTATTTGATAGATCGCGTAAATAAATAAAGGCATTTATTAGAATTACTAGATTCAAAACCTAAGCTCTTTATTATTGTATCAAATTTTTCATGCCATAATTTGGGTGCTTGTTTTAACCCATACAAAAATTTTATCAATTTGCAAACTTTGTTCTCTAAACCTTTAAGTACAAAACCTTCAGGTTGATTCATATAGATTTCTTCATTAAGATTTTATCAATTTGCAAACTTTGTTATCTAAATTGTATAAATTGTCCAAGCCCGGGGCAGGGGCGTTACATAAACGGCTCCTAGAACGATATGATTCTATTGAGTGCTGAATAGAAGAAGAGAGTACTTCATATGAGAGGGTGAGAGAGTTTCTCCATTGTAATCATCATCAAGTTCCAATTAGGCTTAAGAGAGAGTCGCGGTGAGAATTGTAATATTCTTGTATCTTCTCTAGTTGAAATAATATCTCGGTTCTTCCTCCCCCAGATTAAGGCGAAAGCCCCAACCGGGACAATTTTTGTGTGCTTTGTGTGATTGGTGCGATCTAGTTTTGCTTGGTGGTTTGTGTTGATTGTGTCAAAGCCTCAATAAGATCCTCAAATTCCTAACAAGTGGTATCATAGCAATCAGGTTCGTGAATTTGTTCGAGTTCCTTGGAGGAGATGACAGATCAAAATACGAAGATCAAGCTGTTTGATGGTAAGATCAACTTCAATCTATGGAATGTGGACATGTATGATGTTTTGGTTCGAAAGGACTTGCACCTTGCCCTAGAAGAAAAGAAGCCAACCGACATGAAGCAAGAGAAGTGGGATGAGATTTGTTTGAAAGCCTTAAGTTTAATTCGGTTTCAATTGGCGGACGAAGTCAAGTGTAATATTCTTAAGGAGACAAGTGCGGCGAGTCTATGGGCAGACTCAGATCTGACTACTCGGTGTTGTCGTTGATAGATCGGATGTATTGGAAGAGGAAGCTGTTTAGGTTCTCAATGAAGGAAGGTACCCATCTTTAAGATCATATTGTGGAGTTCAATAAGGTAATATCTGAACTGAAGGCGATTAATGCTGATGATCTTAGCGAAGAGGATAAAGCTTTCAACTTGATTTATTCACTGCCAACTTCTTATCATCACTTAATAACTACCATGCTATACGGAAAGTCATTCAAGGAGACACTTACAGTAGATGGGGTGATTAAGGGTCTGAAGTAAGATTAACTAAGAAAGGAGACTCATAAAGGAGGGTCTATTTCTACAAGGTGCTTTGCAGTGGATGGTGATACTTCAATTGAAAGGGATGCAGCACACAAGGGTAAGATTCGTTGCCACTATTGTTGAGGAGTTGGGCATTACAAAAGAGAATGTCGCAAGTGGTTGAGTCAGAAGAGTGCTACTAAAAAAGGTGAACAAGCTCGTATAACACAACTGATTTAGGTAAACCAGCTAGGTATGAAGACCTATGTCTTCTAGTTTTAAGTTCTTCAGATGTGGATTCAAGTTGGTATCTTGATTCAAAAAGTTCTTCTCATATTTGCTCCGAGAGAGATGTAGCGCCCCGATTCCCATATAACTGGGAAACCGTGACACATGCCAAGATCTTTCCTTCAATTAGTCACGATACACAAAATGCTGGAATTTAAAACTTTTTATTCAATACAGAGTTACCCCGCAGTAATTACAAATATCAGTTTGTAATACCAACTGTAGCGCCTGCCCTTTTTTTCTTTTTGACTCCAAACTCAATTCTTCCAATTTCTATATCACTTTAACCATAAACTAAGATAGTTGTGTTTCAGGGAAAATTTCGGCAGAGTCTCCCCTGTAATTTCTACCCCGAAACACAAAAAAGCTTACGGAATTCTGCTCTAAATTCCGTAGCTCACATCACAGGCAATAATATCACAGGTTCCCCAGGCCAAAATGAGCATCATCACACAGGCAATATATATATATATATATATGCTCTGGGGGCCAAACTCATAACGGTTTATCAATTATCAATTAAAAACCATAAATCCTTTTGAAAATGTAGTAAGGTTTTTAGAAAATAATTTATGAAACATACCACAGGGCCCGGTACTCCACAACGAGATGGGTACGGGTTAACAACATAGCATACCACCCCACACTATACTCATCATCATGATCCACATACTTATACAGCAAGAATACAATTTAAATCATAAAATGCACTATTCACACAATTAAACCTTAAGCGCCCATGGTAAAATGAAGCTCCGTCCACAGAGTCTACACCTCACCTCTGCACCGCTGAGGACCTATAACAGTGGGGGCCTAGGTAGTCCAGAGACTCCCTAACCCCCCAAACACTAAGGGGTTAGCCATTTCTGGTGTGAGTATAATTTATTAATAAGCAACTAAATTAAACTTATAAGTAAAACAGAATGAACTTACGAATACCAAGATAAACCTGAGCATGCAAATATCATAAATGGAATTTCACATCAGATACTCGCTGCATCACTTCCTGTATGCATATCCACACCTGCTCACAAACATACTTAACTTTAATTTGGAAAATCATTTCCAAATTAATTGCTTAAGGCCCATCACTTTACGCCTTATGCAAATATTCCTTTCCAATTTCATATCACATAACATCGCATTCATTCATTCTTACAACACATATCATCACGTCTCGCAATATATCACTTTCACACTCATAATTCGTCTTAAATGGAAAATAAACGTGTATCCTAATTTCCTAGTGTTTGTGTATGCCATGAACTAAGTCTAATGCAACAATACAGAATAGAGAACAGATGCACTTAATCTAATATCAGCAAGATTCTGGATGCACATGCACCCCATACTACATGTGACCCAGGTCAAGCCAACATACTTAGTCCAATGCAAGCGAGACTTTGGAAATGTATGCATCCCATACTACATACTTTCCAAATCAAGCCATTGTTTCTAAGTTAGGGATTCGAACCCTCGCTATGCAATGCATTCTAATTTTGTCTACTTCCTGTTCCTGATAGTATGACATGGTCGAGTTCAAAGCCGTGACGAACTTAAAGATATACCGCAGTATACCTATAGCATCGTATTTCACCGGACCACAGTCCGTACGACCCGTTCGTGTCCACTAGCATATACCTGGATCCCATTCAACAGTCGTAACAAACTTAAAGATATACCGCAGTATACCTATAGCATCGTATTTCACCGGACCGCAGTCCGTACGACCCGTTCATGTCCACTAGCATATACCTGGATCCTATTTAACAGTCGTGACGAACTTAAAGATATACCGCGGTATACCCATAGCATCGTATTTCACCGGACCGCAGTCCGTACGATCTGTTCATGTCCACTAGCATATACCTGGATCCCATTCAACAGCCGTGACGAACTTAAAGATATACCGCAGTATACCTATAACATCGTATTTCACAGGACCGCAGTCCGTACGACCCGTTCGTGTCCACTAGCATATACCTGGATCCCATTCAACAGCCGTGACGAACTTAAAGATATACCGCAGTATACCCATAGCATCGTATTTCACCGGACCGCAGTCCGTACGACCCGTTCGCGTCCACTAGCATATACCTGGATCCCATTCAACAGCCGTGACGAACTTAATGATATACCGCAGTATACCTATAGCATCGTATTTCACCGGACCGCAGTCCGTACGACCCGTTCGTGTCCACTAGCATATACCTGGATCCCATTCAACAGCCGTGACGAACTTAAAGATATACCGCAGTATACCTATAGCATCGTATTTCACCGGACCGCAGTCCGTACGACCCGTTCGTGTCCACTAGCATATACCTGGATCCCATTCAACAGCCGTGACGAACTTAAAGATATACCGTAGTATACCTATAGCATCGTATTTCACCGGACCGCAGTCCATACGACCCGTTCGTGTCCACGATGAGTACTAAGCACAGGAACTTATCTAAGTCCCAAATGAAATGCTAAGACATCATTAAAGCCCGATAGCTTATGGTCACCACACTGCGGTATGCAGAGGGTTCTTCATCAATTGTCCGATAAAATAACTCAAGAATTAGCAGTAGCTGTGACCCAAGCTATGCTCATCGGAATTCAACACACTCAGATTTCTAGAAGGGTAGGGAGATCCACAACAATTCCCTAATGGGCGACTCTCTCAATATTTAAGAGCTCAAGTCCCCAATTCACATTTAGATTCATCTCACACCATGAGCTACGACTCTTCCAACATAGCACACAAATTCAATCATTCCTTCAGCAGAGCGTTTACAACCCTTCACCAAACGAACTCTAGAATTTCTAAACTTGAGAATCATCAAATAAACCCATACCAAAAGCTACTCTCAAGGTTCATAGCAAGATCATACCTACACAAATGGTTATGACCCTTTGGACTTCAGTCCAAAGCAATCGGCTTCAGCTCTGTCCTTTCAGACCAGCTGCACTCCACAATTTATTTTGAGGTATCAACCGACCTCGATAATTTATGAAATTTAACCTATAGTTGTGGACACATACAAGAGTGTCCACACAAATTCTTAACTCAAAACATCCATGCTACACTAAGATACAAAAACAAAAATACACAGCCATTCATAATTTAAAGTTTTCACAACGCACCATGTGCGTAAAATAAAAGATATCATACTCACAAATTGTCCCGCAAAGACTCGAAGCGCCATCTCGCCATCCCGAATCAAAGTCGCCAACATATCCTTTTCGGAATCCTTTCGAAAAACGGACTCCGCCATGACGTAGAGAACCCTTCCATTAGTCTACCCCCAAATTTAATTTGGAAACGGTGGAGAAATGGAGTGGATTTGAGGTGGGGAGAAGGGGAGCCGATGGGTTCGGCTTGGTGTCGCCTGGGAAGGAAACGGGAGAAGAAAGAAGGAAATGGAGAAGGAAAAGGTGGGGGTGGGGTGGGGTTTATAAAATAAAATAATTAAATAGATAGATAAGTAAATAATAGAAAGGAATATTACATACAAGCCCCTAAGTCCCAATTATATTTCAAATGAACCCCAAAACTCTACTTTAATAATCCAAACAATACAAAATACATTAAAATGACTTTGTAATAATCCGTATAAAATAATTTCATTTTCGAAAATAAAAAATAAAGTAGACAATATATCTTATATTTCTCGATAAAAATAATTATTATCGGAAAATACATATTCGCACGAAATTCTCAATCGCGCACACATTTCGATGCAAAATAGCCATATGCTATTTTTCGGGTCGTTACAAGAGACATGTTTTCTACTTACAAGTCGTCAACAGGCAGTAGTGTCAGAACGGGGAGTGGTGAGATTTGTGAAGCAGTGGGTGAGAGAATAGTTGAATTGAAGACATCAGATGGTAAAGAGTTCACACTAGAAGAGGTCATGCATATTCCTTCGATACAGAAGAATCTGATATCCTTAGGGACTCTTGATGCTCATGGCTGTAGGTACACAGCTTGATGTGGAGTTTTGACAGTTTGGGATAGTCGTCGTAAGGTAATGAAGGGTAAGAGGAAAATTGGGTAAGGTCAGCACAACCACTACCAACTTTGTGGGAGCAGAAAACTCGGCCAAGTGTATGGAAGCCCATTGTTCCTAAAGCATCATCTAGTAAGCCATCATTAGAATTACCGAATCGAGACTGTAACGTTCGAATACAGTTGGAAGGTGGAGAAAGCCTTGGTGTAGGTGGAGTTCGTGTGGAAGGTGGCACCTCCATGATTACATCTATAAGGGTGTGCCCTTGAGGGGGCATACAGCTGGAGGAAAATAGGTGGAGGTTTATTAAACTAGCAGAAGAAGCCATAGAAACGTGTTGTTCACAAAGCGAAGAAGAAATATCTAGAATAGTTTTAAATCACACAGGTATGGATTCATGCGTATGCAATCCATAGTGGAGATTGTTGGGTTTATGTCTTGCATACGATGTTGGATAAGAAGACAATAAGATGATGGAGGGACAGAGATGATTGGAGAAGGAATGGAGGCAAGAAGGAGATAGTCAGTGGCAGCAGCAGAGGAAGGTTGCGGTCGACCGACCCCTGTACACAGTCCTCCCGCGAGGGGACAGTCGACCGTTCGCGACGCTGATGAGTTTCGGGCTTGATTCTGGCTGATTCGTGAGAAGCCCAACTTGCTCTTCAAGTTAGAACGTGTGGCTCTTATCATAGGTTATCTCTTATGTACTATCCAATGGCTATTGTAACAAGATATCAATCTTAATGTTTTCTCTAGATCCATATAAACAATTCTAAATGGCTTCTAGAACAATATAATTCTATTGAGTGCCGAATAGAAGAAGAGAGTACTTCATATGAGAGGGTGAGAGAGTTTCTCCATTGTAAGCAGCATCAAGTTCCAGTTAGGCTTGAGAGAGGGTCGTGGTGAGAATTGTAATATTCTTGTATCTTCTCTAGTTGAAATAATATCTCGGTTCTTCTTCCCCCAGATTAAGGCGAAAGTCCCAACCGGGACAATTCTTGTGTGTTTTGTGTGATTGGTGCGATCTAGTTTTGCTTGGTTTTTTGTGTTGATTGTGTCAAAGACTCAACAAGATCCTCAAAATTCCTAACACGTCGTTCCCAACAACGAGGACATTTACAATAGACTCGCTGTTGGGAACGGCGAGTTTAGTTCAAAATAAATTTCTATTGAGTTTTTTTTCCAAAAATTCACCAAGTCCAACAGAGTGTTTCACTCTGTGAAATTTCCTACATCTTCGTCATTCCCAACAACGAGTCTAGTATAAATGTCTTCGCCGTTGGGAACAGCGAGTCTTTATTGAAAATTTTGAACTAAACTCGCTATTCCCAACAGCGAGTCTAATGTAAATGTCCTCGCCATTGGGAACGACGAGTCTTCATTGAAAATTTTGAACTGAACTCGTCATTGGGAACGGCCATGTCCCAACGGCGGGCATGAAGCAACTAAACTCGCCGTTCCCAATGAGTTTAGTTTCCGTAATAGGTGGCTGTCCACTTTTTGCAATGAGTTTAGTTGCCGTAATGGGATTGGCGAGTTTAGTTGTTGAGTCCACAAGCACAAATACTTTGGCAACTGTCCTTTTTCTGCAAATAGTTTCGAAAAGTGGTGTATTAAAAAAAATTCGGGGGGGGGGGGGGGTGCCGTAATAGGTCACTTTTTGAAAATATTTGCAATTATGAGCCAGTTTTGAAACTATTAGCGCTCTTGGATTACTTTGTGCCACGTCAGCAGTGACTGTTATTCTCATTAGTGATATCTTCATTTTGAAATTCGCTAATAGGAATAGCGGCATATGTTTTAAAATATTTGAAATTTTTTTGTTGCTGTCGCTATTCCCACTAGCGACCTTAATATATATGAGTGTATTGAGACACTTAACGATTTCTATAGAGCTTTTTCTCTATTGGAAAAAAATATTTTAAAACTCAAGTTGCTATTGGGAATAGCGACCTTAGTATATTTATGTCGTCATTCGCAATAGCGAACTCAGTAGGAAACTCAATGCCCTTGTTCTTTGTAAAATTTACAAAATAGTCACACAACTAAGGTCTCTATTCGGAATAGCGACCTTAGTACAATAAATGCATCTATTCCGAATAGCGGTCTTTGTACAACTAAGGTCGCTTTTCCGAATAACGACCTCAGTTTCAAAAATAAATTTATTGTTATTTTTTCAGAGAGAAAAAACACTCTAGATTTTGCTCCATTAAAGGTCGCTAATCCCATTAGCAACTTCATATATGCTTTGGTCACTAATAAGAATAGCGACAGCAAACAAAAATTCCTAAAATTTTAAAATAGAGGCCGTTATTCTCATTAACAACTTTCAAAATGAAGAGGTCGCTAATGAGAATAGCGGCTGCTGCTGACGTGGCACAAAGTAGTCCATGAACGCTAATAGTTTCGAAACTAGCCCATAATCGCAAATATTTTCAAAAAAGTGTCCTATTACAGCAAAAAAATGGGGGGGCATGGAAGTTTGTTTAGGGGTCCTAGTAAATTTCATATTTGCGGATTTTTTAATGCAAAATTATAGTATTTTTAAAATATAAGTAGGGCCCACTTGAAAAAGTCCATCAGAGCATCCACACTCGTTTCTACCAAATTTGGCAATTTAACAAAGTGAGAAATTGCAAAATGTCCGGTTCTTTGCACTCGTCGTTTTCCAAAATATGGCAAAAAGGGAAAAATAATAATCGGACGGAACATATTGTTCGGTCCTTTTTTTTTAAATGTTGAAGATGATTAAATTAAGGGGAAATGACTAAATTAGCTAAATTAATCAAATTAGACATAAATTAGTTGTGAGATTAAGACATTAATTAGTGTGATTATGACCTAAAACTTATTTTTGGCCTAGGACGGGATATGTTGTCCGTCCAAGCAAAAAATTGTATCGGACTGGACAACCTATTGTATCTGATGCCTGTATTTTTATTTTATTTTATTTTATTTTGGACGGTACCTCATGTACCGTCGGATACATTTTTATTGAAAAGAAAATCAAAAAACCCCTTAGACGAAACAACAAGATGCGTTTGATCCCCTTAATAAAAATTTAAAAAATAGGAGACGAAACATTATGTACCGTCCCCTATATTTGGTAATTGCCAAATCAGTTTCTCAAATATGAGAAGTTAATGTTTCCTATTTCTCATAATTTGGAAAAATAGCAAACGAGTGCAGCGCTCACTTTCTCATAATTTGGCAAATTTGGCAAATTTACAAATGAGTGTGGATACTCTCAGTAGTAGAAGAGGTGGTGTGATCGGGTGAAAAGAGAACATTGTTTTCAGTGTTGTTCAGTAGTAAAGATTGGATTTACTTCACAATCTAACAGCATAATGGTGCTTGTGAAGCACTTTTAGCACTTTTCTCTCTCATGCTTGAGGCCCGAAAACAGTTGTATATTATTGTTTGTTCTTATTTTAACAAGAGAAAACGAAAGAAAACGTGGTGAAAGAGTAAATTTTGTTCTATAGCACCTTAAAAAATCTTAACCCTTTCTCCCAAATGTATGGTTCGCATCGTTTAAAGTGTTAAAATTATCATAAAACATAGGAGTATGAAATGTTATCAAAGTTGAATGTGTTTTGCCCATATATTTAATGATTTTAATAGTTGTATTGCTTAAAAACCATTCATTTTACAAACTCATGATGAATGGCCAAAACATATTCAAATTTAGTATTTTTCATATCATTTTATTATTTATGATATAAAGATCAACTTGAACGGTACGGATCGTAAATTTTAGTTGCAAATAATGAGTTTTTAGTGGTCTTC
Organism: Hemerocallis citrina; assembly: GCA_017893485.1. Taxonomy (NCBI): domain Eukaryota; kingdom Viridiplantae; phylum Streptophyta; class Magnoliopsida; order Asparagales; family Asphodelaceae; genus Hemerocallis; species Hemerocallis citrina. The sequence continues at coordinate 425,646,574 of CM030359.1, read as the reverse complement.
ATCCTATGACATAGGACCGCCCTTAACCTTTTTTAATTAAATAGATTTTCCTCTAACTACAATCCTTCTCTCTCTATAGTGCTTTCAACCCCAAAAGTGGAAACACAAATAAATTAATTATTTGTGCTATTAATGTTCTTGCTGAGTACTATTACGACTAACAAGTAATAAACCAAAAAGATAATAAAAGGGCTAGGGTGTCACCCTAGCTAACTTACCTAGGGAGACATTTCAAAATTCATATATCGGTTTTCCAAATTAAAAATTTATATCGTTAGATGTGATCTACATTTCAAAAAGGTATGTGAGTACAAAATTTTAAAAAAATTCTACGAGTTTTAACCATTTATCATGCAACCGAAATTTTGACATTTTTTGTAATTACTTCATGTTTAGGTTGCATGATGAGTGATTAAAATTTCTTGAACTCATTTGAAACTTTGTAAACAAATGGTTTTTATGATGTAGATCATATCCAACGGGCTTGATTTCCATTTTAGAGGGTCAAGAATAAACTTTAAGGTGTCTTAGCTAAGTTAATATAGGGTGACAGCTTAGCCCCCCTATTCTCAACCAAAAAAATTGTATGAAATAATTGAGTCCCCTTCGGTTGCTCACTCTTTTTGGTGAGCACTCAGTGAACACTTATGAAATAACGAGTCTATGAAAAATTTGAACCGCTCATATTGTTCTATATGCCTAAGATAGCCTAACAATAAAACATCAAGTAATTTGAAGATCATTTGCCCATCCATCATGCTGTTAGAATTTTCAGCCATACAATTTTGTGATGATGTAAATCATGGACAAATGAGCTTCAAATTAATTGACTTTTTATTGTTTGACTAACTTAGGCATATTGAACAATATGAGCGGTTCGAAATTGTCATAGATGCTCTATTTCGTGAGTGCTCGCGGAGTGCTCACCAAAGTAGTAAGCAACCGAAGATTTCTCATAATAATTTACTTTCTTAATAGTGTGTTTTTAGGATGTGTTTTACACCCCAACAAAACCATTTCTAAGTGTTTGGTAACATAAAAAAGCATTGCAACTTTGTTTAAAATATAACTGAGCTGCGAACTAAGATTCAGTTGCATTGTTCGGTAAAGCAACTTTAGGTTGAAAATCAAAAGTATGTTGCTTTTGAGTTGCAAACTTAGCTGCTATATGCCCCAAAAACATGCACAAAACGGGCACTATAATTACACGGATTTTCAAAACATGATCACAATCACTAATTTCGTCTAATTACATCTTATAATATCCATCCATAGCATGCTAGTCCATACACTAGGCTCCGCATATACCCAATTGCCTATATCGGCCTATATACCCCAAAAACATGCACAAAACATGCACGGGGTAAATATATGCATAAACGATTTAATATATTTAGTTTTTATATTTCAACACATCACATTAACCCATAATATAGGTTTTGTATACTTAAAATAGTTAATTTCCTCAAATATCCCAAAAACTCAGTTTCGGACCCTTAAAAATCCGTATTTTTATTCAAAATCAGTTTTTAATATAACTTCTACGAAATACATCACAAAGCCACGAAATTCGGGCACAATATAAAATATTTATAAATACAACATACTCACCTGACGGATCGAGCAAACGATGTCCGACGTCCGTCCTGTAGCCAGTCGAAGTTCGACTTTTTCCACCTAAATAGGAAATTATAGGACCGATTAGCTTAAAACTCAAAACTCGGCCTACGAACCTCCAAACTCGAATCCGTCTTCACCCACACGTTACAAATGACCTAAGTAGCCGAGCTACATCGACGGATTTCGAATTTGGGTCCCAATACAAACATTCCCTTATTGATCGGAGGCTTTCTAATAAGAAAAATTCATATTTTCTAATTTCTTTAATCCTCTTTTTCCTAATCTCACATATTAGGATTTATAATAATAATGAGACTCAACTACACCTCCGAATCCATCAAATTCTCACTTAAACCTCGCTCGGGCATTTCATTGAACACCCGGCGTACACTTTTCACCCATAGCCTATCTCACTCAATTTTATTGAGCTTAAGCTTATAAAAATCATCCTAAATTTATATTAATCCTTTCATAATACTCTACACCCTCATATGCATTTTCTACAATTATTTGGATCGAGTTTGCTACCCGATTTCATAAACTCCATAATTCGAGTTTATGCCAAAATCACTACTCCCCATTTTATTTTAATGGCTCACTAAAATATTTACCACCATCTAAGAGATAATTCTAATATATATATATATCTCTATTTTACAAACCCAAAACCCTAATTTACTAACAACTTGTAATTTTTCTAACAATCCACTAAGTCCTCAAATCTTCCACTTCCAACACCTCTAAATCACTCTACCATAATAATCCTACTCAATAAAACTAAACACACTAAATTTTATACGAATAAATAAATTAGGGTATACCTTTTCGGAATCCTTTCAAAAATCTGACACTCCCACGATGTAGAGAACCCTTCAATTAGCTTGCCCCCTAGTTTAATTAGGATTTGACGGAGAATCCATGGGGATTTGAGGAGAGAGAGAAAGGGCCGAAATTTGGGTTCGGCTTCGTTGGTTTCGTTCGGGAATGGGGAAAGAAAGAATGAAGGGGGGAGGAGAAGGAAAGGGAGGGGGAGTTTTGGTAAAAGATAATAATAATAATAATAATAATAATAATAATAATAATAATAATAATAATAATAATAATAATAATAATAATGCATATTTTCATATAAGCCCTCCAATTCCAAAATATTACAACTAAACTCCAGCTCTTTTCTATAATAATAATACGAACAAGACAAATACAGTAAATTATCATATAATAATTTCCCAAAATTATAAAATAACATAAACTATATTTTCTCACACAAAATCTCAACTCTTAACTCTAATATAACAATAAGACCAAACTACCACAAATATTCATACCAATATCAATATTTAATTAAAATACATCAAAAATAATTTTTACCACTCAAAATATATAAAAACAGGCATTTTCGGTATTTTACAAATTCGAGGTGTTACAAATTTTGTCTTCAACTTCCGAAGTCTCCTTCGCAGCGTTCTCCTCAAAACTCCGCCCCCTCCCGTATACGATCCGTTCGGCATGTTCCTCCGGAAGTTCCTGAACCCTGTGGAGCCCCGTCAGAACGCCTGGCAGTCTCCCGAACTCCCCCATTCTGCTCGAATTCTCCACTGTGGTCTCCGCTATCACCGAAGCAGGAATCTCGGCTCTTTTGCCTCTGTCGACGAGAGGAACCTGGCTCGGAGATGGCTCGTCGCCAGCAGAAGGGGAGGGCTCCGAACATGGGGAGAGGGAAGACATCTTGACTAAAAAATAAACTAAGTGTTAAGCTACCTTGAAGTGACAACTGCAGTCGGAAAGATCACCGAAAATGGTCAGTGGTTGCCGGAAGCTCTCGTTAGTAAGAATTTCTTCCTTAGTAAAAATTGTGAAATGTGAACAAATGAGGGGGGGTGGAGTCTTATAGAGCTGGCACACAAAACGAGAATAGTGGGCTCCAAAAACCCAACAGTCAGGCCCATTTACCACAAAACGACAAAGGAATTTTATCTCCTCATTAATGGCTAACGGTCATGTCACGCCCCGCTTCCCAAAATACGGGAATACGAGCCCGTGACGAAGGCCCAGCGAATGATTTTAATATCATTCATAAATTGTAACAGTTTCAACTCAACAATACAAAAAAATAACAACCACACAAATAATAACATCACCGAAAAATATCTGAATTCAAGAATTTAATAACCCAACATGATAATCAATACTGAGAAAACAAATAGTAGTTACGGGTCAAAAGCCTGGAATACAAGTCTAAACAAATGAACTACAATGAAATAAAGGAACATGGAAAGAAATAGTTTATTTTTATCATGCAGTTGTCCCGATCTAAAAATACTGCTCGCCAACACCTTCTGGCAAGTCCTCTGGCTTACCTGTAGTTGGGTTAACTAGAGAAGAAAAAGAAATGTCCTTAGAGCAAGTACGGACAGCAAGTAGTGAAAACAGAGAGTAAAGAAATAAGGTACATGAAGATTATGAAGCAAGATCAAATTGCAAAGACAATAGTGGTATTAATAAACAATGGTCTTAATCGAGCATATACGTGTCAATTTAAGTTCATTAGAATGTCATTTCTCCTATCTAGTGCACGTACTACTGCATCCTATACCACAGATTCGATGCACGCATAATGGTGTTCGTTTTAGAATTCGTGGTGGAATCTACAGAGCGTGTACTCGGTGTCAATAAAAATCATTTACCATTTAAAATCAATCAATTTACAATTTACAATCATTCATTCCCAATCAATACTTCTTCTTCCATGTCAATACGATATCACGATAGGCCTTACCAAGTACATTTTCAGAGACTACCCACTACTAAGTCAACCCTTGTAAACCCCAGTTTGTTTAGTATTTTATTTTTAAGTCATTCATGTACATGCAAATGGTTATAAGAGTGTCAAGGAGATGATAATAATGCAGCAACATGATGCATGGCACCATAAATAACAAGAAGTAGCAAATCTGAAACAGCTGACACAGTTATACTAAAACAGCAATAACTCCTAGACTACAACTCCGAATTCGAACTTCCAGGATGTTATGGACATCTAGACAGATAGGGATACAATTTGTGTTCAGTAACTTAATTCTAATTCTGACTGTAAATAGGTTAAATATCATGTTCTTTACAGTTTAGCTGTTCTGGCAGCAACTAAATGTCAACTTCTAAGGGGTGAAAACATGGTATAAATACACTACAAAAGTCTACAAAAATTAGAGATGGTTTATAAGCATGTCTATAAGATTCATGGAAATTTTCATGGCATTCTAATATCGTTTACATGGTATTTCACTATCAAATGTGTCGATGTTACAATAATTCTGCAGTCTGGAAAATGCAGACCAGCAGGGACTAAAAAAGTGATAACTCACAGCTCGGGACTCCGAATCAGGATCCGTCACTTGGGTTGGAAACTAGACAAAGTAGGCTAAAACTCTTTTTTGTATCAGGTGTGCTAATTCTCAAGTTATCAGGGTCGAAACCTTTGTGCAAAACAGTACCATCAGCAAAAGTTTATAAAGACTATCACATATATTTTCATCAATGTGGGCAATTAACGTGCTACTATATCATGGAATGCATTACACGGTTATACAGCAATTAGAATGTTCCTTACTCTGTACAATTCAATTTATGAAGTCATCGATCAAGTCACAATGTCTCATTCAGTCAATATATTCAATCACTATTCATTTTCTTTGTATACGATTCTAGTCATTTTATTTATGTCAATTGTGTATGTAGGTTTGGGTTTGAGTCAATGGATACTAATAAGATGTCGAGAGTACGTCGGGTTAGCTCGTGTAAACCCTCGATACTCCCAACGGAAAGGACACAATGCAAATTAGAATAATTGAAATGGAACTACTTGCTTAGAGATCAAAAATCTTGAACTAGAATAATAAAAGAATTCAAGTGGACTTGCCTTTTTCTTGTAGACGATTCAATAATTTAATAGGGAATAACAGGATCAGAATCCCGGGAGAAATCCCAAGAACACGTGCAAAAGTGCGCGCTAAAATGCCAAACAGTAGATTCCACTCCATACCGAATCGGCCAGAACACGGGACGGCAAAATCAGATTCGCTACGGCCAGAACACGGAACACCGAAATGATCCAATGAGAATTCTTCTACACACCCGATCCAGACAAAACAGCGAACAGCGGGAAGGGATTCACTGCGCCCAGAACACAGAACAGCGGATTGCGACCAATCAGCTTCTTCTCCACACAGCGGATCAGCCCAAACACGGGACAACGAATTCAACGAATCGCAACATGTCTTCTTCCTTCGATTGAAGAGAGAGAACGGTGCGAGGGGAAATGGAGAGAGGCTGGCGCGACGACTGCGATGCGATGCGGCGACGGCGGAGTGACAATGATGACGACGCTGCGGTCGGGAAGCGACAGCAGCAGCGACGACTTCGGCGAGACTCTGTTCTCGCGCTCGAAAATAGAGGAGGACGGCGACGTCTTCTTTGGCGCTTGGATGACAACGACGATGCAACGGGGGGTCTCGGCAAGGGTGGAGGAGGTGATAGAGGTGGTACGAAGGTGAAGTCGGAGTGGGTTTTGGTTGGCGAAGTTGGTTTTGGCAGAGCTTCGATGGGTTCGACTGAGTGGATTAACGGCAAAGGCAACTACGATGAGGAAGGGACGGTGATGGAGATGGGCGACGGCAATGGAGGTGGTGGTCGGAGTTGGCGACGGGGATGGGAGAGCTTTGGGTTTTTTTTGGGTTGGTTTTGAGTGAAGGTGAGAAGAGAGGGAGTGAGCGGGAGAGTTGCAGAGGGTTGGATTTGGAAAATAGGAGAGGGAGAGAAAACGGGAGAGAGAGAGTGTGTGGTGGTGATTTTGGTAGTTCTGATTTGTTGGAGAGTGGGGGAAGTTTTAATATAATAAAATAAAGAGAAGATCATGGGGAGTTAGAGATACGTGGGATTGAGGGGAGAAAAGGTCTGGGGTTTTAGTTAGGAGAAGTGGGTTTGGGTAGACTAGGTCATGGGTTCAATATCCAATAAGGGAGATGGGTTGGGCTTTCATATGAATGTGCTAAAATGCAATAAAACAATAAATAACTGGAATCAATGAGCCCACAACATGACAAGACCCAAATACAATAAATTAGGAGGAAAAAGAAACCAATAAAAATACAAAGAACCATAATCTGTATAAACAGAAACAGGGGTTACAGGTCAAATGGTCAGAAGTCCAACGGTTAAACGGCCAGCTGTCATCCCTAAGCTGTCGACAGGTCGTCTTGGAACTCGGCACACATCACCAAGTTTTCTTGGCACCGACGCTCAAACGTGAGAAAAATCTCTCACTTGGACCTCAGCACAAATCGCCGAGCGTTCTTGGCACTGACGCTCAAATGTGAAAAAAAACTCTCACTTGGACCTCGGCACACTTCGCCGAGCGTTCTTGGCACCGACGCTCAAACATAAGAAAAAACTCTCACTTGGACCTCGGCACACTTCGCCGAGCGTTCTTGGCACCGACGATCAAACACGAGAAAAAACTCTCACTTGGACCTCGGCACACATCGCCGAGCTTTCTTGGCACCGACGCTCAAACATGAGAAAAAACTCTCATTTGGACTTCGGCACACTTCGCCGAGCGTTCTTGGCACCGACGCTCAAACGTAAGAAAAAAACTCTCACTTGGACTTCGACACACTTCGCCGAGCGTTCTTGGCACCGACGCTCAAATGTGAGAAAAAAACTCTCACTTGGATTTCGGCACACATCACCGAGCGTTCTTGGCACCGATGCTCAAACGTGAGAAAAAACTCTCACTTGGACCTCGGCACACTTCGCCGAGCGTTCTTGGCACCGACGCTCAAACGTGAGAAAAAAACTCTCGCTTGGACCTTGGCACACATTGCCGAGCGTTCTTGGCACCGACGCTCAAACGTGAGAAAAAACTCTCACTTGGACCTCGACACACATCGCCGAGCGTTCTTGGCACCGACATTCAAACGTGAGAAAAAACACTCACTTGGACTTTGGCACACTTCGCCGAGCGTTCTTGGCACCGACGCTCAAATGTGAGAAAAAAATCTCACTTGGACGTCGTCACACTTCGCCGAGCGTTCTTGGCACCGACGCTCAAACGTGAGAAAAAACTCTCACTTGGACTTCGGCACACTTCGCCGAACATTCTTGGCACCGACGCTCAAATGTAAGAAAAAAACTCTCACTTGGACTTCGACACACTTCGCCGAGCGTTCTTGGCACCGACACTCAAACGTGAGAAAAAAAATCTCACTTGGACTTCGGCACACATCGCCGAGCGTTCTTGGCACCGATGCTCAAACGTGAGAAAAAACTCTCACTTGGACCTCGGCACACTTCGCCGAGCGTTCTTGGCACCAACGCTCAAACGTGAGAAAAAACTCTCACTTGGACTTCGGCACACTTCACCGAGCGTTCTTGGCACCGATGCTTAAACGTGAGAAAAAATTCTCACTTGGACGTCGTCACACTTCGCCGAGCGTTCTTGGCACCGACGCTCAAACGTGAGAAAAAACTCTCACTTGGACTTCGGCACACTTCGGCAGCATTCTTGGCACCGACGCTCAAACGTGAGAAAAAACTCTCACTTGGACCTCAACACACATCGCCGAGCATTCTTGGCACCGACGCTCAAACGTTGGAAAATGGCTCACTTGGAATTCGGCAAGTCTTGCCGAACCTCTTTTGACACGTGTCGCCACCTCGAGGCACTGCTGGACCTCGGCAAGGGACTCCGAACCTCCCTCGACTTCGGCCTTCTTCCGGACATGTGTTAGCTCCCCGAGGTAATTGGTAGGGGTCGGCAACGTTGCCGAGGGTACTTGCCACCGACCCTCGAATAAGGAAAAAACCGCTTTCATGCAATCACAGCCATTAGATCTCCCCGAAATTCACGCCTGAAGCTGATGAAGAGCTTAGATTGCGCCACGTCATAAATGGGGTATAAAAATCTATTTTTTATTTATTAAATTCAAATTATTTATTTAAAAATTGCGAAAAAATGATTAGAAATTCGGAAAAATTAATTACAAATTCTAAAAAATAATTCTAAATTCGGGGAAATATTTTTGAGACCCTGGGTAAATAATTATTACCTAGAATAATTGATTAATGCTCCCGAAAAATAAATCATCGCTTTGCAAAATTAAGTAAATGATCCGAAAAATAAATAAAAAATCAAGGAAAATCACCAAAAATCCAGAAGAGCTCAAGAACAATCTTGAGTGCGCTACCAACTCACAAAAACATTATAATGCCTCGTATAAGATCCGAAACCCCTCATTTGGACTCCGATACAACACCACAAACCATTAAATCAGTAAAACTACTCCTCGAAGACTGATCAAATCTAGTCTTCGGAAGTGGGGGGCTCGTGATATGGCTAAAAATATGGTTAAATCGGAACCGTTCAAATCGGGTACGAATCTTAAAGCTCGGGGGTAAAACGGTAATTTCACCTACAAACGGGTCTGAAATAAGGACTGGGTCTTTCTTCAAAGCCCAATAACACATAAACAGATCTGTTTTACTGGGTATGGGTCCCAACCTGTTACAAACCAGTTCAGAAGGATAAAGAAGAATTCAGATTCATAATTATCCCTATGAGATGGTCTTAACCGCTTCTATCCATTCACACCGGGAAGTAGAAATATGTTCTTATTTTGAAACGATCCCTAAGGCGACTATAAAACCCCCTCTCCCCCCACCATAAGAAGGTAATCAATCTTTTGCCAATAAAATCTCTTTCTTAATCATTCAGATTACTAACGAGAGCGTCGGAGGGTGCGTCGCCGGAATCAACTCCAGTGTTTCGCACTTTTTGCAGGTTAACGGCGAAAGGATCTCAGTCAAACTCCGGTGAAGTCGTTCAGGTTTGACTATTCACATTCCCTCGAATCCACAAATCTATCTGTTTGCCCCCACACCGATTTGAGCGGCAACATGCTTGTTTGCATAGGCCATTCCATTTTTTATTTTTAAAATTTTAAAAACCATTTAAAAAAAGTATATTGCATGCGTTTTAAGGTTTGATGAAGAGATATGATTGCACTTTAAAATTTTGATGGAGAAAGTGTGGGGAGGTTTTAAAAAGAAAAAAATTGAAAAATATAACAGTTTTTTTTGAAAAAAATCTCTAATAATATCTACACAGTTGCAACAGAGAAAGAGAGAGATAGAGAGATGTAGTCGAAAATTCAAGTGTTATGACTCTTTGTTATAACATATATATAAGGGGGAAGTTAATGTGAGAGTTTGGTAGTGGGCTTGGGTCGTCACCTGAATAGGTGGGCATCCACTTAATAGGTAGCTGGTCACAGTTTCACAACACTCCTCCTTGGATACCCACTTTTAAAATATTACCTGATTAAAAAATGTCCTAAAGAAAAACCCACATTTGGGAAAAATCCATAGCGAAAGAAAAAAGTATAACTAATTCTTCAGGAATCCGATTCTTCAGGAATCTAAGTGGGTGCGACTTACATTGTTCGAAGGGAAAACCCAGTGGAAAAAAACCAATAGTGGTTGGAGATGATGGTGTGGTGGTTGATGGAGATGGTGGTGGAGATGGTGGTCGGTGGCGGTGATGGAGGTTGAAGATCGATGATGGAGATGGTGGAGATGGTGGTTGGATATGGTGGTCGGCGGTGGAGTTGGTGGTCGGTGGTGGTGATAGGTTTGAATTTTAAACCTGTTAAGAGGTGATGACAAGTTCGATATTTCACATTCTTCTTAACAGATTTAAACCCGTTAAGAGGTATATTCACGGAATATTCTATTAACTTAATGGAAAACTTAATGACACGTGCTTTTTAGTCCTATTTTAAAAACTTCGGGTGCTATTTGGGTATTATAAAAAGATTGTGTGCTATTTGAGGATTAGAATAAACTTTGGGTATCATTTGATCATTTCCCTTAATATATATAGATTTAGAGAAACCTTAGGTTGTAGTAGAGACACACGATATGAGCCGTACGATCTAGTTTGGAGTTGAAGAAATATCTGAAATAGTCAGCCTAGACCCGACGTATTTGGAGTCTAGCACCGCTGAGTCTTAGGAGGCAGTTGACTGCAAATGGACTCAATCTCAAATAGAGACTTGAGGCAGTCAATTGCACCTAGGTACAGTCGACTGTCAAATAGGATACTATTACTTTGCTGATGCTACTGACTTTTTCTCACAACGATTGCTTCGATCTCCTTCGCTTCATCGTCTTCTACTTCTCATCGAGCTACAAGTATGCAACGCATAAAACCTAACAAGGAGTCCAAAGTCTTCAACTTCTCTGCCACCTCACGGACCTCTGAGGAGCACACATGGTAATAAACCCAATTCCCATAACACGGTGTCACACTCTTCCTTTTTCTGTGGTGGTGGAGTTGGCAGCGCCGTGTTCTTGCGCTTCATGCAGGCAACAAAGGAGATTGCATCTTAATTGTTATCGTAGTAAGAAATTACATACAAGTAGCAGCTACATACTTATGCTAGAATCATATTTTGTAGATTTTTATTTGTATTTTCCTTGTGCGTGTGTTTGTGCGGATGAGGTTCTAAAGAAACCCAGCCTCTAATATAAATATTTCCTAAACAATGATAAATTTCTTAAAGTTTCGTTAATTTTCCTTACCCTCGGTCATCCTCTTTAATTTATCGCCACCAAAAAAATAAAGTAAAATGAAATAAAATAATGTAATTTTAAAAAATAATAATAATCTCTCCCTCTCCCTCTCCCTGAAAATTAATGTTTAGTCCCTTTTTTGGATCAACAATGTAAGAATACAAAGGAAAAATTATTAAATTCTTGTGACTTAATTTCTGTACTGCAAAATTAATCAACCACATGCAAGCTAGAAAACAATGTCAGAGATCTTAGAATGACATCTACGGTTCAAAACTAATCAACAGTCTCAGGCATGCAAGAACACAACGTCATAGAGCCTAGCATGGCATCTATGGTTTACGGAGTTCATTGTCCCGAATTCCAATTTTATCATATTATATCGTTATCTCAAGTTTGCTCTTATAGTATTTTATCATGCAATCTTGCAATTCCTTTTTTTTTGGTTGATAATTCAATGAATCTAATAAATGAGTAAAATTCTGCAATTCAATCTATAAAAGATCCATAACATAGCTACATTAACTCATAACTATCATCAGAATCCTAGTTCCTCAAACGTTTACTTCCTTTTACTTGTCTGAACTCTGGAACCTTGTTTGTGCTCTTCTTGATGCTCTTATCAATATATTCTTGCGACATTTATAAGCAAATTATATTGTTCTGATTTTTCTTTATTATTAACAATGTGTAAATCCTGAGATCTTTCTTCTTCTCTCTCTATCGTGGACCTTCTAACTCCACATCTTTCACAGCTCTTCTGTTGAATGATTATCATAAACACCTTCTTTCATTATGAGAAGTTGAATCTCAAAATCAGTTAACTTGTACTTCTCAGACTAGTCTTCGACATCCACCAAAATAACTTCAGCCTTTAAACATGAAAGGAGAAGCGAGTAGAGTACAGTCCATCCCTCTCACTCCCACAGAGCCTCTGGGTCGAAGCCTCATCAAGCAAGTTCTCACTATCCTCGCTACGCCATGAAAAGGGGAAGGGAGGAAGAGACTGAGAGTTGGGTCCAAGTGCAAGGCAGGGGCCTTGAGAGATGCGAAGAAGATAGAGATGACTCTCCCTCAGGTTGAGGGAGGTGCGCCGGGACCATAGAGGTCCGGCGCATCGGGGTTTTGCAGATGAGGGACATAGAGTCCCTCATAAGGGGACAACTAAGAGACATTTGCCGGTGGGAGAGAGAGCTAGTGCTGGGACTCATCAGCCTCAGAGGGAGTCGTATCTTCAGGTTACCAAGAGGTCGATGGGGGCATCCAGTAGCGACGTAGCTCTCAGAGGGGATGGTTCGCGTGAGATGGAGATCATGAAGAAGAAGGAGGATGATGAGGGGGAATGGATTTTGTTCAAACCAAAGCGTGTTAAGAAGGCGGAAAGAAGGGCGGAATCCATGAGCTCTTCATCGGCGTCCTCCCTGAAGCGCTCGCCGGTGCCTCTGTCTTGTCACAAATGTGCGGAGAAGGGTCATACGATTCACGATTGCCCCAACGACTGGTTCTGTTATGTATGCAAACGGTTTGGGCACATCTCTAAGAATTGCTCCAAGTTTAAGCTGCAAGACAGAGCGACCAAAGCGATTGGTGGATCTAATGCAGGTTCTCTTAATCTGAGCAAGGGCGAGGGTTCTAAATCAGCCCCGGCCAAATCCGGGGAAAGCAATGATTGACGCAGACTGGTTACTAGGACGATCATCGTCCCAACTCCCATCATGGCCGAGTTCGAGGGCAGGTTTAGCCATTCGATCATGTTGAAGATTCACACTGGCCACCCTTCTATTGAAGCCATCAAGGGACTGTTGTCAGAAGCTGTTCGCCCTTGTTCGCGTAGGGAATGGGTTATCAAGAAAATCAAAGACGACGTGCTTATGGTGTATTCCGGTTCGGAGGAGGTGACTAGGGAGCTTCTAGCAAGCGGTAGTTTAGAAGGGGAGGAATTCTTCATCACCATGAGTCGTTGGTCGAGGAAAACTGGGGCTATGTCCATTGACTCTCGCACGGCAATTTGGGTTCGGTTGTTCAACGTACCTCTTCAATGCTGGGTGAGGTCTGGTTTCCAGAATATTGTGCATGGGTTCGGGGACCTCATCTCTGTGGATAGGGCTACGACAACATTGGAAAGGTGTGAGTTCGCAAGAATTCAAATCGGGGTAGAGGACACTAGCTTGATTCCCTCTGGGATCATTGTGCAATATGAGGAGGAGCAGTATGAGATCAAGGTTCTAGTTGAGCGGAAGAAGACGGTCTCCTTCGTCGCTTCTCCGGAGCGAGACGGTTCAAATTCAGACGTAGAGGTTCGTTCGGTGCTCAAGCTAGACGATGGTGGAGAGCCGTTGGATTGTAACAGGGGGCTTCATGTCCATCCGATTGGATTGCAGAGTGTCAAGGTGGCCAGGCCATCAGATCAAGTCAAGCCTATTCCTAGCCGTCCAAGTCCTAGGACAGCTGTTCAGGGGCTAGGACGGGATTTGGGGGGCTCGATTTCTTATAAAGCAGCTGGCATTAAGGGGCGGGGTCCACCAGATGTGACTTCAAATTCACCTCAACGGCGATACGAGGCTCGAGTTCCACTGCTGCATTTCAATCCAATCAGGGTCAGATCGATACAGGGGGGCCCACACCACAACAGCAGGCAGTCTTCGATATGTCCAACATTGAATTCCGAGCGGCAGTTGAAAAAGCTGTCAAGGAAATTTCTTGTAACTTTAGTAATAAAGGCCCAGGCCCAAATGCAATGAGAGATGGGCCTTGTAAGGGGGGACTTGTAGGTCAGATCGGGATCTCTTCTATAGGGAATATTGCTGGGGACAAGGTCACTATGGAGATTGAAGATGGGCCAAGCCAGCAGCAGGGGGGTATGCTTCTCGCGATTCACTCTGGTACTACCGAACCAATAAGGGAGAGCCCACACCGGGAGGGGAAAGGAGTTTCTGTCAGTTCGGATAAAGATCTTGAGGGTCTAGGGGAAGAGGGGTTGGAGGATGAAAGAATTGGCGCATTGGATGGAGTAGGAAGTCTTTACTCCGACTCAGAGGGAGAGTTTGAGAGTAGAGTAAAGGTGCTTACTCCAGGGGCAGGAGTCAGTTCAGAGGTAGAAGAAGAGGATAGAATATTGGATGAGGTCAAAAGGAAGAACAAAAGACAAATGGATCGTTGGGGTGTCAAAGGTCCGAGCAAGGGGGACCTTATTAGGTCGGCAGCTAAAGCGAGGGAGCCCACATCCGCCTGCGGAGGTATGTTCTCTATTTTGAATTTCATTTCAGATGATAATCTTATCTTATATGCTTGTATTTTGGGATTGGATATGGGCTCGTCCTACGCTAAGAAACTTAGGAAAGCCAACATCAATAGAGAGGAAGCATTCCGATTGGCTATTTAGTGAGTGCCTTTGTAGCGCCCCGAATTCCTAATATGATATCTTAGAAAATACGTGGCACAATCCCAGCATCCACTTCAACGTAACATTAAACACAACCAACACCACTAAAATTTTCAAACTTTATTACAACAAACTTTTACAAAGCACAGCGGAACTCAAAACAACTCAAATCAAAATTTTCTTTTATTTACAACACAGTATTATCTCAAATCTGCTTTTACAAATTTACACGAAACTCTTATAAATCAATTTATCTCAAAAACCAATTCAAGCATCCAGCCTCCAACTCTAAGCAACAACCTGTAACATATGAGGCTAGAGATGATCCCTAACCCCCAAAACTAAAGGGGTCAGCCATAAATGGTGTGAGTGACAAAAAAACCACAAACAACATAAAGAAACATAAATCATGATATTCAACAGGTAGTAAACCAAAATACATAAAATATGAAGTAGCAAGAAAATGTAAACAACAAGTGATACTAAACCAAGTGTCATGTGTAGAAAACCAGGAAAACCACATGCATAAACCAAGTCAAGAAAACACAATTTCTATATGCGGACTCTCTAATGCATACTTGTCGAAGTCTATGCATCCCACTCTACATAGGTTCGGTGCAAGCCCTTAACGTCTCCACTTCATATGGGTTTAATCCCCGCTATGCAACTAATCCTAACACGATGACTACTACGAGATAACGATAAACTGTGAGTAGTAGCCCATGCCCCGATAATTCCGGAGATGAATCCCACACCTCAGTTATTTTACCCGGATAATTCCAGAGATCATCCCACACCGAAACATTGACACATCCTCACATGAATACCACATGTGCTTCGCCTCGACTTCGATAATTCCGGAGATCAATCCCACACCCAAAGTAACCACTTGGATAATTCCAGAGATATACCCCACACCCAAAGCAAACTACTTGGATAATTCCGGAGATATACCCCACACCCAAAGCAAACTACTTGGATAATTTCGGAGATTAAATCCCACACCGAAAGCCATACTGAGGTACTTGACCCATGTTCCCGTTCATCATATCACCACTAGTGCCTATCCTTATTATTTTTGGGTTACTTAATTACTCAACGAATCTCCTAGAGTTGGTGTACCCTACCGGACTTAACTCAAAACTGAACAATTGAAATGCCTCAACAGGGCTCAACAAAATATCTCAACGCCGGTATACTAGGGTCACACACATCCTCTAGAGACTCAAACTCAAATGTCTAAACCAACTTTTCACCAAACAAAATAGCTCAACTGAATATCTCAAAATCATATGCTTAACTGAATTTCTCAAATCATGTGCTTAACTGAAGACAAAGTATAGACTGAATTATCTGAAGACCAATCATTCGAAAGAACACTCAAGTTACGAAAACTTATCAGGACCAGTCGACTTATACTGTAGTAAGTCGACTGTCCAGAGGACAAATATCCATGATTTTAATAAAATAAACTAAGTAATATAAGTTGACTTAAGAAGCCATCAGTCGACTTACCCGAGACAAATTCCAATAATTTTCACGAAAATATTCTAAGTACTAACAGTCGACTTAAGGAGTCGTAGGTCGACTGTCCAAACAAGAAACTACAATAACTTTACAAAATAAATTCTCAGTACACCAGTAGATTGAACAAGGGTCCAAGTCAACTGTCCAGAACGGATTTTCAAAAGGCTAAAGATACAGCAGCAGGGTCGTACCAGTCGACTGATAAGTAGACCAGTCGACTGTCGGCCTACAGTTTACATAATTTGGGTCTGTATACAATAATTAAAACTGGAGTTTTTCTAAAGATTCGTTGTTTATGAAAATAATTTGTATTCAGGTAAGAAATGACAATCTCAAATAATCCTCATTATGGATACATTACTCAATCTTCCAATATCTCAAACTCAATTCTCATGTTCTAAATTCCTAATTCTTTCATTAGGGTTTCTCAATACTGAATTTCTTTACAACTCATAGCCAAGATCTGATTCGTAAACACAAGATCCAGATGCTCACCATCCGATCATAACCATACTCAAATTTTAACATGCTTTCTAACAATATGATTTTATGAACCAAGATCTACTCAACATTTTTAGATTTCACATACATGGTACAACAACAACCATTGCATCGTTCTCATGCAAAATACTAAATAACATACATGCCAAACAAACAACACAACAATCGTTCACATAAATCATACCACAATACAAAGTTCATATCACTCACAAAATCAAAACAAAACAAAACAATGTCACTCACCTTTGAATTGAGAAGATCCAACGAAAAAGCCTTCCTTTTTGCGAGATCCAAATCTTCCTCTTGCTCCACCAAAACAAATCACAAAATTCTATATTGTGCAGCGAATGACGACTGCAAAAATCCTTTTAAACACCTGGGATGAAGGAGTTTAGGGTTTTACAACATTTTTACAAAATAATCCCTTCAAAATACAACTTTATATGTATAGCTCTATTCTTGGAAATTCAATCAAATTCATTTAAATTATGATTTAAAAGTAAAATACAATCCTAAATCTCAACTGGTACTGTTCAAAACGTCCAGAAAATACATTTTACATTTTAACCCCTAAAAATGATAAATTTGCAAAAAGGTCCTTTTCTCAAAATTTGCAAATAGTTCCAATTAATTTCAGAAAAATCTGGAAAAATACTAAATAAATCCCAAATATTAAATAATGATTTTTCATGAAGAAAAATTGATTGCAGAGTCCGACACGCCAGAGCGACTGGCTATGAGACGGCGAAGATGAGTGACTTCGATGCTCTTGTCTACCGTGGCTCTCTTCAGTGCGTCGACCTCGGCCGTCAGCTCGTCCCGTTCGGTCGTCAGTTTTGCAACCTCGGCCATCAGTCCATCTCCCTCCGTCCGAAGCTCCGCTCTACAGTCTGCAGGTGACGGATCTCAGAAAGCAGATCGTCCCTCTCCGCTGTTATTTTTGACAAGTTGTGCCGAATGCACTGGATCCGAAGCCCGTTGCTAAAGGCGGTCGACGAACCTTCGTCCTCTCCTGTGGGGGTCATCTCAGCGATCCTGCTCTCCAGACGCCGGATCTCGATGTCTCGCCGACCTAGGATGAGCTGAAGATGGTTCCGCTCGCTTTCGGCTCGGCGCAATTCCAGCTCGACTTCATAGAGCCGCTCTCGGCACCTCGCCAAGCACAGCCTCGTCGCCCCTAAGCCAGCCTCGGCTCGAGCATTGTCATCCGAGCGAGTGGGCTCGACATCTTGAGCTACCACCACGAGCTGAAAAGAAGATGAGACAAACAACAAAACTTCAAACATTGCCGAAGTCCAACACTTCAATAATTTTCAAACAAACTTTCAGACTTTCAAGAATTGGTGAAAAAGACGGAAAGACACAGAGCCGAACCCAAAAACTAGTTTTTCATTCATTTCAAAACAGCGGTGGCCAGTCCGCTATTAGGCATTACATTTCAAAAAGAAAGAAAAAGAAGAACAGAAGTAATGGAGTCAAGGCGCGACCTCTTTCCCGGGGCGACGAGAGGGAGTGGGGGTCGACGACTTCGAAGGGGGCACCACCGCCAGCGGGGTAACCGCGGAGTTCGGGACCTTGCCGGTGACTTCGACTTCGGTCTCGGCTTCGTCCTCCCCTTCTTCTTCCACCTCTGATTCGGGGTCGAAGCCCTCGACGTGGCCCGGGAACAGTCTCCATCCCGAGCAGTCCACGTCTGGGTACGTCTTCGTCACCTGGGCGATGGCTTCGGCATAAGCCTTGGCCATGTTTTGGGCGAGGAAGCCTTGCGCCTTTGCCAGGGTCGCGTCCTCTGCCGCCTTCACCGCCGCCGCCTTGGCCTCTTCAGCTTCAGCCAACTGCTTGGCCGCCTCCTCTTTCTGGCGAAGAAGGTCGCCCTCCAGCTTCGCCACCTCGGCCTCGAGGTACTCGACCCTCGCCGTCTTCCCTTCGTGCTCGACGCGAAGCTTGTCGAGCTCGTTCCCCATCCGGGCCTTCTCCTTCCGAGCCTGGTCGGACTCCTGCTTCAGCTCCTTCTCTAGAGCCGCCAACCTCTCGGTGAGGTGCCCAAAATGGACAATGATCTGCGACAAGGAAAGAAGAACTAAAAGAGTTAGAAAAAATTATAGCCAAAGAAATTCAACGACAGAAAAAATCCAACACTTATCGAGACCACCGAGCGAGCGATCTCAATGACGTCGTCGCCTTCTTGTCCGGCCTCCATGGCGGCCCGGTCCTTCGGCGTGGCGAGGTGCTTGACGGCCTGCATGCTCGCCAAGGAGTTGCCGAGGAATCCATTGTGCTTCCGAACTTAACAGTCCGGAATGTGGATCCTTTTGTGCTCCTCCGCCAGGAGCTCCTCGGCCGCCACCGTCAGCGGCGGCGTCGTCATTCCGAGGGCTGCGGCGATGGAGAACTCCCCGACCCCAGCCGATGCCGAGGTACCTGTGCCGACGACGATCGGGCTATCGAGGGTCTCCACCTCCTCGAACGAAGCCGTGACCCGCGGAGTCTTCGGGGTCGGCAACTTGGAATCCACCCTCTTGCGCTTCTTCGGCGCCTTGCTGGCGAGGCCTGCTCTCAAAGCTAGCACTGCGTCGTAGTCCATTGCCTCTGCATTAAAGGCACCGTTCGTTAGCACAACGCAATTCATGCAAAATAAAATATGAAAAACAAAGCGTAAAAGAAGCCGCGTACTGGGATCTACGCGGCAGAGCCCTCCCTTGAACAAGATGTCCTCGGTCAGCTTCTTCCAATCGTACTTCGGCCGATCGAGCAGTGTCCAGACTGCCTCTTCTTCTTCAGGACGAAGCTTGGGCAGCGCCCTCGCCCTCTTCGGCACTCCTTCCACCCAACCGGAGGGGATCGGCCAGGCCTCCGGACTCCGCACTATCAAGAACTTCTCGCGCCAGTGCTTGATGGAGTCGGGGCATATGACAAGCCTGTCGCCGTGCCTCGGAGCCAAATAGTATCGGTACTCGGACTTGTTCCCTTGGTGTAGCCGATAGATTGTCCGAAGCACGTTCAGCTCCGGCTCGATCCCCGCAGCTTGGCAGTGAAGTACGAAGCCGTTTATGACCCTCCATGCGTTCGGCATGAGTTGGATGAGGCTGACCCCGAACCAACTCAGGACGAGGAACGCGAATGGATGGAGGGGTAGCCGAGCTCCGGCGATAAAGGCGTCGACTGGCCAGCAACACATGGTCACTGGCAGCGGCGAGTTGGCCCTAACCCCGGGACCCGGCAGCATTAGCTCGTACTCCTCCGGGATCTGGAAAGAATCCCGGGTCACTCCCAAGTCCTCTTCGTGCAGGATCGACACCGTCTCATCCGCCTCAGTCGTCTCCCTCGCCGCATTCTCCTCGAAGGACCTCCCCCTCCCATGAACTATGCATTCGGCTTGATCCTCTGGAAGCTCCCGAACTCTGTGAAGCCCAGTCAGCTGCCCCGGCAATCTTCTGAACTCCCCCATACGCTTCGGGTCCTCCACAATCAAATCTTGGCCGAACACCTTCTTGCCCTTGTCTGGCCGACTCGGAGTGTGGGCTTCGGCGACTTCAAGAGAGGGCTCGGACCAAGAGGTCGACTCGGAGACAGAAGCAAGAGACAAAGTTTATGAAGTAAACTGAGTATAAGTTACCTT
Organism: Hemerocallis citrina; assembly: GCA_017893485.1. NCBI lineage: Eukaryota > Viridiplantae > Streptophyta > Magnoliopsida > Asparagales > Asphodelaceae > Hemerocallis > Hemerocallis citrina. The sequence goes on along the minus strand of CM030359.1, from coordinate 425,626,295 downwards.
AAAAGATTAGCTGCCGGAAAACTTCACCAGAAAACGAACGTCGACCACCGGAAATACTCGCTTAGCACAAAAGATCGTCTGAGCAAAAGAGAAGAGAAGTGAGAAATGAGAGAGGGGGGTGAGGTTTTATAGAGAGAAGCATGCCAAACGAGGTTAATGGGCCTGTACTACCGGCCCATCCACACGAAACGACAAAAGCGAACTCAATCGTCGCCTTGTTTACCATGCCAAGCCGTACACGGCATTAATTACTGTCCCATCTGACAGAAGCTCAGAGGTTACCGCATTAAATGAACGTCTCATCTGTCAGGGCTGTCAGAAGTTCAGAAGGCGCGCAGCAGCCACCAACTCCAATGCCAAAAACAACAAGTTATGGACCTCGGCACCAGCTGCCGAGCGCTCTTGACACTGACCCTGTTACGGGGAAAATTTGGACCTCGGCACCAGCAGCCGAGCGCTCTTGACACCGACCCTGTTACAGGGAAAAGTTGGGGTTCGGCACCAACTGCCGAGCGCTCTTGACACCGACCTTGTTACGGGGAAAAATTGGACCTCGGCACCAGCTGCCGAGCGCTCTTGACACCGACCCTGTTACAGGGAAAAGTTAGGGTTCGGCTCCAGCTGCCGAGCACTCTTGACACCGACCCTGTTACGGGGAAAAGTTGGGGTTCGGCACCAGCTGCCGAGCGCTCTTGACACCGACCCTTTTACAGGGAAAAGTTGGGGTTCGGCACCAGCTGTCGAGCGCTCTTGACACCGACCCTATTACGGGGAAAAATTGGACCTCAGCACCAGCTGCCGAGCGCTCTTGACACTGACCCTGTTACAGGGAAAAGTTGAGGTTCGGCACCAGCTTCCGAGCGCTCTTGACACCAATCCTGTTACGGGAAAAAATTGGACCTCGGCACCAGCTGCCGAGCGCTCTTGACACCGACCCTGTTACAGGAAAAATTTGGGGTTTGACACCAGCTGCCGAGCGTTCTTGACACCGACCCTGTTACAGGGAAAAGTTGGGGTTCGGCACCAGCTGCCGAGCATTCTTGACACTGACCCTGTTATAGGGGGAAAATTGGGGTTCGGCACCAGCTGCCGAGCGCTCTTGACACTGATCCTGTTACAGGGAAAAGTTGGGGTTCGGCACCAGCTTCCGAGCGTTCTTGACACCGACCCTGTTACAGGGAAAAGTTGGGGTTCGGCAACAACTGCCAAGCGTTCTTGACACCGACCCCGTTATAGGGGAAAGATTGGGGTTCGGCATCAGCTGCCGAGCGCTCTTGACACCGACCCTGTTACGGGGAAAAATTGGACCTCGGCACTAGCTGCCGAGCGCTCTTGACACCGACCCTGTTGCGGGGAAAAATTGGACCTCGGCACCAACTGCCGAGCGCTCTTGACACCGACCCTGTTACAGGAAAAAGTTGGGGTTCGGCACCAGCTGCCGAGCGTTCTTGACACCGACCCTTTTACAAGGAAAAGTTGGGGTTCGGCACCAGCTGCCGAGTGTTCTTGACACCGACCCCGTTATAGCGGAAAAATTAGGGTTCGGCACCAGCTGTCGAGCGCTCTTGACACCGACCCTATTACAGGGAAAAGTTGGGGTTCGGCACCAGCTGCCGAGCATTCTTGACACCGACCCTGTTACAGGAAAAAGTTGGGGTTCGGCACCAGCTACCGAGCGTTCTTGACACCGACCCCGTTATAGGAGAAAGATTGGGGTTCGGCACCAGCTGTCGAGCGCTCTTGACACCGACCCTATTACATGGAAAGATTGGACCTCAGACCTCGCCGAACTCCCCCTCAGCACTCACAACCTTGCCGAGGCCCCTCTCTTCTTCAGAAAAAATGTGCCGAACCACCTACAGACCTCGACCTCCTGGGCAGCGAGTGCTGGAAGGGGTCGGAAGTGTGAAACAAGCCTGTGGTCCACACAACGAAGGAAAACGGCCGAGCCGTCCACCAAGAGATCGCGAAAAAACAATTAAAAATTTGGGGAATTAAGGAAGAACTCCTGGAAAGTAATTGCGAAGTTAGGGAAGCATTCTCTAGTCTCCAAACAAGCAATTATTGCCAAGAACAATCTTCTAAGACCCCCGAACGACGAATTGACACTTCGCAAAGTTAAAAGAATATTCCTGCAAAAACACCACATAACCATGAGAACTCAGAAACAACTCAAAGTGCAGCCCACTTGAAAAATCGCCATACTACCCCCTTCAAAATTCAAAACCTTCCATTCAGGCTCCGATACAACTCCATTAGCCATTAAAACAGTAAAACTACTCCTCAAAGGCTGACCAAGCTCAGTCTTCGGGAGTGGGGGGCTCGTGATATGGCTAAAAATGGGGTTTAATTGGAATCATCCAAATCGGGCACGAATCTTGAAGCCCAGGGGTAAAACGGTAATTTCACCTACCAATGGGTCTGAGACGGGTACTGGATCCCTTCGTCAAAGATCCAATAACACACGAACGGATCCACTTTAATCGGATGCGGGTTTCAACCAGCAAGAAAGCCCGATCCAGAGGGATAGAATTAGGGTTTCTGATTAGATCCTAATCAACGTCCCTGATTCATGCCTATCCCTCCAGTGGGAATTAGGGATTACATTCCCAATCTGTTTACAAGGAGTATATTCCTTATCAGATCACGGGAATTACATTCCTAATCTGGTCCCTAAGATGCCTATAAATACCCCCCATCCATCTCCATTAAGAGGTAATCAATCTTTCTCCAGTTTTTGCGCTCTTTCATAATCTTTCCTGATTACTGACTTGAGCGTCGGAAGGTACGTCGCCGGGAACAACCCCGGTGTCTCGCACTTTTTGCAGGTGTACGGCAGGAGTCAGCGTCAAACTCCGACGGAACAGGTATAAAGGTTTACTATTCAGTTTCCCTAAGAATCCACAAATACTATCTGTTTTCTCCCACACCAAATTTAGCGGCAACACTAACAATACGATTTTATGAACCAAGATCTACTCAATATTTTTAGATTTCACATACATGGTACAACAACAACCATTGCATCGTTCTCATGCAAAATACTAAATAACATACTTGCCAAACAAACAACACAACAATCGTTCACATAAATCATACCACAATAAAAAGTTCATATCACTCACAAAATCAAAACAAAACAAAACAATGTCACTCACCTTTGAATTGAGAAGATCCAACGAAAAAGCCTTCCTTTTTGCGAGATCCAAATCTTCCTCTTGCTCCACCAAAACAAATCACAAAATTCTATATTGTGCAGTGAATGACGGCTGCAAAAATCCTTTTAAACACCCGAGATGAAGGAGTTTAGGGTTTTACAACATTTTTACAAAATAATCCCTTCAAAATACAACTTTATATGTATAGCTCTATTCTTGGAAATTCAATCAAATTCATTTAAATTAGGATTTAAAAGTAAAATCCAATCCTAAATCTCAACTGGTACTGTTCAAAACGTTCAGAAAATACATTTTACATTTTAACTCCTAAAAATGACAAATTTGCAAAAAGGTCCTTCTTTTCTCAAAATTTGCAAATAGTTCCAATTAATTTCAGAAAAATCTGAAAAAATACTAAATAAATCCCAAATATTAAATAATGATTTTTCATGGAGAAACTTGACTTTCAAACTTCTCAAGAAAGTGTTTGCACATGTTTTGCACGTGTAAAAAGATAAATCTTTTAGAAAATATACATTAAATCTCCAGAAAATCATTTAAATTCATTTTCAAATATTTAAAATAATATTTGAAAATACGGGGTTCTACAGCCTTAGCGGTTGATAGGGGTGTAGGGGTTGTCTTTCATATTTTTGTTAATGAGTTACATCTTTTGGAATGTTAGAGGTATGAGATCGAAGGTTAAATTTAGATTAGTTAATGACACCGTTCTTAGGATCAATCCGAAAATGTGCACGCTCATAGAAACTAAGATTGTCGACCCTAAGGACACGTTATTCCAAGGCCTGTCTTCGCTTAGAGATTTCGATTGGCATTTCAAGACGTCCGTAGGTATGTCTGGAGGGATTGCGATGGGGATTGATTCAAAGGTCTTTGAGTTTATAGATGTGTCCGTGGGGAACTTCTCGGTATCCATTAGAATTAGGCGCAAAAGAGACGGGTGGGAGCATATGGTTACTTCGATTTATGGTCCATGTAGTTCTAACCGCAGAGAGGAGTTTTAGGAAGAAATTAGGTGTATTCAGAACTCATGGACTGGGCCGTGGGTGATCGGTGGAGACTTCAATATTACAAGATTGAGAGAAGAACATAGAGGGAGGGGACCGGAAGAAAGAGATAGGCAACACTTTAATTCTACTATTAATGACCTAAATCTCATTGATATTCAAGGTAACGATATAAGGTTTACCTGGTCTAATATGCAGGCCATTCCGACTTTGGCTAAGTTAGATCGCATATTGGTCTCTACAGAGTGGGAGAATCTATTTCCCTTGGCTACGGTTAGGTCCATCCCAAGGTCGACTTCCGATCATACACCGCTCTTCTTAGAAGGGGAGAGTGAGTCTACGCGGCATCGTAGTCATTTTAGGTTTGAGAAAGCTTGGACATCCAATGCGGAGCTTAGGACTGTTATTCTCAAGTCGTGGGAAGAGCCAACCAGTGCCCAAGATGCGATATCGAATTGGATTCTCAAAATCAGAAGGCTACGTAAGTGCCTCCGTCATTGGGGAAGGAAAGAGAATGAGGAGATCAGGAAAAGAAAAGAGTGGCTGGTATCAAGGACTCAAGTACTGGAAATCATGGAGGAGGACAGAGTTTTAAATCAGGAAGAATTCTAGGAACTAGCTTCCAGTAGAGCAGAACTTCATCTCATCGAGGAAAGGGAGGAATGCTATTGGAAGCAGAGATCAAGGATTCAGTGGCTTAGAGAAGGTGACGCTAACACGGCCTTCTTCCACAAGGTGGCCAACGGGAGAAGAAGACAAAATCACATAGGGGGTCTTATGGTAGGGGATGTATGGACTGAGGACATGTCGATCATTAGAGGTCATATAGATTCCACATTCAAAGACATTTTGGGAAAGAAGAGAAGGAATATATGCAGATTGAGTGGAGACATATGGAGCGAGTCAAGATTGGACGGAAGCGAGGGTCTAGAGGTGCCCTTCAGTGAAGAGGAAATCGTCAAGGCTATCAAGAGTCTCGGGCAAGACAAGTCGCCGGGGCCGGATGGATTCCCCATATTTTTTTACAATAGTTTCTGGGCTATCATCAAGGAGGACTTCATTCAAATCTTTCGAGAGTTTTACGAGCATGAGAGTCAGATAGAGCGGTTAAACTATGCGAATGTGGTGCTCATTCCGAAAAAGGCAGAAGTACTTAAGGTGTCGGACCTACGTCCTATTAGTCTACTTAATGGATCGTTTAAAAATCATTTCCAAAGCTTTGGCCAACAGACTATCTCCACACCTCACAAATATCGTAGACGCTTCACAAAGAGGATTTGTTAAAGGAAGGGATATTATGGATAGTATAGCGTCAGCCCATGAGTTGGTCTTCCGAGGCTATAAGGATAAAATAGACGGGTTCCTGCTGAAACTGGATTTTGAAAAAGCATATGATATGGTGAATGGAACTGTGTAGATGAGGCATTCCATCTCAAAGGGAAATATTGGCTATTAAAATTATTCTCAGATGCTTTGAGTTCTGGTCAGGGTTGGCGGTAAACTTGCAGAAGAGCAGTGTGGTAAATTTGAGCGATAATCAAGAAAACTCGATGGAGGTAATCTCATCTCTTATCGGGTGTGGGCAGGGTGTATATCCAATGCAGTATCTGGGGACGCCGATTAGACCGGGGAAAATGAAAAGAGAGGATTGGGAACCACTGATCGAAAAGATTGAGAAAAAACTGGCGGGATGGAAAGGAAAGCTCCTCTCATTAGGAGGTAGGATCACGTTAATCAACTCGGTTCTTAGTAGCCTGCCGTCGTATCTGATGTCTATTTATGAGATTCCAATATGGGTGATCAAAAGAATTGATAGATGTAGGCGGGGATTCCTTTGGCAAGGAAATGGGGAAGGAAAGGGGATCCCTCTCATGAAATGGGAACGTGTGTGCAAGAAGAAGGAGTTTGGTGGTATGGGAATTGTCAACCTTAGGGATATGAACAAGGCTCTTCTTTCCAAATGGTGGTGGAAGATGCACAAGCAAAGGAAAGCTTGGCGGAGCAATTCTTTCTTGAGATATAGACGGCAAAAAGTATACAGATTTGGAGGAAGGAGTACACAAGGCAAGGCTTCATTTCTTTGGAAAGGGATTGAAAAAATGGGGGAAGTTTTTCATTCTTGTACGAAGTGCAATATAGGAAATGGGATGAATTCTAGATTCTGGAAAGATAAGTGGTGTGGGGATAATTCGTTTCAATCGCTGTTTCCGGATCTAGCGAATAGTGTCTTCTCGAAGGATGAACTAGTCAAGGATAGATGGAGGAATGGAAGATGGTCATTTCAAGAAGAGGACTCCCTATCAGGCAGGGAACTTATTCAACTAGGGAAGCTCAGGGAGATGCTAGTAGAGGCTGATCGGCCAACCACAGGGGCGCCGGACGTTAGAGAGTGGGTGAGAGGGAGTCACAGGTCGTTCTCCGTTTCGTCTATGTACGAGGTCCTTAACGATGGGGGTATCAGAAATGACAACGCACAGATCATTTGGAAGTCTCAAATTCTGAGCAAGGTTAAATCATTTGCGTGGCTGACCCTCCACAATGCGATCTTGACTAAATCTAACTTATTGAAATGCAACATCCAGATTGACACTGTCTGCCAACAGTGCAATCTGGAGGAGGAGGACACTAACCACTTATTCATTAATTGCCATCGGGCCGTCTTAGTTTGGGAAGTATTTGGGTTGGTTTTTAACACAGTAGAGTTGCCAAAGAGTGTCCAAGACCTATGAGGAGCGTGGAGAAACAACAACATTAGGAAAGAACAGAAACCACTTTGGGATATCACTGTTAGGGCGATTTTGTGGGCGTTATGGAGGGATAGAAATGATTTATGCTTTCGTAACATTAGATGTCAATTCCATATTTTACTGCGCAAAATTGTTGTCCTAATACATGAATGGGCAGGTAACACGGGCTCCAGGAAGAGAAGCAGAGGCGAAGGGGCAAAGTGACAGAGGGGGGGACGCGCAGCTGGTCTCCTAGGCTTCCTCTTTTGTGCTTTATCTGGGAGGAGAGAGCTGTGAGCATTTGTCACGCCCCGCTTCCCGGAATACAGGAACACAGGCACGTAACTGAGGCCCAGCGAATGATATAAGTACACCAACTCATATCATCCATAAGTTGTACCAGTCTTAGCTCAACAATATAAGAAAAATGAATCACAACCACGCAGGAAACATAATCACATTAACGAGAATGGAATTCAATAACCGAATCTGGAAAATATGAACTTACCAAATAGCTCAAGAGACTCATGCTCCAATTGTAGAAGATCTGCTAATCAATGCCTCCAAGAAATTCTCCTTGTGCACCTGTACTCGATTATCTAAAAAGAAAGAATAATTTGTCCTCAGAGCAAGTACGGACAGCAAGTAGTGAAAACAGAGAGTAAGGGAATAAGGTACATGAAGGAATATGAATCGAGATCAAATTGCAAAGACAATAAGGTACTAATAACAATGGTCGTAATCAAGTATATACGTGTCAATTTATGTTCATTAGAATGTCATTTCTCCTATCTAGTGCACGTACTACTGCATCCCATACTACAGGTTCGATGCACGCACAGCATTGTTCGTTTTAGACTTCGTGGTGGGGTCTACAGAGTGTGTACTCGGGTATATCACGATAACAAGATAACAAGATAACAAGTTTACGTCTCCACAAGTATTCTCCACCTTCCATGTAACAAGTCCATGTAACAAGAGGGCCCTATCGAGTACATTTTCTGAGACTGTCCACTACTAGGTCAACCCTTAGAAACCCCGGCTTGTTTTAGTATTTTATTAAGTCATTCATGTACATGCGAGTGGTTATAATAATGTCAAGTGAATGGTAATTATGCAGCAACATGACGTATTACACAATAATAAGCAAGAAGTGGTAAATCTAAAACAACAATTATTTTAACTGATTCCTAATATAACTTGGTCAAAACCTCAGTACAAGACAGACAAGGCGGCATCACATAAATGTTCATCAAGTGGCAATTATTGAGTTATTGTATCATGCATGTATCAAGACTAATGTACAACAAGTAATGTGAATTTTCCAAGTAACAAGTCAAGTGAATTTTCTCAGTAAACGAGTCAAGTTTATCATGTCAAGTTCAAGTCACAAGATCTCAAGTAATAACATGTATTTAATCACGACGTGTTTTCTCATGTACAAATTCTATTCATTTTTATTCATGTCAAATATATATCTAGGCTTGGGTTTGAGTCAATGGATAATAATAAGAGGTCAAGAGTACGTCGGGTTAGCTCGTGTAAACCCTCGATACTCCTAACGGAAGGGACACAAGGCAGAGTTAACGATAAATAAATTGGAACTACTTGCATAAGAGGTCAATTAATCTTGAAATAGGATAAATAAAATAGTTCAAGTGGACTTGCCTTTTTCCTTGTAGACGATTCAATAAGTAAAAATAACGAGATCAGAATCCCGGATAGTAGAATACGTGCAAGATATTTGTGGCAGCCACGCCAAGTCAGCAACTCCTAGAATAGCAAACAACAACAACCCCTTCAATAAACTCCAAGATAGTAACAACTTCAAACAGCAACTCCACAAGGCAACTCCAAAATAATAACAACTCACCTTCACAAACTCCAAAACATCAACTTTTCAACAACAACCCCAATTCTCCACGCACTGGATCGGTCTCTTCTTACAAACACCAACACTAATGCAACATCCAACAGCATCACACCACAACACAACACAATGCCTCCCAAACAGCAAAGCACCCAACACCAATATTATAAAATCAATCCAACACACACACAATCCCCAATACTGTCTTTTCTTCTTCTTTTTCAACCCAGAGAGAGGGAGAGAGAGAGAGAACAAGCGGGAGAGAAGTGAGCGGGAGAATGGGAGATCGGGAACGGCGACGGAAGCTTGGTCTTCGATTGTGGTGCGGCACTGTACAGGCGGTGGGATCGAACGGGGAAGGCGACGCTGGCAGGATGGAGCTTCAGTGGTAATGGCGACGGGGCTTCGAGGTTGAAGACGGAGATGAGCGGTGGTGAGCGGGGCTGAGCGGCAGCGGAAGATGGGTTCGGGAGTCTCGAGGTGGTTCTCGGAGTGGGGAGATGGGAGCCGCGACTGGAGGGTGGGGCTGCGACGGCGACGCGCTCAGGGAGAGGTGATGCGGTGGGCGACTTCGACTGGCAATGGTTCGAGCAGTAGTAGGGCAGAGCTTCGATGGCGAGTGGCTGTCGACGAGGAGACGGAGGCGCGACTGGAGGGGGAGCGGCGACGGAAGGGGGCAGCGACCATTGGTAGAGTGCAATCGGGGGCGTCGCGAGGTAGGCGACGATGGCGGGATGTGAACGGCGCATCGACGAGGGGGGGGGGGCGAGACGCCGAGGAGGTTGCGACACTGGGTTCTTCGGCGGAGGGAGAACTCGGGGGTTCTCGGAGCTGGCGATCGGAGGGGAGTGAACGACTGGTAGGTCACAACGTCGGAGAAGTCGAGGAGGTGGGTGAAGCTTCGGGAGGTTGAAGATGACGGGGGTCGGCGACTGTGGTCGCGGTGTTCGAAGGAGGTTCGAACGAAGGTTGGAAATGGCGAATAGAGGGGGAGAGTTTGGGTTCCTCTGTTCTTTGGTTGAGAACAGAGAGGGAGAGATAGTATGGGAGAGAGGGTTACGGGAAGAGAGAGAGTGGGGGAATGGGGGTTTAATAAAATAATAATTAGAGTAGTGGGTAGTTGGAGATAGTGGGGGATTGTGCAGTTGAGGAGAATGTGGAGAAAACTGTATATGGTTGAGTAGTATATGGGTTTGTGGGTTTGGGTTTTAATAAACTCAATAATAAAATCAAAATACAATTTGGGCCACTATTTGGGCTTCAAATGAATATAATATAAATCCAATAATAATTTGGGGTTTCAAACCAAAAAGAGGACAGACAAGATTTGCAGTTGGAATATAAATTTGGATTTCAATAGGAGATTCAAAACGATTTTAAATGCATTGGAATGATTTATACGAAATTTGAAAATGTAAGAATACATGGACAAAAGAAAAGAACTGGCAATTCGTATAATCGGAAACAGGGGTTACAGCATTCATCTGGTTTCAGATTTTCTGTTTTATTTGTGTGCCGATGAGCACTTTATGATGTTCTGGTGCGGAAGAGCACTGTTTTTGGGTTTTTTATTTTAGTTCTATGCTGTGCCAACGAGCACTCTTTCATGATGTAAGAATTTTGATGTAATCACATTAATCTATCATTAATGAGATTGGGGACTTCGGTCACCTTTTATTTTAAAAAAAAAAACACATGGTTCATATCCACCAAAAAGATGTAAGCTACAAATTAGCATGACACAGCCACAAAGTCAATTATGATTTTTTTTGGAAATTATGGTTTGGATGTCAATTTTGCATAACAGAAAGTTTGTGCAATTTTGGAATGAGATTTTTAAATACCAATTCTGGATTGGATTTGGATGCATATATGAATGGGACAAGCAAACTTCAACTAAGAACACCGGATGCTCATGCTATAATTGACTAATTTCCCTCTCAAGCACAATTAATTTTAATATTTAATTAGTTTTTGAATATTTCTTTATTACACCTAACTCTGTTTAAATAAAGCCTCAATTTTATAACATATTTTCAATTAAGATATTATTTTTTGATGCCTTGAACACTTTAGTAGCTGATTTGAGATAAGAGCATCTGTAGATGTTAGCCAAAATTTGAATATTTGGCATATAGCCAATAGCTTTATAACTTTCGTCTGTAGTCGTTTTTAGTCAAAATTTGGCTTTTCGAAATCTTAATAGAACGGACGGTGTATAATTTCCCGAATTAAGAAAAAAAAAATTTAAAAATTCTTAATTAAAAATTTCCCTTCTTTCCTTTTTAAAAGCCTCCCAAGTGATAGTGACATTTCTGAATTAATAATTTCTTAATTAATCATTTTGTTGACTTTGACAGTGACGTTTTGAAAAATAAAATCAAAAAATTTCTCCCAAGTGATGGGACGGTAGACCTTCTCTACTGTTTTTTAAAATTTAAATTATGGGACGGTCTATAATCTCCGGTTCCAAAATTTTGTAAGAAAAAAATTTTCTCGAGCGGTGTATAATTTACCGTCCAATTTTTTTATTAACAAAAAAAATTTCCGACGGTAAATTATACAACGTCTGATCAACAAACGGAAAATAATATTTCGTCGGTTATCTTGTTGTTGATATGCCCAATTGGACCGGATCTCAAATTTGTTTTTCTTCTAAAACAAAATGTAGAGGTATATCAGATTTTTTGTGCGTTCCATAATAGATTTCTTTTCTGGATGGAGTTCAGTATTGGATTTTGATTAGGTTGTATGTGATATAGATTAGTAGTATCCGCTCAGGTAGGTCTCACTGTAGTATTTTTTCTATGACGAAGTGAATAATTCTACAGTCAAATTTTTGTCCGTATCAATAATATATTTCATAGGTAGTTGCTAATAGCTATTTTTGTCCGTATCAATAATATATTTCAAATTTTTGTCCGTATCAATTCATGTTTCATTTGTTTTGAAATAATATGGAATTTTGAACTTGTGAAGCACTTAACTTTATTTTTTGCCAATTTTTGTTGCTTGCAATGAGTGTGCATTCCCAGTTTGCCGGCCTTGCTATGAGTATGAGCGCAAAGATGGGAATCAGTCTTGTCCTCAATCCAAGACTAGGTACAAGAGATAGAAAGGTTAGTTATGAACTCTCTATGACTTGTTCTATTTACATTTTACACTTAAATTTTAGGGATCAAAATGCTTTAGTTATAGTAAGATTTCAAATCAGGTTGGTAGATTAACTAAATTGCAGTCTATTCCCAAAATTTAGGTTTGTAGATTTCAAATTAGGTTTGTTGATTAACTCTCTATGACTTGTAGATTTCAAATTAGGTTTGTTGATTAACTCTCTATGACTTGTAGATTTCAAATTTTAGGGATCAAAATGCTTTTGGATCAATAAACCGTGAAACTTACCTTGACAAGCTTGCATTGAGGTTAGCTACCTACATCCTCACTGTTTCCTTTATATATGACTTCTTTCCTGACATGCAGTGATAAATGAAATATTTTATTAACTTTTATACTCCATTACTTAAACAGATTTGATAGGGAAGGAAGGAGAGCCTTCACAGTTAGTTGGCTCCGATTGATGTTTTCTTCAGTACTGTGGATCCTCTCAAAGAACCTCCTCTTATCACAGCCAACACTGTGCTAAGAGGTTTCAACACTGTGCCAACACTGTCCTGTTATTATACTCGTGCTTGAGCCACATTTGGCGAAGTTTTAGGAATTTCCTTTCAACCCAAAATATTGATTAGGTTTTGTAGGGTTTCAAAACCTTCCCATTGGGATTTTACAAAGTTTAGGTTCCTGCTGGTTTTCTTCTATCGCGTGGGATGGGCAATTTTGTTTATACAGATTTTTTCTTCCCCCACCCGACACACACACACACACACAAACTATATGATTAACTATATGATATTCGTTCATAAAAAGGACAATTGCAATCTTATTCTCTAAAATATGAATCAAATTGCCTATGTACAATGAAATTTGTAAATGAAATATTTAATTATGCTAAAATAGTTTGGAGTTTTCTGGACAGGTTCGGTTATTGGTGCAGTTTTGGCATCTGGGGAAGTGGCAAGCTGATCTGATTTATTTTGGCTGTTTTATTTTCTTGAACCAAGGAAAACTCTCTTGTTAGGGGATTTGGCCTTGCTGGGTTTGGCTCAGACCCAACTCTATGCACAGCCCTATGTACAAGCTATACAAATATTTAGATTCTTACTTGTCGAGCTGTTGTTGCAGAGGGAGTATGAAGAGTTCAAAGTACGAATAAATGCTCTTGTTGCCAAAGCACAGAAAACTCCTGAAGAAGGTTGGACAATGCAGGATGGCACACCTTGGCTTGGAAATAATCCACGGGATCACCCAGGCATGATACAGGTATGGATTCTTTCAATCTTTTTTACCTTTATTATTGATTCTTTATTTATTTTAAAGTTTACTATTCTGTTATGTTTCATTATCTTCCTGTTTTTTTTGGGAATTTCAGGTCTTTTTAGGGCATAGTGGGGGTCTTGACACAGACGGTAACGAGTTGCCTCGCCTTGTTTATGTTTCTCGTGAAAAGAGACCAGGCTTCCAACATCACAAAAAAGCTGGTGCAATGAATGCATTGGTGTGTACTTTCTGTTTCTTATTCTAATTTTTTGTGTGTGTAAGAAATATTCACTTGGTTAATGAAGAATAACAAAAAGCCTTGTTAGGGGACATACAACTAATGAAAACACAATTAAGGAGGACCTGTGATAGTTGGAAACAATTAGAAGATTATGGAATGGGGTAGGAGATCTAACTATAAAGATCTGATTTATAGGTAAAACAAGGCTAGAATTAAAGATAAGGGAACTCATTAAAATGGTTGACTATGATTTAATAAATGTCAGGAAGCCACATGTCCACTCACCCGACTCCATTTGGACTTAGACCAACATTCTCTTATTAGATAGCAATATCGAGAATGGAATTTTAAATTTTTAATTATTTGTTCATATTCTAATATTTGGAGATATTTATGATTTTCTTCTTTTCTTTCCCTGATATTGGACAGATTCGGGTGTCTGCACTCCTAACGAACGGAGCTTACCTTCTGAATGTGGATTGTGACCATTATTTCAATAACAGCAAAGCTCTTCGTGAAGCAATGTGTTTCATGATGGACCCTTCTTATGGGAAGAAGAATTGTTATGTTCAGTTTCCTCAACGATTTGATGGCATCGATTTGCATGATCAATATGCCAATCGCAATATTGTCTTTTTTGATGTAAGATATCCATCTATTATATGTATTGTAACTATTGTTGATATCAGTACTTCGGATTCTGTGGTTTCTTATAAATCTTAATTATATTTTGTAGATTAACTTGAAAGGTTTAGATGGTATCCAAGGCCCTATGTACATGGGGACTGGATGTTGTTTCTATAGGTAGGCTTTATACGGGTATGACCCAGTCTTGACAGAGGCTGACTTGGAGCCTAACATAGTATTTAAGAGCTGTTGTGGCTCAAGAAAAAAGGGAAATAGTAAGAATAAAGATTACATTGACAAAAACCGGGCCATGAAGAGGACTGAATCAGCAGTTCCCATATTCAACATTGAGGATGTTGAAAAGGGATTAGACGGTAAGCATTTATGATGGTAATCTAATTTTAGTTTGCTCACTAAGATGTTCAGTATCGGTATGTTTCAGTTGCAATTTACAACTTTTACTTGATGCTATTTCAAGTCCTTCAATATCAAGTTGTGACTTGTATGTAAGATTGCAAATTGATATGAAATGTACAATCAGAATTTGATTTTGTATCTGGTTAAAAATATGGATACAGATGATAGTCTTAAACTATTCAGATGTATTCAAATATAAGGATATCAATGTAAAACTTGTAGAACTCACAGGCGGTAAGCCTTTTTAGCATTCTTCTCTGTACCTATGCAGTCAAGAAAATGTGACTTTATAAATATTCATATTAATCTAAAATAAAAAACATAACTGTGTTGAGCTGCTTTACATTTTCATGTTAAAAAGACTTGTTAGTATTGCGACCATTTTCCTTCGATCGTAATTCAAATCCGTTTTCATCAAATATGGTTATAGCATATTTGAGTTCATATTACAAGAAAAGGAAAAAATAAAAACATCTACAAATGTGGCAACACCCATATCTCTCCGTATTTGCTCACACCTACATATTTGAAATTTCAGGTTATGAAGACGAGAGATCACTGCTGATGTCTCAGAAGCGATTAAGCACTTTGGTCAATCTCCAATCTTTATTGCATTAACATTCATGGAACAAGGAGGAATACCACCATCTACTAACCCAGCTTCACTGCTAAAAGAAGCTATCCATGTCATTAGTTGTGGGTACGAGGATAAATCTGAATGGGGGAAAGAGGTTAGTGTAGCTCTCGAGATGAGTATCTTTAGAATTTTTTTTCTTCCCCTATTTCAAAACAAACTTGTATATATACTCCCGTTTCAGAATTAATGTGGATATACCCTGCTTTATTAATTAAGATTAGTTTTATATGAAATCAACAATGATACATCACTTCTTTATGTAATATTTGACTTAAAATTGTATAGTTTTTCCAAAAATAGGGATAATATCCTCAATTTTCAAATTAAGTGGTATTAAGGAAAATAGCTGAAGCTGGGATACGGAAGAATATGGTAGAAATATATTAAATGATATGTTTACTGAGCTTGTGCACCTGTTACCCATTACCAGATTGGATGGATTTATGGATATCCGTTACTGAGGATTTTCTGACTGGATTTAATGTGACGCCCCGGATCTCCAATAACGGACATCCGTGACACAACCAGAATCATTGCCTTCAAATGCATCTCAACACAGTAAATAATGCGGAAATTTAAACACTTTTATTGCCATTGGAGTTATTACATTAATAATTACAATATCAACAGTCCTTGAATAAGGAATACAAATTACATAACTTATTACAACTGATCGCAAGGAATATTCAGGCTCCTCTGGCAACGCTGTCAGTTGTCTTCCAGATCAGCAGTCGATTGGTCGTTGCTGAGAACTCTGCTGAGTGGTCTATCTGCTTTCCTGGAACTTGTCCCTCGGCTTGAACCTTCTGCTATGTGACTCTGATATTTCTACACCCATTCGAATGGTAGGCACGTATACTGTCATCTCTTCTTAGGTGCCCTGCTGATCTTGGGATCCCCTGCACTTGCGACCTGATATTCATGTACCTAAAATGTGGGGTACGTCAGTAATTCTACTGACGCAATGCTGATAAGAAAACAGCGATCTCCAAACTGGCAACCACAAACCATCTTGAATGAAAAGGAAAACGTGCATCCTAATTCCCTGGCATTCGTGTATGCCATGGTCTAATAACTAATGCGCTGATCACCTGCTTTATTGAAATACAAGCAACCTTGGGACTCTGGATACGCATGCATCCCATACTACATACGTTCCAGGCCAAAACATGACATGGTCTAATCTAATGCACGAAACAAGAATGCACACGATGCACTTACTCTAATGCGATTCGTTGGAAACGCATGCATCCCATACTGCATACTTTCCCAAAATCAACTTCGATGGAAATGTATGCATCCCATACTACATACCTTCCAAGGAGTTCGTTTTTCTGAATATAGGGTTCAATCCCTCGTCATATAATACATTCTAATTGGGTCTACTTCCTGTTCCTGATAGTATGACATGGTTGAGGAGATAAATAGCATAAATGCTTCGGGGCGCTGCCCGTTGTCACCAATCATCGTTGCCTCGGACCCTCCTTGAAAGTCATGACGAACTTAAGATATGCGGTCCCACCGCTTTGCAGTCAACGGTCCCACCGTTCTGCAGTCAACGGCCGTGACGAACTTATGGATATGCAGTCCCACCGCTCTGCAGTCAACGGCCGTGACGAACTTAAGGATATACCGCAGCATACCTATAGCGCCGTATCCCATACAACCCGTTCGTGTCCACTAGCCTGTGCACGGATCCCATCCGTCCTTACCACGGTACCTCAGGAATCAACATTGCAAGATACGCACCGCAGCATGTATCCCTGATGACAGGAAGAGACCACCTCATAGTATCACCATCTACCGTTAACTCTCAGAACGAGTTGGATTATAGGGAATCACCCCTAATACCAATTCGGTCTTCGAGCAAAAATAATAAAGAAAACCTAATCAATGCAGTTTATAGAAGCAGGTCGTTACCAAGTCACACTTGGTGTCGATCAATAATGTCGAGCCTGCCCGGCCTGTCAAACAATAATCATCACAGGAATCATCTCTAGTGATTCCCAATACCTTCACTGGTCAGCGACCAAATAATCCCAGCCCGTGGCCCTCAGTGAGTAGTCCAACGGCTCTCCAAGGGTGCAATATAATTCAGATGAAGGTAAGCACACACATAACCATCAATTCCTGACCCTTGACCGACTCAGGCATCGAGACACCAACGCAATCGACCAGAGCTATCTCCCAACTCACTCATGTCCACCATGAGTATTAAGCACAGGAGCTTATCCAAGTTCCAATGAATTGATAAAACATCATTAAAAACCCTGATAGCTCATGATCACCATACTGCGGTATGCAGAGGGTTCCTCATCAGTTGTCTGATGAAACAGTTCAAGAAATAGCAGTAGCTGTAACCCCAGTTACGCTCATCAAAATCCAACACACTCAGAATTTAGAAAGGTAGGGAGATCCACTGCAATCCCCCAGTTAACAAATCCCTCAAATTTCTTAAGGAACTCAAGTTCTCGGGTTAACTTAAGCTTGAAGTCAATTTAACAGCAGGTTGCTAAGCTTGCAACGTCCATAACTTCTAGTATACAGCTCAGATTTGCTTGATATTTCCCATCTTGGAAAGGTGAGACTTTAGTCTACAACTCTCCAGATGACCATTTCCTCAAATTCAATCATCTTGGCACCCAAATAACCCTTATATATTTTTAGCCGTATTTCTTCTTGCACTTGCTGCGTCTTCCCAACATCATAGAAGTTGCTCACTCATCGGAATTGCTCGATTCCGGGTCCTATGGAAAGGCGGGAGTGTTACTTTAACTTCCTAGTTGGACACGTCCTCAGAATCAATCCTTAAGGTCCTCGAAGATACCTATTTCCATCGGGTACACAACAAGGGAAAAGTTTATTTCTCTAGCAAACATTACCTCGACAAGGCCGAATCTATCCCAACTTTGGAAAATCATAACTTCCAACCTACAAACTGGAATTACAAAATTCCTGTTGGGTTAGAACGCTATGATTCCCTACTGTAAACTCTAGTTGTCCAGTCGTCCCAATTCTTAACAGATAAGTCCAGGAATACCCATCTCCACGGACTAGACAACTTGTACTAAGCTGAACATAGCCTACTTCGAAATTCAATAATAAATCAACCTTATGTCCAATGCTCATTAAACTTGAGATTCTTAATCCACACATATACCATTTCATTGTGTCCAAAATTTATATTCAAATTTTTTTCACACAATGATCTACGACTCCTCAAACATGGCATAATTTCCAGTTGCTCTTTCAGCAGAGCTTTTGCCACTGTGTACGGTTTATAATTGAAACCTTATCAAACGACCTCTAAAAATTCTAAAATTTGAGATTCATCAATTAGACCCATACTTGAAGCTACTCCCAAAATTTCATAGCAAAATAATAAACGTACAGGGAGTTATGGCCCTTTTCACCTCAGTCCAAACACAGTCATCTTCAGCCAACACCTGTAGACCAGTCGCCTTCTACCATTTTTTCGAGGCATCAAACGACCTCGGAAAATTATGAAATTTTAGAAAATGGTTGTAGACACATACCAGAGAGTCCAAAAAAATTTTCAGCTCAAAATTACCATCCTACACTGAGTTACACGGTCGGAAAGACACAGCGAAAATCTGCACAGCAGCAGCAATTTGGCTGCTCTCTGTCCAGACTTTGGCCCTGCGTTTGGGCTATTAAAACGCATCAAAATATTGTGAAAAAAATCATGGATACCCTACATACATAGAAGAACAACTTTCCAAAATTTTAGCTCAAGATTCCAAACCGTTTGGGTGTAAGAAATTCCCCAATATACCCTCACAATCATGCTTCTTAACAAGCTTAAGGAAGAAGTTGTTCTTACCATACAACTATGTTTCCCTAGCACTTCACATGCTCATACATGGTAACTACATCATGTCTACAGCCACTAAACATCCATTTCATACTCAAAAGAAAATAAATTCCAAGTTTGGAGTTGAAGAGATCACCCACTTGAAGTTTGCCAAATTTCCTTGTAGCTTGGCTCCTAGCTTTGCTTGCTTTCCTTCCTTTGCTTTTGTAGAAGCTTTGGCCAATACCTCCTCCTTCTATACCACTCTTCTCCTTTACCACTACTCAAGGTTTCCTCCTTTTCCTACTTCTCCTTCTCTACTTTTTTTTTATTTCTTCTTCTCTTTTTTTTTGAAGCAATCCCAAGTCAAGAAGAAGAAGGAATGAGAAGTGAAGTGGAGTAGGGTCTTTATAGGAGATGGAGGACTAGGGTTTGGAGTGCTTGGCCGGATTTTGAGAGGTGGAGGGCTAGGATGGGAGGGCTAGGGTTTTGGGAGAATGTATGGTGAGATGGGGTGCCAACTTTCCAAGTAGAAGCTTCATGGAAGCTTCCTTGAAACTCCTTGGAAACTTCCTATTCCATAAGTCAACATACCCACATAACACATGGTGAATTTTATCCACCATTGGATCTTCATAAAGATCAAGCCATGATCATCATAATGCTAGGGTTCCTAACCCTATGCTAGGTCAAGGAACCCTAGGTCACCATACCCTAGGTTACCATACCCTAGTGCACAAATACAACTCACATTCAATTCAAGCACTAGCTTAATTGAAATAACCAATACATATAAATTAAAATCCTATAAAAATACATGTTTTATAGAAATTATAATTTTCTCCCAAAAATTATCTGGTCAAAACAATCAGAACAAAACCACAGTTTAATCGAGACGATATTCCGAGTTCACCTCATCGGGTTCAGAACAGCTCGTGTGTCTGAAATCTCTCAATTTAACTTATAATTTCCTCGAAAAATATGTAATCGTGTGCAATACTCATACGTGCACAGATTTACAGTGCAAAAATAGCCATATGCTATTTTGCGAAGTATTACATTTAAAATGCACGCTCGAGGGTGGATATCGATCTACTGCATGCCTCCTCGACCCGCATTCAAGGGTTCAGCTCCAATCAATCTTTCTGATCGTCAAAATCAAGTGCTTCGGTGGGCCCTGGGTTAGACATTGCCCTATTTGGTATGGTTATAGTGGCAGACTGAAGCTCCTAGAGAGACTGGCATATATCAACACCATTGTATATCTAATCAGATCTATACCACTGATTGCGTACTGTGTGCTTCCAGCCATTTGTCTCCTCCCCAATAAGTTAATTATACCAGAGGTTAGTGATAATTCATCCACAAAATTCTAATTATTGGGGCATCCCTTTTGCTTTTTGCTATATAAGATCATTAAACCTCTGAACTATCTATCTCTTACGTGTTCATATTCTCTTAAACATGTTGTATTAATCACCTATGGTCGTTTTCTTTCCCCCAATTCTAATGAACTAATGCTTAAGGTGGACATGAACTCAACTGTTCATATTCCTACTTCAGTTGAACATAATAGCTGCTTTTGTACACTGAGTAGCAAACTTAACTGTTCTTATTTCTAGTTTAAATTTAGTCAGAAGTGCTCTTTTAGGAATTTTTTTGCTGTTTTATTGAGTAGAATATGTTCCATAGTTTCAAAGATCAATCCCTCAGTTCCTCTGGGACACAATAGCTTGTATGAGATCGGGATTTTGCCTACCAATACTCCACATGTGCTACCAATAACTGATGGGCTTATTCCGACACCGACTTTGAAGGTTTTGTAGGGAAAATAGGATTATTTTGGGGAGATATATTTTTTCATTTGGTTTGCTATATAGGAATTCAGTTCTCATTATATTCTTACACCGTTAAAGTATGCACCATTAAAGTATGCATCTCCCTTTTTGTTTATTCTCTATTGAGGATCTGTATCTTAGATCTCTCTTCACTTACTCCAAATGTGTTTATTATGTATTGGCATTCTAAATAAATTGTTGTCGCTTCCTTTTCTGACCATCGGGTTCTAGAGATCCTTAATATTTAATTGAATATCTTTGTTGGAAGGAGAAATAAATAGCAATCAATCTACAACCAAACCCCATCTTGGGGAGGCTCTACATGTACTCCAAATTGCTCTATATTGATAGGCATTCTAAACAAAGGTTTCCCCTTCCTTTTCTTACCTTCGGGTTTCGAAAATCCGATATTGAATATTTTTGTCGGAGTGGGAAATAAAGAGCTGTAAATATACAACGAAACTCCATTTTGTGCAGGGTCTTTACACACTCTGAATGTGCTCAATATATATATGCATTCTAAACCGAACGCCCCTCTTAGTTTCTAACCATCGGGCTTTTGTAGATCATTATCTTTTAACTGAGTATCTTTGTTGGAGGGAAAATTAATAGCTATTAATTAACAACCCAACCATTTGTGTTTGTATATCCCAAGTACCATGCTGTTAGGAAGTAGAAATACGAGTTGCATGGGGTACGGGGAGCCAAAATGGGTATGCTGAATCTGAGTATGTAAAACTAACATGGCAAATTGATATGGAATAGAAAGGCTTGTTTGATCAGTCAGATTGTAACATAATGAACTTATGTAACAACTAATATGGTAAATTGATACGGTATAGAAAGGCTTGTTTGGTCAGTCAGATTGTAACATAATAAATTTATATTGAACATAAAAAGATTTAATGGGGTTTTGAAAGGAGTTAATAGTGTAAACCCATGTTGTTATGTTAGTTGATTTTGTCAAGTGCAATTAATGTGTCTCATGGTTAATATTAACTGAACATCAATTATATATGTGGTGTATTGCACAAACTTGATGAAAAAATCAAAGTAAATGCAACACACAAGTAAAAAAATATATGAAATGACTACTCTCTCAAGAAGCTGTCAATTAGAACGTCGATTTCAACATTCGAAATGTCACTAATGTACCACAATACAGAACCTATGTTCTAACTTGCAGCACACAAGTGAATTGGTGATCTTTTAACTGGTATTGTATTGCCTAAACACACATTGTAACAATGTTTGTATGTACCTTAGTAGAATTTCAGTATTTGACCAGAGAAAAACAAATTGTGCAGATAAATACTTATGCTGGTATGTGGTTCATTTCCATCTTCGCAACTAGAATTCTCGAGCTATGGTGGAGTGGTGTTGGAATCGAAGATTGGTGGAGGAACGAGCAGTTCTGGGTGATTGGTGGCACATCTGCTCATCTTTTTGCTGTCTTCCAAGGTCTCCTCAAAGTCCTTACAGGAATTGACACCAACTTTACTGTCACCTCCGAGGCTTTTGACTTCTGACGAGGATGATGATTTTTTGCTGAGCTTTATGTGTTCAAATGGACGACTCTCCTCATACCTCCCACAACTGTCCTTGTTGTCAACATGGTTGGAATTGTCGCCGGGGTATCTTACGCAATTAACAGTGAGTACCAGTCATGGGGTCCGCTCTTCGGGAAGTTGTTCTTTGCGATCTGGGTCATTGTTCATCTCTTTCCGTTCCTCAAGGGTTTGTTAGGGCGACAAAATAGGATGCCTAGCTACCATTGTTATTGTGTGGTCGATTCTTCTTGCGTCAATCTTCTCCTTGTTGTGGGTGCGGATTGATCCGTTTATCTCCCCTAACCAGAAGGCAGCTGCTGCCACTGGACAATGTGGCATCAACTGCTGATTGAAAAAAGTTCATTTTGCAGATTAGATGAAAATTTTGAGTGTTGTAAGAGCATAGGTAATGCATGTAATTTAAGAAGTGGGAATAATTCCTTTTTTTCCTTGTTTTGTTTTATTAATTTTTTTATTTTAGTGTAATCATTTAATTTATTGTAAGTTGTGAAGCAATCAGGTCACCGATACTAACATTTTCTTGTCATTATATATGGGGTTGTAGAAATTATGTTACTTGATGGTATGCATTTTTGTTCATTTGCCGATTAATACTACGATTTATAAGGCACGTGTTTTGCACATGCATGTACCGTACGTTTTTTATTAAGGTTTGAAACTGCCGAGCAGGTGTGGCTAAGATGCACATGCCTCAGAGTTCTTTCCAATTTATTACGCCCGTGAATCAAAATGTTTTTTTTTTAAAATTTTATTTTAAAATCTCGCTGTTGTCTGTTGTATAAGGAAAGCATGTCAGCTTTATGTTTTTAAGAAATATGAGTAGCTTCTGCTGCATGAATAATCTGATTCATGGTTCATAGTTTCGTACTAGCAAACTTATAAATGTACAACAAGCAAAGCAGCCATGGATTTGGGTTAGTCGCTCAAACCAAATCATGGCGCTGGCACAGTTTGTGCCTAAAAGGGCTAGCACTTGCACTTATACCCATTTGATTGCTCGTGTTCACCTGTGTGCTTCTTAATTTGTCCTTGTTTTTAACAGGACTAATTACATACAATGCTGGCCGGAGTTCTTTCTTCCCGAGTCATTTATCATCTACATACGCACAATCCAACAATGTACACCACAAGCTAGCTACATTAGCTATATTTGCACAATCCAACAACAACAAGGTTTCCTCCTCCTTTCATACATTACAACTACAAATCAAAATCCCATATTCTCCTCCACTCCACCAAAACCCTAAAATCCCAATTTACATACATGTACATTTACTGAGTCGATCGAAAGGTTGATTGATAAATGAGGGAATTTAATGTGTAATATATATATATGTAGATCCGTATGATGTTTCATTTATATATCTTTTAAAATATGACTTTAACTTGTTTAGATGGAAAGTTCTTTTGAAGCTTTCCGGTTAACAATATATTCAACCTAATTTTTGTATTTCCCTATTGAAACTGTATATGAACTAATGTGTTAACAGATATATAGATGATGAAGGTGACTACATAAAAGATAGTGAATAATCAGTGTAAGTTATAAGTTATAAGTAACATTAACAGATGAAAAAAAAGAAATCATAAATGATATTGTCTAGGTTGGTTTGGATAGGCCATCCCATTTTATTTTACTTTAAATTTTCGTAAATAGCATTAAGTTCATGTCGATCTGAAATATGTTATCTTGTGTTAATATTTCAATAGAAATATCAAGATATATTTCTTGATATTTATTTTGTTTGTACTTTAACACTAATCTATATCTATACTAATATACAATGGAGAATGGCAAGTTTGGTTGTCCGACTTGGGAGAAAACACATGTGCTTCACATTTTTTTATTTTTTTATTTTAAAATTTTTTTTAGTAATTGTAGGAACATTGTAAATGATGATAGTTATTCTGCAATGAGAGAAGAAACGAGATTTTCCGTTGTTAGCATTATCAAAAGACAATACGGCGAATCATGTGCAAGTAATCTAGGTCAAAGTAAAACTGCAAGTTGCATTCATAATCCACACAAATATGATGAGGATATAGATCTCCAATCATCACGAGAAAATAAACACTTATTATGCTCAATAAGTGAACATTAATGTAAAAGAAATGTATGCAACATTCAATTTAAACTACCAGCTTCTTGAATTATTTACAAATATCAAATGGCAACAGCCGAACAGGACTTGCTTAATTTATGGGGATGTTTATAAGAGAATACAAAGTTTAGGTTCCTGGCTTGACACTGAAATTTCTATTAGGCTCTTAGACTTTTTCAACTTACTGTTTGAGGGGTTTATAACTGAGTTGAAAAGGTGAAAGGGCCTAAATAGAATTTCAGTATCAAGCTAGGGGCCTAAAAATTATATTTACCCTTTTTTTTATTTATATACAACAATTGGCTATAGGATGTTATGGAATTTTTTTTACAAAAGAGGCCATCTTTATATAAAAGGTGTTTGGTCCAATTGTCGACACATTTCAATCTTAACACAATTGCGTTTTAACTTTGGAAATCTAATTTCTGGACTACAAAAGGATACCAAATTTGGTAGTCTGGACAAAGAGAGGTGCCTGAGATTAGGGAGGATCATTGTTGTTGCCTTTCTTTCTTCTTGCTCCACTCCTACATCATCATCATAATGATCCTTCTCTTGATTTGCGCCATCAGTCAGTACTTTTTCCAACATTCTGCATCGACTAATTACTAAAATCTCAAGGTGTCGGAGCTGCGCAATCCAAGTAATATCACATAACTTATCACATCCTTTAATTTGTACTTCCGAAAGATTTGCAAACAACTCTCCTGGCGTGATCCCTCCTTTCCAAGTGATTTTCGTTAATTCATCGAGCCAACAGAGGCTGAATAACGACAATTTTTCGAATTGTCTTTTTTCCTCGCTTGTCAACAATATCTCCTTCATGTCGCTCACTTCAATTGACAATGACTGAAGGCTACGCAGAGCTCGGTTGCTACGAAGAAGTGTTTTTGATAGATCAAGGATTTTGACTTCTAGCACGATACATATACATAATTTCCACAATGTTATATGTGGATTCATCTGAGTGAGTAGTTGTAAAGCAGACATATTAGCTACGACAATCCCAAGACCTTTTAGGTTGTTAACTCCGGGCGCCATTGTGCCGCCAGCCAATTCTTCAATACTTGCTTCACCTTCCATGCCCCATTTAGTGTATTCACTATCATAGAGATCTAGTACCTCGAGTTTTTCTAACCCTGATAGCAGCCCACGAGGAATGTGCCCTGTTATCCCGAGGATCAAGTATTTTAGTTTTTTAAGATTTGACAATTCTTTTGGCAGTTGATCAATAAAATTTCCTACAAGATTAAGATATTGTAACTGGCTCAAT
Organism: Hemerocallis citrina; assembly: GCA_017893485.1. Classification (NCBI taxonomy): domain Eukaryota; kingdom Viridiplantae; phylum Streptophyta; class Magnoliopsida; order Asparagales; family Asphodelaceae; genus Hemerocallis; species Hemerocallis citrina. The sequence goes on along the minus strand of CM030359.1, from coordinate 425,600,619 downwards.
GTAGTGATTGCTGATGGTACCTCGCTCAGGCCACTGTATGCTAAATCGAGGTATGTTAGAGCTACTATGTTTTGGAAGAAGCTGTTAAGTATTGTATTGGGAGATGCAAAAGGCCTCCCACGGAGCATCAAGGCCGTCAGGTTGGGACAACAGGGATTATGTGGTAGTCTTAGTGTATCAATATCATCATCCACATTTGTGAAAGCCATCTTCACCTTCCTAATTTTACGCCGTGGTATTCTTAGTGTATCAATACCATCATCCACAACTGTGAAAGCCACTTTAACTGTGAAAGCCATCTCCACCTCGCTCCATTTCTGTTCCTCCTCAGCTGCTTCTGTTGCCTTATTATGCACTCCAACTTGAACCAACCATTTATTCCTATTTTTGCCAAACTCCGTTGCTATCCATAGCGCCATCTGTCGAATGATATCATGCAATTTCACATACTGGACTAAGGATGGCCGTGGGAACAGCTCTTCTTCTTCACCCGCTTGTAATAATAAACCAGCTCGTTCTAGTCTTTTTATTATACTATGCCCCCTGGTAAAGGCTTCATTAATATCATCAAACTCCCGGCCTGCAATGAGATCTAACCCCAACCAACTCCAGATAAGTTCATCTTTTGGAATTCTATAGTCTTCTGGCCACAATGCACAGGTCAAGAAACATTTTCTCAACCTCTCATCCTCCAACCGGTCGTAGCTAACTTTCAAGAGCCGAAATACACTTTCCTCACCCAACAGCTTTTGGATGCCAAGCATATTGATAGAATTGACGGCATCCTCCCATTCGTACAAAGTACTGTTCGAAGACATAGATTGAGCTATCAGGACGAGGGTGAGTGGCAAGCCACTACACTTTTCTGCAACTTTCTTCGCATAATTGTACACCCTGTCGTCAGAGCTCACGATGTTTCTTGCAGTCTCACCAATGTTGTTCAGGAACAATTGCCAAGCTTCCTCTCCCTTTAAGCACTCCAGTTTAATCTTCCTATGTCTGACTTGGGCATGGAACTTGTGCATAGCCATCATCCGATCACACACCATCTCGGACCTGGTTGTGAATACCACCTTGCAATTAGGTACATTGTCCTTGTTCACGACACGACAAGGAATCCCCAACTTTTCAAGATCGAAGCTCTCCCATAGATCATCTAGTAATAGCAAGATTTTTTTATTTTGTAGAAAATGGGAGAGAGATGTAGCCTGCGACTCGAAGGTTGAGTCACCTTCTTCTTCTTTAAGAGGCAAATTTATCCTCTTGGCTATGTCTCTTTGTAGCTTGTGGAGACTGAGTTCTTGTGAAACAACAACCGATATCACTAAGAACCCGCCCGCCTTTGCCACATATGGATGGTTGTTGATTTTCGTGAGAAGGGTGGTCTTGCCCACACCTCCCATACCCCATATTCCCACCATGCTCGTCATATCATCTTGGAGATATTTGATAGCATCCATCAAATATACTTGAGTAGTTGGCAACAATTCTGACCTGTCTGTCTTTGGTTGAACATCGCGGACCACTTTCTTGGTCACTACATGCATGTCGTCTTTTTCTTTTATTAGCTCTTTCACATCTTCTGCTGTGTTGGTTGCTCGTTTGCTAATTTTGTAGCCCGACCAACAATTTAGTGGAAAGCCTCCAAGGCACATTTTCTGCAGCTTAGTGTGGTCTTGTTCGATTTTGTTCGCATCATCCTCCATAGTTTGGACCTGTTAGTAAACAAGTGTTGGATAGAGATCAAAGCAAAGAATTTGGGAATAGAAGGTAACTAGAATAAGTTAATTAATGCGTGTATACACTTTATTTGAAGTCTCAACTACTACTCTCACTCGGTAATTGCAAACTTTCTAAGTTGCTACTTGGTTACAAACATTATATTTTCAGTTGACAAGAAACAAACAAACAAACGAACAAATAAATAAAATTTTGAAGCAACAACCTTGACGAATACCCACAATCCACTAAGATATATATATTTCAATCTTGGTATAAATCAAGCACTCATAATTGATACCATACACGTTTTGGATTAACTTGTAAGGCATGGGAATGACGAGAGTTCATGGGTTCAAGTGGCCACTGAACAAGAGGAAATCAAAAGCTGAGTTCATGGGTTGTTACTCATTTTTCTAATGGCTGATGTTTTCTCATTTTGCAAATAATGTGCCTCAACATATTCTATGCCTTTTTTCTTCTGTTTGTAATTTCATCTTTTTGGGGCATCATATGTTTTCTCATTTTCCTTGTTTGATGCCTTTTCCATATGAAGGATCTTTTGTTCAAGTTCTCTCTCTAAGCATCAGTGATTCTTAGTGAACGAGCTAAGTTCAATTAATTGGTCATTGTTTCTAGTCTAGTTGATTTTCTTCTATATCATATGTTAGGGGGATAGCCGACTTCAAAAATTTTGATGTGAAGGCTTTGTTCTTGTTTAGTGTATCGTATGTTAGGGAATACAATTCGCTTGTTAGTTTTTGTTAGGCCTCTACTAGTAGATCCATATAGTGTTATTCTAAAATGGATAAAGGGATAGTTGTCTAAAATTATAAGTTTGACACATGCTCTCATTCTTGGGGTTGGAGTTAAGTTTAAGTGCCCATGGTGTTTCATTGAAAAATAAATAATGAGACATATTAGGATTGCGAAAATAATACAAATTTTTTCTTCCAAACAAATATATGTTATATCGAAAGCTCAATTATACGATCACATTTTATGAATGATGAGGTAATAAACTTGGTATAAATAGACAAAGTATACGTACAAATCACGCACATGCACACCCAATATTACAACCCTACATACACCCAATGTCCAGCTTATTTAACTCATGTGAACCTGATTGTTTCTCTTTAATGTAAGTTGGGTGCCTTACATTATTTTACTTATACTCGTCTTATTTTTATTTGTTGGAGATACATCTAGAACTTATGATAAGTCTATTACAGATCACATGTTACACCAACTTTCCTAAATATTTTCATTAATGGTGACAAGATTCTTTCTATCACATGCTTATAGTTCGAGTATTTGTTATTTGGTCAATCCAATGTGCCAATATTAAAGTTGTATTGAATTTTCATTTCTTTTCTTTTGCTTTTCTCTTTTTAAATTTCTGATGCAGAGCTTTTTGTTTCATCAGTCGATTTTGTGCAAGCAAACAGAAATACTTAAAAGTATCTTTTGTCAAAAGAAGGCTATTGACCATAATTCTTCTGATATATATTAAGATATTTTCGCTACCTACATATAAATTTCACTTTTTTTTTCTTTTTGCAAATCTTATTTTCTAGTAGATATATGGCTAAATTTGGAAGAAGAAAAAAAAACTTCAACTACTCCCTTTATGCAGAAAGCCTCACAGAACTTTTTTTTGCACAGAAAACAAAACTCAAGTATAGTTGCAAAAAACCCACTCCGACAGCCTAAGCTTTCTGCTAAAGTTGAGTGAGGTTTTTGACAATAATGAGAAAGATGCATGATATTTTTTGAACCAACTTGGAAAGAATAATGAGGTTGGCTAATACAAGAAGAAAAGTTAGATGTGGTTTTTTGAAAATATACTTCAGGGGGTTTTTTTGCAACTACTTGAGTGTGGTTTTTTGCGCAAAAAAAGTTCAGTGAGGTTTTTTTTGCATAAATGAGATAGTTCAAGGTTTTTTTTTCTTCAAATTTAGCCTAGATATATTGTGGTTAAGGAAGATATGTTTTTTAATTATTTATTTTTTAGAAAAATGTTTTCCTTACATTCTTTGTCGCATTTCTCATTATTCATTTTCTTGCACCTTTGCCTTTTGATTGAGATAACTAAGAATCTCCATGAATGCTCCAAAAAGATTTTTATAGATTTGCATCTAAGCTACAATTTTAAATTTATTATATCATCTCAGACTAATAAAGGAGATATTAGAGTTAAAAGTATAACTTTAGTTAGCGGCTTAATTATTATGTCTTCTGCTCTATGTATTAGGTTGGTTATTTCTTTCACTTTTGAGAATCGACTTAATGACTTATCTCAACTCGTATAATGTGAATCTTTTGGATATTTGCATTATTCTAATATTTCTCTTGTAAGAATTTTTATACATATCTTGGTGCATGTGGTCAGGGACGGTGTTACCGGTTCTTCCACCCCTCCCTCGAACCATGGCCAGGATCTCGCAATCAAGTTCATGGTGGTTTAATGATACATACCTCTTAAACTAACAATGCACATAAGGTTTTTTAGATTTCATTAAAATGAACACCTTTATTCATTAACTCATCAAACTCTCTTGGAAATCTCGTCCATTCATTTTGGAATTCAATTGGATTAACACATGTAACTAACTGTGTGAAATTAATTAATTTTGTGAAATTATGGTAAGGTTAACTTGGAAACGTTTTACAGTTTCTGTTCTGAATTTGGGACTTACTTCCGAAATCATTTCTCTTTAACTAGATGGAAGCTAAAGCTAAAATTTTTATATGTGTATCATGTATATGTCTATAACTTCTCTTGAGAATTTCATGATTTTTGGACGTCATTTGGTATTTTAAATAAATCCGAACTCAATTCTTGTTAAGAAATGAAACATGACCTATTCTATAATTCTGTCATGAATATCATGCTTACTTCCAAAAATTATTTTCTCCAAATTTATAGAATTTGAACCTGAAGTTTTTATATGTGAATCTAGTATATTTCTATAATATATATAATAAAACACAAAGAAAGCTATCAAGCGGCTCTCCTTCAATCCCCCCAAAATCAAAGGCCCAGATCTAACCCCACAAAACACATTTTCCCCCCAAAAGTTTCTCCCCAAAACTCAAATTCAAATTCTCCCTCCAAAACAACTCATTTATTTATTTAATTATTTCTCTCTCTCTCTCTCTCTCTCTCTCTCTCTCTCTCTCTCTCTCTCTCTATATATATATATATATATATATATATATATATATAGAAACATGGAATTATTTTTCACCATATACTAATGGAAACATGGACTTTTATTTACAATTAATTATTGTCGAACTATTCAAACTTCAGCTACATAATTATTGATTTACTGTTTATAAGACTTTTCATATGCTGTATCGTTCTGAAGACGTGCCGTAGACACGTGGCCACGAGAAAATCTAGTATGTTCACAAAATTTAATGAGGTTTGGATATCATTTAGTATATTATACAAATTCGAACTTAGGACTGGTTGACAGTTTTGCCTTGGTTCTGAAAATTTGGACACCTTCTCGCTTCTGACCATTTTAACCTCTTATATGCAGTATTTTATGGAAATTCAAAACTAATAATTTGAAGTAGATTCGTTAATCTTTCTTTTGAGTTTAAGAAATCAAATTTCCATGAAGTGTGGAATTTTCAGTGATTTTTATAAGTAGCAAGTGCAGCTGTTTTCTAAAATCTGAACCTACTGTTTTGCATATGGATTTAGAAAAAAACTAAATGCGGTTAAATTTAGGTGTTCTTAACTACAATTTTGTAGTATATTCATTTATGTTTTATATGAAACTAAGAAATACATTTTTTGATAAGTACTGGAATTTATATGATTTTTGCAAGACTACTATTGTGCTATCCAAAGACATAGTTGAATAATCAAACGGTGGGTTATATATATGGGACTAAGGATATGCCAGTAAATCTACATGTGTGGGCTAGGGGTAGGCCAATAAGGTCCATGAATATGAGGGAATGACTTGGCTAAATTCAAGGGAATGATAGTGACTTAGGCGATGCCCGAGTCCGAAAAGAGTCAGAGAACTCTGAGGGAGGTGTGGAATAGGGTCGGTATGGCCAAAATTCTAGTTTGTGTGAAATGTAAGTCCAGAATATGGATCGTTAAGTCTAGATTACATTTTGCATTATGTAAATTAAGATTTGCATTTGAAGAAGATATGACCGAATCAATGGCGGACATGTCCAGTAATGAGCTGAGGTTCCTAGGAATATTCGGGACTAAGGACACGCCCAGTAAATCCACGATGTGTGGCATAGGGGTAGGCTAGTAAGGTCCGTAGTTACGAGATATTGACTTCCTGGGGTTCGTGACTGATGATAAGCCCAGTAAATCTACGATGTGTGGGATAGGAGTAGGCCAGTAAGGTCCAATATCCTAGGAGTGCGACTTACATGTGATTACGCATTGGAGTACAAATCATTGGGTTTAGGCATTGCATAGCAAGTGATTGAACCCTATAATGAGAAGAAATGCTAGTAGCTTGCATTTAGAAACTATATTATATGGGCGGTATATCATTCCAAACAAGCATGCATTAGAAGAGTATATTTGAATTGTGCATGTTATCATAGTAAGTATATGTTTGACACTCTAGTAAATTAGTTTCACAGTCACTCATACGTCATTATATAACAGACTAATTTCTAGTTACATTTAAGGCTAAATTTGAAAAAAAAGCCTCTTGAACTACCCCCTTTATGTAGAAAACCTCACTGAACTATTTTTTGCGCAGAAAACCACACTTAAGTATGGTTGCAAAAAATCCACTCAGACGGCGTGAGCTTTCTACTAAAGTTGAGTGAGGTTTTTTTACAACAATGGGAAAGATGCATGATGTTTTATGAACCAACTTGCAAAGATGAATGAGGTTATCTAATACAAGTAGAAAAGTTAGATGTGGTTTTTTGAAAATATACTTCAGTGAGATTTTTTGCAACCATACTTCAGGGAGGTTTTCTGCACAAATAATAGTTCAGTGAGGTTTTCTGCATAAAGGAGATAGTTCAAGGGGTATTTTTCAAATTTAGCCTACATTTAACATATACATTGATTCAAGTTTTTCTTCTATTATATTGTGTTTTTGGGAGTTAGTTGAAGTTGTTGTGATTTTTACCGTCGGCTTCACAAGCTGACGATCCCACAGATTATGGTTTTGCAGGTAAGGGTGCCTTAGGTGTTAGCATGTGACATCCTGAGCTCGTCATCTTATCAATCCACGTGGTTTGGACTTGTAATAAGGTTTCCGCATTTTTTGTATTATGTTATGTTTATGTAATCAACTGAAGTAAAAGATTCTTGGTGTGTCACAAATTTTTAAGTTTATAAAATTTAGGGCATTACACTTTGGGGCCAGATTTCCTCTTCAAATTAGATCGTATGGCTCCTATCGCGTGTCTCTTATTCAGGGTATATCAGACAGCTAATGTATCAAGACTACAGCCTAGGGTTTCTCTAGATCTCTATATATTATTGTATTGGTCTCCTTTGAGAGGCAAAAGAGAGTACTTCATTGTAAATAGCAATTGAGAGAGTTCTCCATCGTAAACAACAAATTATCTTCTAGAGAGGCTTGAGAGATAGACATGTTCTTGATGTGAGTGTAATACTTTGTATCTTCTCAAGTTGAATAATATTTTCCTTATTTCTCCTCCATATTAGGCATAGCCAAACCAGGACAAATCATTGTGTGTTTTGTGTGCTTGGTTTGATCCACTTGTTTGATTGTTCGTCATTGAATCTATTGCCGCTAAACTCAGCAACAATTCTAACATGACTTTTATTAATGATTATAGTCCACAGACATCGAAGTATTTTCTAAAGGAGAAGTCCAAAGCCTTTGGTTTTTTTTGAATACTTTCAAGTCTCTTGTTAAGAAGCAAACTGGGTTAATGTTGAGGTCGTTGAGGTCTGATCGTATTGGAGAGAACACTCATCATTATTTTCATAATTTTCTTAAGGAGAATGACATTTGGGATCAACTTACTACTCGATACATTCCTCAGCAAAATGGTGTAGTTGAGAAAAATAATAGAAACATCGTGAAGGCTGCTAGATGTATGTTGAAGGCTAAAGGGATGCCCAATATCTTTGGGCTGAAGCAGTTGCATGCACGGTTTATCTCTTGTATCGTGCTTCATCAAAAAGTGTGCATGGTATGATCCCTCAAGAAGCTTGGAGTGGTTACAAACTCTATTTGTTGGTTGTAGTAAGCATTCGAAGGCCTACAAGCTATACAATCTCATCACCAAGATGACCATCATTACCTGAGATATTTTTTTCAATGAAGAAGAGTCTTGGGTGTAACACCTCGTGTTAAGAATAATATATATATATATATATATATATATATATATATATATATAATTAATTGTGGTTGTGACCTATAGAGGTTTCTATATGAGGAGTGTATGGGATTTGATAGAAGGGGCCCACGGGAATAGCAGAGCAACGTGAATGCTGTTGTTGTCTGCTGACATCATTGATGATGTGGGTGGGGCCCGCCCAGAGAAAGAAGGGGGGCAGGCTGCGGTTTGCAGCTGTGCCGCCACGTGGCGCATGGGCCCCCCTCAAATGCTTCGACTGTTCTTTCGCGTGGAGAGAGAATGGGAGAGGTGTGGAATTTGTCCCACGTTGGGAGTTTTCAAAAAATAATTAAATATATATATGATTGCCTAGGATTGAAGGTCACCAACAAGCTATAGCACCTTTTATAAGGCAGCCTGCGGTGGGCAGTTATTTGCTAAAATCACTGATTGGGATCAGGGCGCTACAAATGGTATCGGAGCCGACTTTCGACACCGAGTGTGGGTACAGAGTGGTGGTTATGCTTGAGATGGAGCTAGAAGATGTACTGGTAAGTATGCCTGAGATGGAGCGGGGTTGGGCCAGGTTGCCCAGTAAATCCACGGAGGTGGGCTAGGGGAGGACAACACGCAGAATCAGGGTACGTCATTCCACATTGACTAGAAGGGGATCCTGGATCAGGTTGTATGCTCTGGCTTCAGTGAGGACGCTGAATTCTTAAGGGGGGTGTCTGTAACACCCCATGTTAAGAATAATATATATATATATATATATATATATATATATATATATATATATATATATATATATATATATATATATATATATATATATATATATATAATTGTGGCTGTGACCTATAGAGGTTTCTATAGGAGTGTATGGGATTTGATAGAGGGGTCACGCTGCTCTGCTATTCTCGTGGGCCCCCTCTATCAAATCCCATACACTCCTATAGAAACCTCTATAGGTCACAGCCACAATTATATATATATATATATATATATATATATATATATATATATATATATATATATATATATAATTGTGGCTGTGACCTATAGAGGTTTCTATAGGAGTGTATGGGATTTGATAGAGGGGGCCCACGAGAATAGCAGAGCAGCGTGAATGCTGCTACTTCCTGATGACATCATTGATGATGTGGGTGGGGCCCGCCCGGGGCAGGCTGCGGTTTGCAGTTGTGCCGCCATGTGGCACATGGGGCCCCCTGAGATGCTTCGGTTGTTCTTTCATAAGGAGAGAGAATGAGAGAGGTGAGGAATTTGTCCCACATCGGGAGTGTGCAAAAAATTAATTAAATATATATATGATTGCCTAGGATTGAAGGTCACCAACAAGCTATAGCATCTTTTATGAGGCAGCCTATGGTGGGCAGTTGTTTGCTAAAATTGCTGATCGGGGCCGGGGCGTTACATTGGGATTGGACTCCAAATGAGAAGAAGGATGCTATTATTGTTCACATTGTGTCAGAAGCATTTGATGATGTTGTGGTCAATGAGGAGACAAAGAAAACAAGAAACCTCTAAGATGTGCAGGTCAGTTCTGAAAATGTTGATTTTGTAGACTTTGTCTTATTTGCGGATACAGATTTGGTTCACTTAGATGAAGCTTGTCGTGATGAAAAATGGAAAAAAAAAGGCTATCAACCAAGAGATCGATTCTATTGAGAAGAACAAGATTGGGGAGCTTGCGGTGCTTCCAAATTGGCACAAATTAGGTGTGAAATGGGTCTATAAGACAAAGTTGAATGAAAGGGGCGAAGTCGACAAGCATAAAGCTCACATTGTATTGAAAGTCTACATGCAAAATTATAGGCTCTATTTTAATGAAGTGTTTGCTCCTGTCATTTACCTTGAGATTATTCGTCTTGTTTTAGCTTTGCTTACTCAAAATGGGTGGTGTGTTCAGGAAATGGATGTTAAATTGGTGTTCTTGAATGACGTCATTGAAGATGTGTATGTTAATCAACCTCCTGAATACATCAAGAAGGGTGAAGAGTATGTCGTTTGAAGAAAACATTATATGGCCTAAAACAAGCACCATGGGATTGGGATAGTAGCATCGACGACTATTTCTTGAAGCACAGATTCAAAAGATGTCCATAGGAAAATATTCTCTTCATCAAAGAAATCGAAGGTGACTTCGTAATTGTTTGTCTTTATGTTGATGATTTGATATTCATGGGAAATTACATAAAGCATGAGTGAAGATTTCAAGAAGTCTATGACGTGTGAATTCGAGATGATCGATATGGGTTTTCTTCATTATTTTCTTGACATTGAAGGGAACAAGGAGAAGATGGAATTTCCATCTCTCAAAAGAAGTATGCTTTGAATATGTTGAAGAAGTTTCGAACGGAAGGTTTTGCACCTATTTCTACTTCCATGGAGTTTAGCTTGAAACTATCGAAAGATGCATTTGATAAGTGCGTCGGTCATACTCTTTATAGTAGTTTGGTTGGAAGCCTTATGTATTTGACTAATACAATGCACTATATCATGTTTGTTGTGAACATGATTAGTGGATTCATGAGGACCCCAAATCAAAGTTATTGGGGAAGCAGACAAAAGAATACTTCGTTATGTGAGTGGAATCATTGATCATGGTATTCACTATGGGAAAGTTGAGGTTCCAAGTTTGATTTTCTTTAGCAACAATGATTGGGGTGGAAGCTTTGATGATAGAAAAATCAGATCGGGACTTATTTTCAGCCTTAGTTCAGGTGCTATGTCTTGGCAATCAAAGAAGCAAGTAGTGGTAGCACTTTCAACAACGGAAGCGGAATATATTTGTAGTTTTTTAAAGTTATATGGTTGCGGGAAATTTTGAAAGAAATCAAGTATCCTCAGGTTGATGGCACCAAGTTATTTTGTGATAATCGTCCATAATTGCTCTCACAAAGAATCCAGTGTTTCATGGCAAAAGCAAGCACAATTAGATCAAGTTCCATTTTATTCGAGAGCTTGCCAGATGTGATGAAGTTAAAGTTCAATTTTGCAAAAAAGTGATCAAGTTATGAATACATTTACTAAGGCCCTCAAGGTTGGGGATTCCAACAAAATGAAAAAGAAGCTTGGTGTCATGCAAGTCTAGCCCAAGGGGGGCTATTCGAACTTTAATCTATCATTACATGAAGAGATGTTCAATACTATTCATGCATGGACTTTTAGTTTTCTCAGGTGGGTGCATGGAGCATTAATGTGTCTTCTAGTCTTTCTATATTGCATGTTCATTTAGTGATTTTTTTCATCTTATTTTCAGTTTTGAATAAAGGCTATGTATAGCCATATAGTTTCATGTTATGTAAGCACGATAGTAAGCAAGTGAGTCTATTCAATTATATATCGAGTTAATATTATTTGGGTGCATCTACAAGAGAACAGTCTTCTTCTCTTGTAACTTTATGCCAACATTAAATGGGTTTTGGTCTTTATGTTAGCATGTTTCTTATTTTCGCTATTAACAAATGAATAAATTCATATTTGAATAGGATTTTTCTATGGTGCAAACCCCAACTACAATAAATTCTCAACTTTTTTCTCAACTACGCTACATCCACTCTTGGCCGTTTGGATTTAATAATATCTATTTCCAAAAATATTAGAATTTATTAAATCTGAAAAAATGGCATTTTGGTCATTTGAAATATCCCCTCCCTAATTTCTCTTTATGTTTCATTTCCATCAATCACTCTAAATCATTGAAAATCGTATTTTTAATTTATCTAAATAAACTCAAAATCTTAGATTTTTATAAAATAATATCAAAGATGCATATCATAGGGTTAGCCACCCACAAGGGTTCGGCTATTTTCTTATATTTGCAGGGGTTTTCGCAAGTTTGTTCCTTCTTCTTTTTTTTTAAAACAAAAATATTTATTTATTATTATTATTTTATTTTCAAAAATTGGTCACAAGTTTGTTTCTTTTTTTGTTTTATTTTGAGAAGACTTGTGGCGAGTTGAGAAAGGAATTGAAGTTGTCATGGGTAAGGATAAAAGGATAAGATAAGATTAGAATCTAAAGAGATGATTTTATAAATTTAAAACTATTGATCATAAGATATTTCAAATTTCTACACATTATTTGTGATGATCCGTTGGTTAATTTTACTCCCTATATTAAATCATATATGGTTTTGATCATAAGAATGTTTTACCAACAAAGAGAAAACATATAAAGTAGTGGGTGCTATTTATTGGTCTGTTTAAAAAGTAAATACCAAAGATAACACTCATTTGAAGAAATTGGAAATTAACTCCACTTTTTTAGGGTTGTCTAAAAATGAATAAGATAGTTAAGAGTTTTCACCATAGAAGAACTCATTTAAATATGTGTTAAGAGTTAATTGTTGGCCTGAAGTTGAAACAGATGGTTATATTTAGCAGTTATTATTACTAATTAGGACTTTGAGATATAAAGTCTCGAAATTTCCATATTATTAACAAATTTGTTACTTGCTTGATTTCTAGGTAGATCACATCTCTCCATGAGAAAAAGGTGGGAAATCCCACCATCTTTCCTCATATTCTGAAACTTTGAACATACGACCTACTTATATCTCCTTAATAAGAACTTCACTAAATGTAAGTAACAGATAAGGTGTTAAATCTAGATTTTCTGAACTTTGCAAGGCTTTAGTTTCATTGGGGATGGCAACCAGGTTGGGTTGACCCGCGACACGCTCGTGACCCGCGCACACGAACCTGGCCAGCTATAACGCGGTTCGGGTCCGGGTTGAACCCTCGGGTTTACCCGGGTCGTAAAATTTGCAAACCCAACCCGCTGGACCCGACCCACTCAACCCATTGACCAAGTCACCAACAAACCCGCGGGTTTGGATCTGTTCGACCCAAATGGGTCAAATGTTCGACCCGCGGGTGGAACAGTCCAGAGCCGTTGGCTGCTATTCCTTTTTTTTTCGTTTTTTTTATATATTTATTTCCCCTATAAATACCCCCTTAATTAAATCTAAAACCTACCACGATCCGTACCAGAACCAGACCAATCAACACAACTAACTGATTAAGCACCGATTCTACATCGAGGTCCAAAAACTCGCCTTGTAGCAATTTCGACACCTTACTCTCTGACTCTCTCAACTACTACTACTCAATTCAATCAAGTTTTTTCGACAAATTAGCAAGCAACAAAGGAGTAAAAATTTTCGATCGTATCAAATTGTGTTGATTCAACTCTCAAATACGTCTACTTCAACTCCTCCAACAAAGAGGCTCTCTCTCTTTCAAATTTCAACGACTATCGGATTATCGAATACTCTCCACTTTTATTTTTTCTCTCATTTGTATATTCGATTATCCGCGAAGTGCGGTATCAAAATTTCACAACCCTCCTATTGTCTTGAATTTTGCTGTAGTTTAAATTTTTTGTATCATATTTGTTTGTTGGTTTTTTATTTTTCTCTCTCTCAACCCTTCTATTGTTTTTTAGATTTTATTTTTTTAACATATACCTCATAGATTGTTTTCTATTATTTCACTTACACTAGTAAAATACTAGAAATCTTTTTTTTTCCACATACACTATTACCATGTCTAGATCACGAGGTAGCGGCCGTAGCCAAAGTGGAAATGATTCCACTGGTACTTCACGTCGGCCTCCAATAGTCCCATAAATTGAACCCGAATTTACACATATTTTATGGTAGGAACTCACGATATGCCTACACACGAAATAGAAGAAGAAATGCATGATGTTGACACAAACACAACAAACCAAACCCACTAGTAGTAGAAAAACTAGGGAAGAAACAAGTGATTGACACAGATTTTATGACTATATCCCCGATGAGAATAATCCAGGTGAAGGACATAAGATTTGTAAACATTGTGAAAAGAGTTACAAATAGAAGAAGGGTGAGGAAATGGGTACAATTAAATGACACATTTTAAATGTACACAAGGATTTAGTACAAGACCAACAAGGACAACAAAAAATCAACCTTAGGACCGGACAAATAGATAGCCAACCCTATGATCCCAAACTTGTTCGTCGGGAAATGACCGGATTAGTTATTAAAGATGAGCTACCTTTTTCCTGTTCTAGAGTAGGAATGTTGAGTCTTTCAACCAAAATGCACTAAATCCACATTTTAGAAGAATCCCTAGAAACACACTAAAGTCCGATTATTTTAAACTTTACAACGAAGTGAGAGATACTTTAATTGCAGTCTTGTATTCTTTAACTTGTAGAGTATCGTTAACTTCCGATTGTTGGAAAGGTTGTAATGATATTCCGATGACGGACTTAAATTTTCATTGGATAGATAGTGATTGGATGATTCAAAAGAGAATCATCTCACTACGGCTTTGCCATATCCCCATAGTGGACTAGTTATTGCAACACGTATTTTAGAAGTTTGTGATTTATATTATATTCGTGATAAAAATTTTACTATTAGTTTTGATAATGCATCTAACAACAATTCTTCAATTAGTACACTACAAGCACAATTAGCTCCTCCATATAAGGAAATTTTTCATGTTTGATGTGTGTGTCATATTTTAAATTTATGTGTACAAGATGCATTGAAAGTAGCTGATCCATATATAATTGCAATTAGAAATAGTGTACATTTTATTACTTTGAGTGCTCCTATGCTTCAAGAATTTAAAGTATGCTATAAAGCTAGGGGAATACAATTTACAAAATTTTCTAAAGATGTTAAACACAGATGGAACTCTACTTTCGATTTACTAAATTTTGTTACTCAGTACAACGATATTATAAATAATTTTTGTCTTGCAAAAAACATGAAAAATTTTCAAATGACTCCTGAATCATGGTATTTTGTCGAATCTTTATTACGATATTGGAACCTTTTAAAACCGCAACTTTGAAGTTTTCTACATCTTATGATTGCACTTCTAGTAGTATTTTTATTTCAATCATTACTATGATGCAAACTTTTCAAAAAATGATTTCGGACGAATACATTGGCCATAATGTTCTTCCCGCTTATAAATTTTTTTTGAAGTATTTTATTCCACCTCCTATGCTGTATATTGTATTACAACTGTTATGGATCCCCGTATCAAATTAGCGGGTGCGAGGAGTTTGATTGAAATGTATTTTACTTGGAGATGAATCTGAAATTGATTGCGACACATTTTTAGCTAGCTCTGAATCGACAATGAATAACTTGTATGATTATTATGATAGAACTTTGGCATATAGTAGTACAACTAGTATAGTTACTTCTTCTTCTTCTTCTACTTCTAGAGATAAGGATAATAGTACATTAGAAATTGCCACTTTTAATTTACTTGCTCGTATTCAATCAAAAGATTCTAGGACTAATGCACCTAATGAATTAAATTGGTATAATCAACAAGATAGTGAGACTTCTAGTACTAAGATTGAAGTGCTACAATGGTGGAAAGAATATGAAAATCTTTTTCCTATTCTTTCACATATGGCTAGAGATCTACTAACTCCTCTTGTCTCCACAGTTGCTTCCGAAAGTGATTTTTCTTCAAGTGGCAGAGTTCTAACAGATTACAGGAATTGCTTGAAGCCGAATTCGTTGGAGATGCTCGTATGCACTGAAGATTGGATGAAGGCTGAAGACAGGACTCAAGGAAAACCGACATCTACATCAACAAGTGGAAGCAACTCCCCTGAAGTCCAACAACAAGATTGGGGAATTTAGGGTGATGAGATCCTAGGTTTAGGTTAAGTAGAACTGCACGAAAGTAGTCCAATGCTCTCTCTTCAATCTAACTGTAGGCTATCTCGAACTCTAGATTGTCATCTCAAACATATAATTAACGAGATTTGTATATTTATTTCACAGTATTTATATGTAAAAAATTGTAAAATGTTCATAGAAGTCGAAATAAATAAATATATACAATTTTGTTTAATTCTTAGTCTCTTATCTTTGTTGTACACTTTTTATTCATTTATTTATTTAGGTTAAAAGAGAGAGGGGGGGGGGGGGACTTATATTTGTAAATTGATGTAAAAAACTTGCAAAAAAATTCATAGTAGTTGAAATGAATAATCAATAATATATGGATTTTTTTTCACTTTTATACAGCTATACTATTTTACTTGTTTTAAATTTTTTTTTAAAGTGAAGATGTTAAAAAAAAAAAATTATAAACAGGCCAACTCGCGACTTGGCCCGACCCGAAACGGGTTCAACCCTAACGGGTTCACGGGTAGACCGAGTCGACATTTCCAAAATCTAACCCGGCCCAGTTGACAGCCCGACCTGCACCCGCCCAAGTTAGGCTTCAACCCGGGCGGGTCCGACCCGACCTGCCCGGTCGCTCCGAATGCCAACCCTAGTTTCATATCATCATACATACAACAAAACGGAGAATGAATACATGTCTACCAATTGGAAATGTAGTTTTCGTAATGGAAGAATGAAGTACACGTAGTAACAAAATTTTAGTAAATTATCTAAATCAAAATTGTGATCATATATATGTTTTCAGACTACTGATGAGAATACCTTGTCCAGCCATTTCAGTACTCGTTCGGTTGGCACCTCATTGTCAGCTGTTTCAGTAGCTGTCTTGATCTTCTCTTGTACTTCATCTCTGATGAGCTGCAAGTCATCAGAAACCTTCTTCAGCTTTCTCATGTTTTCACCAATTTTCAGTAAATATTTCATCTGATCCACCATTGGAGTCCATAGAGTGGTGACAATGGAGCTGATAACGGAATCCATTATTGTTGAATTACAAAGAGTTACCGACAGAAAGAGTGGGTTTTAGGGAATAGAAATTCAATATGCATTTTAACCCAGACTGCTTAATGCTCCTTTTATACTTGTCCAAAAATGGAATCAAGAATCTTTTCTTTGCGTAACGTTTGAATTATTTCTTGGCTTATAAGTAGGGAACAAACTTTTAATTGGAATGACTTGATCAGGTAGTATTCCTTGTGCACATCCTTCACCTTCACAAAGAACGGACCTTTTCCTTTTTGTTAGTAATTTCATTTTTTAGTTGTATGATGTGCTCCAAAAGAGAAAAAGTAATATAATGTGGTTGTATTTTTTGCTTGAATATTTCTATAGTGCATTTATGACCATATACATATAGTATGCAGTTCGTAAATTGCCTCTGTGTTACAAGTTCAATTGTTAAATCCAAACCATACTTCTAAAGCCTTCATTTGCGTGTTTCTCCTCATGCAGTCACTACTGTCAGGTATATCCTTTTGATCACATGGATATAACAATCATACTGTTCGGAGCCTCCAATTGGGCCATGCATCACTCCATTCTTTGCTTTCATGATACCTATTCTTTGACCAATCCTTCTCTTTGTCACAAATTTGTATTCTTACCTTGTTCTCATGCTACATATCCATAGAGCCATTTGGTTTGAGTTATTTTACAAATTGTACAGCAAAACAAATTATAATTCTAAGAATTGATCTTTGTCATTCAACACAAATTATAATTCTTAACACAAAAGAATTGATCTTTGTTATTCAACTTAGTGTATCAACTCGAGTTTGTTTCCTGTGTGTTTAAATGTAACAACTTAGGATAAAGACTTTGAGAATCTTCTGATGTTAAGTAGAGTCGGAATAATCCAGCCGCAGTATATATATATTGATTGAGAAACAAGCAAAGACGATTCACCTTGAGGAACTACGTACTTCTCCACCTCCTTGTTTCACAGGGACAGAAGTATCGATCAATGTAGCTTTCCCTTTTCTTTCTTCTTTCAATCATTGAAAAGATTACCCGATAAGAAGCCCTTAGTAAAGCACAAGCACACTAGCAACCCATCATCTGATCATTAATGGAACAAGTTGGCATGTAGCCATCTATTACTCGTTCACAGAGTTTTCTTATTCTACTTCTTCTTTTTCTCAAAAGGGTTTATATAGAAAATTCCAAGTATACAGATTCAATTCACAAGTATATTAATTATTGTGATTTCTTGTGCATGCTTAAAACTACTGCATAAGAAACCTCAAGTAGCTTGCATCTGCGAGACTCATTTTATTGTTGTTGTCTTTTCACTGCCTCAATCCAACAATATTTTGCCCGTGAAATCTGGTCTGATTACCAGTACAACAAAATGCTCGCTGCTGAATTGCCAGATTGATGGTGCAGATTTAGCGACCCAATGGGGAAAAATAAATAAAGTTGAGAAATTCCCAAGGTTACAACAGTATGCTATTGTGATTTGTCCAGAGCATGCTTAAACTACTGCGAAAGAAACCCGTGATGGCTTGCATCTGTGAGACTCATTCCATTTTGTTCGTCTTTTCACAGCTCCAATTAATGCAACAAATTTTGCCCGTGAAAGTCTGCTCTTGCTCTCCAGTTTGACATCAATTCTCTATAGAATTTCCTAATTGATGTTGCAGTATTTTTGTGAGCCGAAGACGAGGAATGAATTTGGTTTTGTTAAATGATGGCAGTGATATTGAACAAGCAATTCTCAGTGATGCTACCAAATTGTTGAAGGGCATAGTCACGCTTGATCTGTCAGATAGATGCATTCACAGACTTGGGATAGGGAGTGAACAGAAGAGGGGTAGTGATGAGATGGATGAGCAGATTAATGGGTTTGAGCATGGGCACCAAGAGAAGAGGTTTCGGAGCGAGCAGTCGTGGGAACAGAGTTTGACTGCGGTAGAGTTCGATGGGTGTGGAGAACATGTTCGACATTGGATGGGGAAGATTAGGATGGATCTTGTTGAAAAAGAGCGCAACTATATGATTGCCCAAGTAGATATAGATTACTTGAAGGGGGTGGTGCAGCAGAAGGATGAGTGCATCGAGTCTATTGAGAAGGTTAGGATGGAAGATCTGAGGAGGCAGGCTGAGGTTTGCCGATTTGAGCACGATCTCAGTACTATAAAAAGTGATTGTTTGGTGTTAAGAAGGCTTTGAAGGATGCTCAAAATTCATTTACGGAGTATAGAAAGAACTTTCCACCGGTTGATGAGAGATCTGTGTGGTATCTACTGGATGAGCTGGGTTAAGCACTGCGTCATAGTGACGAAGCAAACTTGCAAGGTAGCTCACTTTCTATTCGTACCAAAGGGAAGGCTTTCATCAGTAGTTAGTTTTTTGGTATTATGGCCTAGATGTTACCTTTTCACTATTACAGCAGCGGTTATTTTCAGAGTCTGAACTTGGGACAAGTTCAATTTGAGGAGGGATGGAGTTGTCAGGGATCAAAATCGAGTTGTTGTATATGTTTGTATCAGTTTGTACATGTTGTGCACACTTTTACCTTATTCTTTAGTATGAGTGGGTTGTTTTCTATGAGAAGCCCATTAATACTATACATGTACTGCACGTGCTATGTAAGCACATCAATGATGGCCTATAAATGTAACCTGTGATGATGAATGAAAGAAAACCAAGCTTTGAGATAATAGAATCCTTCCCAAATCATCTTCTTCTTCTTCTTCATAAGACCTCAGGTCTTCTCCAATTGCTGATTCCATCAGACCTCAGATTTCGATCCCTTTACAATGTTCGCATTTGCAGAAAGAAAAACAATTTTCGTTTGTTCATTCATCCTCTAGTTTTCTTTTTTTCTTATTGGCAAACTCTCGATGCTTATTGCAGCCGCATCGTGAGTTTGAGGGAGAATATTAAAGTAATTATGCTAAGTTTGTAAGGGTAGTTTAGTCTTCTGTTGTTTGGGCCTATTAAAAGCTCTCTCTTGTACAGTGCAACTCTTGCAAATGAACACAATGTAGCCCCCAATAATGAAACCCTAGTTTTCCTTTTCTCTTCACTTTTGATTTCTCTATGAATTTGGTTTTAGATCTTGATTTGGTTTTATCACTATACACACTTGACTTGCTATGCAGAAACATTAAATCGAAGTACTTGCATTAGCATATAGCATCACATAAGACACTTCCTTCAGAGTTAAGAGGAATGTACTGTTTCTCTAACAATGTAAATATCTAGTGCAAAAATTTCACTTGTTTGCAAAAGATATATTAACTATACATTTCATGTCAGCATGGTCCGCTTTCCGGTGACCAGTTTGAAAGGATTAGAAAATGTTACCTGATGCATACATCTGATTGATAGAAATTTACAGGACTATATATGTAAATTTGTGTTACTCAGGTCATGAAGCTGATACTGCTAATTCTCAGAGAGTAAAGAAGCTTTCTGCTTTCCAAAGTAGAGCCCTGGCGCAAGCACTATCATGTAAGTGAGCTTCATAATAGTTCTTTAGATTCTTTCAATACTCATCAATTAAGTTTGTTTTTTCCACATTAGCTTTTTTTTCTGCTAGGATTTCCCTAATAATTCAACACTCATCTTTAAGCTTTACTAAAAAACAACATGCGGCATATTACAGTATGTTCAAAATATATGATCTCCAAAGGGGCATACATTGTTCAGACACTCAAATGCTCCATGCTTTTTCTCAATATATTTTCTTCACAACCCTAGCAGCATTTTTTTGTCACTTCAAGTTGGATACTTCAGAAATGAAAAACTACAATATAAGGCATTTACATTTTATGGTTTGGAAATGTAGTGGCTCTGCCACATGCGATTATGGCCAACCACTGCAAACTTATCAAGTTCAACCACAGTAAGTTTATCAAGTACGTCGATGTTTCTTCTGCTAATTTTTTACTTGAAGGCCTATATTAAATGACTGATTGTTTCATCCATCTACATATAAAAAACTTAAAAGTGAATTCTGCACATCTCTTGGTACATTCTTTGACAATTTTTCGTACTTTATATCCTGGTCCGAACCAGCCTCATGATTAAGGAATTATTATAGTTCGCTACTCCATTCATCTTTAAAAGGGTGCAGCACAGCAGTAGCAAGTGAAGTGATCAAACTCCAAAGAATTGTCCTCTATATATACCCTAGGCACAAACTATGACCTGCATCAGTAGACTAGATCTTTAGCGTATGAAATGGTGTATTTTACCTATCTTACCTCCATAAGTTTTGGCCATTTAAGAACTTTATTGTTCCTTAAGAGCATCTGCAGTCGTTGGCTATATATCCATTTTATGGATATTTTGAAAAAAAAAAGCTCTGTAGTCGTTGTCTAATACCCATTTTTTGGGTATAGGATGAACAGTAGACGTCTATATTTGGCAGACGAAATGGCATTATGCATATTTTAGAAATCGGAAGATCATTTACCGTCGTAGCGTTGGACGGTATATGATCTGCCGTCTGAGATGATTTTTTAATTGCGAAAGTTTGAGACGGCATATGATTTGCCGTTTGGTTTTTTTTTTAAAAAAAAACCAAAATTATTAAAAAAACCAATCTCAACCCAGATGGTGACATTTGAGGAAAAAAAACAAAAAAAATGGTTTTGTGTTGGACAGACTCCCGTCCTTCAAACAAAAAAAAATTCATCAAACTCGTTGAAGAATTTAAAAAAAATAGAAAAAAAAAGGGTTAGATGGCAAATGAAATGCCGTTTGAGAAAAGAAAAAAAAAATAAAATTAATGTGTCGGACGGGAGATCTCCCGTCCTTCACAAAATTGATTTTTTTTTTCTTATTTTTTCATCCGACGACAGATGTTTTGCCGTCTTTCAATTTGTTTTCTTTTGCATTGTTCAGATAGTATCATGTTCCGTTTGATAAAAAAAAGCCATTTTTTGAGTTTTGACGACTGCAGCGCAACCCCAAAAAAGCTATTTCTATATTTTCCATATACCCATTTTTTAACAAAACGACCGCTGATGCTCTAAGTACATAATGATTTAGACCCCAACATTATACAAAATTGGAATATATAGAGATGGAAAGGAACACTCATGTCCAACACCACCCACTCCTTTTGGAGTTATAACGGTACACAGTGAATTTTTTCAACTGATCGCTAGAGAATAAACGATGTTCTTAATTACTCAGACGTATTATTATTATTTGGTTTTCTTGGCAGTTCGTGCAGTGGAAAGAGTTGTCTACAGTACATGTTCAATTCACCAAGCAGAAAATGAAGATGTCATCCAGTCGGTCCTCCCTCTTGCCAGTTCTCTTGGTTTAGTGCTCGCAATTCCTTTCCCGCACTGGCCTCATTGTGGCCTCCCAGTCTATGAGGGCTGTAAGTATGCATTGTTCTTTTTTGTACTTTGCTGACTGATATATTCACTGAAATTTGCTGAAGGATGTATGCCGTCTTTGAAGTTTATATGCCAACATTTTGCATCACACAAGTTCTAAGCTCTTTCATCATATTGGAATACATAAATTTGTCACTAAGCTCTAACATGCATTAACATGCATAATGCTTATATACATTGCAATAACCGGAACTCTGTTTCTCAATGTGGTCATATGCATGCTTTGTATATATCACCTAACAAGATCAATAATAAAAACAATGTGCATAAGATCGGACTGTTTACATTCTTATCTGATTATATGCAACTCTTTTCAAAACTTCGATAATAAACTTTAAAACGAGATATGATTTTCTGTTGGAATTGAGTATATATTCAAAACACTCATCTTGTTATCAATACTGTCTCATGGCCTAACGGTTAAAGTTTTGAGTTCACAAGAGGTTGGGGGTTCAATTCCTACATTCTACATGATATATATATATATATATATATATATATATATATATATATATTTATATATCTATGACCGGGCCGGACCTTAAATGATGAAATGGATTCACTAACCTCTAATGGTACTTGGGAGTTAGTAGTGGTAAGACTATAGGATGCAAATGGATTCTTAAGAGAAAGCTAAAACGGTACAATTGAAAATTTTAAAGCTAGACTTAAAGGATATGTACAAAAGGAAAATATAGATTTCTTTGACACTTACTCTCCTGTGACCCGTGTGACTACCATTAGAGTTTTATTAGCCATTTCTGCTGTGCATTTATTAGCCATGAACTTTATATGGATCAGCCTGAGGGTTTTGTGATTCCGGGGCAGGAACACAAAGTCTGCAAGCTGAATAAGACTTTATATGGTCTTAAGCAAGCTCCTAAACAGTGGCACGATAAAATTGATCAATTATTACTCTCAAATGGTTTTTCTATTAATAATGTTGATAAATGCCTTTATTATAAAGCATCTAGTGATAGTTGCATCATGCTTTGTCTATATGTAGATGATTTACTCATTTGTGGTTCTTCACTTGAATTAATTTCAGAGACTAAAACTATGCTTAGTCAAAATTTTGATATGAAAGACCTAGGTGAGGCCAATGTTATTTTAGGCATGAAAATCAGACGTTCTGAGACTGGTATTACTCTTGATCAATCTCATTACATTGAGAAGATCTTGAAGAAATACAATTACTTTGACCGTAGACCTGCATGTACACCTAATGACCCTCATGTTAAACTTTTGAAAAATTCTGGTGCCGCAGTTAGACAAAAAGAATATGCTAGTATTATTGGTAGCCTTCGCTACGCTACTGACTGCACTAGACCTGACATTGCATATGCTGTAGGTGTATTATGTAGGTTTACGAGTTGTCCAAGTTCTGAGCATTGGAATGCTATTGACAGAGTCATGAGGTACTTGAAAAAGACCATGAACTTAGGACTACATTATGAGAGGTTTCCTGCTGTCCTTGAGGGATTCAGTGATGCAGATTGGAATTCATTTTCGGATGATTCCAAGGCCACAAGTGGATACGTTTTTAGTATCGCTGGTGGTGCTGTTTCTTGGAGGTCCAAGAAACAGACTATTTTAACTTACTCTACTATGGAGTCTGAGTTAGTTGCTCTAGCTGCGGCTAGTGAGGAGGCAAGCTGGTTGAGGAACCTCTTGTCTTACATTCCTTCGTGGAATAGGCCTATACCTCCGATCTTAATCCACTCAGATAGTACTGCTGCCATAGCTAAAGTACAAAATGCTTACTATAACGGTAAGAGATTAGCGATTCGTCGCAAGCACAGTACGGTGAGAGAGCTCCTCACGTCTGGTGCTGTCACTGTGGATTTTGTCAGATCAGAAAGTAATCTTGCAGATCCTTTGACGAAAGGATTGTCTCGAGACAAGGTTTGGAATACATCGATAAGGATGGGACTAAAGCCCATTTAGGATCACAATTGGTGGGAACCCAACCTATACGACTGGAGATCCCAAGACATAGGTTCAATGGGAAAAACAAGCCATGCTGTGATTGAAATCATGCAACCTAGGAGTTTTACCACTCCCTAGTCCATCCTGATGTGTATGTGCATGATATTTTGTAGCGTTAGTAAGGATGAGCTTGGCTCTTAATGAACTCTATATCTCTGAATGAGAGGAGTGCCTAGCTACAAGAGCACTCTTGATAGACTCACCGGGGTGTCTGTGAAGTGTGGCCGCTTCTATGAGAATGGGGCTGATTCTCTAAAAACATTCACCTATACTGGGATAAGCACAAGGCCGGAATGTGTTGGCATTTAGAACCTATGTAGCACGGACACGGGTACGGGATACGGGTACGACACGACTCGGGTACGGGGATACGTGATTTCTCAAAAATATAGGATACGGGTACGTTATGGGTACGTTGAATATAAAAATAATAAATTTATTATACATTATGTAATAAAAATATAAAATTTCAAAAAATTATAATAACTAGAAGAATGGTTGTAAAGTTGTCACAACTACAATATTTAGCAAGTGTTGTGTATGTGATAATATGATATGGTAATAGTAAACAACTTAATAGCGAATATTTCAATATCATTACCAAAATCAGCACATTACAAAATAGTTCATTCATTACAATTTCAAAGTTCAATAGAAATATAAAATATCACTAGTTCATTACAAATATTATGACAACGGAACTTCTCTAGCTTGAACATCTTCTTCATCATCCACATCCATCACGCCAATATCATCGGTAAAAACCACATGTTCCAACTCCGGCTCATCCAATGAAAGGTTAGCCACCTCAAGCACTCCAACATCTTCAAATGAATCAAAGGAATCACCACCTATATCCCACATCTTCGTCTCTCTTATACTATATTGGGGTGACCTTCTTGATAGAAGGCGAAGATTGCTATGAACATACACCAAATCTTCCGCTCGTTGTGGGGTCAACTTGTTCCTTTTCAAGGAATGCACAAAAGAGTAAGTGCTCCAATTTCTCTCGGCACAAGATGAAGAAGAAGGTTGCATAAGAAGTTTCATAGCTACGGTTTGAAGCATGGGGGCAAGAGGTCCATGAACGGACCACCAATCATGTGCATCCAAAATACCTCGGTCACTAATACAATCAATATCATTAAATGCACCCGTTTTTGCCGAGAAGTGGGCATACTCCACATTCACTCTTGATCGATCATTCGCATCGGGAAAGAGTCATTTAAGACACTTTATTCTTTCCATATAGATCTCACGATCTTTATGTGGAGGAACTCTTCTTGGATCCTCATTAAGCCATTCTTCGCTATAATACCTTCAATAGGAAAAACAAAATTTACTCATAGAATGAAACAAAAAAGTATGTAATACACTAATACGTTTATGTAGTTAATGAAACTAAATTTTACCTCGGATTCAAGGCATGTGCCAAGCAATGAAGTGGAGTGTTGTTTTTTGTCCAACGATCGACAAGAATTGTATGCACCACATCATAGAAGCTAGAGGACTCATCAACTTGTTTTCCTTCGTGTTTGTAAATAGCTTCCTTCACTTTCTCAATCATTGTATCCCACATATCATAAACTAAATGGAGACAAGGCCTATCCGTGTCACACGCTCGAATCATATCATATATGGGAGATGTGAAAGAAAGTATGTAGTCGATAGATTCCCACCACTCTTCACTCAATACCTTCTCTCTCACAAACCTTGCTCTTCCCACATCATCGTCACGATAAGAAGCCCATTCGTCACTAGTTACCATGGATACAAGACCTTGCTTCAAAAGCTTAAACCGTTTAAGCATGATAATGACACTAGCAAAGCGAGTCTCCGCCACCGAAAGCAACTTCAAGGAAACAAACGCATTGTAAATGGCTAGCCTCATTGAATGATTCAATATGAAATTTTTAATTTGTACCGCATCCCCCGCAATGTCCATTATCCACCCACATTCATCATATACAATTTGATTGGACTCAACATTCTTTGCGGCACAAATATTCTTCAATGCAAGATTAAGGGTGTGCACCACACAAGGAGTCCAAAAAATTGTTGGAAATTGACTTTCGATTATTTGTCCCGCCGCCTTGCAAGTTGCCGCATTATCCGTAATGACTTGAACAACTTTCTCATGCCCAACCCCAATAATAGCCTCCTTCAATAAATTTGCTATGAAGAATTTATCTTTCACCTCTCCCGAACAATCTACCGCCTTTAAAAACATAGGCCCTCCTTCCGTGACGGCAATTAAATTAATAAGTGGCCTCCTTTGTGAGTCACTCCACCCATCACTAACAATGCTAACTCCTTTCTCCTTCCAAGTATCTCTAATCGGTTGCAACAACTTCTCAACATTATCCTTCTCTCTTTTTAAGAGAGTTGTTCTCAACATATTGTACCCCGGTGGAATATAACCCGCAAGTGCATTGTTGGCGGCAAAAGTGTATGAACTCGCATAGTATGGATTTCTTGCTAGGTTAAATGGCAACCCTCCCGTGTAAAACATTCGTGCAATCTCCCCATGCAATTGATCTCGCGCCACATTGTTAAAAGCTTTTCCGATTGCACTACTTGGACCACTAATATTTGACTTTCTCCTCTTCAAATCTAAGTTACCGCTAACAAACATACTTGAGACACTCATCGATCCACTAGAAGATGATGGGGGCAATGGCACTTTCTTTGGAGCTCTTTGAGATATTTTAATCTTCGATTGTTCATCCGCATTTTGCATTTCAACAAGCGCATTTATATTAATCTTATTACATACACCGATTCCATGCCCTTGTATCTTTAACAAATGTCCTCTAACTCTAGTGTAAGAACTACTATAACTCTTCTTGCAAAAACTACATTCCCACCTCACATTTCCACCACCACCCGGATCCTTTCCTAACTTTGTCACATATTTCCACAGAGGGTTGTTGGTATCTTCCTCATTAGGAGGTATATTACTCGCACCCGTAGAAGTCATTCTCAAAGAAATTCTACAATGAAATGATGAAAATAAACAAGTATTACAATTTATAACTAAAAACTCACAATTAGAATGAACTCAATGAAGTCATAAACTAAACATGAAAATTTTGAGAAGATTGCAACCTAACACAAGCTGGCATCATCTTTCAAAAAAAATGAGTGTAGATTTAATTTGCTCGTAGTTATAAATTTTAGACATTATCTTAGACATACACTTAGCCATTTACAATGCGTGCGTACCCGGAAAGTTGTAAATTTTTAAATTTTAGACATTAGCTTAAATCTACCCGGAAACAAACACTGTCTTTAGACTCTGTACTTCATTATCTTAGACATACACTTATGGAATTATTTTTTTCAATTATGCAGGATGACATTTTTTCAATTATGAACCATGGAGGAAAATAAAACACTGTTTTTTAAAGCACTGTTTTTTAATTGCAGGATGATTTATTTGCAGGATAATTGGAGGATGAACCATGGAGGAAAATTATGCAGGATGATTTATTTAAAAGCACTGTTTTTTCAATTATGAACCATGGAGGAAAATAAAACCTTAATAGCGTCAAAATCATACCTGGAGCAGCGTCAAGGCGGAGGAGGTCGCGTGAGGAGGTCGCGTGCGATGTCGAGGTGCGATGTCGAGGTGGAGGCGCGATGTCGAAGTGGAGGTGCGAAGAGGAGGTCGCGTGACTGAGAAAGTGGAGGCGCGAAGAGGAGGCGTGAAGTGGAGGCGCAATGTCGAAGTGGAGGTCGCGTGACTGAGAAAGGGGGATTTTGGAGAGATTTAGTTCATGGATTGTGGGGGAGAAAGAGGGATTTAGGGTTTCTGGAGAAAATGGGGATTTTGGAGAGAGAGAGAGAGATCGGGTGACTGAGAAAGGGGGAAGGGGTACGGGTACTGTTGAGTGATTGTAATTTTTTTTTTTTTTTTTTTCTTTCCCTGAATGGGCGCACCCATTCCGCACCCTTTCGCACCCGTTTCGCACCCATTTCGTACCCGCACGTACCCACAGCGTACCGGGCGTTTTTTTCGTTTTTTTTAATTAAAATCTTTACGGATACGTACCGGGTGCGTACCCGGAACGTACCCGCGCGTATCCGTACCCGATACGCACCCGGTACTGGTACGGGGGCTGTTTTGGGGTACCCGTGCTTCACAGTTTAGAACTTGCACCTGGTAGAATCACGTGTGGTTTTCCTTCACTATGTAAAAACGGGTAATGAGTTCAAGACTGAAGATCACTCATTATTCTTGCATTTTGAGGATTGTCTACTATGTAAGGTTCAAGTCTTCGGACACCTTACTTATGCATGGTTCCATACTTTTGAAAAACCGCTTCTTTTAAAATTAGTGTTTTAAATATATAAGTGGGGGATTGTTGGAATTGAGTATATATTCAAAACACTCATCTTGTTATCAATACTGTCTCATGGCCTAACGGTTAAAGTTTTGAGTTCACAAGAGGTTGGGGGTTCAATTCCTACATTCTACATGATATATATATATATATATATATATATATATATATATATATATGTATATATATATATTTATATATCTATGACCGGGCCGGGCCTTAGGGCCTTGGGGGTCTTGGGGTCTATTGAAAAAAAAAACAAACAGAACTTTTTTTTTTGAACTTTCAGAATTCAAAACGTTTTTAATAAATATAGCAGTTTCACACTTAAATAGACTTTATGTTATAGCAGTTTCAAAAATTAAATGGTATTCATTACATAGCCATTTTTGGATTAATGCACACACATTATAGCTTCCTGGTTACAAGCTATAAGATGTGTATCTTTGGGAAGAAGAAGATACAGAAAACAGAAAAAGAAAAACAAAATTCTATCATTCAAAATTTTCTCAAAAAATCCAATTTCTGCGGTTTTTGCTGGTGCAAGTTGGTACGTGCTGCTTTGGAGTCTTGGCAGCACTGTAGATCAGAAGCTCGTTGTATCCCGGGAGAAGTGTTTGGTGATCAACGATTCATCTCCAGAATCGGCCAAATAGTTTCTTAAAGAAAGTGCAACCCACGCCTCGAGCTACTTCTCACTTTCTTCCTGTTGCAGATCAATTCCAGAAAGGTCATTTGGTACACTCAGGTCCTTTTATTCCTAACAATTTTAAGAAACTATTTTCGTGATCTGTAATGGCTTTAGTTTCTGACCGCAAATATGAAACCAACAAACCAGAAAAATTTGCTGGCTTGAACTTCAAGCGATGGAAGAACAAAATATTTTTCTATCTGTCGCTGAAGGAAGTTGCCCATGTTCTTACCCTAGACTGCCCTGTAATGCCTAACCCAGAACCTGTTGATGCAAATGATAATGAACAAATTTTAGATGACATAGCAGAATGGAAGGATGCCGATTTTAAATGTAGGAACTTCATCCTGAATGGGCTATCCGACGAACTGTATGACTATTACTTACAGTCCGATACGGCTAGGTCTGTTTGGGAAGCCCTACAGAAGAAATATGACACTGAAGAGGCTGGCTCGAAGAAATTCGCAGTCAGTCGTTACCTCAAATACACCATGGTCGACGACAAGCTGGTAACTATTCAATCACACGAGTTACAACATATTGCTCATGAGATCATTTCAGAGGGAATACCCCTCGATGAGCAATTTCAAGTAGCTGTGATGATTGACAAGTTACCACCTGGTTGGAAAGACTACAAGAACATCCTGCGACACAAATCAAAGGAACTGACCATGGAGAATTTGATAACTAGGCTTAGAGTTGAGGAGGAATCCAGAAAGCAAGATCAGAAAGAAGAAGTCCTGCTTGTTCAACAGAACAAAGCAAAAGTCCATTTGAAACCAAAGAACAAGCCGTTCAAGAAGAATGCTAGTCGGAAGTTCAATTCGAACTTTCGTCAGAATGGTCAGAATGGACGTCAGAATCCAAATAAGACAAATAACCAGCAAGCCCAAACCAACAACAATGGAACAGATCCTATCGAGTGTTGGAAGTGTCATCGCTTTGGACATATCGCTAGGAACTGCCGATCGCGTACACCTGCACCGCAGGCAAATGCTATCGAAGGGCCATTAGTGGCTATGATTACTGAGATCAACATGGTCGGTGTAACCGATGGGTGGTGGGCTGATACGGGCGCTACTAGGCATGTTTGCTATGAGCGCAGCTGGTTCAAAACTTATAAGGAGACTGAAGGTCAAAAAGTGCAACTTGGTGATTCTCACTGTATCAATGTGATGGGCACTGGAGAGGTGGACTTGGAGTTCACCTCTGGCAGGACTGTTACCCTCAAGGATGTCTTGCACACTCCTGATATGAGGAAGAACTTGATTTCTGGATACCTACTCAACAAGGCTGGTTTTCATCAGAGCATCGGATCCGACCAGTATGTTATAACTAAAAATGGGATTTTTGTGGGAAAGGGATTTGCTTGTAATGGGATGTTTAAACTCAGTATTGAAATGAATAAGAATAATGCTTCTGTTTACTCTTTGTCTTCTTTTAATTTATGGCACTCTAGACTATGTCATGTTAACAAGAAATTGGTAAATAATATGAGCAAACTTGGCATGATACCAAAAGTTAGCTTAAATGAATTTGAAAAATGCACATCCTGTAGTCAAGCTAAGATAATTAAAACTTCACATAGAAGTGTAGCTAGAGAAACAAAAATTTTAGACTTGATACATTCTGATATATGTGAGATGGATGGAACCTTAACCAGAAATGGTAAAAGATATCTCATTACGTTTATTGATGATCATTCAAATTATACTCATGTTTATCTTATGGCACATAAGAGTGAAGCAATTGACATGTTTAGAACTTATGTAACTGAAGTGCAAAATCAATTTGAAAGAAATATTAAGAGATTTCGTAGTGATAGAGGTACAGAATATGATTCCAATGAATTTAAACAATTATATACATCATTTGGAATTATTCACGAGACCACTGCACCTTATTCACCTGAATCTAATGGAAAAGCTGAAAGAAAGAATAGGACTCTTACTGAATTGGTAGTTGCTTCGCTTATTAGTTCTGGAGCACCCAAATCTTTATGGGGTGAAGCTCTTTTATCTGTATGTCATGTTTTAAATAGAATTCCACATCTATCTTCTGATACTTCACCATACGAATTATGGAGAAGTAGAAAGCCCAATATTGATTATTTTAGAGTTTGGGGTTGTTTAGCATATGTCAGAAAACCTGACCCTAAAAGAATCAAACTTGCAAGTAGGGCATATGAATGTGTTTTTGTTGGTTATGCAGAGAACAGTAAGGCTTCCAGATTTTTAGACTTGAATAATAATGTAATTATTGAATCCTTAGATGCTGATTTTTATGAGGATAAATTTCCTTACTTATTGAGGAACAGTGGGGGTAGTAGTGGGGGTT
Organism: Hemerocallis citrina; assembly: GCA_017893485.1. NCBI lineage: Eukaryota > Viridiplantae > Streptophyta > Magnoliopsida > Asparagales > Asphodelaceae > Hemerocallis > Hemerocallis citrina. The sequence continues at coordinate 425,569,101 of CM030359.1, read as the reverse complement.
CACAACCCTCAACTTCCTCTGGCATTCCTCAAACTAATACAAATGCTGCTAATGTTGATTTAGATTCTGAGCCACGTAGAAGCAAACGTGCTAGAACTACTAAAGATTTTGGTGATGACTATGTTGTATATGCTTTAGAATCTGATCCTAGTTCTATCAATGAGGCTTTAACCTCACCGGATGCCGATTTGTGGCAAGAAGCCATAAATGATGAAATGGATTCACTAACCTCTAATGGTACTTGGGAGTTAGTGGATTTACCTCGCGGTAGTCGTACTATAGGATGCAAATGGATTCTTAAGAGAAAGCTAAAACCAGATGGTACAATTGAAAAATTTAAAGCTAGACTAGTAGCTAAAGGATATGTACAAAAGGAAAATATAGATTTCTTTGACACTTACTCTCCTGTGACCCGTGTGACTACCATTAGAGTTTTATTAGCCATTTCTGTTGTGCATAACTTGTTGATCCACCAGATGGATGTTAAGACAGCTTTCCTTAATGGAGAACTTGAAGAGGAACTTTATATGGATCTGATGATCACAATATTATTCACTTTCTAGAGCAATAATCTTGTTATAATTAGACATTTAAAAGCGCTATATGTGGTATTTAACTCCTATTTTCTCTTTTCCACAGGAAACAGCTTATAACAGAAAAACGAAGCAGATTTAGGACTTCAAGGATAATACACAGCAAACTGCAGAGGATCAGTCGACTGGTTCCCCAACACAGGCGACTGGACAAGAGAAGCTGATTTTCCACAACTCTCGACACAGTCGACTCATTCCCAAAAGACAGTCGACTGGCCTGATCAAAGATGAAATCTTCAAAGTCTCGACTCAGTCGACTGGTTCGAAGACAAGTCGACTGGTCTGCGGCGGAGTAAACAGATAAGATATTCGAAGATTCACCCAAATCTAATTTCAAATCTATTTGAATCCAGATCTTATGCAACGAATCAAATCTAGAGACTGGAAATTGGCAAGAGCACGTGGTGAACAGATAAGGAAGGAAAGAAGAAAAGAGAAAGATATAAATCATCAAATCAAATAAAGAAGGATTTTGCTGAAAAAGTGGAAACCCTAATTCTCAGCCGTGTTCTATAAATATCAGAAAAGAAGCATTATTGGGGGAGGGCCAGAAACCATCACCACCCACAACCGGATCACAAAGTCCTGAACTATCAAGTCATCAACCAGTGCTTCATTCCATCATCATCGAAGAAAGGGAAGAGGAGAACCAGTACTCGAAGGCAGTCGACTGTGTGACAGCCAGTCGACTCTATTGCCGGAATCCATTAGTTTATTTCTTCTCTCCTTATTCTGTGATGTTGAACATGTATTTGAACTTGTTAAGCAATAAAAGTATAATTATGTGGAACTAATTTCATAGTTGGGTAGATCGAAGCCGTAGTTATGTAGTGCTATGTTCTTTTGAATCCTTCTATTTTACTTATTGATTGAATCTAATTGAATTGATATAGATTGATAACAGTCAAACTTGTTCAGGAGTTATAAGTACAGTCGACTGAAGGGGAGAGTCAGTCGACTGCCATACAGAATCTGATATTATCAAGTCTGTGAGTTAAAAATCTGAATCTGTTATATGAGCATATTGAGACGATCCGTATCTCGTGCTCGTAACTTGTAACAAGGGAATCTTTAGGATTCTTGGTTCAATCAACTTAAAGGATCTAGATCTGATACCAATTTCTAGAACTTTAAGTGTTTGTTCGTTTCCACGGTTCTTATGCTTTTGTTAAGTATAACTTAGTAGATACCATGCTAAAATACTTAGGGGAAGAAACGAACTAGAGTAGATACCATGCCTAATTCTTGGCTTAGGGAAACAATACTTTAAGGAGTAGATACCATGCCCTTGAAGTGAACAAACATGAGTAATTAGAAGTAAATTCAGAAGGCAACTTAGCATTACTAACTATTGGTGGAGATCAACAACCTAACTATTCAAGAGATATTTGTGATTCAACACTTCTTTCTTAGTTTTAATCTTTTCAGTTCTTTTAGATCTTTAAAACCACTCTTTATCATTTTTATTCTTAGTTTTATTGATTAGTAAGTTGAAGTCTACAATCTCTGTGGGATCGACCCTTGCTATTACTACGATTCTATAAACGATTCGTGCACTTGCGAGGTTTTATAATTTGTGTCTAGTTTTATCTATTTATTTAGGTATCTAGATTAGCACAACAAGTTTTTGGCGCCGCTGCCGGGGATTGTTTAGTATTTTAACTTACAAGTCAGTAGAATTTTTATTAGTTTTTCTTTTCTTTTATTAATAATTTTTCTTTTAGGTTACAGGACTTCGGTGAATGCACGGTAGACGATCACTTCGTCCAGAGCTACTACCTATTGACGCAGAAACAGAACGAACTTTGCACAGGCTAGGTAAGCTTCTCACAGCCAGCCAGTCGACTGCTGTACGGACCCAGTCGACTGCACAGAGACAAATTTCACAGGAAAGAATGGCTGAAGAAATACAAAATCGAGTGCCAATGCAGGACAAATTCACTCCTAAGAATATTGAGCAACCTTCCTGCATTGCTTTTCAACCTAATGCTACGGGGAACATGCACCTATCTCCTCATTTACTTAGTATGGTTCCCCACTTTAGTGGCAAACCAGATGAAGAGCCTCATCTTCACTTGCAAGACTTTTTCGATCTCTGCAGGACACAAAGCGTCCAAGGGCTTACCGCTGAACAAATCAGGTTAATCTTGTTTCCTTTTTCTTTAAAACTTAATGCTAAGTTGTGGTATAATTCTTTGGAACCAGGATCAATTAATTCATGGGAGCAATTGGCAACGAAATTTTTGAAAGAGTTCTTTCCAGCCCAGAAAACCAAACAGCTAAAAAGGGAGATTCAACTCTTCCAACAAAAGGATGGAGATTATTTTTTCGAAGCATGGAAGGATTTCAAGAGCAAGCTTCTCAAGTGTCCTACTCACAATCTGCCTAAGGATGATCAGGTACAAGCTTTTTATGAAGGTTTAAATGACACTAACAAAGCAATTGTTGATACAGCTTGCAATGGAATTTTGATGAGGAAAAGTGGAGAAGAAGCCATTGAACTTTTTAAAGAACTCAGCGAGAACTCCCAACAATTCTCAACAAGAAGGGGACCTACGAAAAAACAGGGAGTTTACGAAATCTCTAATAGTAATAACATTCAATTAGAAATGGCAAACATGAATAAGAAAATTGATATGCTTGTTAATGCAATGTCGACGATGGGTGGAGTTAAAAATCAAACAAACGAAATGTGTGCAATTTGTTCTCATTTAGATCACACAACTGATACATGTCCCATGTCTACTTTCACAGATCAGGAGCATGCGAATTATGTGGGTCGAGGAGTGTTTCCACCAAAGAACAATCCATACTCGAACACATATAACCCAGGATGGAGGAATCATCCAAACTTCTCATGGAGCAATAATCAAAATAATCAAGGGCATCAAATCGCACAAGGACATGCACGAAACTTTCAGATGGGAAGTGGGTTTGATCGACCAGCCCCAGAACAGAAGAAGTTGGATTTTGAGTCCACCGTTCTTCAATTGCTCCAACAACAACATCAAACAAGCAACCAACAAGGACAAGCAATTCAGAAGTTAGAAATACAAATTGGTCAGATTGCAAAAGAGTTAAGCGAACGAAAGGCAGGAGAACTCCCTTCACAAACCATACCAAACCCTGGAGGTCAAGAACAGCTCCAAGCAGTCACAACCCTAAGAAATGGTAAGATAATTGACAACATGATTGGAACACATACAGACAAACCAGATACACAACCATCAAAAGCTTTGGGTTCAAGTAAGGTAAGTGAAAAAGTAGGGACAGTTCCACCACCATTCCCTCAAAGGTTAGTCAATAAAAAGAAAGAACAACATTTATTTGACGTCTTTGAAACTCTCAAAAAGGTAGAAATTAATATTCCCCTACTTGATGCTATTAAACAAATTCCTTCTTATGCCAAATTTTTGAAAGACTGTTGTACTCACAAATGAACATTTCAGGTTAAGGAGGATGTGGCTTTGACAGAAGAAGTGAGCGCTGTATTATTAAGAAAACTACCACCGAAACTGAAAGATCCAGGTAGTTTTACCATTCCTTGCAAGGTTGGTGAGCACTTCTTTGAAAAGGCACTGCTAGACTTGGGGGCAAGCATCAACCTTCTTCCTTATTCTGTTTACGAAAAGCTTGGATTGGGGGAACTCAAGCCAACATCCATCACTTTGCAATTGGCTGATCGCAGCATCAAAAGACCTAGAGGTATATTAGAAGACGTCCTAGTTCAGGTAAATGATTTTATTTTGCCTGCTGATTTTGTTGTGTTGGACATGGAGGAATCTTCAATGTCATCATCTCTACCGATCATATTAGGTAGGCCCTTTATGAGTACAGCTGATATAAAAATTTGTGTTAAAAAGGGCATTATAAGTATGAAGATAAACGGAGAAAAAGTGGAATTTAAAATGTTTGATACACTAAAATTACCACAAGATGATCATGAATGCTATAATATTGATGTGGTGCAGGAGATTGTTGATCAAACATTTCAGGTACATAGCGTTGAACCACTTCAAGCCACAATCACTCAATCTCTAACTTTATCTCATGTTGAACAGGAATACGATGACTGGAGGATTGCAGAGACAGTACATCACCTTGAAACTCCACAGTCATATTCAGGTAAGTCTGCACCTTTATTTGAAAAATTGGTGTCTGATAAAAATTGTTCTTCTACAGATCAAGCGACTGATGAACAGAGTAAGTCGACTGGTATTCTAACCAGTCAACCGAATCAAGACACCCAGCACAAGTCGACTGCTGACATGGACCAGTCGACTGTACAGAAACTTCCAGACATAGAACTTAAGCAGCTGCCCGACCATTTGAAGCATGCATTTTTAGGCGAGAACCAGACGCTACCAGTGATAATTGCTGCGAACCTGAGTGCACAGGAAGAAGATAAGCTGCTAAGGGTACTACGAGAACACAAGAGTGCAATAGGATGGACCATTGCAGACATCAAGGGAATAAGTCCATCCAAGTGCATGCATAGAATACTCCTTGAGAACAATGCAAAACCTAGCAGAGAGGCACAGAGAAGGCTCAACCCCAACATGAAGGAAGTGGTAAGAGCAGAGATTCTGAAGCTACTAGATGTTGGCATCATCTACCCTATCTCAGATAGTAAATGGGTAAGTCCTATACATGTAGTGCCTAAGAAAAGTGGAGTCACAGTGTTAACAAATGAAGAGAATGAGCTTATTCCTACTAGAGTGACCACAGGATGGAGGGTTTGCATTGATTACAGGAAATTGAATAATGAAACCAGGAAAGATCACTTCCCTCTTCCTTTTATTGATCAAATGTTAGAAAGATTAGCAGGATATAGTCATTATTGTTTTTTAGATGGTTATAGTGGCTATAATCAAATTGCTATTGCTCCAGAAGATCAAGAAAAAACCACTTTTACATGCCCTTTTGGTACTTTTGCTTACAGGAGGATGCCCTTTGGATTGTGCAATGCTCCAGCTACATTTCGAAGATGCATGATGAGTATATTTTCAGACATGGTGGAAAGGTTCATTGAGGTATTTATGGATGACTTTAGTGTTTTTGGATCTTGTTTTGATGAATGCCTTAACCATTTGCAGCTTGTGCTTAAAAGATGTGAAGAATGCAATTTAGTGCTGAATTGGGAAAAGTGCCATTTCATGGTACAACAAGGTATTGTGTTGGGACATGTGGTGTCCAAAAGGGAAATAGAGGTAGACAAAGCAAAAATCGATATAATATCGAAACTACCCCCTCCCACTACAGTTAAGGGTGTTAGGAGTTTTCTTGGACATGCGGGGTTTTATAGAAGATTCATAAAAGATTTTTCAAAAATTTCCAAACCCCTTTGTGACTTGTTGGCTAAGGATGTTGAGTTTGTATGGACAGAAGAATGTACAAATGCTTTTAATACATTGAAAAATCTTCTCATTTCTACACCTATAGTCATGGCACCAGATTGGAGCCATCCTTTCGAGCTCATGTGTGATGCAAGTGATTATGCTTTAGGGGCTGTTTTAGGTCAACGAATCAATAAGAAACCTCATGTTATTTACTATGCTTCTCGAACTTTAAACGATGCACAGCTAAATTATTCCACTACTGAAAAAGAAATGTTAGCTGTTATTTTTGCTGTAGAGAAGTTTAGATCATATTTAATTGGTGCTAAAGTTATTGTTTTTACTGACCATGCTGCCTTGAGATATTTGTTTGCTAAAAAGGATGCTAAGCCTAGATTAATCAGATGGGTGCTATTGCTTCAAGAATTCGATCTTGAGATTAGAGACAAGAAAGGAAGCGACAATGTTGTGGCAGATCACATGTCCAGATTACTGCATGAGGAAGAGAGAAATGTGCCCCCGCTGAATGAAAATTTCCCAGATGAACAACTATTTGAAATCAATGTGCAATCTCTCGGGGCAGTCGACTGGTCCTTAAACCAGTCGACTTGTCTCTCTGACCAGCTTCCCTGGTTTGCTGATATTGTTAATTTTCTAACTGCTCATGTTTTCCCTCCAGGTATGACACATCAAGAAAGAAAAAGATTGGTGGCTCTGTGCAAACACTTTTATTGGGATGACCCTTATCTATTCAAATTCTGCCCTGATCAAATTATACGAAGATGTGTGGCAGACGAAGAACAATTGAGCAACACTGCCACCAATATGCCTGTGGAGGACATTTTGGACCAAAAAGAACAGCACTAAAGGTATTGCAATCTGGTTTTTATTGGCCTAATGTATTCAAAGATGCTTTTTCTTTTTGCAGGACTTGCGACAAATGCCAAAGGACAGGCAACATCTCTTCTAGAAATCAAATGCCACTGCACAACATACAAGTAATCGAGCTTTTCGATGTTTGGGGAATCGACTTCATGGGTCCTTTTCCTAACTCATTTGGTTATTTATATATTCTTGTTGGTGTAGATTATGTGTCTAAATGGGTCGAGGCTGTCCCCTCAAAAACTAATGATCACAAAGTTGTTGTCAAGTTTTTGCAGGAGAACATTTTCACTAGGTTTGGTACACCACGAGCAATAATTAGTGATGGAGGGAGCCACTTCAATAACTTCCCATTTGCTTCTTTGATGAAGAAATATGGGATTACACATAGAGTGGGAACTCCATATCATCCTCAAACCAGTGGGCAGGTGGAGATTAGCAACAGAGAGATCAAGAGCATCCTGGAGAAGACAGTCAATACAAGCAGAAGGGATTGGTCACTACGCTTGAACGATGCCTTATGGGCCTACAGAACCGCTTTCAAGACACCCATTGGCATGTCACCATACTGTTTGGTCTTTGGAAAAGCATGTCATCTGCCGGTAGAATTAGAACACAAAGCTTATTGGGCTATCAAAAAGTTCAATTTTGATATGAAACAGGCAGGTGACAAAAGGCGATTGCAACTAAATGAGCTTGAAGAATTGAGGCACGATGCATATGAAAATGCCAAGCTGTACAAGGAAAGGACTAAGTTATACCATGATAAACAATTAGCAAGGAAGGAGTTTTATGAAGGACAAAAGGTATTGATCTACAACTCAAGATTAAGACTCTTTCCAGGTAAGCTTAAGTCACGATGGTATGGACCATATATTGTCACAAAAGTCTTTCCACATAGAGCATTGGAAGTTCACAGCGAAGAAAAAAATCAAACATTCAAGGTGAATGGGCATAGAGCGAAGCCATACATAGAGATGAGTCTAGAACTGCAAGAGGAAGATGTGAATCTTCAAACCAGTCCATACATCGCATGAACTCATCATGTCTAGCTGAAGACAGAAAACACAGCGCTTATTGGGAGGCAACCCAATTTTTCAGGGGAGTATTTACGCTTTCCTTTATTTGCTTTCAGTTATTCATTATTTTTTTTAGTTCTTTTTATTTTCAGTATCTCCTTATTAGATGGTGACACATGCCTATTTTTATTCGAACATTGAGGACAATGTTCCATCTAAGTTTGGGGGTATTAGGGTTAATTATATTTATCATCTTTTTGAAATTTTTTTTTTCTTTAGGATAAACAATTTCTTATAAAGTAAGAAGAAGGATACTTATTTACTTTAGGATTGTTGAGTTTCATAAATTCCCTACAAGATTATATGAGTCATGCAATTATACATAATAAACAAATGTGATGCATTTTCTGGTAATTATTCCCTTTTGATCTAGTCCTAAATTGAGTTTAAGTAAATAGAGTGATAAAAAATATATATATATGAATATATATATTTGAATAAAGTCAATCTACTCCAATGTTTTGAGTGCTTAGTAACTAGGGGTATTCATCACCAATGTTTACCTTTACGTCAAACGGCAACTTGAAATATGAGTATGCAAAGCACTTTAGAGTTTGTGACTTGTTGAGTAACCGGGTGGATACACCACAAATGTTTCGCATTCGCGTCAAAAGGCAAGTGACATCTTTAGAGAAGAGACTACTAAAAAAAAAAAAAAAACTCTAGTTTGCTACTCGGTTTGTAGTAGAGAAAAGGGATAATCACAGACTGAGTAGTTGCATACTATAACTACATTAATCGCATGACAAATATGATTAAGTTTGGGGATTATGACTGAACAATTGCACTAGAGAAAGTGGGTATGTTTAATTTTACTTTGTCTGAAATTGTTTATACCTTTCTATGCTGATGTCCACATAATAAGAAATCTTGGTGGTTGAGTCCATTGTGATTATTATTCTCCCTATTCATAATTTTAGTTTGCTTGAGGACAAGCAAAATCTAAGTTTGGGGGTATTTGATGAACACAATATTATTCACTTTCTAGAGCAATAATCTTGTTATAATTAGACATTTAAAAGCGCTATATGTGGTATTTAACTCCTATTTTCTCTTTTCCACAGGAAACAGCTTATAACAGAAAAACGAAGCAGATTTAGGACTTCAAGGATAATACACAGCAAACTGCAGAGGATCAGTCGACTGGTTCCCCAACACAGGCGACTGGACAAGAGAAGCTGATTTTCCACAACTCTCGACACAGTCGACTCATTCCCAAAAGACAGTCGACTGGCCTGATCAAAGATGAAATCTTCAAAGTCTCGACTCAGTCGACTGGTTCGAAGACAAGTCGACTGGTCTGCGGCGGAGTAAACAGATAAGATATTCGAAGATTCACCAAATCTAATTTCAAATCTATTTGAATCCAGATCTTATGCAACGAATCAAATCTAGAGACTGGAAATTGGCAAGAGCACGTGGTGAACAGATAAGGAAGGAAAGAAGAAAAGAGAAAGATATAAATCATCAAATCAAATAAAGAAGGATTTTGCTGAAAAAGTGGAAACCCTAATTCTCAGCCGTGTTCTATAAATATCAGAAAAGAAGCATTATTGGGGGAGGGCCAGAAACCATCACCACCCACAACCGGATCACAAAGTCCTGAACTATCAAGTCATCAACCAGTGCTTCATTCCATCATCATCGAAGAAGGGGAAGAGGAGAACCAGTACTCGAAGGCAGTCGACTGTGTGACAGCCAGTCGACTCTATTGCCGGAATCCATTAGTTTATTTCTTCTCTCCTTATTCTGTGATGTTGAACATGTATTTGAACTTGTTAAGCAATAAAAGTATAATTATGTGGAACTAATTTCATAGTTGGGTAGATCGAAGCCGTAGTTATGTAGTGCTATGTTCTTTTGAATCCTTCTATTTTACTTATTGATTGAATCTAATTGAATTGATATAGATTGATAACAGTCAAACTTGTTCAGGAGTTATAAGTACAGTCGACTGAAGGGGAGAGTCAGTCGACTGCCATACAGAATCTGATATTATCAAGTCTGTGAGTTAAAAATCTGAATCTGTTATATGAGCATATTGAGACGATCCGTATCTCGTGCTCGTAACTTGTAACAAGGAAATCTTTAGGATTCTTGGTTCAATCAACTTAAAGGATCTAGATCTGATACCAATTTCTAGAACTTTAAGTGTTTGTTCGTTTCCACGGTTCTTATGCATTTGTTAAGTATAACTTAGTAGATACCATGCTAAAATACTTAGGGGAAGAAACGAACTAGAGTAGATACCATGCCTAATTCTTGGCTTAGGGAAACAATACTTTAAGGAGTAGATACCATGCCCTTGAAGTGAACAAACATGAGTAATTAGAAGTAAATTCAGAAGGCAACTTAGCATTACTAACTATTGGTGGAGATCAACAACCCAACTATTCAAGAGATATTTGTGATTCAACACTTCTTTCTTAGTTTTAATCTTTTCAGTTCTTTTAAATCTTTAAAACCACTCTTTATCATTTTTATTCTTAGTTTTATTGATTAGTAAGTTGAAGTCTACAATCTCTGTGGGATCGACCCTTGCTATTACTACGATTCTATAAACGATTCGTGCACTTGCGAGGTTTTATAATTTGTGTCTAGTTTTATCTATTTATTTAGGTATCTAGATTAGCACAACAAGTTTTTGGCGCCGCTGCCGGGGATTGTTTAGTATTTTAACTTACAAGTCAGTAGAATTTTTATTAGTTTTTCTTTTCTTTTATTAATAATTTTTCTTTTAGGTTACAGGACTTCGGTGAATGCACGGTAGACGATCACTTCGTCCAGAGCTACTACCTATTGACGCAGAAACAGAACGAACTTTGCACAGGCTAGGTAAGCTTCTCACAGCCAGCCAGTCGACTGCTGTACGGACCCAGTCGACTGCACAGAGACAAATTTCACAGGAAAGAATGGCTGAAGAAATACAAAATCGAGTGCCAATGCAGGACAAATTCACTCCTAAGAATATTGAGCAACCTTCCTGCATTGCTTTTCAACCTAATGCTACGGGGAACATGCACCTATCTCCTCATTTACTTAGTATGGTTCCCCACTTTAGTGGCAAACCAGATGAAGAGCCTCATCTTCACTTGCAAGACTTTTTCGATCTCTGCAGGACACAAAGCGTCCAAGGGCTTACCGCTGAACAAATCAGGTTAATCTTGTTTCCTTTTTCTTTAAAACTTAATGCTAAGTTGTGGTATAATTCTTTGGAACCAGGATCAATTAATTCATGGGAGCAATTGGCAACGAAATTTTTGAAAGAGTTCTTTCCAGCCCAGAAAACCAAACAGCTAAAAAGGGAGATTCAACTCTTCCAACAAAAGGATGGAGATTATTTTTTCGAAGCATGGAAGGATTTCAAGAGCAAGCTTCTCAAGTGTCCTACTCACAATCTGCCTAAGGATGATCAGGTACAAGCTTTTTATTAAGGTTTAAATGACACTAACAAAGCAATTGTTGATACAGCTTGCAATGGAATTTTGATGAGGAAAAGTGGAGAAGAAGCCATTGAACTTTTTAAAGAACTCAGCGAGAACTCCCAACAATTCTCAACAAGAAGGGGACCTACGAAAAAACAGGGAGTTTACGAAATCTCTAATAGTAATAACATTCAATTAGAAATGGCAAACATGAATAAGAAAATTGATATGCTTGTTAATGCAATGTCGACGATGGGTGGAGTTAAAAATCAAACAAACGAAATGTGTGCAATTTGTTCTCATTTAGATCACACAACTGATACATGTCCCATGTCTACTTTCACAGATCAGGAGCATGCGAATTATGTGGGTCGAGGAGTGTTTCCACCAAAGAACAATCCATACTCGAACACATATAACCCAGGATGGAGGAATCATCCAAACTTCTCATGGAGCAATAATCAAAATAATCAAGGGCATCAAATCGCACAAGGACATGCACGAAACTTTCAGATGGGAAGTGGGTTTGATCGACCAGCCCCAGAACAGAAGAAGTTGGATTTTGAGTCCACCGTTCTTCAATTGCTCCAACAACAACATCAAACAAGCAACCAATAAGGACAAGCAATTCAGAAGTTAGAAATACAAATTGGTCAGATTGCAAAAGAGTTAAGCGAACGAAAGGCAGGAGAACTCCCTTCACAAACCATACCAAACCCTGGAGGTCAAGAACAGCTCCAAGCAGTCACAACCCTAAGAAATGGTAAGATAATTGACAACATGATTGGAACACATACAGACAAACCAGATACACAACCATCAAAAGCTTTGGGTTCAAGTAAGGTAAGTGAAAAAGTAGGGACAGTTCCACCACCATTCCCTCAAAGGTTAGTCAATAAAAAGAAAGAACAACATTTATTTGACGTCTTTGAAACTCTCAAAAAGGTAGAAATTAATATTCCCCTACTTGATGCTATTAAACAAATTCCTTCTTATGCCAAATTTTTGAAAGACTGTTGTACTCACAAAAGAACATTTCAGGTTAAGGAGGATGTGGCTTTGACAGAAGAAGTGAGCGCTGTAGTATTAAGAAAACTACCACCGAAACTGAAAGATCCAGGTAGTTTTACCATTCCTTGCAAGGTTGGTGAGCACTTCTTTGAAAAGGCACTGCTAGACTTGGGGGCAAGCATCAACCTTCTTCCTTATTCTGTTTACGAAAAGCTTGGATTGGGGGAACTCAAGCCAACATCCATCACTTTGCAATTGGCTGATCGCAGCATCAAAAGACCTAGAGGTATATTAGAAGACGTCCTAGTTCAGGTAAATGATTTTATTTTGCCTGCTGATTTTGTTGTGTTGGACATGGAGGAATCTTCAATGTCATCATCTCTACCGATCATATTAGGTAGGCCCTTTATGAGTACAGCTGATATAAAAATTTGTGTTAAAAAGGGCATTATAAGTATGAAGATAAACGGAGAAAAAGTGGAATTTAAAAAGTGGAATTTAAAATGTCTTGGGGTCTATTGAAAAAAAAAAACAAACAGAACTTTTTTTTTTTGAACTTTCAGAATTCAAAACGTTTTTAATAAATATAGCAGTTTCACACTTAAATAGACTTTATGTTATAGCAGTTTCAAAAATTAAATGGTATTCATTACATAGCCGTTTTTGGATTAATGCACACACATTATAGCTTCCTGGTTACAAGCTATAAGATGTGTATCTTTGGGAAGAAGAAGATACAGAAAACAGAAAAAGAAAAACAAAATTCTATCATTCAAAATTTTCTCAAAAAATCCAATTTCTGCGGTTTTTGCTGGTGCAAGTTGGTACGTGCTGCTTTGGAGTCTTGGCAGCACTGTAGATCAGAAGCTCGTTGTATCCCGGGAGAAGTGTTTGGTGATCAACGATTCATCTCCAGAATCGGCCAAATAGTTTCTTAAAGAAAGTGCAACCCACGCCTCGAGCTACTTCTCACTTTCTTCCTGTTGCAGATCAATTCCAGAAAGGTCATTTGGTACACTCAGGTCCTTTTATTCCTAACATTTTCTATGAGACTTTGTGGGATATATCTGAACAATTCGATTTGTTAATGAGCTTCTCTTTCGAATTTCAGCTGAACATCTACTGAGAATTTACCCAGCAGAAGACAGAAGGATTCTTCATTGCATTGTTTGTCAAGAAAGCAACTGAACAACCTCAAAGTCAGAAAACCATCATCTTCCTCCTCACCCTTGCCGGCCCCCCCAATGACGGCCGGCCAGGCGGCTGCCTCTGGGCCCCCAAATTTTTCTTAATTTTAGGGCCCTCAAATTCATTTTTTGGCTTCTGTATTAAAAATTAGTACTTTGACCGATTTGTTTTAGTTTAACTTAAATTTGTATAGAGATTTTTTTTTCAAATCCCCATTTTTAAATGTATTTCTTCATATATATTGGTTTTTAAGAATTGTAGCAAAATAAAAAACTAAATATTTTATATTTTTTAAAAAAAATTGTATGGGAACCCCATTTCGAGAGTCTGCCTCGGACTCCCTGCTCCTCACCATTATCATCATCAAGAAAACAGAAACCACCACCACTCCCCTTGACTTGGAAGCAATTGTTGTTGTACAAGGCGATGTCACTGCTTGGAAGCAACAAAAGGAGAAAGAGGAACGAACTCATAAAGAAACTCTGCTGTAGTAGTGAGTACTGAATTTTTGCAGTGATATTGTTACAACAGCCTGTGTATAGGTTAAACAATCATATGCTGAGTACTGAATTTTAGCAGTGACATTGTTACTACAGCCTGTGTATAGGTTAAACAATCATATGCGTATCACGTTTGAAGTTAAAAATATATAGTGTCATATCGGCAGGGCCGGCCCAAGGCAGCCACCTCGAACCCCAAAATTTTGCATATTTTTACCTTTTAGAGCATTCACAATCGTTTGCTATATTTGCCGGTTTCTCATTTTTTGAAAAATGAGGTGCTCCAGTCATTTGCTATTTTGCCATTTTATGGCAAAGTAGCTACAAGTGTTTTTCATTTTTGAGAAACCAATTTGCAATTTTTTTCAATTTTTTAATGGGATCGGACGAGATAACATGTTTCGTCTGACATTTTTTTTATTAAAAAAAAATGATCAGACGGTCTAAAGAAAAAAAACAAAAAATCCAAAAAAAATGCTCGGCATGTTGTCTCGTCTCAAGCAAATTTGTTTGGACGGGACAACATGTCCCGTCCAGCAATTTGGGGTGGGTTAATTAGGTGGGTTTTAGATTTAGTGGGTATTTAATTAGGTTTTAGGTAATATAATATTATTTAATTTATTTAATTAACATATTTTAATAATTAACCACTAATTAATTAACAAAACTAAAAAACTAAAACATCATGTCTATTCTTTCTCAAATTTTAGCCAAAAAAAAAGCAAAGAAGCACTGCAGATAATTTTCTTAATTTTTATTGCTAGCTGTCATTTTGTAAAAAAGTAAGAAATACCATTGTGGATGCTCATAGGGCTCAAATTTTTTTTCTTATATATATATATACTAGATTTGCCCGTTGACACGTGCCTACGGCACGTCTTCAAAACGGTACATCTTGTTTGATCATAAAAATAGTTTTGGAGATCCAGCAAATTAATTGAAGTAGCAAATAGAGAGCAGAAAACATATTATATGTTTTTTTGATTTTTTCGAATTATTTTTAAAATTTTAAAAGTTTTTAAAATTTTAAAATTTTAAAATTTTAAATTTTTTTAAATTAAAAAAAATTATTTTCTTAATTTTTTAATATTATATAGAAGAGGGAGGGAGAGAGAGAAAAAAAAATTAAATAAATATAGGAGTTGTTTTGGGTGGGAGATTTGAATTTGAGTTTTGGAAGGAACTTTTGGGGGGGAAATATGTTTTGTAAGGTTAGATCTGGGCTTTTGATTTTTGGGGAGATTGAAGGAGAGCCACTTGATAACTTTCTTTGTGTTTTATTATATAGATATATAATTTGCACATAATTTTGTAGGAACCCTCATATTTAATTTTTCAGGCTTAATTTTTTAAATTAGTACATAGGCTGACTAATTTTAGTCGAACTTGAGTTTGTAACAAAGTTTTTTTCCCTCAAATTCCTAAATTTTCTTTTAAATATATATTTAAGAATTGTAACCCAGAAATTTATTTTTTTGGCCAATTTTTTTGAAAAAAAAAAAAAAAAACAAATCATGTCAGAGGGTAAGGAGTTCGCCACGTGACTCGTCTTCGTCGAATAACAAAAGGCGAGTAATCGAATGACTGTTAATGAATCTAACAAACACAGACTATAAGGAAAAGGAACTTCTTCGCATTGATTCATCTAAACAGACACACATAAACATAAACACAAACACAAACACACTCCACTCATGATTGATAAACAGGAACAGGAAGGGAAAAAAAAGGCACAGAAACACAAACTCCAATAGCAGTTTAGTTTTTCAATCAAGCAACGGCGACCTGGACGGTTTTGGGTTTCTTGGGCTCCGGCGGGGGCTTCTTCTGCACGGTCACCGTCAGCACACCGTCCTTGCACACCGCCGACACGGCATCGAGATTGGCGTTCTCCGGCAGCGAGAATTTCCTCATCAGCTTCCCCATCCTCCTCTCCATCTTCAAATATTTTCCCTCGTTATCTTCCTCCCTCTTTCTTTCCCCACTGATCACGAGGACATTGTCATCTTCGATCTGGACTTTGATCTCCCCGGACTTGACCCCGAGCATGTCGACGATGAAGGTGTAGGCGGTGGGGAGCTCCTTCACGTCGGCGGGGGTGGCGGCCATTGCACGTGCGTCGCGCACGTAGTTGCTGGTGGAGGATTTGCTGTCGGAGTCGAGGTTGATGAGGTGGATGAGAGGGTTGTCGAATCCCAATCGGATATCCATTATTGAGACTTTAAGGTTACTTTGATTTTGATTTTAATTTTGATTTTGATAATGGGGGAGGATTCCGGGGGAACTTTTATAGGACGGAGGTGGAGTTTCTGGAAGGTGTTGGAGGAAATGTTCTAGAAGAATGTGGGAGATTCTTTTGGTGGGTTCCGGAAGGTGGACGGAGGTTCTGGAAAGTACTTTAATGATGGCATATTTTCATGTAAGTCCTGCTTAAAAATCCCCCGGTCTTTCTAAAATGACAAATTTTTTTAATTAAAAAAAATATAAGTCGTTTATGGTTTCTAAGAGCATGTGTCATTTTGCTATAAAAAAAAATGGGTATATGAAAAATATAGAAATAGTTTTTTCGAGGTAGCGCTGCAATCGTCAATATTCAAAAAAATGACTTTTTTTTTTATCAAACGGAAGATGATATACCGTTCGGAAGAAAAAAAATTTGTAGAAGGCAGATGCCGTCTGATGGAAAAAAAAATTGTAAAGGACGGGAGATCTGATCTCCCGTCCGACACATTAATTTAAAAAAAAATTTCAAATGACATATCATTTGTCGTCTAACCATTTTTTTTCTATTTTTTTTTTAAATTTTTCTCAATCCTCTAGTGCGTGATGAATTAAAAAAAAAAAAAAAAAAAAATTGATGGACGGAAGATCATCTCCCATCCAACACCTTTGCACTATTTTTTTTTCTCAAATGTTAGCATCTAAGTTGACATTGTCTTTTTAAAAAAAAAAAAAAAAATCTTTCTTCCAAACGGCATATCATATTCTGTCTCAAGTTTTTGTAATTAAAAAATTTCTCTTACGGCCGATCATATACCGTCACTAAGACGGTAAATGATCTTCCGATTTCTAAAATATGCATAATGCCATTTTGTCTATTGTTCATCCTATAGCCAAAAAATGGATATATAGATGACGACTACATAGCTTTTTCTCCCAAAATATTCATAAAATGGATATATAGCCAACGATTACAGATGCTCTAACATGATATCTTTACATTTCTAATTTCTCACTAATTATTTTTTTTAAACTAAACTATCAATTCTCATTTAGAGTTTAATTTGAGAAAACAAACATAACATTCAAATAAGAGAACATTTTTGTAAGTACATTATTAGTAAGTTAATTAATATGATCAATTAGGAGGAATATTTATTTTCGAATATACCATTGTAGGTGTTTCTCAAAAAGAGTAAATTTAAAAATTTAAAGTGACTTACATTTTAGAACGAAGGGGATATTTCCTGTAAATCTCTGAATTATATATGTTACTCAGGTCATAAAATTGTTTGTGGGGGTAAATTTTGCTAAACCGTACTTAGTTTTTACCAAATTGCAGATAATCCTACTTGACTTTTTCCTATTTGTGTGTGGATGACCCTACTATATGCCTAAAATTGTTGCGGTTCACTTAAAAATTATTGTTGCCGTTATAAAATGACCATTTTACATCTTTAAAGTTTAGTATAATGTTCTTATATATATATTTTATAACTCATTTGAAAATCAGTGGACTTAATATAAAAAAATTCTGTACCTTCACCATTTTTTTGGGTTGAAAATTATACATTTAAGGGTTCTCTAGATATTAGTCCCCGTTGAAACATATATTTCTAAATTAGTCAATATTTTCACATTATTTACTATTAGTTTCCCTAATTGATCTAATAATTATGAAATTAATCCATATGATATATTAATCCTAAATTTCTCCTCAAACCATCCTCATGCTTAACAGATATTTTTTTTTACTTTCGTAACAGCCCATTTTAATCCTGCCGTCTTATCCCCAACAACTAGTTTAGACTAACACGCTTATTATAAATTATAAATGGATTTGTCTCTAAAAAAATCTACTAATTCCGCTACTTTTCTTCTTCAAAAATTTACTATTCTAATCCCACCAACACAATATACCTAGTTAGCCTATTAATTATGACTAGTAATTTACACGTGCGATGCACGTCTTAATAAATAAATAAATATTTTTAAAGTAAAAATTTTGACGTAATTTGGTCTCGAACCTAAGACCTCTTTTATATTAGTTATACACGGATAATGCACGTCTTAGTAATATGTTTTTTTTAAATAAAAATTATGGCGTAGTGAGGACTCGAACCTGAAACTTCCTTTATATTTGTTATATACGTGCATCACACACGTTGGTAGATTGACAAATGACACTGAGGCTTTATCCCATTATAGTATTAGAGATTAAGTTGAATTGGACTAAAATCACCAATCGAGGGGCCTATTTAGTTTGATGAAGCTCAATTAAGGGACCTAATTGCAAATAAAGTGAAGATGATGACTAATTTCAAAATTTATGTTTCAAAAGAGACTAATATATGAAAGAGTAATGATTCACCCACAACCAGAGCCGCTCCCAATTTTGAGGCAGATGCAGCGGCCGTCTCGGACCCTCGAGAATTTTAGGGGCCTCCAAATTTGTATTTCCCTCATAAATATAGACACGTATTTTGTGTGTTCAAAAAATATTGTAATTAGGGCCCCCAAAATAATTAATTGGATCTTTCACCTTGGACCCCCGAGAACTCAGGACTAGCCTTGCCCACATCCTTTCTCTTTACAATCTCATTGAAAATTTCTTGTAGAGTGATGTAGAGTAAGTTGTAGAAATCTTCAATGAGATCTTTACACCAAATGCTTAAGGTTGTAAAGATTGTGAGTTAAGCACTACTTTATCTGAAAACCCCTACATTTAATACCTAATTAACTAATTAGGCTGACATGAACAATGAGAAATCACGAGAAAAACATGATTGCCTGAATTCCTATGGTTAAGAAAACTTCTTGTACTTTAATTCTGTTGGCTGTTTCCTTCTCAAAATCAAGATTCCCTTCTCCTTTTTTAGTCCCACATCGGTGGGAAGGTATGCCATATGAATGGATATAATACAAACCATTCTTTACCCCATTGTAGTCTTGTGTGGTGTGGAGATAACCCATGGGCCACACGCGCGCATCGCCGCCGTCGCCCGGTTCGGTTCGGCGCGCGTAAATGGGTGTACGCGCCCGCATCTGCGGACACGAATGCCGATCCGAAATTGCTCTTCGGGCTCTTCGGGTTCGGGTTGAGATCCAAAACTTCTTTTTGTTGTTTATTTTTTCCTTTTGACTAATTCCTCCTAAACGTTGGATTAGTTTTTTCAGATCCGGAAAACTGGTCTTCTTTTTCTCCCAACGTTCACACATTCTTGTATCTATAAATTCCAAACTCCTATTCTTCTCCAACTGCTGAAAATATCAGATCAGATCCACACAAAAGAATTGTCCTTCTTCGCTGCTTTCGCAATCCGCAAACACAGCAAACCCTTCCTTCGCTGCTTCCGCTCCCTTTCTTTTTCACCTTCATTCTGGGCAAGGCTAAGTTCGGGTCAATCTCTCGATGTTGTATGCGACAGCGAGACGCCGGTGATACCGGGGGTTTTACCACTAGGAGCATCTGCGACGGGTCTGCACATAAAACTGCGGATCAACTCTTAGGGCAGTGCATTCTACGCGACTTCCCCATAGGCCGGTAACTCCGTTCTAAATTTATTTTGTTTCTTATATACAGTTGCAAAAGAAATCAAGGATTAGAGACAATTTTTATATAACAATCTAAGAGTTGAACGTGTTGTTAATCTGATTAATTTAGCATATCTTGTTAATTAAGAACAGCCGTATTGTTAATCTGATTAATTTAGCATATCTTGTTAATTAAGAACAGCCTGATTGTTAATCTGATTAAATTAGTATTTATTGGTAATTAAACACACACATATTATCAATCTGATTAATTAGCACATATAAACAGAACTGCCTTTTGTTAATCTGTTAATTAAGCACATACATACTATCAATCTGGTTAATTACCACATATAAACAAAATTGCCTTTTGTTAATCTGTCAATTAAGCATATACATATTGTTAAACTGATTGATTAGCACATATAAACAGAATTGCTTATTGTTAATCTGTTAATTTGGTACATTCTGTTTGATTAAGATAGCCTGATACATCATACACAGTTTTGATTAAGATACACTACATTCTGTTAATTAAATTCATTATTAAATATTGTAAGGGCTAAATAAATAAATAAATAAATAAATTATTAGTAAAATTCAAAGCTAAATCCGAAGCTTTAATATTATTTTCGTTAATCACAATTTCGAGATAGATAATTAAACTTTGTTGCATCACTATAGATTCCCACACTGTAGAATATCTATAGCTTTAAAATCCTTACAGTCTTAATCCATTGTTAATCACAATATTTGTTGGCACCAAATTTGTGGTATTAGATTCACTTTAATGTTCTCAAAGCCTTTGAATACTTCTCGCTGTACATTTGTTTTATCAGCTTGCAATTTGCTAGTATAATTAAGTGTCTTGTTATATTGTGAATAGCATTACTACCTGCATAACAATATCAAGACTATTATTAGTTTGTGGTGCTAGATATTTCTTGGTATCCTTTAAACATTTAGATAAAGGAATAGTTATTGATTCTGCAAATTCCTTAAAGGAAATCTAAAGTTCTAAAAAGGAAAGATAAATTTGGGAACAAGCCAAAAGGGTCCTTCTGTCAACCGGGTGTAAACAGCCCTAAGCGACACGGTATTTAAGCGTCTTCGGACCACCGCTAGCTGGGAACCGACTCCTACAGCTAACCCAAGTAAATCAGAACTTGATAGACTAAAGATTTGTTTAGGAAGATTAGCAAGATCATTAACTATTGTCTAGAGCCCGTGACACCTTATTGAGTAGTTACAATATTATTCCTGCAGACTCTAGACTGCTATACTATTTTATCATGACTGGAAAAGAAGAGACTGCTTCTGCAAAGCCAGCCAAGTTTGATGGCACCCACTTCAAAAGGTGGCAGAGTCAGATGAAATTCTGGCTCACCACTTTAGGACTCCTTTCAGCAATTGATGGATCCACACCCAACACAACTGAGTCTGACAAATTTGAGTCTACCAAAGAAGTTTCTGAATCCACTATTTCCTCTCAAACTCCTAAGGAATCCTCTAGTTCCCAAAAACCTAAAACCCCTAAGGAAATAGACTTTCACTATTTTCATCGAATTCTAAGCACCTTATCTGACTCTCTTTATGACATATTCTTTGAATATAAAAATGCTAAAGAACTTTGGAATGCTTTAGACGATGAATATGGTTGTGATGATGCTGGAATTGAAAGATTCAATTCTTCAGCTTTCAATAGGTATTTCATGGTAGATAACAAACCTATGAATGACCAAATCCATGAATTCCAAGAATATGTGAAGCATATTCAAGCCAAAGGTACAACCTTTTCTACTGAATATAAGATAGCTTGCCTAATAGATAAACTCCCTCCTTCTTGGTCTGATGTCAAGAAGGAATCACTTATACTCAAGGTGAGCTTACCTTTGCCCAAGTCCTAAAGAAGATTAGAACAGAAGATCAACTTAGGCTTAGGTCAAACCCTAAAAATGAGTCTAAAGCAAAGGTAAACCTTGTAGTGTCAACCCAAGGCAAATCCAAACCTAATAATCCTCACAAACCTAAGAAAACCTCCTTCAAGAAAAAGAACTTTCAGCCTCATCACCAGAATCACCAAAACCACCAAAACCGCCAACACCAGCAAAACCACAGGACTAGAAACTTCGGTCAGACTCAGGACCAACAGAAGTTTTGTTTGGTGTGTGGAAGAACAAATCATCTATCCTTCAATTGCTTTCATAGGAAGAAGGAACCAATCAAGACTCCTTATAAGGGGAAAGGCCCTACCAAACCAGAAGCCAACATGATTCTGAATGGATCATCTAGTTCCTTCAGGTCTGTGACTTACCAACCTTCTGTTAATATTTCTTACCATTCTGATGAGTGGTGGTTGGATTCTGGATCTAATGTTCATGTTTCATTTGATCGCTCCTATTTTTCAAACTATCAGGAATCATGTGGAGGAGGCATAACCCTAGGAGATGGATCAACGGCACAGATTGTAGGAAGAGGAAGAATAGATTTGAAGATGACATCAGGGAAAAATCTGCCTCTTCATGATGTACTTCATGTGCCATCAGTTAGGAGAAACATAGTTAGTGGTTCCCTTCTTGTAGTGTCAGGTCTCAAAATTGTAATGGAAGCAAATAAAGTTGTATTTTCTAAGAATGAATCTTTTGTTGGAAAAGGATATGTAAAGGATGGTCTTTTCATTCTCAGTACTATAAATAAAATGTCAGATCCTTCTCCAGTTGTTTCAAATGTAGAATCTTCCAATGTTTGGCATGGTAGACTGGGTCATGTGAATTTGGATTCTCTTAGAAGGATGATAAACTTAAATCTTATTCCCAAGTCTCCTGTAGATAATAAACACAAATGTGAGATTTGTGTTCAAGCCAAACATTCTAGACTACCTTTCAAATCTATAGAGATGAATTCTGATCCGCTAGAACTAGTTCATAGTGATGTTTGTGACTCAAATAGGGTTTTGACCCGAGGCGGTAGGAAATACTTTGTCACTTTTATAGATGATTGTTCTAAGTATTGCTATACCTACCTTCTTAAAACCAAAGATGAAGTTCTAGATAGATTTAAGGTTTTCAAATCCGAAGCTGAGAACCAATTAGAGAAAAAGATTAAGATCCTTAGATCTGATCGTGGCGGAGAGTATTCCTCAAACGAAATGACTAACTTCTGTGAAGAACACGGAATAATTCATGAGGTGACTGCTCCTTACTCACCACAGTCTAACAGAGTTGCTGAAAGGAAGAATCAAACTCTGTTAGACATGGTGAATGCCATGCTTCTCAGCTCAGGAGCTCCTGATAACTTGTGGGGAGAAGCCTTATTAACAGCCTGTTACATCCTAAACAGGATCCCTAGTAAGTCAAAGGATAAGACTCCCTATGAATTATGGAAAGGTAGAACTCCTAGAGTCCATTACCTTAAGGTCTGGGGATGTCTAGCAAAAGTAGGAATTCCTGAACCTAAAAAGAGAAAGATTGGACCTAAGACTGTAGATGCTGTATTCATAGGATATGCCTTAGATAGCAATGCCAATAGATTTTTAGTGACTCATTCTGAAGTAAATAAAATCTCTAATAATACCATCATAGAAGCTAGAGATGCAGTTTACTTTGAGAATATATTCCCTTTTAAAGATAGAATTTCTTCCAACCCCTCCAGTTATTCCCTGCCTCCTTCTACCAGTTCCCATTCTCAACCTTCTAGCTCTCAACCCGATCAAGACTCAGAACCTAGAAGAAGCAAAAGAGGTAGGATTGAAAGAAATTTAGGAGAAGATTTCTTCACTTATTTGATAGAGGGTGATCCCTCAACTTACGAAGAAGCAATATCTTCTCCTGATGCACCTTTCTGGAAAGAAGCCATCAACAATGAGTACAACTCCATTATGGAGAACAGTACTTGGCATTTAGCAGACCTGCCTTTAGGTAGTAAACCCATAGGTTGCAAGTGGATCTTCAAAAAGAAACTTAGAGCTGATGGTTCAATAGAAAAATACAAAGCTAGATTAGTAGCCAAAGGGTTCACCCAGAAAAAGGGATTAGATTATTTTGACACCTACTCTCCTGTAGCTAGGATTGCCTCTATTAGAACTCTTCTAGCTTTAGCATCCATTCATGACTTGATAATTCATCAAATGGATGTAAAGACAGCCTTTTTGAATGGAGACCTAGAGGAAGAAATCTACATGGAGCAACCTGAAGGTTTTATTGCTAAAGGTCAAGAAAGAAAGTTTGCAGGTTAGTAAAATCTCTTTATGGCCTAAAGCAAGCTCCCAAGCAATGACACAACAAATTTGATAAAGTAATTTTAGAATATGGCTTCTTACCAAATGAGTATGATAAATGTATATACTCTAAAAATACTGATGGAAGTTGTGTCATTATATGCTTATATGTAGATGACATCCTTATTCTAGGATCAACACTTGAGTTAATAAATAATACTAAAGATTATTTATCTAGCATGTTTGATATGAAAGACCTAGGAGTAGCTAACCTGATTCTAGGAATGCAAGTATCCAAATCCAAGGAGGGCTATACTCTCTCTTTAGTATATTCTATTGAGAAAATGCTAAGGAAATTTGAGTACTTTGATAAGACACTTGCTCGTACTCCTTTTGACAGTAGTATCATTCTCAAGAAGAATGAAGGTTCACCTGTAGAACAACATAAATACTCTCAATAGGTTCTCTTATGTATATATCAAATAGAACTAGACCTGATATTGCATTTGCTGTTGGGAGAATTAGTAGATATACTAGTAACCCAAACCGGTCACATTGGTCAGCATTAGAAAGAGTATTTAGATATCTTAAGGGTACTATAGATTACAAACTTCATTATTCTAGACACCCTAATATCATAAAAGGTTACTCAGATGTAAACTGGGTAACTAACTCACATGATGTGAAATCCACAACTGGATATGTCTTCACCTTAGGAGGTGCTGCAATCTCCTGGGGTTCATGTAAACAAACCATCATAGCTAGAAGTACTATGGATTCTGAAATGATAGCTTTGGACACTACTTGTACAGAAGCTGAATGGCTAAGAAATTTGATTATGCATATACCTGTTACTAATATTCCTGTTCCTCCTATTTCCATAAACTGTGATAATAAATCTGTTATAGAACTACTAAAGCATGATTCTGTGAATGCTAAGATGAACAGGCACCTGCAGCTGCGCTTCAAGTTAATCAAGAGCCTATTAGGCAAATATGTGGTTCTTGACTATATAAAGTCAGAAAAGAACCTTGCAGACCACTTAACAAAGGGTCTGTCTAGGACGTTGATCCTAGAATCATCGAGGGGGATGGGGTTAAGCCCATAAGTAAGTCACCAGTAGTGGCAACCCAACCGAGTCTGACTGGAGATCCCAAGAAGCCGGTTCAATGGGTAGAAACAAGCTGGACTTCGGTGACTATTATGGAACACTGACTCAGAGATTAAATTCTCATTAATTAATGCCCAGGTGGCTGTACGAGGTTGTACAATGATATCCCATCCCTATGGTGACAGTGTTCCTATGTGATCTGGTTAGGATGAGTTCTAAATTCTTAATAGGTCCAAGCATTATTATGTAGGGTTGACTCCGATCACCAACCCTTTGAGAACTTACCTATATGAGAGGTCGTGAAGGCCGCGACTATGGGACAGGGCGATCCCAGACAACTCTCATGAATATGGAAAAGTGCGCATGGCCATTCAAAAGCACCACCCGATAGACCCAAGAACCTCTAGCGTACTATGTGTGCTATTTTCTGAATCTGAGTCAAGAAGTCTGATTCAAGGCATAGTCCATCAAGCACTTCTTCAGACAAAGACAATAGTTACTACGTGAGATTCAAGGCTGTAGTCCATCTCATCTATGCATAGTATACTCTTGCCCAGAACTTCTACATCATTATTCTTTTGTTATCACTGTCTTTGGAACTTGGTTTCGGGGGGGGGGATTGTTGGCTGTTTCCTTCTCAAAACCAAGATTCCCTTCTCCTTTTTTAGTCCCACATCCGTGGGAAGGTATGCCATATGAATGGATATAATACAAACCATTCTTTACCCCATTGTAGTCTTGTGTGGTGTGGAGATAACCCGTGGGCCACACGCGCGCGCCGCCGCCGCCGCCTGGCCCGGTTCGGTTCGGTTCGGCGCGCATAGTGGGCACGGGTGTGCGCGCCCGCATCTGCGGACACGAATGCCGATCCGAAATTGCTCTTCGGGTTCGGGTTGAGATCCAAAACTTCTTTTTGCTGTTTATTTTTCGAAAAACTGGTCTTCTTTTTCTCCCAACGTTCACACGTTCTTGTATCTATAAATTCCAAACTCCCATTCTTCTCCAACTACTGAAAATATCAGATCAGATCCACACAAAAGAATTGTCCTTCTTCGCTGCTTTCGCAATCCGCAAACACAGCAAACCCTTCCTTCGCTGCTTCCGCTCCCTTTCTTTTTCACCTTCGTTCTGGGCAAGGCTAAGTTCGGGTCAATCTCTCGACGTTGTGTGCGACAGCGAGACGCCGGTGATACCGGGGATTTTACCACTAGGAGCATCTGCGACGGGTCTGCACATAAGACCGCGGATCAACTCTTAGGGCAGTGCGTTCCGCGCGACTTCCCCATAGGCCGGTAACTCCGTTCTAAATTTATTTTGTTTCTTATATACAGTTGCAAAAGAAATCAAGGATTAGAGACAATTTTTATATAACAAATTCAACTGTAATTAACTAATTAAGTATGAGGAAAGGAACCTTTTACTTGTAGCAGGAAGGAAAGAGTAGATGTACATATATAATGAGACACTATATGGATAATCAGTATTGTTCACATTGTTTCTTATGTCCTGAAATGCATGTATACATATATCCCAATTATTTAGCAGTAGAAGACTGCCATTGTTTAGGAACTTCATCTATTAGCCACATGTCATTATTCAATATTTTGTTTGTTGATTTGGGTAAATTTTGGTAGCTAA
Organism: Hemerocallis citrina; assembly: GCA_017893485.1. Taxonomy (NCBI): domain Eukaryota; kingdom Viridiplantae; phylum Streptophyta; class Magnoliopsida; order Asparagales; family Asphodelaceae; genus Hemerocallis; species Hemerocallis citrina. The sequence goes on along the minus strand of CM030359.1, from coordinate 425,542,368 downwards.
TTAATCTCCTTGATGTTTCAAGTACAAGGTTTTATTGTTTATCAATTACAATGTTAATTGTACTACACTTCAAATTTCTTGATTGGGAGTCTCTACTTCATATGGTCTTGAATATAGTTCTACTGAACACCAATCTCACAACTAAAATCTCAACATTTCCAACTAGCGTGTTCAGATGTGATGCAAACTGATATGTTATATGCATAAATTGAAGCAGTATAAGTAGCCAGCTTGCTGCTACTAAACAAAGGAGCGAGCGCTCATAACATTTGCCTATAAGATAGGAATTGAGATCTCTTTTCGCTGCGTACCCAATATAGTAAGCAACAAAGTTCAAGGAAAGGGACCTATATGAACTGAATAGAAGTTAATAGAATCCATGTATAAGAGCATGACGTAGTGGATTCTATAATCGATATATACAATTGATCGCTATTTAGATTCAATCCGTTTAGAATTTACTAGTGAACACTCACGGTCTAAGCTTGAGCTTAACTCTCAGATATATTGCTGTTTAAAATTATACGAACGTTCACAAAATGTCACTAAATTATGTGTTCCTAATAATATTTACACCAGAAATTGGCACTAATAGATGAAAACTAAACAGAAAAATGAGTTACACATCTGCATTATGCGACCTTTTTGTAACTAACATGAAACCCGAACCATCAGCACACACCAACAAACCCAAATGAGCAGATAAACAAGTGTCGCATACTACTCCTAGTAATTACACAACAAAAGTGATACCACTTGTACCGTGCTTTCGTCTTGCTAACACCTTAGCCTACTAACACTAATTTTCAGTATTCTGCAGGAATCAAACTCCTAGGTTTTCCTGAGAATAATTCTGAAGGTATAAACTATTGGAATGAGAAGATATGGTGCGCGAGTGATGGTTACATGTCCATTGGAAGGGTGCCTCATGGTTATGGACACCCTCGTATGTTGTTATGACATAGCTCGAGTCATCTTTTGCCCTCTCGGCTCTCTTCTTCACATGGCATCCTGGGCTTAAGCACCGATAGTAATTCCTGCAGCCATCACATACTATCTTATCATTCGCATTGAAATTATTAGAGAATGCTAGCGCAGTATAATTCATGGTGAATGTGTATCTCTTCTAGTTCTAGATGGATTGATGAGTTTTACCTACATAACGACATTGTTTTCATTTTTCTTACAAGAGTGCTTAATAATTGGGACTTTACCTCGGATTTGGGCTGTTCTTCACCATCTTTTTCCCGTACTTTCTCCACTTGTATCCATCATCCATTATTTCAATCTCAGATTTTGTTTTAAATGCAACTCTGGATCCTCTGTCTTTCGCTGTATCCACACTCGCAATCTTGCCTCTGCATCAGAAAGAAAACAATAACGACGGTTAGCTAATGAAAACCCAAATACTTCATAAACTCAAAATCAAGTTAAGGACAAAGTTAATACTTTGCGGTGCTACTGTCATCGCTCTTTTCTGCAAAATCAGCAGTTGTCAGCTGATTTTGCACAAATCCTTCTTGGGGGTCTTCACTGAATATCAGATAATCGTCGATTTCAAACGCAGTTTCTGACAATTCGTTCTCCGATGAGTTTGATGACAGCCAAGAGTTAGAAGACATTGCTTGCAAGTGGAGCTTCAGCTGTAAGGCTACTAAGTTCAAGTGAATCTCAGTATAGCTTTATAACTGTGTGAAATGGTGCAGGGTTTGATATGGATACTTACTAATGGATATTTTGTTGGGGGGACAAAGACTTAATAATGTATTGAATGGAAGTTTCAGAGTGAACTTCACATGTTTCTATCAGAGCCTAAGTGATATATATCGATCTGCCTTCGAGTTAGTATAGTAGACTAGGTGGGGGAGACTTTGGTAGACTTGTGATTTGGAAGTCTTTATTAGTTTATTGAATTAGTCTCAGTAAATTAACAGAAGTCTTTATTAGTTTATTGAATTAGTCTCATGTAAATTAACACAAGTCTTTATTAGTTTATTGATAAAAGTATGATGGCATTCGCTTAATGGATTAAGCTTAGTACTTTTCAATTAAAGGGTCGATTAAAAATTGCGTGTGTGAGTAGGTCTTCGGTACTGTGGTAATCGCCATCCGAGATCCTCCAATTAACTGATAAAAGGTACAAAAGTTGGTATTGTTGAAAGCTACATTTTGTGTTGCTTGATGTGAAAATGGGTCCCTGGTGTTGAGTGTGTGTTTCTTTAATAGCCATATGAGGACATGGTGTTGAGTGTGTTTCTTTAATAACCATAGGAGGACACAGGAAGGAAACTCGAACTTTCATCCTCTTTCGCTATATCGATTGATTCCACTTGACTTGTGCTTTTGCAGGTCTTCTGAGGCAGAAGGCACACCATGATTATGCTCCCTAAACTAGTGTAGAGATGAGGGTGGCATTCGGGCCTACGGACCGGACCGGACCGAACCCCCGCGGGTTTTGACCTGGGCCGGGTTGGGAGAAGGTGTGGGCCAGGCCATGGCGGAAAGATGTCGGCCCAGACCTGGCCCCTGGCCCCCCACTCGGGGTTTTGACTGAACCTAAATATAGAATCTCATCCAGTAAATTCCCCAATTATTTACTGTACATTATCCAAACTTCATTGTACTAGATGTTTATTCGTCGCTACTTGTAAATCTTGGGTCTTCTCTTCCGCTTTCATCAAATATTCGGTGTATACTAACATATCCAAATTCTTTAATGTCAAGTGATTCCTGTTTGGGCTGATAATCCTGCCACAAAGAGAAAAAAATACTTTCCGATACAACGGTTGACACCGGCGCAGTTAGCAAATCTTTAGCCATACAAGAAAGAATAGTAAAAATATTTTTATTGGTTTTCCAAAAATAAAACACATCTACTACATCATTAATGAGAGGTTGTGCATTATACCAATTCAACTCATTTGGTGAATTGATTCTTGGTTTTTTTTATTTTATTAGATTTAAAACACTACTAATTGCAAGACTCTTTCCCTTTGATAATATAGAAGAAGAAGAACTAACATTTTTTTAGATGAATAAAGTCTATCGTAACTATCATATAAACTAGTCAAAACATGCTCAAATTTTATAGTGAAAACAACATGATCAAAATCTTATATTTCATCGTGCGGAGCATAAGTATAAAAAATTTCAATTAAATTTTTTGTGCCCTCTAACATAATCATGAGATTTATTACACTAGGAACACAATATAACATAGTAAGTTGATGAAAATATTTTAAAATTTTAATATAAGCGGCATAAACCATTTCTCCAATAATCTCTAATTATTTTCATCATAGTGACAATTGCAAGTAAAATATCACTAGATGTAGATGTATATGTTTTTGAAAATTGTAAAGCAGCATCATTAAAAGGTTCTAAAAATTTATACAAACTATCAGCAAAAAATAAAAAATCATCATCTAACATACAATCTTGCATACTCATTGCAACACAAATTCTCTTAGATGAAAACGATAGTGAAGAACAATCATAAGTAGAATTCCAACGATGTCTAACATCTTTAGGAAACCGTTTAAATACAATTTTTCTAAGTTGACACCAATGGTGAAAAGCTTGATATATTGGACCACTCAATGTAATAAAATGAACACAATTTTTCATTGCCTCAATTTTATCGTGTCCATATTTTAGTGCATCTTGTACACAAAAAAACTTTATCAAAAATTTCGAAATTATTACATGCATCCATGATGTGTGTGCCAATTATTTCACCCTTCTGTGGGTACCTAACAAATTCGAATGAAATTATCCTCTTTTGAAGTAGCCAATCGGAATCTATCCAATGACATGTTATACACATCATTGGTACGCCGTTCACTCCTACCCACCCATTCGATGTCAAAAAAATTATAGTTTTTAGTGGTGTTAGTATTGCTACTAAAAAATCTTTAACCTCATTGTAAACTAATTTACAATCACCCTTAACTACATTCCTAGCAATTTTTTTATAATGGGGGTTTAATGCGGTTTGTGCAAAAGTCTCTACATTCCTACACTCACCAAACGAATAAGATAATTCATCTCTAATTACTAACTTAGGCATTTTCCTACGAACGATGTCGTGATCGTAGTTATGACTATCTACATGACCGATCTTAGGGTATATTTTTTGTTGTGTAAGATTGTCCTTAGAAATTTTTTTAGTTGACATTTATTTAAGTGATGTTCAAGTGCACCCTTTCCCGATTCTGATTTAAACTTATAGGATGTTATTCATGAAAATCGGGAGTACTATGATAATTCATAAGTGTTTCATTACTATCTACATATGGAATTGAAATGGAAGGAATGCGACAACTACTAGTGGACTATTGGCTCCCCTACCATCTCCATGCCTTTGTAACGCCTCTCCCACTTCTCCCACATTTTTCACTTCTCTTTTTTGTAGCTTATGAGATTTTTGTAACCATATAAATAGGTGTGATGCGGTTTGTTTTTTAGGGGTGGCTGCACCAGGTGTGAGTTCTTCTCGATTTGTATTTTTGCGGAAGCTTTGGTACTGACGGTATGCCCGACCCTCAGCCGAGGGAACGGCTAGGGAGTAAGCGGGAGTGAGGTGGAGGTCGGATGCTTGGCTCGGATCTGGAAGCTCGGATTCGGAAGTCTTGTGTACCTGCACTCATCCTAGGAACACCGGGGTTGATCCCGGTGGCAGGCCCTCCAACGGTCTAGTTAGTCACTGAAGAATAACAGTAACTAGGTTTTTAGAGGGGAGAGATTGATTACCTTTTGAAGGGGTAGAGGGCCTGGTATTTATAGGCAGTGCCAACTGGGTCTGGACCCGGTCGCTCGTGGGCCTGACGTGGCGGAAGCCGAGGAGGCTTAGGGTTGACCTGGCAGATCTGACGATCGGGGGTGAACGGCTTTTGAGAGGATCCTGTGGCCCAGGAGGGGCCACGTCATCTGACCCATATCAGGAGCCCCCCACTCCTGGAGGGCTGGGTAATCCAGCCGTGTAGGAGTGGTTTTTTGCCTCTGTAGGAAAAGCGGGATCCGTATCTTCCAGAAGTGGTCAGTGGGATAGGATGAAGGGGTCCCTTCTTGGAGTCACGAGGGGTGTCGGGTGCAGAAGCGTCGGAGCTCGGTTCGCCGAACGTCGAGGGTCGGTGGACGAGCCCCTCACTTGTTGGAAAAGCTAGGGGACGTCGGGACCTGTGGAGTAGGGGATCTTCTTGCCGAAAGTTTAGGGTCAGTCGGCGAGCCCCTCACTTGTTGGGGGATAATTTGGGGCTCGCGGTGACATCCGAGCGTCGACCCCCGAGGTCGCTTGGCCGATCGTGGGGGGTCGGTAGGCGAGCCCCCTCATTTGTTGGAAAAGCAAGGGAACGTAGGAGTTTGTGGAGTAGAGGTCCTTCTTACCGAGCGTCAAGGGTCTAGAGACGAACCCCTCACTGATTGGGGGATAACTTGGGGCTCGCGGTGGCATCCGCGCGCCGAGCCCCAAGCCGTTAAGAGAAACTTTTTGGGGCTCGCGATGTCATACGAGCGTCGAGGCTCAAGCAGTTTAGGAAAAAATTTTTGGGGCTCGAAGTGACATCCGAGCGTCGACCCTGAAGTCGTTGAGAGAAACTTTTTCTGGCTCGCGGTGTCATCCGAGCGTCGAGGCCCAAGCAGTTTAAGAGAAAATTTTTGGGGCTCGCGGTGACGTCCGAGCGTCGACCCTGAAGCCGTTGAGAGAAACTTTTTCTGGCTCGCGGTGTCATCCGAGCGTCGAGGCCCAAGCAATATAGGAGAAACTTTTTAGGGCTCGCGGTGTCATCCGAGCGTCGACCCTGAAGCCTTTGAGAGAAACCTTTGTAGTATGAACTTGGGTGAATAAAGGTGAAGTACCCGAGAAGTTGACCCTGTGCACTGAGCCACTGCGTTTGTCGACAGAGCCGAGGATAAGAAGGTATTTTTGCGCTCTAGGCTGACGTCATCAAGATCTTAGTGGCTGTTATATGTTGATGATGAAGATCAGACGGCTAGATCTCTTTGCAGAATTCGAGGAGTCCCATCTGCGCTTATAAACCCCCCTCCCCCCACCCCACTTCTTCACTTTGCTTTCATTCCCTTCAACAGAAATTTCCTTGCACACCGTCGGCGACCGCTTTTCGCTGACCTTTGCGTTCTCCGATGAAACAGGTTAGTATTTTTGTTTTAAAATGTCACGGTCTCAGTCCGGCTCCGAGGCAGGCACTTCAGGTCGCACCGAGGAGGAGGTTCATTCGTCTTCGATATCTTTTTTGTCGGGTTGCTTGCGCTCGGTAAAGGAGGAGATTCTATCAGTAGGAGGGTCGGATAGCGAGGGCGACGTAGCTTTTATCGTAGAGCCCTTGCAATCCCTTAGGCCGGGTAAGGAGCCTGTAGAGGAGGAGCACGAAGAGAGGGACCCAGGGGGAGAGGGGCTTATGGAGGAGGAGAATGAGTCCGGGGAAGGAGGCCCGAAAGAAGAAGAGCAGGTTGAGGAGGGTGATGGTCAGGAGGGGTCCGAGCAAGGGACTGAAGGTGGTAGTGATCATGGCGAGGTCGGAGGGACCGCGGAAGAGGTGGAGGAAGAAGAAATAGACCTCCCACCATTGCCTCCCCTAGCGACCCCTTCCCCTGATAGGAAGGATCGCCCCCGAAGGAGGAAGAGGAAGTGGATACGGCCCGACAGTCCGGCCGAGAAGGACAAGTATGAGTATGGCTCCGGGTTTAAGTACCTCCATCTTTCCAGCAAAAATCCAGGATCGATCAGGATGTACCCTGACGACGTGGAGGATCTTCTGGCGTATACCTCGCTGTTGAGGGATGAGGGCCGGTCCATGATCAAGATGGACAGCGTGAAGTGCGCCCTGCATAGGGACTACTTGCCCATCTTGACGGCGGCTTACTTCATTCCGTGGGAGTTCGAGCTTCTTGTGCCGAACCCAGGAATCCGCCCGGCCACCGCGCTTGAGTCGAGCTTCTGCATGTTCCCTGAGGACGCTTTCGTCTCGGGGTTGAGACTTCCGCTGCATCCGTTCATCAAGAGGGTGCTAAATTGGGGGGAGCTGAGCCCCATGCAGTACGGCCCCAACTCTTGGAAACACTTGGTCTGTTTCATTTTGAAATTTCAGGAGAAGGGGATTAAGCCGAGGCTCACTTACTTCTGAGCCATCCTGGGGATGAGCTCGCTTGGAGACCAGGAGAGGATTTTCTATCTTTTACCCCGTCCTCACAAGAAGGTGATGCAGGGACATCCGGACTCCATCAAGGGGTGGAAAGAGAAGTACTTCATAGTTCGGAGCGAGAAGCCTTGGGACATCCCCACAGTTTGGAATTTCGGAAAGCTGAACCACAAGCCGCCGAAGCAAAGAGACTTGACCGAGAAGGACTGGGCGAAGGTCGATAAGATCATGGAGGGTCACAGCATCTGGTGGCCTCGCGTCACGGAGCTACACCTCACCCGAGCCAGACTGAGCCCGACCAACCCTAATATGTTTTTGTTTCTATTTTGTTTTTTCTTGCCTTCGCGTTAACATATTTACTTTTCTTTTTTGTAGAAATGTCTGCCAAGGAGCTCGACAACCGCAATGTTGTAGTGGCCCTGGCAGCCAAAAGGAGGGCCGATATGGAGAAGAAGGCCGCCTCGGGGGTGGGGGCTAGCCAGGCCGCGACTCCAAGGCCCGAGGAGTCGACTCTGAAGAGTGCAAAGATGCACCACCACCAGTCGTCGAGGTCAACGAAAGATCCGGGGGCGAGCTCCGGCAGCAAAAAGGTTGCCGAGGTCGCGAAGGGGCCTCTCCCGCCACTTCGACCGAACACTGCGAAAATGGTGGGTCGGCAGGGCATGAGGCCGTATACCCCCGACTGGGGGTCAAGGTGGGGGATACGCTCCTCGAAGGCCCGGTTGCGGTGGAGCACCTCGCCACCAAGTGGGATCGTATGAACCTGGTGGTGGAGACGGCTGATACGTCCTACATGAGGTCCGCTCAGGCCCACCTCACGGTAAGTCTTCCTTCTGCATTTTGGTTTAGCTTTGCGAAGAATTCTTCTAACTTGATTCTCCTCAGCCAGATAATGCAACATGCGCAGCACTTTCACAAGTGTCTCGAGAAGGAGATCGTCATCGAGAGAAAGAACGCCGAGCACTTTCTTCGGGAAGCCACTCAGCTGAAGGATGAGCTGACGGTGGCGAAGACTCCCCTTGCGGTCGCCGAAGCCCAGCTGGTCTCCAACACGGAGCATCATGCGAACAAGCTGGCGCAGTTCAAGGCGAAGGCCAAGAAGGATACCGAGGAGGCGGCAATCGCCATGGCAGAAACCCTGATCGCCTCGCAGGACGAGGCTTATAACAAGGCCAGGGAGCACATCCTGCGGATCTATTCGGACCTTCAGATCGGGCACCTCCACTATGGGTGGCAGTTCCCCGAGCTTCCGCTGACGCCACGCTGCGAGGAGGACAAGGAGCAGGGGGACGCTCGATTGGAGGCCGGGGGCGACCAAGGTGATGAAGAGGTGTCGTCCCCCTCCTAAACAGTAGTCTAGGAATTTCCTTTTTTTTTTTGAAATTACCAAACGCAGACTGGGTACCGTTTTTTTGTAACTAGAAATTTTTTGAATTTATACAAGAGGATTTTTTGGCCGATGCTCTATGACTTGTGTTTTTTCGACTCTTTTGTGACCTGTTGTTTTTCCCGTCTTTTTTATGGATGCATGAGGTTCTCGGCGCCGATCTTGGTTCTGTCGAGGGCTCCTGGGTCCGAGCTGGGCTAGGGGCCATGGAGAGTATTCTGGCTCGTCAACGGAAGTAGGCTCGGGATCGAGCAACCGCAATGAATTACTTTATGAACAAGTCTAGAGAGCTCAGCTTGGAGGTCGCTCGTCTGAAGAAGGTCATAGCCGACCGGGACTGGTAGGGAGTTGAGACGAACTGGTGGATCTCGGATGCCTCGAGTGGGCGATTGGCTTCGAAGTTTTTTCTTCGTGAGGCTGTTATAGAGAAAGAGTTGGAGATCTGTAGGTTAAAGCTAATGCTAGGCGCCGATCTAGTCGAGGAGGCGAGTAATTCCGTATTGGGACCTTCTCCGACCTTTTTCTTGGAGGTGGCCCAGCCCGCTGATGCGTAAAGCTCCGTTACTGGGGTACCCTCGCTGGCCGGACCTGCTGAGCATGCAAAGGATCCCGTGGGAAGCACCGAGTTTGAGTTTTAAGCCGAGCGATGAGTGATTTGTAAGCTTTTCATTGTATTGGGCGGCCGTTTCTGGCGCTCTACAAGTAATAAAAACTTCGACTTCTTTAACCTTGATGATTTGTTCAGTAAGGAGGGGGGCAGGAGTGTAGCTCGAGATTTTTGCCGAGCCCGGCATTGCAGGAGGTCGCCGCCGAGGCAAAATGAGGGAGCCGAACCATAGTTTCTTGCAGGCAATGCCCAATGAGTGACATTTTGCCTTCCGATAAACATTAATGGCGACGTTTTGCCTTTCGCCATTTGGACTTCCCGATGTAATAAATACACTGCTCAGGGGGCTATATAATCCCCATCTCCTCATTATTTCTTTATCACCTAAAAAGCTCTCCTCGTCGGTGGCTCGCCTGCCACCCGCTGACAATTGGGGGTATCGACTCTGAGGGTCATATACCCCGACCTGTCAACGGGTGAGAGGCGGGTCGGCCCCGGATGTGAGTCGGGTGCCTGCCGAAGGCGGGCGCCCATAAGTAGAATTTTTGACCGAGAGTTTCGGGTTGGTGGCTCACCTGTCACCCTCGAACAATTTGAGGTTTTAGCTCTGAGGGCCATAAACCCCGAGTTGCTCGCAGGTGAGTGGTGGGTCAACCAATCGGTCCGGAGGCTCGACGAGAGTCCTGGGTCGGTGGCTCCCTGCCGCCCTCGAACAATTCGGGGTTTTGGCTCTGAAAGCCGTAAACCCCGAGTTGTTTGCGGGTGAGAGGTGGGTCAACCAACGGTCCGGGGCTTGGGGCGTTTGCCGAAGGCGAGCACCCTAAATTTTTAATGAAAATTTTTGGAACGGGCGTGGTTGAAGGTCGTCACCGAGCGTAAAAGGCATGGCTTGAAAAAACCCAAGGCCTTGCTCGAGGTCAACACCGAGCCCTCATGTGCACGCCTTGATGGATAGTATGGGTGTAGCTGGAGGTCATCGCCGAGTGCATAGGCTGCAGAGCTTGAAAAAGCCCAGACCATGCTCGAGGTCGATGTCGAGCCCTCATACTTAGAGAAGCTGGTTATGGGCATAGCTGAAGGTCGTCGCCGAGCGTAAAGGTCGCGTGACTTTGAAAAAAGCCAAGGCTTTGCTCGAGGTCGACGCCGAGCCCCCACACCTGTTATCGAAAAGATATCATAGGTGTAGCTGGCGGTCATCGCCGAGCGCATAGGTTGATGGGTTTGAATAAGCCCAAACCATGCACGAGGCCGATGCCGAGCCCCCATACCTAGAGAAGCCAGTGATGAATGTAGCTGTAGGTCGTTGCCGAGCGTAAAGGTCGCGTGGTTTTGAAAAAATCCAAGGCCTTGCTCAAGGTCGATACCGAGCCCCCACACCTATTCTCGGGTAGATAGCATGGGTGTAACTGGCGTTCATCACCGAGCGCATAGGCTGATGGACTTGAACAAGCCCAAGCCATGCTCGAGGTCGATGCCGAACCCCCATACCTAGATAAGCCAGTGATGAGTGTAACTGTAGGTCGTCGCCGAGCATAAAGGTCGTGTGGTTTTGAAAAAAGATAAGGCCTTGCTCGAGGTCGACGCCGAGTCCTCCACACCTGTTCTCGGAAAGATAGTACGGGTGTAGCTGGCGATCATCACCAAGTGCATAGGTTGATGGGTTTGAACAAGTCCAAACCATGCTCGAGGTCGATACCGAGCCCCCATACCTAGAGAAGCCAGTGATGAGTATAGCTGTAGGTCATCGCCGAGCGTAAAGGTCGCGTGGTTTTGAAAAAAGCGAAGGCCTTGCTCTAGGTCGATGCCGAGCCCCCACACCTGTTCTCGGGTAGATAGCACGGGTGTAGCTAGCGGTCATCATCGAGCGCATAGGCTGATGGACTTGAACAAGCCCAAGTCATGCTCGAGGTCGATGCCGAGCCCCCATACCTAGAGAAGCCAGTGATGAGTGTAGCTGTAGGTCGCCGCCAAGCATAAAGGTCACGTAATTTTGAAAAAAGTCAAGGCCTTGCTCGAGGTCAACGCTGAGCCCCCACACCTGTTCTCGGGTAGAGAGCACGAGTGTAGCTGGCGGTCATCACCGAGCGCATAGGCTGATGGACTTGAACAAGCCCAAGCCACGCTCGAGGTCGATGCCGAGCCCCCATACCTTAGAAGTGACTTTCTGTGGCTCACGAGTCCTTCCGAAGGCCGAGCCCCCTGCTTGTGAGGGGAGCTTTTTGTGGATCGCGGTTCCTTCCGAAGGCCAAGCCCCCTGCTTGTTATGGAAGCTTTTTGTGGCTCGCGGTTCCTTCCGAAGGCCGAGCCCCCTTCCTGTAAGGGAAGCTTTTTATGACTCGCGGTTCCTTCCGAAGGTCGAGCCCTAAGCTTGTAAGGGAAGCTTTTTTCGGCTCGCGGTTTCTTCTAAACATCGAGGTCGAGACATGTTGTTTAAGAGAGCTAATACGAAGCCATAGCTTGTTTTAAGAAAGCTGGCATAATTATAACATTTTTTTACTTTACAAAATAAGGCACGACGTGCCGATTATATTTTTCATAATTTACATTGGCTGTAGGGGCTAATCCTCCCTTTCTAGAAATTTGATGAGGTGCTCTGCGTTCCAGAGCCTTTTGACAGCCTTGCCCTCCGGTTCGGTGAGGCGGTACGTGTCCGGACGTACGACCTCAGAAACTTTGTACGGGCCTTCCCAATTTGGGGCTAGTTTTCTCTTTTGGCCGGGGTTAGATACCGCCAGCTTTCGGAGGACGAGGACCCCTAGCTTGATGTTCGCGGGACGCACCCTTTTGTTGTAGAACCTTTTGATTCTCTGTTGGTATGTGTTTCTTCTGATGGTAGATTTCTCCCTGATCTTGTCTATGAGGTCCAGGTCGGCATGTAGTTGTGCCGAGTTGCTTGCTTCGTCGAAGGTCATGATTCGGGGCGAAGGGAGCCCGATCTCCAGGGGAATTACGGCCTCGGTGCTGTATGTCAGATTGAATGGCGACTGTCCCATGGGGATTCTTTTCATCATTCGGTGGGCCCAGAGAACGCTCGGCAGATCGTCGACCCATAACCCCTTGGAAGAGTTTCAAGTCGTTTCTTGAGACCGTCAAGGATCTGGCAGTTTCCGTTCTCGGCCTGGCCGTTTGACTGCGGGTGGCATACCGTAGAGAAGCACTGCTGGATCCCGAGATCCTTCTAGAACTTTCAGAAATTTTTGTCCGCAAATTGAGTCCCATTATCTGTGATGAGTACTTATGGGATCCCGAATCGGCAGACGATGTATTTCCAGAAAAATTGTTGGGTCTGCTGCTCAGTGATCGTGGCCAGGGGCTTGGCCTTAATCCACTTTGTGAAGTAGTCGATTGCTACTATGAGAAACTTTCTTTGGCCCGTTGCCTTCGGAAATTGGCCTACCAGATCCATCCTCCACATAGCAAAGGCAGTAGGACTGGCCAGGAAGCGGAGGTTTGCTTGTGGAACTCTTTTTACAGAGGAGAACCTTTGACAAGGGCCACACTTTTTTACCACGGCCAGGGCGTCTTGCAGCATTGTGGGCCAGTAGTACCCATGATTCAGAGCCTTTCGCACAAGCGATCGGCTTCCCATATGGCACCCGATAATTCCTTCATGGAGCTCTTTGAGAGCGTACCTTACTTCGTTGGGGGTTAAACAATGGAGGTACGACCTTCCATCCATCGTGGTGTACGACCTTTTGAAGATGGTATCGCTGATCATGACGAACCTCTCTGAACGGACCCTGATGCGCCTTGCCTCGGCTCGGTCTTCGGGGAGCTCTCCTTTGATTAGAAACTTTCTTATGGGAGTGGTCCAATCGTCAGGCTGAGCTCCGTCTTCGATGCAGAGGGTCTCGGGGAGGTCAGTACTTGGCTTTAGGAGTACTTCGATCAGGACGGTGCGGTCGATACCTTCAAAGGACGAGAAGGCTAACTTTGACAGAGCGTCAGCTTGGGTTCTGCTCCCTAGGGATCCTTAAGACTGTAGATTCTTCAAAGGACGCCAAGAGCCGTTGGATCACGGCCAAGTACCGGATCATCCGATCATCACGGGCCTCGTACTCTTCGGTAATCTGATTGACCACGAGCTAAGAGTCGCTGAAGGCCCTGACCAGTCTGGCGCCTGCCTGATGTGCCAGGGTGAGCCCGGCAATCATGGCCTCATATTCGGCCTCGTTGTTGGAGGCTGAAAAGTTGAGGTGGAGGCAATATTGAAGAAGGAAATTGTCAGGTCCTCGCAAAATCATGTCGGCACCACTCCCCGCTTCGCAGGAGGAGCCGTCGACGTAAACTTCCCACGTCTGGTCGGTCTCCCCACTTTCGGTTGCTCGGAGATGGTGCATTCCGTGATGAATTCGGTGAGGGCGTGCTCTTTGATGGTTGTCCTTGACTGATTGCCGATGTCTTATTGACTGAGCTCGATTGACCATTTGACCAGTCGTCCAGAGCTCTCGGGTTTGCAGAGTACGGCCTTCAGAGGCTGGTCTGTGAGTACCTGAATTGAATGTGCCTGCAAATAGGGACGGAGCTTCCGCGCAACCATGACCAGGGCGTATGCCACCTTTTTCATTTTTGAGTATCTGGTCTCGGCGGCAAGCAGAACCTTGCTCACGTAGTATAGCGGCTTTTGGACCCCGTCTTCTTCTCGAACGAGAACAGCACTGAGCATATTTTTCGAAGCCGAAAGATAAAGCCAGAGGGGCTCGCCTGGTTCGGGCTTGCTTAGGAGAGGAGGGTTGGTGAGGTACTCCTTCAGTTGGGTGAACGCCTCTTGCTGCTGAGTACCCCACTTGAAGCCTCCGGTTCCGCACAAAGCTTTGAAGAACGGGAGAGACTTCTCTCCGGACTTGGAGAGGAAATGGCCGATGGCCGCCAGTCTTCTCGTGAGTGTCTGGACTTCTTTGATGTTTCTAAGAGGAGCCATGTTTATTATGGCCTGGATCTTCTCTGGGTTCACCTTGATGCTGCGCTGGCTGACGACGTACCCGAGGAATTTCCCTGAGGAGACGCCGAATGCACACTTCGCCAGATTGAGTCTCATATTGTGGATCCGAAGGACCCCAAAGGCTTCTTCCAGGTCGGCGACATGGTCCTGCCTCCGCTGGCTTTTGACGAGCATGTCGTCGACATACATCTCCATGTTGCGACCGATCTGATCCTTGAAGACTCAGTTGACGAGCCTCTGATAAGTAGCACCGGCATTCTTTAGCCCGAAGGACATAACCCAGTAGCAATAAAGACCTTGGTTTGTGACGAAAGACGTCTTGGCTATATCAGGGGGGGAACATTCGGATTTGGTTGTAGCCTGAGAAGGTGTCCATGAAAGAAAGGTGCTTGTGACCCGACGTTGCGTCGATCAGAGCGTCGATGCTGGGGAGAGGGAACAGATCTTTGGGGCACGCCTGTTGAGGTCAGTAAAGTCTATGCAGATCCTCCAGGTCCCGCTCGCCTTTCTAACCATTACGACGTTCGCCAGCCACTCAGGGTAGCTGACCTCCTATATGAAATGGGCAAACAAGCATTTGTCCACCTCCGCTTTCACTGCCTGCTGCCTCTTTGAAGTGAACTTAAGTCGCTTCTGGACGATCGGCTTCGAACCGGAGATCCCGCTGAGTTTGTGCATGATCAGGTCTTCGGAGATCCTGGGCATATCGGAGGTCTTCCAGGCGAAGAGGTCGATATTGCGGCGAATGCAATCGATCAGGTCGGACTTGAGGTTGTGAGCGAGGGAGCAGCTCACGCGGAACCACTTCGACATGTCCCCTGTCTCGAACGAGACGTCCTCTAATTCGTTCGCCGGCTCAGGCTCGGGCTAGCTTCTTACGGGCTACAGCTCGACGGCGTCCAGGGGAAACACACCGCCCCCGACCGCCGTCATATAGCACAACCGTGCTGCTTCTTGGTTCCCTCGGATGACTCCGACACCTGACTTGGTGGGGAATTTCAGCTTTGGTGGTAGGCCGAGGGAACAGCCTGGAGAGAGCAGAGCCCTGGTCGGCCGAAGATGGCATTGTAAGCTGCCTTGACGTTTACAACCATAAAGTCCATCGACTCAGTCCATCTATGAGGGATCGTACCGGCGGTGACGTCTAAGGTCACGATCCTCTCTATTGGCACCGGGACGCCGGAGAACCCGTGCAGGGTGTATCCGGCTGGCTTCAACTTATCCCGAGAGAGTTTGAGATTCTCAAATGCTTCCAGGAAGAGGATGTTCACCGAGATCCCATTGTCCACGAGGATCCGACGGGCCTCGTAGTTTGCCATGCTGAGGCTGATGACGAGCGCATCGCAGTGCGGGAGCCGGACTCCCTCCAGGTCTTCCCCTGAGAAGGAGACAGGAGCTACTGGACCCAGGGGGAAGGGAGGCCCTGAACGGCATTTACCTTTTGGACGAACGCCTTGCGGGAAATGCTAGACTCTCCTCCCATAGGTCCCCCATGGATGCAATGCAAGATGGCTTGACCCTCGGTTTCTTCAGGCTCGGGGTTCTGCTCGGGACGTGGTTTGGGGGCGCGAGGAGGAGGGGAAGGCCTCTGGTTCCTCATGTCTCTTCAGTCCCGGGCATCTTCCCGTGTGAATTCTCAGAGGTACCCTCATTGGATGAGGGCCTCGATTTCGTCCTCCAGGGCCGAGCAGTAGTCGGTGTCATGCCCGTTGTCCCGGTGGAAGCGGCAGTAGAACCGATGATCTCTTTTCTTGTTGTTAGTCGGCCGAGGTGGCATCTGGACGAGGTCCCTATCCTCGATCTCTAAGAGGATAGCTGACACGTTCTGTGTCAGTGGCGTGTACCTCTCAAAGCGCAGGATTGCATGGACCTTCTTTATGATGGTTCCGTCTTTTTGGACCTTTGCTGGCTCCGCCTCGTCGGACTTGCGCTTCCCCTTTCCCTGAATCTCCTTGGTGTCCTCAGGATTTAGGGCCTCTTAGGCCCGGATGTACTTTTCGACCCGATTGATCAGGTCAGGGAAATCGAGGGAAGGCTTCTTCGCCAGGGATGCCTTCAGCTGGCCGTGCCGGACGTTGTGTCGGAAAGTCGTCGGGGCGACCCCAGCACCGAGGGAGGAGACCAACCTCGCCTCTGTGGTGAACCTCCGGACGAACTTCCGGAGTGATTCCCCTTCCTTCTGTCGGAGGTCCAGTAAGGAGGTGCTCGTTTTCTCGGCTTTTCTGCTGGTCATAAAGTGGGCCAGGAAATTGGCCTCCAGCTGGTCGAACGAGTAGATCGAGCCGGGGACGAGCTTGGAGAACCATTCCCGAGCCGAACCTCGGAGGGTGGTAGGGAAGGCACGGCATAGGAGGGGATCCGAAGCACTGTGAATCATCATGATGGTCTTAAAACCCTCCATGTGATTAGTAGGATCACCATTGCCGTCATAGGTCTCGAATTGGGGAGGTAAGAAATTCCGAGGTATTTCCGCTTGTAGGATTGTAGCGGAGAAAGGAGGTCGGGTCGGCCTGTGACCCTGAGCCGGCCTCGCACCGCCGTCTCCGAAGTGGTCGAGGCAGTTCTCCATTTCCTGAAGGCATTTTAGGATGTCCTCGTCATACTCTGGCAGGACTGTCAGGCCGCGAGAGGCATTGGCTCTGACATCCGACTGCGAGTGAGAGCGGTGGAGTGTCTCGTTGACAGGGGTCCCTAGGATAGCCTCCAGGATTTCCTTCCGAAAGTATTGGAACTCACGGTGGGTGACCGGAGCCCATTCGGCCAGGTCGCGTTGGGGCGGCAGCCTCCGGTCGATGCAGCTGAACGCTGGCTCCCGCTCTCTGGTCGGGGGCCTGGGGCGGTTCGGGACCGAGTTGGAAGCAGTCCCTCCCTTAGTTCGACTAGCCTGTCGGTTCTGGAGGACCCGACGCAGGTCAGGCACGACCGAGCGAGAGGCGCCCGACTCGGGTCTGAGGCTGACCTTCAGATTGTTGGATCCATGGGTGTCGGCGGGGACGTCCTGAGGAGGAGCGTCTTGTCGACATGTAGAGGTGACAGCTCTCCTGGGCTTGGGTGCCATGTGAGCTCGAATTAATGGAGTGCCGTAAATGGCTGGGATCGAACTGGTGTCCGTACCGAGTTTCCCACAAATGGTGCCAACCTGATGCAGTTTGTGTTTGGGGGGTGGCTGCACCAGGTGTGAGTTCTTCTCGATTTGTATTTTTGCAGAAGCTTCGGTACTAACGGTACGCCCGACCCTCAGCTGAGGCAGCGGAGGTGGAGGTCGGATGCTCGGCTTGGATGTGGAGGCTCGGCTCGAATCTAGAAGCTCGGATCCGGAAGTCTCGTGTACCTGCACTCGGCCTAGGAACACCGGGGTTGATCCCAGTGGCAGGCCCTCCGACGGTCTAGTCAGTCACTGAAGAGTAATAGTAACTAGGGTTTTAAGAGGGGAGAGATTGATTACCTTTTGAAGGGGTAGAGGGCCTGGTATTTATAGGCAGTGCCAACCGGGTCTGAACTCGTTTGGGGCCGGGTCTGGACCCGGTCGCTCGTGGGCCTGACGTGGCGGAAGCCCAAGAGGCTTAGGGCTGACCTGACGGATCTAAGGATCATGGGTGAACGGCTTTTGAGGGGATCCTGTGGCCCAGGAGGGGCCACGTCATCTGACCTATATCAAGGCGAAACACTAATTCATTCATCTATCTCTTACATTTTAATATTATAATTTTATGTTTGTAACACAATGTTTATATATTTAGGGCCTGTTTGGTTGGAGGGGAATGGAGGGGAAGGGAGGAATTTTTTTAAACATTTCTTGTTTGGTTCATTTTTTAGGAGGGGGGAGGGGAATGGAGGTGTGCAGCATCCCTCCTGAGTTAATTTTGGCTCCCCTCCAATATTGGGGGGATTTGGATGAGAGAAAAATTGAGTCAAATTTTTGTATAATGATTGGACTAAATTGCCCTTTAGATCTAAATTCATTTAATCACACCATTAAAATTGAAGATGTATTATTCAACTTTATTCATGAACTGCGGTTGAATTGTTTTGTAAATTAAGTGGTTTCGTTTTGCTTAGACTTAATTTTGGTCTTTAATCATAGATTGGCTATAGTCTGTAATTAAAATGCTATACAGATGGAATACCCTTTTTTAGTGGTTGACTTTATGATTATTCTCTAATATGAGGTTTGTGACAATCACTGATCCCTCACATAATTATACAAATCACAGGATTTGTATGTTTCCAATTGAAGGCCTACAAAATAATTCCTCACTAGGTTACTTTTAATGAGTATCCTTGATCACAACTCGTCCAATGTGGGAAAGTGTGCTGTGACCAATACACATTTTAACGAGTTGTAGGCAAGTAAGCAAATTAGTCTCAAATTTAGAAGAAAAAACAAGCAACAAATAAATTAGTCTCAAATTAGCAAACTCAGATCTTCAAATATTAGAGACACTTGATGTTTTTTTTGTGATTGAGTTTTGTTATAAAATGTAAAAGGGTATAAAAGTAATTTTATTATAAAATCTTTTTCCTCCCCTTGTGAACCAAACAAGAAGATAATTATTCCTCCCCCCCCCCCCCCTTTGAACCAAACAGAGTCTTATTAAAATCCCTCCCCTCCCATTCCCTCCCCTCCATTAAAATCCCTCCCTTCCCCTCATTTGAACCAAACCATCCCTTATACATACACAAGATTAGTTGAAATACATACATGCATCACAAGAGCAAAATAACTAGTCTTCTTATTTATGGACTGTTGGAAAATAATCTATGTGGGCTCACATATGTGACTAAATGTATAATTGTTATTCTAAAGTCTAACCCAAATTAAATTGATCTAATCAAGATTAAGTAATGGGTTAAAAACATATAATTTAAAGTGTGATATAACACGTGTAGAGACCGTAAAGTAAATTTCTTATTTTGTGATGGGCGAAATTGCAAATCAATAATTATCAATTAGGGTTATGGTCCCCTATATATATGCATCTTCTTATTCCATCTGTAATCTCATCAACAGAAGAATAGAGAGACGACCTCTCATAGAAGTGCGTATCATATAGGAAGATTCAAACCCACTGCGCAATCTCCATCAATGGCTTCAGGTTAGTGCTTCCGCTTTTAATGTTCTTCTTCTTTTGATTTAGCAAAGATTTATAGTTTCATGATTTAGGATTTTATATTAAAGCACTTTTGCAACATGATTAAGATCTAGAATCATAGAAACATGTTTTAGGTTGTTATTAATATATTATGCATGTTCATAAGTGTATATAAAATTCCATCAATTGGTATCAGAGCCATCTTTGCTGAATTAACTGAAGAAATTTAGGGTTTTTTATTTAAGAAATTTAGGGTTTTCTATACTTTAAAAATCAGGGTTTCCTTTTTTTTCTTCCTTTTATGGTATTTGGCTTCTAAAATTCAGATTCAAAAAATTAATAATAAATTAATTAATTGAATTTGGATTCAGAAAGTCTAATTCATATATTAATCTATATGATGTGTTTTGGATGTACATATACCTTAACAGAAGATTAATGATCAAAATATCAAGTTTGATCTTTTTTTTTATTGTCTATTTTGTGTTGTGATGTTGCATGAAGAACCTTGTACTTTTTCGTTGTCTTCCGTCAAGTTTTCCTACATGCAATGCATAATGTTAAATGCTTTTCTTTGTGGGAACTTTTTTCAAAACCCTCATTCAATTAATGACTTTAATGAATTTAATTGTTAAAAAAAAAAGAAAAAAAAAACTCAAAACCGTAAGTACTGACTATTATGGTTTTAGATTTTGATAAAGATTTTATGATATGGTTTTGATATTAGTTAGTTGGATATTAGTTTCTGTTAAGGTTTAACAACAATTTAATATTCTGAATTTGTTATGTATGGTCTAACAACATACTTTCGGTTAAAAGTAGTTTTGATCAGTATGTTGGCATCAATCTGATGCATATGTTGACATCCATCTGATGCATGGTTTAACAACATATATATTCTGGATGTTGATATTGTTTAGTTTTATGTTAACTTCTGTTGTTAATATTCTGTTAACTTCTGTTGTTAATATTCTGTTATAAAATTGATTTATCAGTAAAATTAATTTTCTGTTATGATTTTGATTAATTTGATATTATCAAATCAGTAGATATATATGGTTCAGTTATGGTTTTGTTATCATATATATTATCTTGACATTATCCATCTACAAATAAAGTAAAAATACAAAAATTAAGGAAAAGATAAAATTTTGGGAAACAATTCAAATTCAAATTTTGGTTTTGGTTTTTCTTATGAATGTCTAATATTTTGAATAGATCAATTGAAACATAATGTTGCCAAAGTGACACTTTTGTGTAGATTAATTTATTTAAAATATCAAGATAATTGTGTGTTTGTAATTCATGCGTTTATTAACTGATCCAAAGGTAAATTGATATTTGGCCAAATTTCATACACATCTGTGGTAATAAATATGTGACAATTATAAAGTATTCCATGTGAACAATAAGTCAGTCCAAAGAATGACTTATTATTTGACAGGATTTATTGTCAATATTTGATTACTACAACAAGAGTATCGCTTACAGTTAATGTTACTGTCCAAAGACTTGATATTAACGTTGTGCCTGGTATCTTGAGATAGGATTAACCATTATTTGAATTTATTGTTTTATATGGATTCTCATGTGAGCTTATTTTGTTTGTTTTTGTTCTATATTCAGCTAGTTTATCATCTGCTGCCTCAATAACTGCTAACATCAATTCTATTCTCATGCTTAATGGGATAAATTTCAAGGAATGGAATGGGACCTTACTGATAACTCTTGGCTGTATGGAATTAGACCATACATTAAGGGAAGAACAACCTCCACCTCTCACTGCGGAAAGCACTCCTGATGATAAAAGAGATTTTGAGAGGTGGGATCGTTCAAATCGCATGAGTCTAATGATTATGAAACAGAGCATTCCAGAATCCTTTAGGGGCACAGAATTCGATGGGATTACTAAGGCCAAAGATTTTCTAGATCAAATTGAGAAACGTTTTGCTAAAAACAATAAGGTTGAAATGACTTTGGTCTGTTCTGAAGTTAATTTATCTTCAGTACCTAGAAACACTTGGTGGATAGATTCTGGTGCTACTACTCACATAAGTATTTCTATGCATGGTTGCCTGAGCTGTCGAAAGTCAAATGATGGTGAAAGATACATCTTTGTGGGCGATGGACAATCGGTAGAAGTGGAAACAGTTGGGAATTTTAGGTTGTTATTAGGAACTGGTTTTTATTTGGATTTGAAAGACACTTTTGTTATTCCGTCTTTTAGAAGAAATTTAATTTCCGTTTCCTTGTTGGAAAAAATCTGGTTATTATTGTTCATTTGAAAAAATCAGTTTAGTTTGTCTTTAAATTCGAATGTTGTTGGAACTGGTTACTTGAATGTTTATGACAACCTTTATTTGCTTGAAACAATTGCATCCTATAATGAAACCTTGCATGTAGAGTCACATGGTACTAAACGTAAATTAAATATAAAAAAATCAGCGTCATTATGGCATAAGCGCTTAGGTCATATCTTAAAAGGTAGAGTTGACCGTCTTGTGTCTGATGGCATTTTGGAGTCCCTGGACTTTACAGACTTTGATATCTGTGTAGACTGCATAAAGAGAAAACAGACCAAAACTAAGAGATTATGTGCCAATAGATCTTCAGGCGTCTTAGAATTGATTCATACAAATATTTGTGGGCCATTCCCTACGGGATCTTGGAATGGTCAACAATATTTTATATCATTCATAGACGATTACTCACATTATGGGTACCTATATCTCATTCATGAAAAATCACAGTCTATGGACGTGTTCAAAGCTTATAAAGCTGAAGTTGAGAATCAACTCAACAAAAGGATTAAAATTGTCAGATCTAATCGTGGTGGTGAGTACTACGGCATATATGATGGCTCAGGTGAACAACGTCCAGGACCGTTTGCTAAATTCCTAGAGGAATGCGGTATTGTACCACAGTACACCATGCCAGGATCACCTAGCATGAATGGTGTCGCTGAAAGACGAAATAGGACTCTTAAGGATATGGTAAGGAGTATGATTGCTCATTCCACCTTACCTGAGTCCCTCTGGGGAGAAGCATTAAAGACAGCAGCTTACATTCTCAATAAAGTACCAACTAAAGCAGCTGCAAAAACACCTTATGAGCTTTGGACAGGTCGAAAGCCTAGTCTAAACCACTTTCATATTTGGGGATGTCCAGCTGAGGCAAGGCCTTACAGGCCATATGAAAAGAAATTGGACTCCAAAACAGTGAGCAGCTACTTTATTGGTTATTCTGAACGATTTAGGGGCTATAAGTTTTATGATCCCACACTTAGGAATATTTTTGAGACGGGAACTGCAACATTTTTTTAGGAAGTTGAGTTTGGGGGGAGAAATAAAGTTAGGGACATTGCTTTTGAGGAGGAATTGGATTCAATTACAAACTCAATTCCTACTATCACTTTTGATAATATTTAGGTTCCCACACCTATTATTGATCAAGAAGTGAATCCGGAACCTCAACAAGACAATGTTGAACAACCCCCCAATCAAAATGAGGTAATTGTTCCGGAAGAACAAACTCAACAACCTCAAGAACCAGTGCCATTAAGGAGATCCACGAGAGAAAGGAGGAATGCTATTCCGGATGATTATATTGCATTTCTCCAAGAACATGAGGATGACAATGGAATGATGGAAGATGATCCAATCACATTTCATCAGGCCATGAAAGGTTGTAACTCTCAAAAGTGGATTAATGCCATGAATGAGGAGTATAAGTCTATGCAAGACAATAAAGTTTGGGAACTTGTCCCATTACCTGAAGGTGCAAAACCAATTGGTTGTAAATGGATATTTAAGACCAAGAGGGATGCAAATGGTAATGTGGAGAGGTATAAGGCACGTCTTGTAGCTAAAGGCTATACTCAGAAAGAAGGCATTGATTTTACAGAGACTTTCTCTCCAGTTTCATCGAAAGACTCGTTTAGGACAATTATGGCAATTATTGCTCATCTTGATCTTGAGCTACATCAGATGGATGTCAAGACGGCGTTTCTTAATGGTAACATTGACGAGATAATTTATATGGTGCAACCAGAAAACTTTGTGTCGGGAGATCCAAAGAATATGGTTTGCAAATTGACAAAATCCATCTATGGACTCAAGCAAGCTTCTCGTCAATGGTACCACAAGTTTCATCAAGTAATTATCTCATTTGCTTTTGAGATGAATATAGTTGATGATTGTGTGTATCACAAGTTTAGTGGGAGTAAGCATATATTCTTAGTTCTATATGTCGATGACATATTGCTTGCCACTAATGATATAGATTTATTGCACGAAACTAAAAGGTTTCTGTCCAAACATTTTGAGATGAAGGATCTTGGAGATGCCTCTTTTGTATTAGGAATTCAGATACACCAAAATCGTTCTCGAGGTATTCTAGGATTATCACAAAAGGGATACATCGATATAGTACTCAAAAGGTTTGCCATGCAAGATTGTAGACCAGGGGATACCCCTGTTGCTAAAGGAGACAATTTTAGTCTCAATCAGTGTCCTAAAAGTAACCTTGAAATTCAGGAAATGCAAAAGAGCCCCTATGCATCAGCTATTGGGAGTCTAATGTATGCTCAAGTATGTACGCGTCCGGATATTGCATACATTGTTGGGATGTTAGGTAGGTATTTAAGCAAACCTGGTATGGACCATTAGATAGCAGCCAAGAGGGTTATGAGGTATCTTCAGAGAACAAAAGATTACATGCTCACATATAGGAAATAAGATCATTTGGAGGTCGTAGGATATTCTGATTCTGATTTCGCTGGGTGCCAAGATAGCAGAAAGTCTACGTCAGACTATATTTACCTGTTAGCTGGAGGAGCTATATCCTGGAAAAGTGTCAAACAGACACTTATAGCTTCTTCCACTATGACAGCAGAGTATGTAGCATGCTATGAGGTATCAAATCATGGAATATGGCTGCGGAATTTTGTCACTGGGCTGCGCATTTTGGAGAATATAGAAAGACCACTCAAGTTATTTTGTGACAATAAGTCGGCAGTGATGTATTCCAACAACAATAGGAGTTCGACAAAGTCGAAGCATATTGACATAAAGTTCCTAGTTGTGAAAGAAAGAGTGCAGAGTGGACAGATATCCATAGAGCACATTGGGACAAACTCCATGATAGCGGATCCGCTTACAAAGGGATTACCACCCAAGGTCTTTCATGAGCACACTGCTCATATGGGTGTTGTATCATTTAAGGATATCATGATTTAGTAGGAATTTGTATTTTATTTGCATTATGTTTGTGTGAGACATTTATACATTTGGTTATTTTCTGATCAGAAATAAAGAATTCAGTTTTCTCACTCTTTTGTCATGTTTTGATTCTGACCTCACTTAAGTTTTAAAGAGGACCAGTTGGAAATAGGCATGTGTATAGATCACATTGCATGAAATTTTCATGCTACACATTCACACTTGATCTATGTCGTTTGATTATATTGATATATGTGACCATTGATGAATTTAGTTACGATAAATGTAATGAAAATTGCTTTGATCCTATATTTACATGATTAATGGACGAGATTGTTTGGCTAGCTTTTGGTTATAATAGCAAAATTTTGAGCTCATAAAGTATGTACATTTATAAGGAGTAATATATGTGGCCCAAGCGGGGGATTGTTGGAAAATAATCTATGTGGGCTCACATATGTGACTAAATGTATAATTACTATTCTAAAGTCTAACCCAAATTAAAGTGATCTAATCAAGATTAAGTAATGGGTTAAAAGCATATAATTTAAAGTGTGATATAACACGTGTAGAGACCGTAAAGTAAATTTCTTATTTTGTGATGGGCAAAATTGGAAATCAATAATTATCATTTAGGGTTATGGTCCCCTATATATATGCATCTTCTTATTCCATCTGTAATCCCATCAACAGAAGAATAGAGAGACGGCCTCTCATAGAAGTGCGTATCATATAGGAAGATTCAAACCCACTGCGCAATCTCCATCAATGGCTTCAGATTAGTGTTTCTGCTTTTAATGTTCTTCTTCTTTTGATTTAGCAAAGATTTATAGTTTCATGATTTAGGATTTTATATTAAAGCACTTTTGCAACATGATTAAGATCTAGAATCATAGAAACATGTTTTAGGTTGTTATTAATATATTATGCATGTTCATAAGTGTATATAAAATTCCATCATGGAGTAAACTAGATTTGCCCGTGGGCACGTGCCTACGGCACGTCTTCGGAACGATACAACACAGGAAAAGCCCTGTAAACAGTAAAACAACAATTATGTAGTTCAAGTTTGAATAGTATGATAATAACTAGTTGTAAATAAAAGTCCATGTTTCTATTAGTATATGTTGAAAAATAATTATAAATGAGGGTGTAAAATTCAACTTTTTAGAACTTTAACCGTGGAAAATGATGAAATTTAACTGTTGAAGAGATATTTGTTATTTTCAATATAACGTGTGCAATAAAAAATATAAAAATTCTAAAAATTTTACAAACCTGAAATGTTAAAATCTAAATTTCAAAGTAAATAAAGAAAGAATGAGAGAGAGGGGGAGAGAGAGAAGGAGAGAAATATGAAAAAGTGAAGAGGGAAGAGAGATAGTAATAAAGTAATGGGTTTTTTAGTTTTGGGGGGAAAATTTAATTTTGGGGTTTGAAATTTTAGGCGGAAAAATATGTTTTGTGAGAATCCCATTGATTTTAGAGGAGATTGAATGAAAGCCACTTGATAGCTTTCTTTGTAATTTATTATATAGATTATTATCTCTACTACTATAATGGGAGACGACCTTAGTCCGTAACCCAACCCGTGCAATGCACGTGTTGATAAATTTTTTTTTTTTGCCCTTTTCATTCCCCCCACTCCCAAAAAAAATTTCCCCACGTGCAAAGCACGTGTATAATACTAGTATAGATAAGACGACAACCAATTCCCCCAAACCATACCATGTCCATCCGGGCCGGCCCAAACGTGCCAAGCCCAAACCGAGACCTCTCCTCCGTCATCACCTCCCTCCTCCTCTCCCTGCAGTCCCCCTCCACCACCTCCCCCAGAACCCTAACCCTAACCCTAGCCCCCTACCTCCCACTCCTCACCCCTCCCCTCATCAATCGCACTCTCAAGCTCCTATGGAACGACGCCCCACGCGCCCTCCTCTTCTTCCGCTCCCTCCCATCCCCTCCTCCGCTTTCCTCCTTCAACCTCGCCCTCGACATCGCCGCCCGCCACCGACACCACCACCACCTCCTCCGCCGCCTCCAGCACCCCTTCACGCTCCTCACCTTCTCCATTCTTGCTGAACGGCTCACTTCTCATGGAAAGCCTGACCGCGCTATTCGGCTCTTCCTCAACCTTCATCACCACGGCCTCCAGCAGGATCTCAATAGCTTGCACTCTCTTCTGGATGTTTTGGTCAAGTCTCGCCGCGTCGAGAAGGCTAACAATTTGTTGAAGGTAGGATACTTGTAGGTAATTTTAAATTGAAGGTAGAGGAATGCATCTATAGGTTGTGTACGTGTCCCTCCGTTTTTTGGCTTAGAAAATGAATTTGGTTAGATTGGGATTTAGATACATGTGTTTATCTTAACTTTGAGGTGGGATAACTGGAGGTGATGTAACTCAAAATATGATCTAAACGGACCAAAGTTTAGATAATATAAGTGTACCAGGTTTGCCCGTTGACAGGCACGTCTTCGGAACGGTGCACCTGGTTTGATTATATAAAATAGTTTTAGAGGTCCAGCAAATTAATTGAAGTAGGAAACATATTATATGAGGAAGCAGCATATCTACCTTTAAGCTCAACTATCGCCTTCTTGATGATTAGCTTGAACTTATCTGGAATGCATGTAGTTTGTTAGAAACACTGCATAGAGTTTTTTTTAACTTCACCATCACTTTTAGATGCTTGTAATAGTTATGCAAGGACATAATCATATAGGTTTTATAGAGCTTACTCTAATCTCATAACTACTATGAGCATGTCTAAATACAATGGTAAAGGTATCTACGATATTAATAATCTAAACATTTGTTTGTCTAAGACTCAGTTTGCTATTGAAATACCTCTTATTATTATTTGAAGTTAGCGGCTTAAAAATCCTAGGGGAGAGGGAGAGAAATTGGAGCTCTCTGGTTTGGAGAATAAATGGAGCAAACTGATCTGAATAAGAGAGAGAGAGAGAAAGATAGAGAGAAATAATTAAATAAATAAATGAGTTGTTTTGGGGGGAATTTGAATTTGAGTTTTGGGGGAAACTTTTTTTTATGAACCATTGATTTTCTTACTATTGAAAGAGAGCCATTTGATAGCTTTTCTTTGTGTTTTATTATATAGACTAGGTTTGCTCGTTGACACGTGCTTACGGCACATCTTCGAAACAGTGCACCTAGTTTGATTATATAAAATAGGAAAAATATTATAGGAGAGAGAGACAGAGAGAGAAATAATTAAATAAATAAATAAGTTGTTTTGGGGGAGATTTGAATTTGAGTGTTGGGGGGAAAAATATCTTTTGGGAGCTTTAGATCTGGACCATTGATTTCCTTACTATTGAAGGAGAGCCACTTGATAGCTTTTCTTTATGTTTTATTATATATATACAAGTCAACTCCACTAACCGCCACTTATCTCCACTAACCTTTGTATTCAAATAGTGCTTAGTGGAGGTAGTGGTGTAGGTTGCATTCCTCTGAACCCACTTTTGGCTTCGAACTTTTTATTGGCAGGATTGAAGTTTGAGGTCAATAGAAAATTGGAGGTAACTTAACTCTAAAATAATAATCGAAATTGATCAAAGTTTACATAATTGTAAGTATGCTGTCACCTCTATCAACCATTAGTTACTTGACCTAACCTCCGTATCAAATAAAGGTGTCCCGAGGCATTGTTTGGGAACGATACCTATAGATAATTTTTAAGTGAAAGTAGTGGAATGGAATCCGTAGATTGCATCCTTGCACCTCCTTTCTTGACTTCAAACTAAAATTTAGCTGGATTGGAGTTAGATAGTTGAAGTTATTGAGGTGGGATAGGTGGAGGTAACTTAACTCTAATCTATGTTTTGAATGGATCAAACTTTAGTTTACTGTAAGAATGCTAATCACCTCCTAGATCCTCCACTTTCTTTACCTAACCTCTGTATCTAAACAGGACCTGAGAGGGAGATTTAAGGCGGATTTAGTGAGCTATAATATAATTGCAGAGGGGTGGTGTAGGGTGAAGAAGATGGGGAAGGCAATGGAGGTGATGAAGGAGATGGTGGAGGCTGGGTTGGAGCCGAGTTTGACGAGTTATAATATTTTGTTGAAGGGGTTTTTTAGGGTGGGTCGAGTGAGGGAAGGGTGGGATTTTTTTTTGGAGATGAAGAAGAGAGGGAGGAAAGAGGATAGTTGTAAGCCGGATATGGTTACATATACGACGGTGGTGCATGGGTTGGGGGTTGATGGGCAGATTGAGAAGGCAAGGAAGGTGTTCGATGAAATGATTGGCCAGGGGGTGCTGCCATCTGTGCCAACCTACAATGCCTTGATTCAAGTATGTTTTCCGTCCATTTTAGTATTATTCATTGTGTGAATATACTGAATATTACAATAGAATTTAGATGCTAACAACTTAACCAAATAAAACTAGGGAGAAATAAGAGACCTTGACATATCAAATAAGCCAGCTGAAAGTCAAATTGAATATTTCTTGAAGAATAAAAAACCTAGATAGTAACTACATGTATGGAAACACACCCACACACAAACTTGCTTTCATAACTCTAGCTAAGTCTATATTTATATGTATGTAAGTTTTGTGAGAACTCTGGGACAAGGGTTTCGAGTAGTGGCAATCTCCATTGGCAACAATGTATTAAATGTTGGCTACTTTTGCATTGATCACTCTATCAACTCCAACCAATGGGGTTACCAACTCAAATCCACTGTTACCTTTTCTCTAAAGCAAGCGATTAACCCCACTAAAGCCTTTCACTAAGAAAATTTTATTGTCTATGCAGTGAATTATCTTTAAAATCATTGAGCTATATGAACAATAACAATCACAATGGAGAATATTATGCTAGCTTCTCCTTTGGCTATTAAAACCCTTTTCGCAATTAAGAATCAACTCTACTAATGACCTGAGAAGACACAAAAGTTTGCTATTTAAGTTCTGGCTTTGAACAAATTGCTTGTCAGAAATCCTTCGTCAGTTACAGTTTCAACACATTTGTCTATTTTTGTGTAACTTGATTTTATGAATAGTTTCCGTTGTTACATACTCTCATCTCGTCAATGGTTGATTTGCTCTTGTTGTTCATATTTCAGCCGTTTGTTAAATATGTTGTGTTGGGTGTCTGTATGATGTAGAAAACAGTTGTTGCAATGTCAAATTACAATTTTAGGCACTCTTTGTAACTGTTTGTGAATTATCCATTCATCTCTTTCAAAATTAGCCCTCAACCCAATTTATTCGAAATGCTGAAAATGTGACTATGGGCTCAGGTAATCTGCAAGAAGGGTTGTGTGGAAAATGCAATTTCGGTATTTGATGAGATGATGAGAAAAGGATATATCCCCAATGCTATTACCTATAATCTAGTGATTAGAGGGCTTTGCCATGCTGGAAAGATGGACCGTGCAATGGAATTTCTTGAAAAGATGCAGCTTGATGGATGTGAAGCAACTGTTCAGACTTACAATATTTTAGTAAAATATTGGTTTGAGGAGGGGGAGATCGACAAAGGTTTGGAATTGTTTGCGGTGATGGGGAAGAAAGGGGGATGCCTTCCTAATCTGGATACTTACAATGTCATTATAAGTGCAATGTTTGTGAGAAAGAGGCCCAACGATATGTTAGTTGCGGGGGAGATGGTGATGGAAATGGTGGAAAAGGGATATATGCCAAGGAAATTCATGTTTAATCGTGTCTTGAATGGTTTGTTGCTGACAGGGAACCAAGGGTTCGCGAAAGAGCTCCTGAGGATGCAGGATAGAATTGGACGCCTACGTAAGGAATTCAGATTGTGAGGCAAATGTTCAGAATTACAATATTTTAATAAGATTTTGGTTTGTAGGGGAGATCAACAAGGGTTTGGAATTGTTTTGAGGTGATAGGATGAAATGGGACTGCCGTCTTATTTTGATAGTCACAATGTTAGTACAATTTTGATATAAGTGCAACGTTTGTGAGGCAGGAGGATATCTTAGTTGTGGGACGGATGGTGACGGAATTGGTGTAAAAGGGATAATTGCTAAGGAGATTCATGTTTAATCGTGTCCTGAGTGGTTTGTTGTTGAAAGGGAACCAAGGGTTGCGAAAGAGCTCATGAGGATGCAGGATAGAATTCGAAGCCTATGTAATGGAATTCAGATTGTGAGGCAAATGATCAGACAGACTTACAATATTTTAAGAAGATGTTGGTTTGAAGGGGAGGTCGGGGAGGTCGACAAGGGTTTGGAATTGTTTGAGATGATGGGAAGAAAAAGAGCTGCCTTCTAAATTTTGATACTTAGGGTATCATTATGTGAGACCCGAGGATATGTTAGTTGTAGCAAAGATGGTGATTGAAAATTTACTTATTATGTTTTGCATCTCTGCAAATTCTTACATCAAAACTAAAACTGTGCAGTTCTAACTTCTATGTTGCAATTAAAAGATTTGTCGCCAATTTCATTCTCATTCCTAAAATGAAATTGTATGAGTTGAGGGTTGAGAATCCCCTCATGTATATGCTTAGTTGGTTTGGATCGGCAAGTTGGTCTTATCCGAACGTGGCTCATTGCTACGTCTGGGCATTCATGAAAACATATACAAATGGCACTTTCAGCTTTTCACATTTGCCAATTGTAAGTTGTAGTTCGTCTATTACTCTGAAGCTCAATCCACACAGGAAGTTCTCAGTTGACTTACAAGCCCTAACATACAAGTAGAACATGGATATCCATTTTCGTATTTTGTTTTTCATAGAAAGAGAGAACAAAACTATTAGAGTTTGCCATTTACCCATATTTTGGAAAAAAATGAGAAAAAAAGCGCTGTAGTTGTTGGCCATTTACCCAAAATATCGATCTGTTCACATGA
Source organism: Hemerocallis citrina (assembly GCA_017893485.1). NCBI lineage: Eukaryota > Viridiplantae > Streptophyta > Magnoliopsida > Asparagales > Asphodelaceae > Hemerocallis > Hemerocallis citrina. Next base: position 425,511,112 of record CM030359.1, on the reverse strand, counting down.
ACAGTGCTTGGCCAAATATAGGAGACGAAGTGCTTGGCCAAATATAGGAGACGAAATGGCTTTTGCCAAAATATAGCTAACGAAGGATAATTTTTCGTCCGTTTAATGGGATGAAAGATTATCTTTCGTCGAAGAGGTCGGATGAAAAATGAAGTACCGTCCTACATATTCGCAGCTCAAATCTGATCGGATGAAAGATAATATATCGTCTGCGAATTTTTTTTTTATATAAAAATGTCGTCCGGAAAATTATCCTCCATCCCTACAATTGGCTAAATGCCAAAATAGGGTTGGGACGGTAGATAATCTACCGTCCCCTCCCCAATTCTCTCTAACATGCTAATACCAGATTTTCTATTGGACAGTATCTACATAGGGCTAAAAGTTATCACTTTATTAACTAAATGTCTTGTCTGCATTTTTCTCCTTATATATATACTTAAGCTGATTTTTTATTTATTTATTAATAAACTGAATGAGACGAAACATTAAGCATCGTCCTACACCCAAAAACACGTGAATTTTGCCCCCTTTCGTCGGACGGGAAATAATCTCTCGTCCGATCGAATTTTAAAAAAAAATAAAAAATCCAACCGACGACAAATGATCACCCGTCCCATTTGATTTTTATTTTTATTTTTCCTAATTTAACGGACGATAAATAATCCTCCGTCCTACTAAATTTACGTTTACAGAGCGCTAGGATAGTAGATAATCTTTCGTCTGATATTAAATAACGTACGAAAACCCAAATTTTGGTTTCACACGACTATAGCGAGAACTCATATTTTCTATTTCTATTTGCCATTTACCCAAAATTTAGCAACCAATGACTACAGATGCTCAGTGTGCTAATGCCACTTAGACAAAGAGTACGGATCAAATAAATGCTTTGTACATCTGAAAATTTACTACTTTTGTACTACAAAATAGAGACTACGCTTATTTCTGTGGAGATAACACTAACAATTATATTTAAAATGTTCCAGTTGTACCAATCACCCCTACAATATTGCATACTGTGCCCAACAAAACTCCTTTGAATCAACAATATACCCTTGATGGAAACTCTCTCAATGTATCAGCAATATATAGAGCTGCTTTCAGTTTGGTTATTTGGGAACAACACCGGTATGGGAAAATCACAATTCTATTTTTTTTCTTCTTATGTCGACTAATATACTTATCCTCATTATGAATGAATGTATACTTTTCTGTATTTATGTATCTCATGAAACTAGTAATTTACACGTGTGATGCACGTCTTTATAAATATATATCTATCTATACTATTATTAAGCAAAGCCCCATTTTGGCGGCTTTTTACTATCATGCCCCATATACATAAAAAGCTAAAAATATATATATAAGGTTAATTATGTAATTTTCACTTCACATTTAAAGTCTCCATAAAACTATGTTCCCTCGAAAATCGAAATTAATTTATGGAGACTAATTTATGGTCCATTTAAAGTCTCCATAAAGTCTCCTGTATAAAAAAATAATTTTGGAGACCAACTTTTATTTCCAAAATGAGACGGTTTAGATTTTTGGAAAGTTTTAAAATCAAAAATAGTTTTATTAGCTATTTGCATACAATTATGTTCCCTCCAAAATTATGTCTCCATAATATTATGTTCCCTCCAAAATTATGTCTCCATAATATTATGTTCCCTCCAAAATTATAAAGATAATTTTTATACATTTAAAGTCTCCATAAAATCATGTTACAATAATACCCTCAAAGTTTAAATTTCTTTACGACATTATTATTTATAAAATTGCAACTTATATAAAATAAAAGTTGGTGCCACTAAGAGTAATTTTTAAAGAGTATATGATGCGTAAAGGGAGACCTCAGGTTTGAGGCCAGATTACGTCTTAGTATTTACTTAAATAAAAAAATAAATAAAACGTGCATTGCACGTGCGGATTACTAGTTTTTATATAAAAAAATCTGACGTTGTTTGGCATCGAACCTAAGACCTTATTTATATTAGTTATGTATGTGCATTGCACGTGTTTGCTTGGTCACAAATAGAGTTTGTTTGGTGACAAACTCTCCCATTAAAATAGTAGACATATATTTTTATATAAAAAAAATTCGACGTTGTCTAACATCGAACCTAAGACCTCATTTATATTGGTTATGTATGTGCATTGCACGTGTTTATTTGGTGACAAATAGAGTTTGTTTGATGACAAACTCTCCCATTAAAATAGTAGAGATATAGATGAAGGAGCAGATTGCTCAACCTGTATACTGCTAATTCGCATTGTCCCACACTGGGATGTTAGAATTCTCTTTCCCAAAATGACTCACTTTTTGAAAGGTTTTTTTCGAACTGACCTACTTTTTTAAAAAATTTTCCAAACTGACCTACTCGTTGTCTCAAAAAGCGAGTTTAGTAAAAATTTCATCGTTTTTAGAGACAGCGAGTGTGAGGTTTGGGTATTTTTGATTTCTCCCTGACCAAGACTCGCTGTCTCAAAAAAGGAGTGAGTTTTTTTCAAACTCGTTTTTTGAGACAGGGAGTGTCGTTTGGGGGTTTTTAATACCACAGGCTCGCTGTTTCGACCTCACTCTCTCTTTCAACTCTCTATCTCCCTCTTCCTCTTCTAACCCCGAAACCCTAACCCATTTTGTCAATCTCTTCTCGTCGATTATAGGCAAAACCTCCTCGCTTTCTGAGAAAGCGAGTTTAGAGTTGAGAAATTTCGAGAGACCCGTTATGCTTTGGAAATCTCTCAACTCTAAACTCGCTTTCTCAGAAAGCGATGAGGTTTAAACCAGACTCGCTTTTTGAGAAAGTGAGTTTAGGGGGAAAAAATATGGATCTTTCGGTATGGGTAGAAGAGTTAAAGTTGCTATCCTCTTGAAGTTTATCGAAATTTTAATATATGGATCTTTCAGAAGATGGGTTTAGGGTTTTGAGAGTAGAAGGTGAGAGAGTTGGAAAATATTAAGTGAATATATTTAGATGTATAGGAGATTTTGTGGGTAGGAGGTCGATTTTGGGAGGCTAGGGTTTTGAGTTTCGAAGTTAAGGAGAGAGTAAAAATGGAGATAAGAAAGAGTAAGAATGGAGATAAGGAGAGGGAAAAAATCGAGCCTGTGGTATTAAAAACCCCCTCCTAAAAAGCGAGTTTGGAAAAAACCCACTCAATTTTTGAGACAACGAGTCTTGGCCATGGAGAAATCAAAAAAACCCAAGTCTCACACTCGCTTTCTCAAAAAGGGATGAGATTTTTACCAAACTCACCTTTTGAGACAGAGAGTAGGTCAGTTTGAGATTTTATTTTAAAAATAGGTAATTTGGGAAAAACTTTCAAAATGTAGGTCATTTTGGGGGGAAAATTCGGGGTGTTAGGTGAAGCCTCATTTACCTTTTTCACAAGGGTGACCTGCACAAATTGAACAAATAATGATTTGTGAAGATACCGGCTCTTTAATGAGATCAGTAAATAACAATGTGAACATGAAAGATGGAAACATCAGAAAACTGTCTGACTAAAAAGGATGATAAAACAGTTCTTAAGATGAAATAAAACTAACCACTTTCAATTCATTTAGGAATATTTGCAGTCATATAACTGACTCAGAAAAAAAAGCTGAAATCATAATACAGGACATTGTGCCTCTTCACCATATGTTCATTTCATGTAAAACTTGTGACCCTTAAATGAACTGAAAATAAAAGATGGAGAATTTGAATCAATAATTAGTAAGATCTTTTATAGCTTCATATCAGTACAGATTAAAGAATTAAGATCAACCTGGGTTTGCTAATATGTCTAATCAAATTGATCCAAATGATTACATAATATTTTTGGTCAATCTTTGGAAAACACCCCTCAGGAGAAGCAGGACAGCATGTTGAAAAAAGACTCCAAAGAGCAGTTGTTTTAAAAAAGATAAATAATATCATCAAGGAATTTTTTTTCCTTCTTTATCGGTCTTTAATTTATTGAATTATGTTTTTTTTTTATATAAAACGGATTGAGTCGAAAGACTCCAGCCTAATAAATAAATAACGAGAAGTCAATACAGAATCTATAATACACCAAAAAACCGATTTTACAAGGGAAAAAATAGGACCGGAACATACAAAAGGGAAAAACCCCGAAAACATAACAACATAGTACAGCAAGCAATGGAAGGCATTGCCCGATGGCCCAGGAAAAAGCTACAGACGCCTATAGATGCAAGCAGGTGGCCCAAAAGAAAGAGCAGCCAGAGCCAGCAACACCAAATCGCGAGAAGCAGCGGATGAAGCGCAAAACACAAAAGCGACAGAACCATTAAAAAACCCTCCAGAGAAAATGCCCACCAACATCCAGACCACAACAAGAAACCGCCAACTTCAGCCAAAGGAGAGCAATACTCGCTCAATCAAGACGGGCAACAGAAGAAACAGTTCAAATTTCTAACATAGGCAATAAAGCGGTAGAAGTACGATACTCATGCTCAGAAAAACAATACCAATAAAACAATTGGCAACAACACAACCGAGGGTGAAGACCTCAGCAGAGGAATTCAATAGACCTCCCAAACCGAGAATAGAGAAAATAACTCTCAGAAAGGCATAACTCATGCAGCTAAGAGGTAGAAAATAGAACAGTGAATAAAAATACAATCAGTGGCCCAATGGCAAAAAGTGACACAATAGCAGAGCGCCCCCAAGGGACCAAAACTAGGAACGAGACTTAGCTTTAGTCGACTGGCGAATGAAGGGAGAGTGGAGAAACTAACGATCACCTGAATCGAGCACATGGAATAGGACAAGATAGTTAGCAGCCAAGGTGCAACCATATACCCAAGAAAGAAGCATCCAGGCCAATCAGGGCTAGCAAAGGGGTAACCAAGCTAAGCCACAGCTGAGCACCAAAAAACAAAAACCACAGGAGGGCTTGAACAACACAGGAGGGTGTAAACACCCTCAACCCATTAAAGATAGCATCCAGACCAAGAAGGTCCAGCTACGGGCCAAGCTAGCTAAGCCACAGATGAGGACCAAATACGACACCACAGGAGGGCTAATACACCGCAGTTGGGTGTAGGCAACCTCAACCTGCATCACTAAAATACCTCGCATAATAAAGCACATAAACAAACAACAGCATAGAATCAACGCACGCCAAAGAATAACCATGACTAACAAGATATAAACAGTAAATGTGGATGTCAACTACAGTAACCAACAATAGCAGGAGAATATCTGAGCAAGGAAACAGAAAGGGTCATTGTAGACAATTAAAGCAGAAATTGGAAAAAAGACAGTAAAAAAGAGTAATAAAGATTGAGCATCATCTCAGAAGGGATAGCAAATCCCAAATATCATCCAGCCAAGATAAGAACCAAAAGCCCCAAAATCCTCTCCCATGAAGAGGGGAACCAAAAGGGGGAGAAGCAAAGTCAGACATTAACCAGAGGCCTGCAATGAAAACCAGCAGCGAGTGTAAGCGAAAAGAAAATAAAGAAAATAAACATTTAAGGCGGTAGAAAATTATAAAGTCGGAAAATAGTAGCCCCCTCGTTGAGGCATTGAAGATTCAGAGATTCAACTTTACCCTGCGGTAACGAAGAGGACCATAAGTTAGTAAGGTAAATAAAATCCTCCAGGAGACTATTTAAAGAGCGAGAAGTGTGAGAAAAAATGCGGTTGTTTCTTTCTTTCCAGATGATCCAAATGATCACCATAATAGAAAGATCCCAAGAGGAACGAAATTTCTTCCTAACTCTATTGATCCTCCAATCTGTCCAGCAAGACAGAATGGAGGGAGGGGAATGGGGGACTTGCCACGCATACAAACAAATCTGCCATAGAGGATGAATGACAACACAGTGCAAAAACAGATGATTAACATCTTCGTGGTCGTTAAGACAAAAGGGACACACTTGACCTAAGGCAAGGTTCATTTTGTTAAGATTCTCAACGGTTAAGAGCTTGTTGTTTATAGCCAGCCAGGTGAGAATTTTTACTTTTAAAGGAGCACAACAACCCCAGACGTGCTTAACAAAGGGAGAATAGACACCCCCGTGATTGAGAAAGTTATAAAAGGATTTCACAGAGAAATCACCCGAAGAGGTCCATCTCCAAATAAAATCATCTTTAGGAAGCCAAGTGTAGCTGGATAAGCACCCCAGAAGATTGGCGTATTCATGCATGAGGGAATGGGAGAGAACAGAAGTGAAAAGTATATGCCAATCCCTGTGGTCATTGAGAGTAGTAAGGTAATCCGCCACAGCGGCGTTAGGGTTTGAAGCCAGACAAAATAGACCTGGGAAGGCACTCGCAAGCTTATAATTACCAATCCAGAAATCGTTCCAGAACCTAGTCTTGGCCCCAGCAGCACACACATTGGAAAGGCCGCATTGAAAGGGGGCAACAACTTTCCACACCCCTTTCCAGAACGGCGAAGCTGCTTGAGAGAGGGAAGGATGAAACTCCCAACCTTGCGACGAGAGTGACATTTTTGAAATTAAACGAGCCTAAGGCAGCTTTTCATCTTTAAGAAATCTCCATAACCATTTGCCCAATAGAGCTAGGTTTTGGTTCCTCAGATCTAGGATACCTAAGCCCTCAGCTGCTTTGGATGAGCAAACAATCTTCCAGTTACAGAGATGGGTACCTGCTCTATAAGTGTCTGAGCCGAACCAGAAAAAATTCCTTCTAATCTGGTCAATCCTCTTAATAACCCAGGAAGGAACATAGAAAAAGGACATCATATATAAAGGAATCGAAGAGAGTACGGAATTAACCAAGATCAATCTACCTCCTCGAGATAGTTGTCTACCAGACCACTTATTGAGTCTAGATTCCACTTTCTCAATCATCGGAAGCCAGTCTAATTTATGCAGCTTCCCCCATCTGAGGGGGATACCCAAGTAAGTAATGGGAAAAGTTGCGGAGGCACAATTGAAAAACTGAGCAATTTCATGCTGGCAATCGTTAGATCCGTCAAGCCAAAGAACAGAGGATTTCTGGAAGTTAATAGATAAACCAGAGGCATTTTCAAAGATATAGAGGAGTTTCAGATTCCTATGAGTGCAACCATTGGGTTTAGCAAAGATAACAGTATCATTGGCATATTGCAAATTAAGAACACCCTGAAGCTATTAGATCCACTCAATCCTTCGATAACGTTAGCTTTCCAAGCGTTACGAAGAAGCTTGCTAAAGACATCAGCAACGAGAGCGAACAAGAGGGAAGAGATAGGATCCCCTTGCCGAAGACCACACTTACATTTGAATTTATGACATTCTGTACCATTAATGAGAATAGAGGAGGTACCCGCAAACAGGCTGGACTTGATCCATGCTATCCATTTCGGGCCGAAACCACGATGGAGCAGAATGTCGAAAAGAAAGTCCCAACTCACATTATCGTAAGCTTTTTGAAAGTCTAGTTTTAAAAGGATGCCCTCCGAATTGGACCTATGACAGTCAGAGATAACTTCTTGGGCACTAGCCATACTATCGAGGATGAAGCGATCCTTGATAAAACCGGATTGAGCGAGATCAATAAGGGGAGGGATAACTAAATTGAGGTGGGAAGAGAGAACTTTCATGATTATCTTGAATGAAGTGTTGAGGAGGCTAATCGGTCGGAAACTAGCGATCGAGTTGGCTCCCAAGATTTTTGGAATGAGAACAATATGCACATAGTTAGTGTGATCGGAGGAGAAGATGTCGTGATGGAGATCACTAAACATAGCAAGAAGTTCCTCCTTAAGAAAATCCCAAAATTTTTGGAAGAAAAAGGTAGGAAAACCGTCAAGTCCCGGAGCAGAACCACTTTTTAAAGAGAAGACCACAGCTTTAATTTCCTCACTGGAGAAGGGGGCCTCTAAGGGGGACAGATCGTGAAGTTCATTACCATAAAGCTGGCCCCAGTCAAGATGGATCGTACGAGGTTTAGAACAACCCAGGAGATTTTTGAAAAAGTTTAGAAAGGTGGCTTGAAACTCCTCATTGGAGTTAAGCTCAATGCCATTATCAATGATGGAGGAGATACGATTGCATCGTTGACGATGAGAAGCAAAATTGTGGAAGAAGGAGGTATTGGTATCTCCCTCTTTGAGCCAACGGATTTTGGCCCGCTGAGCCCATTTGATGTGGTCGTTTTCAAGAAGGCCAGCAAATTCACGCTTGCAGAAATTCTGCTCGCTACAGAGGGAATCAGAAATTGGTCCAAGCTCTTCCAGTTGGTCAATGGCAGCAATAGAGGATAAGAAGTGGTTCTTGAGAGCGTTAGCATTAGTGAAACGTTCCTTACACCAAATTTTGCACCCATACTTGATAGCATGAAGTTTAAGCAATAATCTACCAAGCCCAGGAGAGTCGGTGATGGCAGAGAGACACTTAGAGATCATGTTAGCAAAAATCTGATCTTGTAACCAGAATTTTTCAAAGCGGAATTTGAAGGGTTTGGAGAAGTTATAGTTCGAGTGGAGCACGATTGGAACATGGTCTGACGAGGGGTTCGGGAGAGCACACGAGAATGAATTATTTAAGGAAGAAATCCAGTCGGGAGAAACAAGGAAGCGATCTAGCTTCACCATCGAGGGAGCTAATCTCATGTTGGACCAAGTATAGGCTCGACCATTTGGAGGAAGATCGATAAGATTGAGAGAACGAATGCAATCGTTGAAAAAAAATGCAATCAGCGCCACTCGATGCGTTGCTAGATCTTTCATTGGCAAAACGAGTGACGTTGAAATCACCAAAGAATAACCAAAGGTCGTTGATATTATACCGAAAAGATTCAAATTCGCTCCAAAACAGATTGCGCCGGTCCGGAGAGGACGACCCATAAACGGAGACAACATGGAGGCAGCAATCGAATTCAAGCCAATGCAAACAGACAATGAGGAGAAAGGTAAGTCTGCACCGAAAAGCATCCTACCACGAGTGCCATTAGCGGCAAGTGGGATCCAATTAGAAATAGTCGTGCCACCGATGGAACGAAGGATTGCAGGGGAGATAGAATCCAGTTTGGATTCTTGAATAGAAATCATGTCACATCGAGAAGAAGTGATAAGATGGAACACAAAATGTTGTTTACTAGGACAACGGAGACCTCTAATATTCCAAGACACACTAATCATAATAATGGTTGGAATCCACAGCTCTGGAAATTTCCAATCTACAGATGGCCTCAAAGACCATAGGGTCATCCTGGCTAACCACAAAACCCATATAAGAAGCCAGGTGAATAATTTCCAAATTAGACAACGAGTCAAAATGCAATTGATAAACTGAGCCTAACGAGGAATGGTCAATAATATGAGGGACAGGGGGAGGAATTTCGAGATTACGGATCTGCGCCGCTATTGAGGCTTTGGACCTCGATGATAAATGGGAATTATTTTTGGCCCTAATTCGAGCACTTAACTGAAGTAAAGGAAAGGGAGATTTAGAGCCTTGAGAAGTAGAGTGGAGCTTATCAGAGCTGGTGGGTAGTTTGTGAAGACAAACTGAAGGAGAAATAAGCGAGCAAGGAGCGTCAAAATTACCGAGAAACGGTAGATGCAATTGGGGAGGAACCGGTTCTTGAGGAACTGAGAGCGGGGTAGATGATACTGGCCCATGCGGTAAGAGGGGGAGAGGAAATTTCACCTTAGAGAAGGAACGGGGGGAGGGGGGATTGGTAGAGATAGGAGATTTATCAGTGTCAGATCCCTCGGAATGGCGTTCGAAGGAATTAAAGTTTCGACAAATAAAACGACAGTGAAAAGAGAGAAGAAGAGAGTTCGGGAAGGGCGAGAAGGGGCCCAGACTAAAAGCAAATAGACCAAACTGAAAATTAATAGACACAGATAAAAAAAATCTTCGACGAAGAAATGGGAATAAGTACCTTGCGCGACGAGTCCTTGTTATCAAGCTCCTTTTCCTCTTCCGCCAGGAGATTATCCTGATCCATCCAATCTATAGCTGGAGCTGAGAGAGCAATAGGGGATTTGAGAGACGCAAGTTTAGAAGTGGATTGAGGAAGAGGAGATCTGTGAACCGAGGAGGTGAATTTATCCCAGTCAGAAGCGAAATTGGGATTAATGTCCCACGCTGGCCATTTAAAGCCAGACACAGGTTGCGCACTCTGAGACTTAGAAGACTACAAGCCCTGACTGGCCTGAGGAGCCTCTGGAACAAGAACCGAAGAGGAGGGGATTGTAGAGCGAGGTGGAGGTAGTTTGGAAGCTGAGTGCGAAGAGATATCTGGGTTAATCCAAACGAGATTGGGCTATTTCGCAAGGGAGACCTTGGGTCGATGAGCAATACTTCTCCGAGGAAAAGCGAAATTCTTTTTAACCGGTGCCTTACCCTTCTGTTTGGCAGACAGACCAGAAGGGAGCGAGGAAGCACCAACGGAGAAAGGATTTGAAGGCAATCCTTCTGTCAAGGTAGGAGAGAAAACAGCCAGAAGAACATGAGTGGCTGATTGAGCAGGGACAGTGAGATCATGATAATTCACTGAAATGGCGAAGAGTGATTGGTCAATACGAAGCGAGTAAGCTTCAACTCTCTCCTTTGCTTCAGGGAAAAGGAAGTCTGTCTCTACTTGGAGAAACCCCGATGCCAGGAGGGAGGTAGAAGAAGTGCAAATGAGGTCTCCAATACATGTGGTCATATCAGCCACTAGATGAGGAGTCACAAAAGGGATGGAGCCCTAATAAGGTGACTTTGATAGGCGATGGCCGAAGAACAGAAGGAAGAGGATCAAGGTTAACCCATTTACGAACTGAGAGATTAATAGAGCCGATGGAGAAGGATTTAATAACTATCAAATCATCAAGAGCCTTGGAGTTAGGGCATTTGATCACTACATCACCGTTGGAACAAGCATTCACTGCCCAAGTCCAGTCAGGAATATTACAAGACTTGCACAGAAAGGAATCAAGAGAGTAATTGGAGATGGATCCTCTAGTGAACGAGGCGCCCCCAAACAATCCATTTGGTGCATTTTGGCAGCGATCTCCGGAGTAGGCACATAAAAGAGGGCCACTTGAGCCTTAGTAACCACGGTCGGCGGTGGAAAGGTGGAAGAGAGGGGTTGAACATAGGGGAGGTTGGGAGCTGTGACAGCCAGTTGCCGGGCTGGGGGAATAGTCAGCAGGGGTGCAGGGGGAGCAACAAAGAGCTGAGAAGTAGGGGGAGTAGGGAGGAGGGGTGACTAAACAGCTAATTTGGGATGCTTGGCCTTATTGACATGGATATCGGCCAGCTTCGCTTGAAGAGAGGCAAAATCTAGAGCGCTCAGAACTTGATCGGAGATAGGCACCCCAATAGAGAGGCCAAGAAGTTGTTGCAGGGAGAAACACCTATTACGCGAATGCCCTAATTTGAGGCAGAAAAGGCATTTCATTTTGAAGGAACAGAATGATTTGAGATGACTAGGTTGAAGGCAGCGAAAGCAACGAGGATGAGGGGAGGGTTTAGAAAGGGAAGACAGAGAAGTTGGAGAGTCGGAGGAGAAAACTTGGTGGTTAAGAGAAGAAAGGGAGAGCCCTAGAGGATTCGGAGATCCGGGCCGCAAGGGGCCTAATGGGCCACTTTTTCTATATATATATTTCTTTTTAACAACTTCAACCCATGAGAGGCCCATGAAGAAAGAAACGGCCCAACACAATGGAACGAGAGCAAAGGGGAGAGAGAACGGGAGAGGGGAAACACTTACTGTAGAGATCGAATAAAAAAACTGAGAAAAGTCAAAATAAAACCCAAAAAAATAGCAAAAATGAAAGGAAAGATAAGGCTAAAACTCAAAGAAAAAATTAGGGTATAAGTGGGGAAACACAAGGGAGATGAAGAAACCACCAAAGAAAATATCGCAATCGAAAAACAGAAGAGAGACCGAAAACGGTGGAGAAGTAGGGAAAGAAATGAAGGGAAGTAGAGAAAAGAATAACAAGAACTATCACCGAGAAGGGGTAAAATTTGTAGCCAAAATTGGCGAAAAACACCGCTCTGAGCAGGAGCGTAACAAGAAAACAATGAAATAAAGTGCCTAAAGAGAAGCGGCAAAACCGAACACAAAAGAAGCCACAATACTGAGAAAAATATGAAAATAGAAGGCTTAAGGAGGCCGAACTCACAACGCTAAGGGTGGAAATCAGCGTGTAGGGCAAAGCAATGAAGACCCAGCAGCCGAAACACGACGCCTGGGGCTGAACGCGGCCAGATCTGAGCTGCGGTACCACTCTAATGAACGGAATTCCCTCACCGACAACAACACGACTCAAAGGCGGAGCCAAAAGCTAGGGAGGAGGCTACCCGCTACAGAGCCAAACCAGGGAGGGAAAGGGGAAGAAGAGGGGAGGTACAGCGGCTGGAGAAGTAGAGAAAGGCGATGAAGGGGAGCGTGGTGACAGTAAACAGAGGGGCGAGGAGCCTAAGGGACAGCGTTAGCCAGATGAGGGAGGAGGGGGCCCTAAAGCTGGAAAGGGCCCAAAAAAGGAAAAAATGTATAGAGGTGGGTAGAGGCAAAAAGGAGATGGGTGTGTAGAGGGTGGAGAGAAAAGGATCTTTAACGAAGGGGGTACACTGAAAAAGGGAAGGGCTTGGCCGGATCTAGAGGTAGAAGAAAGGGGGAGATAATATGCTACTAAATTTAACATAGAAATAACTTGATTATGTATTTTTTTTAAAGTACCTTTATATATATGTGAAGCCCATAATCCATAATGAAGATGAAAACATATAGTAGGCTCTCAGAGCATCAAGCCCATAATCCATAATGAAGATGAAAACATATAGTAGGCATCTGTAGTCGTTGTGAAACCCCTATTTCTGTCTATACATATTTTTTATGTGTTTCTGTATTTCAATTCCTTATAAATTCTTTTCCGATCTCAAATTTGTTTTTATATATCTTGTACTTTCTATTAAAGTCAATTCTAAACATCAATTGTATTTATAGTTACTAGTATTATACACGTGCGTTGCATGTGGGGAAAATGGGGAGGGAAAATGAAAAGGACAAAAAAAAAATCTACCAGCAGGTGCGTTGCACGTGCTATGCACGTGGGGAAAATGGGGAGGGGAATGAAAATGGCAAAAAAAAAAATCTACCAACACGTGCGCTGCACGGGTTGACAAAATGACACAATGACCAATGACACTAAGCCCTTCTCCCATTATAATATTAGAGATTTTCAAACGATTATATACTTTAATTGTAGAAATTTTATTCTTTTCTTATTTTAATTATTTATAACCCAGACCAGGTCTATTGTTATTATTTGATTATTTTAATTAATTTGAAAATATTCGATAAAATATTATTTGATTTATTAATTTTGAATTTAAGTCCAATCTTTTATCCCTTCTATAATTATTTATTTTAATTTGTGAAGCCCAAATCTAAAGCGTCTATTAATCCAAGCCCACACCTTTTTAACCCTAAACAAATCACATTGGATTCTGACACAAAACCCATTAAAACCCACTACCCAAACCCAACCAGATATCCTTCATCTCCATAACTGGTCTCCACTATCTCATTATTCCCCCCTGATTTGATCTCGTGACCTCACACCCACACTATCTCAACTAAACCCCTAATCAATACCCACTATAATATTAATATATTATTATAAAATCCCCCACACTCTCCCTCTCTCCCCTACAACCCCTTCTCTCTCCCCGACTCTCTCTCTCTCTCTTTCTCTTTGTTTCTCCCTCTCCTCTGTTTTACCCAACAGAACAGAGCCCTATCGCCATCATCCTCCGAGCACTCAACGACTGCGACCCCTCGCCTTCCACCTCGTCGCCACCTCTCCTCCTCACCCCCGCCAGTGCTGCCAATTCGGACCCCCACCTCGCGAGCCTCTGCCTTCTCCAGCCCGTCGAGCACCACCGCACCCATTACCACCTTCCTCGTCGAGCCACATCATCTCCATTAACACCACACCGCAAGCTTCCACCTCGTCGTCGTCTTCAACCTCTCGACCTGCACCCATCGACCACCACTCGAGCCACTGTCGACCTCTAGTTCTCCTCGCCATCTCATCTCCATCGCCTGCACCCATCGTCCCTTCGCCGTCAGCCTTCAACCATTGCACTCTGACTCCTCATCGCCATCGACTACCATCCCGCTGCTCACCCTCGTCGCCGCAGTACCCCCTCACAACCCCCCCTCGTTCTCTTCTTCACATCGCCTCCTTCGTCGCCAGCACCATTTTGAACCCATCGCCAGCCCCGACCATCCGTCGCCCTCGCCTCCTCGCGAGCGCGCCTGACCCCCGCAACCACCCTGCCTTGCACCTCTGTCGATCCCTCGCTCGAAGCACCCTGCCTCCGTCGATCACCGACTGCTGCAACCCATTGCCGCCATTGCTGCTGTCCTCACTCTCTGCCTCCGTGCACCGCCGAAATCCATCCACCGTCGCTCCTACTCCTCGACCACCCTTGCACCTTCACCGACTACTGCAGCCAACACCGTCGACCCACCGCTATCGGCTGTCGTTGCTGTCGTTATTGTGGCTGTGCTCTCTGTTGTGGTTGTGCTCTCACTATTTGCTGTGCCGCTCGCTGTTGTTGCGGTGCACGTTGGTTGCACGTGTGTTCACCGTATCCGTTGTTTGCATGTGTTACCGTCGAGACTCTCGTCCCGTTATTCTTTTACGTTCGAAGTCATCATCTAACAGACAAGCGTCTCTTGAACTCATTTTATTGTTATAGTTCAAGAAAACACTCTTTGAAATCCGGCAAGTAATAATCGAATTGAATAATGCATCTAGTTGAATTTCATTATTGATTCGTGGTTGTTTATAATACCATGATATTGATTCATAGTCGTCTTATCGTGCCATTGTTACTGATATAAAACTTGAACCGTTAATTTAATGTATTATGGAACATTTAACCTTGCTACCCTGTCAATTGCTTGACTTCGTACTGATATCGAAACTTAAATCCTTGTTCATAGAAATTGTAATACACTGTATTAATGCTACCGTTCTCATCGATTGTACCCATTGCATAATTTTTTATACCACCTTTCTCATTGATCGTATTGATTGCATGTTCATAATTGATCGTAATAAAATGATAACAAGCTGGGGTAATAAGGGAACAACTAATTAGTAGTGGATAATATAGGAGAGTGTACTCGGAAGGGGATCCGTGTTTCCCGTATTGATATGTTATTGTTCTATCGATTGATCGCGATTGCTGACTACAGTATCCCAATTTATCATGTATTGTATCGTGTGTTGTTTATTGTTATTGCAAGACCTAAGTACATGAATCTGTAGAATTCATTACTATAGTCTAAACGTTCACTTGATTGTATGCCCCCGAACATGTGGTACGTGACACAGGATTGCGTGCATTAGTTAGGATTAATAAAAGATTAATAAACCTAGAGATTGACATTGAACATCGATTATTGATTTATTGTTATTGATTATTGGTCGTCAATTATTGATTATTGACTATCGTTTATCGATCATTGATTGTCGAATATCAATTACTGATTATTGACTATTATTTATCGACCATCGTACCATTGATTATTGACTGTTGATTTTGTTATCATTTATCATTTATTGACTCTGATATCATTCTAATTTTTTTTCTTATTATATAGTCCATTATTTCTTACACTGCTTACTACTATTTGTCGCCTGAAGCTTGCTCTAACAGGTACTCTCCATCTTTCTTTTGAGTTGTTGTTTTTACAGGTACAAATGATGAGATACTAAAGCACTCGACGTACTTTTATTGCATTGCATATTCTCTGGCTATTTGGTAAGTTTTTGTATCTCAGATATTGGTTATTGCATTATATTCTTGTTCCTGTGATTATTATTGTGTTGTTGAGCTTACTGGCATTGTATAGCTTATGGATTCGTTGGGCCTAAGTTACGTGTATGTGTTCCCGTATAATGGGAAGCGGGGCGTGACACGTTGGCTATTTTCCCAAATTTTATAAAATTTGGGGGGGAAATCGCGCAGGTGTTAGCCAAATACCCAAATTTTGGGTTGGAGAGAAACACTAGTCGGCTATATTTGGGAGACGAAATGAGAATTTGCAAAATATAGCTGACGAAAGATTATATTTCGTCCGATAAAAATAATATAGCTGACGAAAGATGACCTTTTGTTGCTTCTATTTTTTAAAAATCTATTGGACGGGAAATGATTTCCTGTCTGGTCAGTTTATAAAAAAATTGATCGGCTGGGAAATGGTTTTCCGTCTGTGGAAAAAAAATCTCGTACGGGAGAGGAAGTCCCGTTTGTTCTCATTTCTTTCTATAAAAAAAATTCTACAGAAATAGGTCTATGGAAATTATTATGTGTATATATTAGGCTTTAATTTAGATTTAATTAAGATTTAATTAAGATTTAAGATTTATTTATTAAGATTCTTAATTCAAAAATTCTCTTGAACGGGAAACGATCTGCCCTCCGATGCTTTTTAAATTTTAAAAATAAAAACAAATCTGTACGACAAAAAATCATTTTTCTTCCAAAAAAAAAAATTCCAAAAAAAATAAAATAAATTTTCGCTTTAAACAACTACAACTATAACCCAATTTTTTTTATTTTCAAATGCCAAATATCCAAATTTTAGTATCAAACGAATACATATACTCTCAAAGAAGTCATTTTCAAATCTAAAACTACTAAACTATGCATACTTGCCTCGAATTTCTTTTTAAAGTATATTTGCCCTCAAAATCTTCTGTTTGCCAGTTTGCCTTGTCTATTCGATCATTGCGAAACGGTTACGCAAACAAGACACCTATCATGGTTCATTATGGGTCGAGCTTTCCAGATGTACACAGCAAATTGAGACAAATAGTTTCATGTCAGCAAATTTTTTACCAAACTATCCCACTTTTTGTAAGTATATACCAAACTGTCCCAGTTTGAAATTTAAATACCAAAAAGTCTGTCGTTGACTGAGATAGCGCGCCTGGTAAAAATCTGCGCGCTATCTCAGTCAACGTGTGTTTGGGGCCACTACTTTTCCCCTCAAGTAAGAGTGTACGAAAAAATTCTCAAGTATAGACTAGCTGACTCCGTTAGCGCGCTCATTTAAACCAGACGCGCTAACTGAGATAGCGAGTGTTGCACTACTTTTCCCCTCAAGTAAGAGTGCGGAAAAATTCTCAAGTATAGACTCGCTAACTCCGTTAGCGCGCCCAATTAAACCAGGCGCGCTAACTGAGATAGTGAGTGTCGATTGGGATTTCACTTAAATCACACTCGCTGTCGCACTCTCATCACACTTCTTCTCTTTCCCAAAACGCGCTCACGCTATCTGAAACCCAACCCCCAAACCCTAGCCCCCGAATTCGACCTCTCCTCAACCCAATCTCTCGAAATTTTTTCCTAAATCTCTTCATCACTCACAATACTCTCACCTCAACCAATAATTTTCCCAAATTTCGGTGAACCCATAAACCATTTCCCCCAATTTTCGGAAGGAGAGGATTGGTTTGGTAGCTAGTGGAATAGTCGACTTCGTCCTTCAACCCAACAATCGTGTGTATGTGTTCTTAACTTATGCTACATAATTTTCGGTGATTTTGGATCTAGGGTTGGATTTGCAATTTTGGGTAATTTTGGTATGCTCATAAATTAATCTACGTTAGGTTATATACTAAATGTGTATGATTTCTTATTTAGTAAAAGAGTATAATGGATTGATTGTAAGCTACATTTTGGCTAATATATTTTGATTTAGGATTTATTAAAACGTGCAACACACGTGATAAATTTTGGTTGTGTAACTAACCAAAATTAAACCAATATTAACTTAATCTATGTCGTACTAATTGAGTTTGTTCAAATTAACCTATAGTTCATAATGCATGAGTGGGATATGCGTTGATAGTAACATTGTGATATTATTCGATAGACCGAAATATTGTGAAGAACATTGTATATAGACCGATTTATGATTTTAGTTTCGTGCCCATGTGACATTGTGAGTAATATTGTTTTATATTGAATTTTTTGTACTTAGATATTGTTAATTGTATAATTATTTTCTATCGATTTTACAGTAAGTTGATAGTATATATAATTAAACATGTAGGATTCTAATTTGATATTACATATGACACAAACACGAGGTATACCCGAAGAAGGGAGTAGTAGTAGACCTCCTACAAACCGGAAAGGGTCACGGACATGTTATGGACATCCTCCCAAAAAATCTAGCCGTGGTGGGCAAAGACGTAGCAATGTAAGATGATTTGATATTTATTTCATATGTTTTATTTTAAATCAATAAAATTATAAATTTTTATATTGATTTTTAATTTTTTGGTGTAGGATGGGGCTGGTCCGTCTTCTTCGCCAAATCAAATGGGCCCGTCTTCTCCTCCAAATCAACCGGGCCTTTCTTCTCCACCAAGTGAGCCCGACCCATCTTGTAACACCCCGAATTTCAAATAAGGACAAACTCGGGATTTCACAGGATCTTTACTTCACTTCGTACAATTTTACAAGGAATTTAAAACTTTTTATTCACAATACATCAGAGTTCAATTACAACTTGGTTTTGCACAGCGGAAGAATGAAATTTACAATAAAACGTTTACAACATCTTTAAAATAAAACAGCATCAGCATATCCACTTTATAGCTCCATGAATAGTCCTTTACCTGCATGTTAATCTGTGGGCACGTCAGTTACTTACAACTGACGAAATGTTATACACGGCTATCCTCTCTATGCCGGGAATTGTATAACGATCTCATACTTTAACAAATCACAAACAAAGATTGAATGAACAAGTAAAGTGTCAAAGGTGATTATTCTAAACATAAGTGTATGTCATGCCTTAATGCCTAATGCACACAATTCTACACTAGGATGACACTAATGCACACTTGTTCAGATTCTATGCATCCCATACTACATAGGTCTGAGGGCAAGCGCCTACGTACTCCACATTAAAGGGTTCGATCCCTCGCCATGAGACTACCCAGTAATAAAACAAGTTTTAGAGTTATTTCACAGATACGGATCTCAGCCTCCCTGGCTAGCCTCCCTGGCTTATATTAACAGATCCCAGCCTCCCTGGCTATTATATCGTGATGATAATCCCGTAAATGTCCTTCTAGCCCCAGTATATACATATTCTTTGGAGTATGGTAAACATCCGTCGACTACCCTAAGTCCCGGATAAAATACAGTCCATCTCCTATGGGGCAACCACAGTCCACCAACTAGGTCTATAGCCACGGAGATCCACCGCCGACTATATAGAAGCACCCATTTACGTTTGCACAAGTCCATTACATCTTCACTTAAGTGCCTAATTATTTTTAGTTCAAGACATGAATATGTTATCACCCTAGAATCAGTTTTACCTCATACCGGATTTGTTCACAAAAATACGAGATCGCCCAACGGCATTATCTCGAAATCAAGTCTCAAAATCTTTCTTTCAAAATTACCGGTAACAGAGGTCTTACTAATTCTAAATCATAAATCTTTCATGTCCAAGAAACATGGGTACACATACCCCTTTAATAATCATGTCTTAACCTATTATATTCATGTCCATAATTTGTTCTATGTCTCATTTGAACACTATTCATAATAATAGTTCTTTTTCATGACTCCATTTCATTCAACAGAAATTTATCCCTTTCACAAACATGATTTTATCACTTGCAATCTCATTTGAAATTTAAATAATCAAGTATGCAATACAAATGAATAATCCCATCAAATACAATTAATTTACAAATCTACATTTTACTTTTCTTCTAATGATGCAAATCATGTTCTTCAACGATTTAGTTTTGGAAGACAAATCTCATTCTATCTCAAAGTCACTTTTATTATCTCCAATATACATGAAAATCTTTAAAACTATTTTCTATAAATTCTCTTTCTCTTTAATGAAAATAAAAGATCCTTATGCTATTTGAAGTAACTGCTTCTTTCTAAGTAAATATTTACAAATATCTATATTCTCTACTTACTTTACTTATATTCATTTTATCTCTACTATTATAATGGGAAAGGGCCTTAGTGTCAGCGACTGTCATTTTGAAGACAGCACGTGCAGCGCACGTGTTTGACAAAATGACCCACTTGGTAAATATTTTCGGTAATGGGCCAGTTTGGTAAATATTTTTGGCAGTGGATCAGATCGGAAATTGTTTTCTTTTGGGTTATGGCCTAACTTTGGTAAATATTTTCGAAAGTATACCAGCTTGACTAATGAAGGGAAGAGCACCACTTCTAGATCCAATGATTCCTAGCTCCTAGTAAGGCTTCTCCTCCTAGCAATAGCTCCAAGCAAGAGATCCTCCAAGCACAATAACTCTCTTTCTTTTTCTTACACTCTTTTCTTTCTCTTTTTTTTTTCTCTTGTTTATTTTATTTTTGGTGTGAAAAAGAATGAGAAATGGGTTGCTATTTATAGGACAATGCTAGGGACTATATTGCAAAATCTCCCACCTAATAACTTCTCATTTTAATTCTCTTTTTAATTCTCACCTCTTCATATTTTTAACTCCTAAAACTCCCAACCTCTCATCTCCCCACTCTCCATGAACTTAACCACTCCATTAATCCCCTCCCTTAGCCCACAAAATGGTCCAAATACATTTGTGTGTGCATGCATACATGCACAAACAAATATGAACACATTTTTATAACTCAAAAATGTGTACTAATATTGTAACTTGTCATGTATAACTTAACTTGTGATTTTAATAATGGGCTTGCTACATGGGCTCATTTCTAATTAATTAGTTTGATTATCTAGTGGGCTTGCTACATGGGCTCATTTCTAATTAATTAGTTTGATTATCTAGTGGGCTTGCTACATGGGCTCATTTTATTCAACTAATTTAATTATCCTAGTGGGCTCTCTTTTTAATTAGTCTATTGGGCTAGAATTTAACTTTAAGTCCATGGATCAAAAGAAAGGCTAAATAAAACTAATGCATGCTAAAAATAGTAAAATGAGAGTAGCAAAATGAGAATAAAAATTTGCACGTGCACCATACGTGCAAAAATTGAAAAATGCATTTTAATCAAAACAAGGGGAAAATAAATTTTCGTTTTATAAAATAGATTTAAATACAGAAGAATAAATAATTTAAACCTACAGAAAATATTATACATAGTGGTGGAAACACGTGCATCAAAACACGTAAATCCCAGGGATTGAAATATTATATTTTAGTTGACTGAAATCAATACGGAAAATGTACAAATAGTACGAATCCAAAATATGTAATGAAATACATTACAAAATATACGTGCGTAACACCCAGGGGCAAAATTGTAATTTCCAATTTTGCGGGGTGTTACACTCTCCCCCCCTTAGAGTAGTTCCGTCCCCGGAACTCGCTAGGGTAAATATTGTATTATGTACATGCCAAAGAAAATATCATTATTGTATTTAGAAAACTGCAACTTTAAGAAAAATAAAGGTAGTATATACAACAAGGAAAACAAGACAAACTCTTTATAAGAAGACTATGAATATTAAGATGTTACAAGACGGAACAAGAAAATTAGGAAAATGGCATAAGAACTGAAATGTGATAGGAGATAGAATAGTTTGAGAGAAATTTTCGTACAAAAATAATGTTAGGTAAGCTATTAGATAAAAGGGTAAAGTCAATCATGTCGTTAATTTCGAAATAGTTCGGAAAACAATGTGGTGAAGAAAACATGGTCAATAGGAAATTTAGAAAAAAAATTTATCAATGTAATAAACTGTAGAAAATCCGCAAAATTAGCAATTTAAAACATGACCATTGAATAAGATTTTGGAAAAATAAATGGGAATAAGACTTTGTTGAAAACATAAAATGACTTTGTATATCAATTAATAAAATAGTTTGTAAGGGAACTATAATAATTATACACAATAAAAGGTATACGTCGAAATACTTTTGAATATACAAAATTTTGTAGTGATGAAAATAATTTATAACATTAAGACAAAATAGTGTAAAGCACATACACGAGATGAAAACACAATTGAAAACAATAATTATATAGTATAGTAATTTAGGACAATAGACATAAACAAAAGTATTAAGGTAATTAGATGAGGGTAAAATGATATGTATACTATTAAAATATATGACATATATAGAAATCATTGGAAAAATATAGGTAATTACTAAGAGTGTAAAGACAGTTAAAATTTGAGAAAAGATAATGTATAAATAGTGTGTATATGCATTATATTAAAGAAACATAAAACTATAAAAGTAATGAATAGTGATTAATAGAAAAATGAATTTATCAAAACAAATATGCAATAATAGTACCGAATGTAAACAAATAAAACAATAGTAGGTCGCATTTATATAGGTAGAAAATTTCAATCTTGTTAAAAACATATAGGATAAGATACTATAGTTTCATACAAATCAAAATCATATAAAATGAGAGCACATAAGAAAATTTCATAAGAAAAATCCAAAATAATAAATGAAGAAAATAATTGTTGAAATATTAATTTAATAAACGGCAACTTGACAAAATACGTAAAGTAAGAGTAGATATAAACGGGTAATCTTAAAGTGACATAAATACATGAAAGACAAAATTTTAAGTTTGAAAAATATGTTTAAAATATCAAGACTAAGGAAGATAGACAAATAATAAATATTCAAATGATTTAATAACATAAGAAAATATTTATTTGAAAAAAAAAAAAATATATGGAGAAAGTAGCATGATAAAAATCTACAAAATAATTTGAGAGGAAAGTGTGTAAGGTATCATGAATAACGGTCCAAGCTACCACGCTTCCACTGCGCCACTCTGATATCCAGGGGAAAATGTGCTCGCATACACTCTCATATTAATGTATACGAGGAGAACATCATGAATGAAATTGAATGCAAGTTCAATAACAACTTCATTCACGACTCCAGTCATCCAAAAGAAAGAGAAAACATCAGTGTATAGAGCAACACAAATGTAAATCACTTACATTTAAATCTCTATAGACTGAAACTCACACTCTAGTGTCTACAGGAATAATATTGTAACTACTCAATAAGGTGTCACGGGTTCTAGACTATAGTTAATGATCTTACTACTCTTCCTAAACAAATTTTTTTTTTTGTCTATCAAGTTCTGATTTACTTGGGTTAGCCGTAAGAGTCGGTTCCCAGCTAGCGGTGGTCCGAAGACGCTTAAATACCGTGTCGCTTAGGGTTGTTTACACCCGGTTGACAGAAGGACTCTTTTGGTTTGTTCCCAAATTTATCGTCACTTTTTATCATTCCTTATAAACTTGTACTACTTGTGAAGCATGCTCTGATACCATCTGTAACACCCCGAATTTCAAATAAGGACAAACTCGGGATTTCACAGGATCTTTACTTCACTTCGTACAATTTTACAAGGAATTTAAAACTTTTTATTCACAATACATCAGAGTTCAATTACAACTTGGTTTTGCACAGCGGAAGAATGAAATTTACAATAAAACGTTTACAACATCTTTAAAATAAAACAGCATCAGCATATCCACTTTATAGCTCCATGAATAGTCCTTTACCTGCATGTTAATCTGTGGGCACGTCAGTTACTTACAACTGACGAAATGTTATACACGGCTATCCTCTCTATGCCGGGAATTGTATAACGATCTCATACTTTAACAAATCACAAACAAAGATTGAATGAACAAGTAAAGTGTCAAAGGTGATTATTCTAAACATAAGTGTATGTCATGCCTTAATGCCTAATGCACACAATTCTACACTAGGATGACACTAATGCACACTTGTTCAGATTCTATGCATCCCATACTACATAGGTCTGAGGGCAAGCGCCTACGTACTCCACATTAAAGGGTTCGATCCCTCGCCATGAGACTACCCAGTAATAAAACAAGTTTTAGAGTTATTTCACAGATACGGATCTCAGCCTCCCTGGCTAGCCTCCCTGGCTTATATTAACAGATCCCAGCCTCCCTGGCTATTATATCGTGATGATAATCCCGTAAATGTCCTTCTAGCCCCAGTATATACATATTCTTTGGAGTATGGTAAACATCCGTCGACTACCCTAAGTCCCGGATAAAATACAGTCCATCTCCTATGGGGCAACCACAGTCCACCAACTAGGTCTATAGCCACGGAGATCCACCGCCGACTATATAGAAGCACCCATTTACGTTTGCACAAGTCCATTACATCTTCACTTAAGTGCCTAATTATTTTTAGTTCAAGACATGAATATGTTATCACCCTAGAATCAGTTTTACCTCATACCGGATTTGTTCACAAAAATACGAGATCGCCCAACGGCATTATCTCGAAATCAAGTCTCAAAATCTTTCTTTCAAAATTACCGGTAACAGAGGTCTTACTAATTCTAAATCATAAATCTTTCATGTCCAAGAAACATGGGTACACATACCCCTTTAATAATCATGTCTTAACCTATTATATTCATGTCCATAATTTGTTCTATGTCTCATTTGAACACTATTCATAATAATAGTTCTTTTTCATGACTCCATTTCATTCAACAGAAATTTATCCCTTTCACAAACATGATTTTATCACTTGCAATCTCATTTGAAATTTAAATAATCAAGTATGCAATACAAATGAATAATCCCATCAAATACAATTAATTTACAAATCTACATTTTACTTTTCTTCTAATGATGCAAATCATGTTCTTCAACGATTTAGTTTTGGAAGACAAATCTCATTCTATCTCAAAGTCACTTTTATTATCTCCAATATACATGAAAATCTTTAAAACTATTTTCTATAAATTCTCTTTCTCTTTAATGAAAATAAAAGATCCTTATGCTATTTGAAGTAACTGCTTCTTTCTAAGTAAATATTTACAAATATCTATATTCTCTACTTACTTTACTTATATTCATTTTATCTCTACTATTATAATGGGAAAGGGCCTTAGTGTCAGCGACTGTCATTTTGAAGACAGCACGTGCAGCGCACGTGTTTGACAAAATGACCCACTTGGTAAATATTTTCGGTAATGGGCCAGTTTGGTAAATATTTTTGGCAGTGGATCAGATCGGAAATTGTTTTCTTTTGGGTTATGGCCTAACTTTGGTAAATATTTTCGAAAGTATACCAGCTTGACTAATGAAGGGAAGAGCACCACTTCTAGATCCAATGATTCCTAGCTCCTAGTAAGGCTTCTCCTCCTAGCAATAGCTCCAAGCAAGAGATCCTCCAAGCACAATAACTCTCTTTCTTTTTCTTACACTCTTTTCTTTCTCTTTTTTTTTTCTCTTGTTTATTTTATTTTTGGTGTGAAAAAGAATGAGAAATGGGTTGCTATTTATAGGACAATGCTAGGGACTATATTGCAAAATCTCCCACCTAATAACTTCTCATTTTAATTCTCTTTTTAATTCTCACCTCTTCATATTTTTAACTCCTAAAACTCCCAACCTCTCATCTCCCCACTCTCCATGAACTTAACCACTCCATTAATCCCCTCCCTTAGCCCACAAAATGGTCCAAATACATTTGTGTGTGCATGCATACATGCACAAACAAATATGAACACATTTTTATAACTCAAAAATGTGTACTAATATTGTAACTTGTCATGTATAACTTAACTTGTGATTTTAATAATGGGCTTGCTACATGGGCTCATTTCTAATTAATTAGTTTGATTATCTAGTGGGCTTGCTACATGGGCTCATTTCTAATTAATTAGTTTGATTATCTAGTGGGCTTGCTACATGGGCTCATTTTATTCAACTAATTTAATTATCCTAGTGGGCTCTCTTTTTAATTAGTCTATTGGGCTAGAATTTAACTTTAAGTCCATGGATCAAAAGAAAGGCTAAATAAAACTAATGCATGCTAAAAATAGTAAAATGAGAGTAGCAAAATGAGAATAAAAATTTGCACGTGCACCATACGTGCAAAAATTGAAAAATGCATTTTAATCAAAACAAGGGGAAAATAAATTTTCGTTTTATAAAATAGATTTAAATACAGAAGAATAAATAATTTAAACCTACAGAAAATATTATACATAGTGGTGGAAACACGTGCATCAAAACACGTAAATCCCAGGGATTGAAATATTATATTTTAGTTGACTGAAATCAATACGGAAAATGTACAAATAGTACGAATCCAAAATATGTAATGAAATACATTACAAAATATACGTGCGTAACACCCAGGGGCAAAATTGTAATTTCCAATTTTGCGGGGTGTTACACATCTTCTTCATCATATGTTCCACCGGTGGTTGCCGGTCCGATGGACCCAAGGCTATTGAATTTACAAGGGGAGCATCGCTCTAAAGCCGTGTGGGAGGGGAAGTCTTCGGAGTATACTTTTCAGGGGCACGACACATTAGACATGCATCACCGTATACACGAGTTATTACATAACTGTGGGTTATACGACATCGGGTTGATGAGCTCTATTAAGGCCGATCGACCCTTACTAATCGCCCTTCTCGAGAGATGGCGTCCCGAGACTCATAGTTTCACTTGTCGGTCGGCGAGATGACTGTGACATTGTAAGATGTCGCTGTAATAACATGTTTTCCAATCGATTGACAGGCCGTAATTGGCACAATGGATTTTGAACCAGAGTTTATTATCCCTGAATATCTCGGAGTAGAGGCGGATCATACAGCTCTTGTAGGTAAATCTCTGAGATTGAAATGGCTTAAGAACACATTCTCCAATACGTTAACTAATGTTTCGAGTGAGTTCCAAGTACATTGTTACTACCGGACTTACATGATGACATTGTTTGGAGGTGTGATGTTCCCAAATTCCTCCGGAGATTCTGTGCATTTAATGTGCTTACCTCTAATCGCCGATCTTGGAAGAGTTAGGGTGTATAGTTGGGAAAGTGCTGCATTGGCTATATTGTATAGAGCTTTGTGCAACTGCTCTCTCGGTGCAAAGTAGATGAACGGACCAATGTTGATGCTACAAGTCTGGAGTTGGGAACGATTACACCTTGGCAAACCCGTTATTGCTAAGCAATCACCAAAGTGAGCGAATCTTCTCGAAGACCAGAACATGAGACCGCTACAAGGTGTGTATTAGTCGGGTTCACTGACATGGAAGGCTAGACCTACTAGATGCCTTACATATTAACGGGACGAGCTTGATAACTTGGCAGATGATTGTGTTTAGTGGCAACCATATACCGAGGCACGTTTAACGAGACTGCCTCTCATTTGTACCTCGAATCTTCAACCATAATTGACAAAAGCACCTCTAATCCACTTTGGTATAGCTGATGGTTATTTTCCAGATAGAGTACTCCGTCAGTTTGGGTTGCTTCAAAATATTTCGGTCCATCAACCGTACAATGCCGAACTACATAGTGTAACCGGTATGGGTCGACAAGCAGCTCACTATTGGCTTCCTTGTCTGCACGCACACGTGGATATTTGGAACAATCAACGTCTCGATCACGTAATTGCCAATATTCCACCGTTCGATGTGTCTTTGCATGTCCCTTATATGATGTGGTATAGGAGAATGAATTGTCTTTATATATTTCTCTGACAAGCCAACTTTCAGCAGGTGTCCAAGTACTGACACAGAGACGAGCCACCGATCCAGCAGACACATATTCCGTTCATCTACCAATGTTCCAACCGAAGACACAATTGATTCAGAGTCTTGTAAGTTTTATGTCAAGCCAAAGAATGCGCGAAAGTATTAAAGAGTAATGTAGCTGAACCATTAAAGGTATTCGCACAGAAAATGGTTGGGTCATGTCGAGCACAAGCGGATCTTGTCGATGAAGGAAATAGATTGGATTCGATATTGTCCGGTCCCGTGCACCAAATAGGTCATCGAAAGACAACGGCTTCTAAACCAAGATATCGTGAACGTCCATTGTTACAAGAAGAAGGATAACAAAGAATAAGGGAGCCGCATGTTGATGACATACAAGAAGAAGAAGAAGAAGAAGAAGACGAGGATAACATTCCCCTCTCCGGCTTAACTCAGGCAAGCCCAAAGCGTTCAAAACGGGCAAGGAAACGCCCAAATTTTTTCACCCCTTTGTAGGTAAATTTCTTGTTTTGTTATGTTTGATTGTAGTATTGAAGTTGTTGAAGTTGTTATCGAAGTTGCACTAGTTGTTGTTATTGAAGTTGTAATAGTACTTGTTATTGAAGTTCTTGTTTTGTTGTAGTTGGGTTTTGGTTGATGTTATTGAACTTATATATTTGTTGCAGTTGGGCGAGTGTTGATGTTTGTTGTGTAAGTTTTATTTATTTTGATGTTTGTGTGGCTGCGTTTGTGATTTTTTGAGAATGTCATGTGTGTACAACTACAATACATTGGTTTGAGATTTTGAGAATGTCTTGATGTGAAATCCGATGTTGAGATGTGAATTCAATTCTAGGTTTGAGATTGTTTGAGAATGTGATGTGTGTACAAAGAGGCTTTGAGAATGTTTGAGAATGTTTGAGAATGAGATGATTGTGTATACAGGGATGGGCTTTGGTAGTTCACAAACATTTTGTGAATATACCAAGGGTCGTTATCTCAGATAGTGACCCTAGATCAATCAGGGTCGCTAACTGAGTTAGCAATTGTGGTTATCCCCAATTATCCAGATACTTTCAAGTCTCTGGAAGTTAGAAATTACTCTCATTTATATTAATATTTACATATTCATCTTCTGCTTCCTCATCTTTATTTTGTAAACCCTCTTCAAGTTCATCGTCTGTTTCTTCGTTTTCTTCTTCATTATTGAATAAATCATTATTAACGGTAGCATTTTCAAATATTTTGAAAACATTGGTATTCCGAACGAAATCATTGACCAAACTTGATTGACGTGGCAACTCAAATCCAGTAGGATCCGGGCTTGTAGTATTTGTAAACGTGTCTTCTTATGAGGACGGTGGGAATGCATGAGATGTTTGAACTGGATTTGAACTGATCTTATGTATCGGCACTTCGCGTGCAGAGCTTGAACTAGGGTTAGCATATGGTTGGGCATTAATAATTTTGGTTTGCTGAATATATAGCTCTAATGCAGACCAACTAAAATTCGGATCAAGTGTTCTACCAATCATGGACTTCAGAGAGTTGTCGTTTCCTACGGGTACAGTCATAAAATATTGACCATCACCTTTTCCCGCTACATAATGTTCTAAAATTTTAAAATTCAATCGTTCTCTATCCCAATTAGTAACCTCATAAACTTTCTCAACTAGTTTTTCCATTGTAATCGTACGGGGTGCCCATATTATTTCAGGATCAACGACACTATAACAACAACCTATTTTTGGGTCACAAATAATTTTACCACCAAAATAAAGCCAAATAGGAATATCGTAACCCATACCTATACATATTTATATAAAAAATAATCATTATCTACTAAACAATATATATGCGATAAAATGATATACAAATCATACCTTCAAATTAATGATCAGAAAAGGTGAGCAATTTTGAGCTTCGAGAAGACGGCTTAGTGAATGGGTTGATAGCAAATCTGCTTTATAAATCCCCAAACAAAGAAATTTTGGGAAATGGTTTTAGGGTTTTGAGAGTGGGAGGAGATATGAATGTGAGAGATGAAGAAGATCCTTTAAGATTTTGTAGAGTTTTTTTGAGTAAGATCTCCAATTGGGATGCTAGGGTTTTGGAGTTGGGTTTCGAAATTGGGAGAGAATGAGAAGAGAGAGATAGAATATGAAGAGAATAGACAACGACAGCGGGTGTGATTTAAGTGAAATTCCAATCAACACTCACTATCTCAGTTAGCGCACCTGGTTTAAATGGGCGCGCTAATGGAGTTAGCGAGTCTATACTTGAGAATTTTTTCGCACTCTTACTTGAGGGGAAAAGTAGTGCGACACTCGCTATCTCAGTTAGCGTGCCTTGTTAAATGGGCGCTCTAATAGAGTTAGCGAGTCTATACTAAATTTTTTCGCACAGTCTTATTTGAGGGAAAAAGTAATGGCCCCTAACACATGCTGGCAGAGATAGCGCGCAGACTTTTACCAGGCGCGCTATCTCAGACAGCGACAATGATTTTTTCGTTACTAACTTTCAAACTGGGACAGTTTGGTATATACTTACAAAAAGTGGTATAGTTTGGTAAAAAATTACATGTTAGCACTGTTTGGCTCTTTTGCTTTAATTGTGACTCAGGCCCTCAGTTTAATTAATTCAACAGTCTTCCTTCTTCTGGACATTCACCAGAATCCATTTTGGATGACTCCTATTTGTCATCTATCCAATATATTATACTAAACCACTTTTATCTATAAGTTTTTCTTTTTTTCTTTTTAAAATTAAAAAAAGGAGAGTAAATATAGGAGACAACTTCC
Organism: Hemerocallis citrina; assembly: GCA_017893485.1. Classification (NCBI taxonomy): domain Eukaryota; kingdom Viridiplantae; phylum Streptophyta; class Magnoliopsida; order Asparagales; family Asphodelaceae; genus Hemerocallis; species Hemerocallis citrina. The sequence continues at coordinate 425,480,811 of CM030359.1, read as the reverse complement.
CACTCATGCTCCATCCAAATTTTGAATTGGAATCATATGCCTTAATCAAATCTAAAAAATCGTACAATAATGTATAGATGCTATCAGATTTATTTTTCAAAAATAGTTTTATTATTTTCTTATTTTTAAAAGTTATGTACAATATTGTACAAAGTTATACTATCTATACAATATATTATGCTAAGACCAATTTTGATTCAAAGACTTTTTATCTCCTTTTTTCTTTTAAAAAAACAAATGTAGGAGGTAACTAGCACTGTCACAAAATCTGAAACACAGAACCAACCAGGCCATGGTATTGGACTGAAATCGACTTGGTCAATTGCTGATATGGTTTGGGTCCTAAAATAGGATCCGTTCATATTTTCAGATCGGGTCTGGGTTCGCAAAAAATAGACCTGACCCGTACTCGGATTTGGTCAACTACGGGTAGGGTCCGGGTCCTAAATAAGACCCCTTCATATTTTCGAGGTGGGTCTGGTTCAGCTCAAAATGGATCCGACCCGGACCCAGACAAAAATAAAACCTTAACATCCTAATTAAACCCAAAGAAAATAGCAAGGAGAGGGGAAGAAGGAGCAAGCCTAACCTCCCTCTCCTGCCCCACACCACCTGCTTGTCATTACCCGAACCCGATGTGTAGCATTTTTTTAACAGAGCTCGAACTCAGTTCTCACGGGTCAGGTCTAGGTCCAATATTTGGACTAATAGAGAAGTAGGTCCGGGTTCGGTAGTACAGGACCCGACTCGACTGACTCGATAACAGTGCTAGATGTAAACCTCACACTTGCTCTTTATCCTTATAAATTTTAAACTAGAATTATATCTATTAATCAAACCTAAAAATATTGCAATATTGTATACATTGTTGTGCGCGGAACACGAACTAATTAACCAATGCGGAATCAAAGAGAGAAACAGCGAAGAAAAACACGGAAAAACAAACCAACACAAGGACACACAGATTTAATGTGGTTCGGCAAAACTCATGCCTACATCCACGGGGCGGTTGGGGTTTCTTCTTCTTCAAATAATCACCAATGGGCGAAAACAAACCCTTACAAAAGATGACGGCTGCAAAACCGAATAGGGGTCTCTAATTTCGTCACTAATTACAAAACCCTAACAAGTGTATTTATAGGGAAACTACTGGGCCTTTTCGAATTGGGCCTTTTCTAGTTCAAAATCCCGTACACAGTCGACTGGTCACCTAAGCAGTCGACTGGTCTTGTTCAGGGCAGTCGACTGCTGCTGCTGTATCCCAAGCCTTTGAAACTTCTCTGGACAGTCGCCTGATCCTCCAACTCAGTTGACTGATATACTGTAACTTTCATTTGCTGCAGATACTCCAAAACCATCTGAACCAGAATCGAGCCATTATCCAACAATCTCCACCTTGGCGAGATCTTCCAAGTATCCAACAATTATCTCCACCTTGGTGAGATCTTCCAAGTAGCCCAAGAAATCTCCAAAAATACTCCAAAACAACTGCTCATCACCAAATGTAACAACAAACCAAACTCCACCTTAGTATGATATCACATACTAGGCAAACAAATAGCGAAGCACCATTCCAACCGCCCATTCAAAATCATCAAACATGCAAAATATTAGCCAGGTTCATGCAATGCTTGAGCTTGGCTGCCCCAACAACTTTGGTCAACATATCAGCAGGATTATCAGCTGTTCCAATCTTCACCAAATGAATATCACCATCCTTTATCAAATCACGCACAAAGTGATAACGAACATCAATATGTTTGGTCCTCGAATGATGAACTTGGTTCTTCGCTAAGTGGATAGCACTCTGACTGTCACAATGTACCTCCACCTTCTCCCGATGAATTCCCAAGCTCTTCAAAAGTCCATGAATCCAAATGGCTTCCTTCATGGCCTCAGCAACTGCCATGTATTCAGCCTCAGTAGTAGACAACGCTACAGTGGACTGCAAATTGGACCTCCAACTTATAGGTGCTCTAGCCATAGTAAACAAATAGCCTGTAGTAGACCGCCTCTTATCTAGATCACATGCATAGTCAGAATCAACATAACCCACCAATAACCTGCTAATATTGTCATCCCTTTCAAACTTCAAACCCACATCTGTGGTGCCACTTATGTACCTCAAAATCCATTTTGCTGCTTGCCAATGCTCTCTGCCTGGATCATACATATATCGACTAACCATACTCACTGCCTGAGAGATGTCTGGTCGAGTACAAACCATGGCATACATCAAACTGCCAACCACACTAGTGTAAGGTACATTAGTCATATACTGTCTCTCTTCATCTGTATTTGGAGACTGAGAAGCACTAATTCTGAAATGAGTGGCTAAGGGTGTACTGACTGGTTTAGTTTTCTCATCTATACCAAACCGTTTCAGCACTTTCAAAAGATATTGCTTCTGTGTCAAACTTACTATGCCCTTTGCTCTGTCTCTAGCTATCTCCATCCCAAGTATCTTTTTGGCTTCACCAAGATCCTTCATCTCGAATTCAGAACTCAGCTGATTCTTCAAATTTTGAATCTCCTTAGCATTTCTAGAGGCAATCAACATGTCATCCACATATAATAACAGATATATGAAAGAACCATCCTGCAATTTTCTGAAATAGACACAATGATCATACTCACTTCTGGAATATCCCTGCACTTTCATAAACTGATCAAACCTCAAATACCACTGCCTTGGAGAAGTCTTCAACCCATAGAGAGACTTCTTCAACCTGCAAACACAATTTTCCTTCCCAGCTGTCTTAAACCTATCTGGTTGCAACATATAAATTTCTTCATCTAGATCCCCATGTAAGAATGCAGTCTTCACATCCATCTGTGTCAATTCAAGATCAAACTGTGCTACCAATGCCAACAAAATCCGAATAGAAGGATGCTTCACGACTGGAGAGAACACTTCATTATAGTCAATTCCTTCCTTTTGAGCATACCCCTTTGCAACTAGTTTAGCCTTGAACCGAACACTGTCTTTTGGACCTTCTTTCTTCGTATACACCCACTTGCAACCGATGGCTTTCTTCCCCTTTGGCAATTGCACTAGATCCCAAGTCTTATTCTTATGAAGAGAGTTCATCTCTTCATCCATAGCAACTTTCCAATCTGCATTTTCAGAACTTCTAGTAGCTTCTTTGAAGTTGGAGGGAACTTCATCATCCACAATGGGAAGAGCAAATGCAACTGTATCTGTAAAACGAGATGGTCGTTTGATATCTCGTCTTTGCCTTCTTGCTGCAATTGATTCTTCGTGCTGGGGAGGGTTAGGAACTTCTTCCTCATCCTCAGTATCAACCACATCATCTTCATTTTGGGCAGGATTTTCAACTGAAAGCTTTTCTAACTCCACCTGTTGGAGAACTCTCCCATTCTGCTGCTGCTGTCGATCACCAGTCGACTGATCCTGTACACCAGTCGACTGTCCCGAGCTTCTGCTGCTCACCTGTTGGAGAACTTTCCCACTATTCTGCTGCTCACCAGTCGACTGTTCTCGACCACCAGTCGACTGTCCCGAGCCTATCATGCTGGTCTCATCAAAGGTCACATCCCTGCTGATTACTAACTTCTTTTGTTCTGGACACCACAACCTGTAACCTTTGACACCAGTACTAAAACCAACAAATATAGCCTTCTTGGCTCTTGCATCAAGTTTAGTTTCAGTTACATGAAAATAAGCAGGACAACCAAATATATGCAAAAAACTATAATCAGATGCAGGTTTACCACTCCATACCTCAATAGGCGTTTTGCCTTCAAGTGCTGCTGATGGTAAACGGTTGACAATGTTGCTTGCATATATAACAGCTTCTGCCCAAAATATCTTCTTCAATCCAGACTGTGCTAACATACATCTCACCTTCTCAAGTAAGGTTCTGTTCATCTTTTCTGCAACTCCATTTTGCTGTGGAGTCTTCCTAACTGTGAAGTGCCTCTGGATCCCTTCATCTTCACACAACTTCAGAAACGGATCATTCTTGTATTCCCCTCCATTATCTGACCTCAAAACCTTAATCTTCCTACCAGTCTGATTTTCAACTTTCTTCTTCCAACCTGTGAACAATGTCAAAACTTCATCTTTGTGCTTCATGGTATATACCCAAACTCGTCTGGAGTAATCATCCACAAATGTAACAAACTAGTGTCTACCACTCACAGAAGGTGTCTGAGTAGGGCCCCAAACATCCGTGTGCACATAATCGAGGATACCCTTTGTCTGATGTACAGCTGTACCAAATTTCACCCTAGTTTGCTTACCTAACACACAATGTTCACAAAATTCCAACTTGCAACCTTTGGCATCTTTAAGCAACCCTTGCTTCACAAGCCCCTGCAAGGCCTTTTCTCCTGCATGCCCGAGTCGCATATGCCACAACCTAGTAGAGTCGGGAACAACCTGTTTAGGCCTTTCAGTTACACTGGCAGCCTGACCCAAATATGTTTTTCCCTGCAAGAAAAACAAGTTCCTTTTCCTTTGCCCTTTCATCACCACGAGTGATCTGCTAGTCACCTTCAGAATGCCACCTTCACTAGCAAATTTCAATCCACTGGCCTCCAAAGCACCAAGTGAAATCAAATTCTTTTTCAAATCTGGAACATACCATACATCTGAAAGCTCCCTAATGAGACCATCGTGCATTAGCAATTCAATTTTCCCGATTCCTACCTTCTTACAAGGCGCATCATTTCCCATCAAAACTACACCACCATCCATATACTCCAAAGAAGTAAAACACTCCTTTTTCCAAGACATATGATAGGAGGCTGCTGTATCAAGAAACCATACTTCTTGATAAAGTGAGGGACTAGAAGCAAGTGCAAAAGAAAAATCCTCGTCACTATCTAAATTATCAACAGTCACATTTGCAGTCGAATTTTCCTTATTTCGTAGCTTTGGACAATCCTTTTTCCAATGCCCCCTTTCATGACAGAAAGCACATTCATCTTTGGCCGGTATTTTCCTGTCCTTTGAAACTCCTCTCGATTTGGAACGAGATTTGTTTCCCCTTTTCCCAGATTTGGACTCAGATCTGGTCTCAGTCCTGCCCCTTACAATCAATGCTTCAGAAGTTTCTCTATCAACCATTTTATCCGTTCTCCTAGTTTCATTATTCAACAAAGCATTTGCAACATCTTCATATTTCACAGTATCCTTTCCATAAATTAAAGTTGTTGCTAAATGATCATAACTTTCGGGTAATGAATTTAACAGAATTAGGGCTTTATCTTCATCTTTAATTTGCTCATCCAAATTTAACAAATCAGCCAATAATTTATTAAATGATTCCACATGAGCATTCATGGACATACCTTCCGTATAGGTGAAGCGAAAAAGTCTCTTCTTCAAATACAGCCGATTCTCCAAACTTTTCCTCATGTATTTGTCTTCGAGTTTCTTCCACAACACCGCAGCAATGGTATCCCTCATCAAATCGTACTTCTGAGCTTTTGCAATAAAGAGCCGAATAGTCCCACACGCAACTCGATTCAACTTCTTCCAATCTGCTTCGGACATATCCTTAGGTTTTTCTTCCTCCAAAGCAACATCCTGTTTTTGTTGAACAAGAACATCCAACACCTCACATTGCCACATCCCGAAATTGTTAGTCCCATCAAATTTTTCCACTTCAAATTTTGCGTTGTGAATCGTTGTTCTGGAAGAACTTGATCCCACAACATCCTTGGTTGCATCTGCATCACCCGCCATCTCCCTCTAGGTCGAACCAACAGCTTTGATACCACTTGTTGTGCGCGGAACACGAACTAATTAACCAATGCGGAATCAAAGAGAGAAACAGCGAAGAAAAACACAGAAAAACAAACCAACACAAGGACACACAGATTTAATGTGGTTCGGCAAAACTCATGCCTACATCCACGGGGCGGTTGGGGTTTCTTCTTCTTCAAATAATCACCAATGGGCGAAAACAAATCCTTACAAAAGATGACGGCTGCAAAACCGAATAGGGGTCTCTAATTTCGTCACTAATTACAAAACCCTAACAAGTGTATTTATAGGGAAACTACTGGGCCTTTTCGAATTGGGCCTTTTCTAGTTCAAAATCCCGTACACAGTCGACTGGTCACCTAAGCAGTCGACTGGTCTTGTTCAGGGCAGTCGACTGGGCAGTCGACTGCTGCTGCTGTATCCCAAGCCTTTGAAACTTCTCTGGACAGTCGCCTGATCCTCCAACTCAGTTGACTGATATACTGTAACTTTCATTTGCTGCAGATACTCCAAAACCATCTGAACCAGAATCGAGCCATTATCCAACATACATGTCATTATATGAATTTTGAAAATTAAAATAAAAAGGTTTTGTTATTTTCTCATTTTTAAAAATTCTGTGTAAAATTGTACATGATTGTACTAGTTTGGATTATGAAAAGCCCCTCCCTCCATTTTACATAATTTTTCCAGTCTAGCATTTGGCACAAAATAGAGGGGATTGGTTTCAGTCAAATGTCTTAGAATTGTGTCAGCAGTTTCTAAACTTGAGATTGATAAGTGATAACTCACCCAATGTTTTCTTCATATTCAACAAATTTAAATGGATGATTAGAGCATACACTATCGTTTTTTTTTTAAATGCATAAGATGCATGGGGGGGGGGGGGGGGGAGAGATATTATTTGCTATATATATGCATATATAGGAATAGAAGTGACCAGTGGTTTCTATATTTAGCAGTTGGCTTTAGATATTGCTAAATATAGGGACGAATGCTGATCATCCGCCTCTTATTTTTTTAAATTTTTTTTATTACGATGGACGAATGAAGATCATCCGTTCATTAACTTTTAAAGAAACTTCTTCCTAAAAATAACGGAAATGTCATTTTTTAATTAAAAAAAATCGAAAAAATATTGGACGGATGGACCACTTCTTTCTTCAACGAAAACATGTGATCCTCTAAATTGCAATATGGGAGTGGATAGTTAAACAATATGCAATCAACAGCATGCTTGTATAATATGTATACACATGGTTATATGAATGAGAATTTAGTGAATAAGAAGAAACACGACAGTTTTGTCATATATACAAGGAAACGGATCATATAGCGGGTCTACTTGGATTGAGACAACAAAGAAAGAATGCAGAACGAGTTCACCAAGTAGCAGAAATATCTCATAGCTAGTTAAATTTTTTCTAACAGTTGAAAGAGAAAACTCGTAATAAAATATGAATATTCAAGCGGTTAGAAACTAGAAGCCATACCACACTTGAATTTTTTTTCCAAACTGTCCCACTTTTGGATAGTTTTTTCCAAACTGTCATACTATTTTTAAAAATTTTCAAAACGTCCTACTCGCTTTATGAAAAAACGAGTTTTGCTAAATCCTCATCGCTTTTTCAGAAAGCGAGTCTTAGGTTTAGATTTTGCATCTGCCTACACACGCTTTCTCAAAAAGCAAGGGGATTTATCCCAAACTCGCTTTTTGAGGATACCAACTTCAACTCTTCTACCCTAATATCTACGGCTATATCCTTTCGAATAAGCTTGTGAAGGTATGATGCATATTGGCCTATTATTTTGTTCATTTTCATAGGTTTTGTTTTTGGGTAGATAATAACACGTATATTCGTATAATTATACGTAGGTATGGATTACGATATTCCTGTTTGGTTATACTTTGGTGGTGAAATAATTCGTGATCAAAAGATTGGTTGTTGTTATAGTGCGGTGGATCTTGAAATAGTTTGGGTACCTCGTACCATTACATTGGCATAATTAGTTGAGAAAATTTATGAAGTTAGTAATTGGGATAGGGATCAATGGAATGTAAAAATGTTAGCTCGATACGCAGCAGGAAAAGGAGATGGTTAGTATTTTATGACAGTTGTCGTTTCTACTGATAATGCTATGAAGTCAATGATTGCTAGGACATTTGATCCCAATTGTACTTGGTCTGCATTAGAGTTATATATTCAGTAAATCCAAATTTTGAATGCTCAGCCACATGATATTCCTAGTTCAAGCTTCGTACGGGTAGTATTGACACATCAGATGAGGTTTAACCCCGTTTAAACTTCACAAGCAATCTCACTGTCCTCACAAGAAGACACCTTCACAAAGTACAACAAACCCGGATTCTACAGAAGTTGAGTTGCCACATCAACCTAGTCCGATTCATGACTATGTTCCAAATGACACTTTATTTGAATTATTTCAAAATGCTACCATTAACAACGACTTATTAGACGATGATGAAGAAGTGGAAGAAACAAACGATGAATTTGGTGAGAGTGTGGAAAATGATGATGGAGACAAAGATGATGATGTGGCAAATGTAAATCCTACGAACAACAGTTCTAATGAAGTGAGAGCTATTGATAATTATGCCAATATTAACGCTCATGTTACCGAGGAGATGACACAAGGTGTTATAGTACAACAAGTTCCACAAGAGTCGTCTGGTTCATCCAATGTAGACGAATTGTACATTGGACAGGAGTTTATAAGTAAAGAGTCGATTCAGCAGGTTGTGAAGCTGTATTCTATCAAGAAATACCGTGAATTCGTCACATTGAAATCTTCACCGTCGTTGTACACTGTTAAATATAAAATGGCACCTAGAAAACGTACAATTGAGGAGATGGTGCAAAGTCCCCCAGTAGTAAGTGATGGTGGATGCCCTTGGAGATGACCAGCAATTGTTCCAAAAGGCGGGACAAATTTTGTGGTGAAGAATATAGTTGGGCCTCATACTTGTACGAATCTTACGTTGAATCAGGACCACTATAAAGTTGATTCTAACCTTGTTTGCAATTTGATTGTGAGTGTGGTGAAGTGTGAGATAAGTTTAACACCACGGGCCATTATTGAGATAGTGAAAGTAAAATATAATTATCAGATTTCATATAAGAAAGCTTGGATTGCAAAACAAAATGCAATTGAGAGATTGTTCGGTACCTTCGAAGAAACATACACGAAGTTGCCTTTTCTACTATCAGCAATACAAGCAGCAAATCCAGGAACTGTTGTCCACTGGGATAAATATCAGTCTAGTCCTAGCGAGGAAACATTCAAGGAAGTATTTTGGGCATTTGGTCCTTCGATTGAAGATTTCAAGTCTTGCAGACCTGTTATTAGTGTTGAAGGGACTCACTTGTACAGTAAGTACAAGGGCTGTTTGTTAATTGTTGTTTCTCCAGATGCGAATGATTGCTTATTTCCATTTGCATTTGCATTTGCATTATTTGATGGATAGAGTATAAATACGTGGACATGGTTCATGAGTTGCATTCGGTATTTTATCACCGATCATACTGAGTTGTGTGTAATCTCTGATCATCATGCTGGTATTTTGTCTGCTATGGAATTGCAAAATGGAGCTTGGAACGAACCTAATGCATATCATCGTTATTGTATGCATTATTTCGCTACAAATTTCTTCAATAAATTTGGTAGCAAGACATTGTGGAAAAATGCCAAAATTATAGCGGGTCAAAACCAACCCAAAAAGTTCAGGACCAAACTCGCTGAACTTAAAACCATCAATGTCGAGTCGGCTAATTGGTTGAAAGAGAAATCGGTTGAGAAATGGACACTTTATGCAGATGAAGGTCGAAGATACGGCATAATGACTACGAACCTATCAGAAGTCTTCAATTCAGTCTTGAAAGGTGTCCGTAGTTTATCAGTAACTGCAATTGTGGAGATGATCTTCTATCTTCTAAACTTTTACGTTACTACTCGTCGATAGGAAGTCAATAAGCTTTTATCTAAAGGGAAGATTTTTGCTCGAAGAGTACATGAATTGATCGATAGTCGCTGTGAGAGAGCAAACCGACATGAGGTTACAATGTTTTATCATTAACCTGGAGTATTTTCTGTCAAAACGGGTCTACGCATGGTAAGTGGAGAAAGGAAGGGTGGAAACTTGCACACTGATAACTTGGGTACCAAAACATGCACATGTATGAAATTTTAACTATATCATATTCCATGTTCTCATGTATTAACAGCTTGTGCGTATCGTGCAATCGATCACAAGCCTTTTGTTGATAAATTTTACCTTGTCACTTCATTAGCACAAACATGGGCTTCCGTCTTTCATCCTACTCTTGATCCAGCATATTGGTCTACTTTTGATGGACCACGACTCGTACCTGATGCTAATTTGCGACGTTCAAGGAAAGGCAGGCCTAGATCAATGAGAATTCGCAACGACATGGATGTTAGAGATAGGTCTAGTAGGGGTATGGGGATGAAATGTTCGAAATGTGGGTTGCATGGACACAATAAGCGGCGTTGTATTAATAGAGGATCTCAAAACATTTAATCATTGTATGTTTGTAATTGTACTATGTAATTTGGACTTTGTAATTGTACTAAATCGTATGAGTTTAATTTTGAAGAAGCGTTATTCTCCATTTGTTATATATGAGTGTGATTGTTGCGTGATGAGTATTGTAAGCAAATATGAAGATGTCATTTGTAAAGCCTACACTCGCTTTTTCGGAAAGCGAGTCTAACAAAGATCTTCTCGCTTTCTGAGAAAGCGAGTCTTGAGCCTGCATGTTTTTTACAAGCTGAGAAAGCGAGTCTAGTAGGAAATTCCTTGGTTTTTCGAAAAGCGGGTGTGGAGTAGAGTCTTTCCAAAGAACAAGCTGATCTCTGGATAAGAGTCTACTCCACAGTCGCTTTTCGAAAAATCGAGGTAGTTTTAGTCGGCTTGTAAAAAACATACAAGCTCAGAAAGCGAGTCTAGGTGAAACCACCTCGCTTTCTCAGAAAGCGAGTCTTGAGTAGATAGTTTTCCAGAGCTGAAGCTCTTCTCTGGGAAACTAACTACTCCACAGTCGCTTTCCGAAAAAGCGAGGTGGTTTCACCTAGACTCGCTTTCTGAGAATAGGTGAAACCACCTCACTTTTTCAGAAAGCGACTGTGGAGTAGTTAGTTTCCCAGAGAAGAGCTTCAGCTCTGGAAAACTATCTACTCAAGACTTGCTTTCTAAGAAAGCGATGTGGTTTCACCTAGACTCGCTCTCAGAAAGCGAGTCTTGGGTCTGTATACATAACACAACAACTCATTCATCAGTTGGAACATACATTACCAAATCAACTTCACCAAACTGAACCAAACCTCACCAAATCAACTTTACCAACTTCAACAAACAACTCGCAGCATCACCAAACAACTCCAAATTACCAAAGTATAACACAAATCCACCAATTCAATAAATTCACCAAACTATAACTACTCCACCAATTCACCAAACTATAACAAAAAAACAAAAGCGTTCAAAACTTTGAAAAAATGAAACCATCACACACTCACACACCCCATACGAACATTTCATTCTTCATACATTCCAAATTTATAGCGTGTTTACAACATTGAAACATACATCAGAGAACATTCAAAAATTAATAATACAAACATTACATATACAAACAACTTCACAACATTGAAAGAAGCTTCACGGACCGGGGGTGAAGGGGGTGGGAGGTATCCTTTGCCTTTTACCCCGTTGTGGAATGGCCTGTGTCATACCGGACATGAGAATCGGATCTTCTTTTTGTTATTGTGTCCCCTCAACTTGTATCTCAGCCTCTTCATCTTCATCTTCTTCTTCTGACTCGTTTATAGGACGACATGGGGGTTTGTGGGCGACTTTCTTCCTACTAGGAGCACGTGCGCTTGTTCGATGAGCGGGAGTGGTTAGAATAGCATCTAAGGTTGCTCCCTCGCCTACAGCATCAGCTTGTGCACGACATGACGTCAACATCTCGCGTGCAAAGTCCTTAACCGCATCCGCGATGTTGCTCCTTAACACAACAACACATTTTTTACCTATAGTCCAGGTCTGGTTCATCTATAAAACATAAGAAGCTGAAATATTAAATACAGTGAATGTATATGTAAACCAAAACACTAGAAAAACTTCAAAAATTACAACAAAACTTAAAAACTTACAATTGTACGAAGAGCCGATGCCTTCGGTTGGACATAGGCAAATTCATCGAATGTTGATCTGCTAGTTCGGCTGCTGGTTGACAAATCGGGACTAGCACACTTGCAGGAGTTTGCACTGTCGGAGATATATAACGTCTTGTCATCCTCCCGTACCTGCCCATGTAATTCGCATGTACCGTTCGATCAAACGGAGGAATGTCACCAATGATTTCGTCGAACCGGTGCTGATTCCATCTCTCAACATATGTAGAAAAGCTTGCAGCCTAATTATGTCCGGGTTGTCGACCCATTCCATTAATAGAATGCATATTGGCATTGAACGGTTCAGCAACATGAATCATTTGATGTAGACCAAACTGACGTAGCACTCTATTCACATAGTAGAACTCAACTTTGCCGAAGTTGATTAGTGGTGCTTTAGTCAACCACAGATTGTGCCTGAACAAGCAAATAGGCGGTAGTCGAGCAACACGCGCCTCCGTGTAGGGCATCCACACGACGCAATCATCTGCCAACCTGCCCAACTTACCACGGAAGTAGGTTAGACATCTGTTGGGGTTGGCAGTCCATGTAAGATTGACGGACCAGTACACACCGAGTGGAGGTAACATGTGTTGGTCCTCGGGGAGATAGACCCAGTGGGGTGATTGCCTCCGCACTACGGGCCGACCCACGTGAATATGCTCCCAACTTGTAAGCCCTATTTTTGGATTTTACTAAATTTTGTTTTATGTTGATTATTGTATTTGGATTCCTTTATTATAGTGTATTTTGTCTTTTCTTGGGTTCTTTTATTCTCTCTTGATCGATCTGTGTTCTTTGGTTGGATTCTGTTCTCTTTGCAAATTTCGCTCTTTCTATTTTGAGTCTGATTTGTTCCCCTTTATGTTCGTCTCATCTCATTGTACTCATTTTTTCTCTTTTGGGAGCCAAAATTGATATCCAAAAACTCACAAAATCTCAACCAAAAACCCTAATTCTTAATTCCCTATATATACCTTATTAATTAACCCTAATTTATTCCACCCTCTCTTTCTCTGCCGTTTCTCTCTCCCCGACCCTATTCCCTTCTTCTTCTCTGTTTCGTTGCACCCCAAACCCAAACCCAAACCCTACTACCCCGTGGCCAACTCTGATCATCCTCGTCTCCATCACCCTTGTCCTCTCATCATCATCCTCGTCGCACCCCCGTCGTCATCCAGTTCTCCTCGTCGAACCCAATCCACCGAGTTTTCCCCATCGCCTTAACTCTTCATCATCGCCGTTACCCATCTCCGTACCCCCATTGTCACCGTCGTCCCTCGCCGCTCCACCGAAGACCCCTAGTGCCGTCGTTCAAGTCCCCGAGGTCGCGTCGTCATCTTCCTCTATTTCCGACCAAAAACAGAGCTCCGCTTCGTCGAGGCTGTCGTTGCCGCCGTCGCTTCCCGACCATGGTGCCGTCGTCTTCGCCGTGGTGCCGACATTGCTCCGCCTCTGTCCCAGTCGTCGCGTCGTAGTCGCTCGTGTCGTTCTCTCTCTCTCTGCCGAAGGTTGAAGACGCGCCCCGATTGGTCGAGTTCGGTGTCCCGTGTTCTGGCACAGCGGATCCGAGTTTGTTATCCCGTGTTCGGTCCTGATCCGGTATGGGATTCCATTGAGTTGTTATTGTTTCTTTGGTTGCTGTTGGTTGCTTAGCACGTATTTCGCACGTGTCTTTTGGGATTTTTGCCGGGATTCCAATCCCGTTATTCTATATTGTTCGAATCTGCAAATTAGCAGGCAAGTCTCTTCTTGAACTAGCATTTTATTCGGTTCAAGTTTATTTGATCTCTACAAGTAGATCCAGTCACATTTGTTATCATACTGCTTTGACAATTCCGTTAAGTTTATCGAGGGTTTACACGAGCTAACCCGACATACTCTTAACATCGTGCCGTCTCTTTGATCTAAAACCTAGTCCCTATTGTTTCATGCATATGCATATTTAAATAACTAGATTCATGCATAGGACTACTTGATATGTTGGACATGTTAAATTGTATGTGCTAGATTGAAGTTGATCGATGAATTGATACCGTGCCTGTGATAATTGTATCTTAAACTTAGAAATTTGCATGTTGACACCTATGATCACTTTGATTACCAATTTGCATGCTACATGTGATCGTATGATTTATTTATTGCCCTTTTTATGTTAAAACAATTTCCGAACTGCTAGTTGTTTCATTTTGAATCAGATTTTCAACCATGCTAATGTCATAATTTGAAATAACTTGCTGAACATAAATTGTAGCCCTGGATGTCTAGTTAACTTTCCCTTTTTGCGAATTTGACTTCCGATGTATAACCTGCTAGATATCATCATTTTAGTACAGCCATGTTAGAAATTTCAGATTCACAAATACATGCGTATCCTGCTGTTTCTTAATTTAATTGACCATGCTAACAGTAAAAGAAAATTTTGAAATAAATCTAGTTGAACCTAGACACATGTAGGAATCATCCAGAATTTTTATAGATTTTTAATGGGTTCTCTGACCAGAAATAATTAGTTGAACACAACTTACTCCATGCTGCCTGAACATAAAACCTGAATAGAATAGAGTTTTCACCCTAGTTTCTGTATCTTTTATGTTCCTTAATTATATTCGCTGGAACCGTGTGGACGTCTACTTTCTAAGCCTTCTGATGGATTCAGATTTACTATTTTGTAGTGGCTATAATCAGTATTTTAGTACAGCAAGGTCATGCTGTCCTGATTATGTGAATTGTGCTTATATGATGTGTTTGCTTCATGCTTTGTCTGTAATGCATAGAATTAGACACGCTTAGTATTATACAACATTGACACCCTCTTTCATGCTCACATAGGATGGAAAATAAACTATTAACAAGTCAGGGTATTATGGGTAGACTTGGTAGTGAACGATCGGAAAATATACTCGGTAAGGCCTTCTCGCTCGCATGGACACTTGACATGGAAGAAGGAGCATTGATTGCAGCGATTAATTGTTGATTCTTGCATGTAAATTATTGTTATTAATGCCGAGTACACGATCCGTGAATTCACCATCGGTCTGAAACGATCACTGTGCTTGCGCCGAACCTGTGGAATGGGATGCAGTAGTACTTGCACTAGATAGATTAAAAAAATACTTAATAACATGCATCTCATGCTTGATCTTGTCTTTACATCACTCATTACATGTGTGATTAATTGTAGACCTTTGATATTATTGTCTGTCTTTGCTTTGCTTTTTGTCTTTGATCCTATTCATTTTTCCTTTGATATACATGCTTCCTTTATCCTCTATTTTCTCTACTTGCTGCCCACGACTTGCTCTAACGGCACTCTTTTCTTTCTTTTTAGATCATGATTTTATAGGTGCTGAAGGATCGATCCCCGAAGGAATTGGTGAGCAACTTTTCTAAAGATGGAACCGGATTGCGCTGCTTAGATTTATTTGCTGCTAGATTTATTTCTCAAATATTGTTATGACTACTTTGTTTTGGGCTGAATGACCCAGAGTTTGTTTTGATCCCAGATGTTGGATATTTATATAATTGGATTATTTCATTTATTATTGGAATTTATCTTTGATTCATGTGGTTATATTTCTTGTGTGGTTGTACTTTGTTGTTCATATTACTGAGTTAGTCTGGTACAGCTTATGGATGATGTTTACATCATTCGCTGGTCCTACGTTACGTACTCGTGTTCCGTATTTTGGGAAGCGGTGCGTGACACAACTCCAGACTTGTAGCAAGATCATTTGTCCATTCATCTTCACCGAACCAAGACTGCACAAACGCAAACTCCTGTAGAGTGACGATAACGCGGCACTACCCCAACTGTACTGTCCGACTCGTCCCAAATCGGCAATCAATGGGAGGTACATCAACGAGACAGAATGTCCCACTACAAGACTAATAGTCTTTACCGGTATTTTTTTTTACATTCATCGGTGTTTTTAGACACCGCCGTAGATACCTCGGTGCAAGTGTCGTTGAATCGTGTGTCGCTGTAGCTTAGGGACATTCCCTGGCATTTTTACGAACGTCGGTATAGGTTAAAACTACACCGGCAGTTGAAAAATGCCACTGAAAGGGTGGTTTGGTTTGGAACTTCTGTTTTCGGCCATCACCGACACCGATGTTTTTAAAACGCCGGTATAGGTTGCCAATTTTGCTGAAAGCTACCCCGGCGCTTGTAAAAAATGCCGGGGTAGATATATTTTTTTTAAATTTTTTTTTTTAATTAAAATTAAAAAAAACACACGTAAGCACTCTTACAATCAAAACCAATTGCAAAACTAAAAGAGACACATTAAAATATGAATGAAGCATAATAGTATAATATCATCAAATTGTAATCTCATAAACATAATAATGTGATCTCATCACATTCATAACCAAAATATGGAGTTCAAAATATTGAGTTACAAAGAGTGAAAAAAGATTATTTTCACTGTCAAATTCAGGCAAACAAGATACTAACTGAGATGAAACTTATACTTTTATAATACTCATGAGATAACTATCAATTGAAACCACAATATAAGTTCAAACAGAATTATTTCATCACTAGTCACTCCTCTGTAAATCATAGTATGAAACTTTAGTTACATAATCCATCTCATCATCACTTAAAACCAATGAGAAAGAACAATCTCATTTTCAAACCCAAGCAACAAGCATGAACATTATCTTAGAAACTGATACTCATCTAGACATCATGATATAATTGTATTTAAAGTTTAGATTAAAAAATTTCCATCACTAGTCACTTCTAAAAAAATCATAGTGTGCAACTTCAGATACATTATCCATCTCATCTCCAAATTCAGACAAAAAAGCAACTCGTGAAGCTGCACTTCTAGACAAACCATTGCTTAGTTCTAGACAAACCATTGATAATAAACATTGCTCATTTGCAAGTTTTCCCCATGATAATAAACAAACCATTCCTTCATTTTCTGACAAGTATAGTAAGATCAAACTCTGTCCACCAAGCAAGTCTGAAGTGGAATTAGTATAAGCATAAATGTACCTTGCAATAGTCCTTGAATTTTGAGTAATATAAGCTATCAGCCATAGTTAGCAATGCATGTTGCCTTTTGACTGAAAACCACTGCAATATAAATGAAAGGAAAATAATTAATATGCTAGATAATTTTACCGGCTTAGAAGACAAATGAATGTGGCATATCATACAACAAAATTCCTAAGGAAGGCACAATAAAAGAATGCATAGTTCTATAGTGTCTTTGAAAAGAAGGTAAATAATAAGCAGTATGCTACATAAGAATATGCTAAGTTCATGCAAAGGCTTCCACTTGTTAAGTAAGAATTAGTTGATTCAGTAAATAATATGAAAATGATTAAATGGATCGAGTACTTCAGCATTCGTACAAGTCAAAAGTCCTCTTAGTTGATATGAGTATCAATTTGTTGCTTAGAATTCTCTTATGTAAGTAAAAAAGAGTGATTTACTTCTCCTTTTCTTTTCAAAAATATAAACAAAGACAATGTTAAATCTAGAAGAAAAAACACCTCACAATATAGCAGGACAATACTGAACATTGGGTGAGAATTTCCAGAACCAACAGATTTCTCTCTATAATGACCTACTTGTAACTTTTCATTTATTATCCGAAACTTCTTTTCGGGTTTATAAACCTCTGAACAAAAATTAAAGAGTCTCTCGCTTACCTGTGCACCTTTTCGCCAATCTTTCCTTTCAATCTCAGGCAACATAAGCTCGGAATACCTACCAGTTCCATGTGGGCCTGGATCCTCAAAACTGAATAATAAAGACACATACTTTAGCCACATTAAATCTGTTGCTTAGAATTATCTTGGTCTTGGAGAGCATTTGCCAAAAGTCTTCTTTCACATAGAAGTCTCCAAAAAACATGTATTAGGATCCACCCAGCTTGTGGATTGTGCCAATTTCACATTAATGATATACTCTTGCAAATAACAGCATTATGCCTTCGTGGCTAATAAACAGCACTATGCATTGCTAATTATGGCTAATAAACAAACCATTCCTACATTTTACGAAACTCTGTCCACCAAACAAACCATTCCTACATTGCTATTTCCATATAACTCACTATGTGAAGTGCATTTCAAAAAACTACTCATTGTTAGCATCCATTATATCCAAACAAATGGCTTTAAATACGACAAGATTCCAAACAAATGGATCTAAGCACTATAAACACATTATATCTTCAACAAATTCAAGTCAAATTTAAAGTGTATATAAGATACCAAACTGACATACATATGGCTAGTGCATTAACAGGTATATAAGATACTAAATTACGCTTTAAAGTGTGTATCCAGGTGCACTTCGAGTTCATCTCTACACCAACATTGAAGTGCACGATCATGCACACCCACCAACATGTTTACGACTCTATATCCTCTAAAAGAGCACAAATGTGATCCCTCCTAATCTTTTCAATCTCTACCAAGCCCCAAACCAATTATCTCGCATGTTATCCAACCAAATCATGCCCATTTCACTCATCACAAACATTGTAGTTTCCCAATACTCAGCAAAAAAAAAAAAAAAAAAAAAAAAAAAAAAAAAAAAAAAAACACACACGCAAGATTCTGGTTTCCAAACCTGCAAAAAAGAACATCAAGAACTCCATGACATAGTAGATTGTACAGGAGCAAGCCGCACACAACAACCCCGAATACCTCGATCCGCCCCTAACCCAAGAAACCACCTGATTCAACCCATCTCCTTCACCCTCCAATGTTAGCTCCTAAAAAATTTCAAAAACTTCAAAAACAACAAAAACAAAAACAGTTCTTTAGAGCAATTGGTCAAACACGATGAGAGAAGTGTGAGAAAAAGTGGCTACCTTTAGGGGCTTCTTTCTAAGGTAAGAGACGGAGAAGATGGACAATTTAGGGTTAGGGTTAGGGTGGTTGGTGACATCAGCGGCGAGGAGAGGCGAGATCTCGTAGGATGACGTGCCTTCGTCGTCGACATCGATTAAAGTGTATATAAGTCCTAGGGTTTGTGTAAAGGAAGGGGTGACGGTGGGGGAGGGGGGTGGCGATGGGGGGAAGGGGCGACGGTGGGGGAGGTGGCGGCGATGGGGGAAGGGCCGACGGCGGGGTAAGGGGGCGGCGATGGGACAGCGATGGGTGAAGGGGCGACGCCGGAGGAGGGGAGCGGCGATAGGGGAAGGGTCGACAGCGAGAGAGGAGACGACGATGGGGGGAGTGGCGACGTCGGGGGAAGGGGGCGGGGAAAGGGATGGGGGTCGATTTGGGAGGAGGGAGATGGAGAGAGAGAGTGAGAGAGAGTGGAAAATTGGGGTAATTAAACCTAAAATGAGAGAGAGCGCAAGACTGGTCTTTTCACTTATCTGCTACCTACACCGGCATTTTAAAGCAAAAACGTCGATGTATGCCTACATACGCCGGCGTTTTTCACATGCGCTGGTGTAGAGTTGGATTTTTTGTTCCTTTACATTAACTGGTTTCTACAGCGGCGTTTCTACCAAAACGCCGGAGTAGAAATGCCGGTGTAAAACTATTTTCTTGTAGTGTCCAGTCGAATTTGGGAACATCACTCCTCCAAACAGTGTAAGGATGTTGGCCCTGCAGTAGCACTGAACCTCCCATCAGTGGAATCTTCATTCAATCGGTTCTTGAATGTGTCATTCAACCACTTCAACGGAATAAATTTTCCATTAACTGCTCCGGTTTCCACTTTTACACCGAGGTACTGTTCTACAAATATACCGGTTCGAAGTCCATTGTGCCGGTCACTGCCTGCCCATCAACTAGAAGGTCGGCGAGTACAGAGACGTCCTGCAGTGTCACTGTCATCTCCCCAACTGGCAGGTGAAAGGTGTGTGTTTCAGGCCGCCATCTCTCAAGCAATGCGGTAAGAAGAGGCCGATCACACTTGATGGAGCTCATCAGTGCAATACCATATAATCCACAATCCCTTAGGATCTCGTGTATTCGTGGGTGTATAGGTAGTGGATGACCCCCCTAAATGTACATTTCTTCGATTCACCTTCCTACATATCCTTTGAACGGTGTTGCGATTGGAGAGTAAGGAGTGTAGGGTCGAGGGGACCTGGACCTCCGAGAGGAATATAAGATGATGAAGGGGCTGAAGAAGAAGTACCCGCCACATTTGGATTAGTTAGTACCTATACAACAATAACATTTACATAAAAGGAACGATATAACATTTTATTGTATGATAATCAAACTGATCGAATATAAACAATTATAAGCTTACATTAGTACGCTCGGTACCACAACGACGACCACCATGTCCACCGCGAGGAGGTGGGCCAAAAGAAGTACGTGGTCCATCGCCGCGAGGAGGTCTACTACAAGATCTTTCCCCCATCGTGCGTGTCATTTATAATAAAATAGAATATACTACAACTAAAAATAATCGTTATTAACTATACCAAAATATATAACCTACATATATAACCTACATATATATAACCTACATATATACAATCGTTATTAACTATATCCAATTTTTACCCACAATCATCCAAAATTTATCCAATTTTTATCCAATTTTTTTCCAAACAATCGTTTTTACCCACAATCGACATATATCCAAATTTTATCCACAATTTTTAACTACATATATCTACATATATATACAACATTAAAAAGGCTAGAGTTTGATAAATATACCGCAAGCTTTACCCCCAAATTCGAAGCACTCCACCTCCACCGCAAGCTTCACCCCCAAATTCAAAGGACTCCACCGAAATTACCCCCAAATTCGAAGCACCCCTAAATTCGAAGTGGACAATCGAACGAAGATGAGAAATGGAAGAATTTCGTCAGTGATTCGACGAAATTTGGTGGGTTAATGGATGAAATCATATCTCACTTTTCTTGGGTTAGGGTTTCGTGTCGAAGAGGAGAAGGAGATAGAGAAGAAGTGATATCTAATTTCTAGTTTGGGGGTTAAAGACCCAATCGACACTCGCTTTTTCAAAAAGCAAGTGTGGGATAAATCCCCTCGCTTTTTGAGAAAGCGAGTGTGGGTAGGTGCAAAACCAACATCAGACTCGCTTTCTAAAAAAGCGATGTGGATTTAGACAAACTCGCTTTTTCAGAAAGCGAGTAGGTCGCTTTGGGAATTTTTAAAAAAAGTAGGGCAGTTTGGGAAAAACTTTCAAAAAGTGGGACAGTTTGGGAAAAAATTCACCACACTTTCAGGAACTCCTGGTAGGGGTAAACTAAGGTTTCTTGGTGGTGGACCCAGAAGGAACGGATCTTTTGTCAAGGCGCTGTTCTACCATTAATGAATAGTCACATCCATATGGATAATGAATTATAAACGTTTTCCCCACCTTTAAATCCCACGAAGGCTGGAAAAAAAAAGAGATTTCAAAGAATCTTATGCAACACTTTAAACATATAGTTGTTGTTGCTAATTTTGGTGTGGGAGAAAACTGATAATTTGTGAATTCTTCTAGAAACAATGAAAACGAACATGTTGACTTCTTGCTGACATTGACCGTTTCTTAACCCTGTCGCTGACCTGCAAAAAGTTCGAGACACCGGGATGGATCCCGACGACGAACCCCCCAACGCTCAAGTCAGTAATCAAGAAGATTATGAAAGATCATTTGTGGAAAAAATACTGATTACCCTTTTATGGTGGGGGTAGAAGGGTATTTATAGTTGCCTTTAGAGACAGTTTAGAGATAATCATTTATCTCTATGTCTCGGTGTTTCTGGATAAGAAACAGAGTTTATCGTTTCATGATAAGAGATTTGGTTTAAACCGTCTCTTAGAGATAATCATGAATTTGAATTAGTCTTTAAATATCTTGGGTCTGTTCATAATGGACTGTCACCCTGACTCAGTAAGACATACCCGTTTTTGGATTTTTTGGGCTTGGAAAAGACCCATTTCCCATTTTCAGACTCATTTATAGGTGAAATTATTATTTTACCCTGGGAGCTTTAAGATTGGTGCCTGATTTAAACGGTCTCGATTTAGTTCTATTTTTACCCATATCACAAGCTCCGCACTCCTGAAGACTAAGTTTCACAGCCTTTGAGGAGTACTTCGCCCATTTTTAATGGCTTAAAGAATTTATCGGTGTTCTCGGGGATGTTTAGAGCTTGCTAGGAGTGTAATGATGTTTTCTTGAGTTTGTATAATACTCAAAACTATTTTTAGATTTTTTTGGATTTTTTTGTGAAATTTCCAGATTTTTTTTTGATTTTTTTCCAATTTTTAATTATTTTTGAATTTTTTATTCAATTTTCGAATTTTAATAGTTAATTTTCGAAAATTTTAATTAATTATTCTAAATTAATAAATATTTTTCAAAATTTAAAGTTTTTTTCCGAATTATTAGTTACTTTTTAGAATTTTTAATTAATATTTTCAAAATTTTAAATATTTTTCGAAATTTTTAAATAATTAATTCAATTCAATAATTAAATAACGGAATTAAAAAAAGAAATTCCCTTGATTCAATCACGACCGTTGATCACGATCGAGCACGGATCAGGAGGCAGATTTTTTTCCTCTCCTTTTCGTTCGGATCCACTTATGTTCGGCTAAAGCCGGCGAACGCTGGCACATGGACACGTGGCGGTCAACGTTGACTGTTGACTGTTGACCCCCCTCCCTTTTTGGAACCATTGATCAAGATTTGAGCACGAATCGGGAGAAGAGCCATTTATCTCCTTTTTCGTTCAGATTTGTATCTGCTCGGCTCGATCTGGCAATCACAATGAATGTTCGGCGAACGGTTGGCGATCGTTCATCTAACGTTTTGGCGAAAGTTTGGCGAACGTTCAGCAAATGTGCAGAACCTTTGGCGAACGATCGACGAACTTTTTGGTGACCATTCGGCGAACTTTGACGAACACGGCGAACGGTGGGCGATCGTTCGGCGAACGTTCTGGCGAAAGTTTGACGAACGTTCTGGCGAAAGTTCGATGAACGTTTGGTGAACGTGGCAAACCTTTGGCGAACAAACGACGAACATTTTGGTGACCATTCGG
Source organism: Hemerocallis citrina (assembly GCA_017893485.1). NCBI lineage: Eukaryota > Viridiplantae > Streptophyta > Magnoliopsida > Asparagales > Asphodelaceae > Hemerocallis > Hemerocallis citrina. The sequence continues at coordinate 425,457,845 of CM030359.1, read as the reverse complement.
CGAACTCTGGCAAACATGGCGAACGTTTTGGCGAAAGTTCGACGAATGTTTGGCGAACGTGGCGAACCTTTGGCAGAAGATCGACGAACATTTTGGTGACCATTCAGTGAAATCTAGTGAGCATTTGGCGAACATTCTGGCAAACTCTGCCGAACGACAGCAAGGCGACACATGTCGTTGACCGTTGACCGGTCAGCGCTTATCGGTGACTAGTCAACGCCATTTCTCGCGTTTTTCGTTCGGATCACCGTTTGTTTGGCAATATGTGGCGATCATTTGGCGAACGATTTGGCAAACATTTGCAATATGTGGCGCTACATCATTGCAACACATGGCATTTTGACTGTTTGACCGGTTTGTCATTTAGCATTCCCAATCGTTTGAGATTCCGCGACTCTTGGGCTTCTTTGGGGCCCATTACCACTATGGCCCACGCCCGTTATTTCCTCTTATAAATCTCCCCCTTCTCATTTCTCCTCACTTCTTCTTGTTGGATCCTGCATGCAAGGCAAATAACACTAGAAGGGGGGAGGGCTGAATAGTGTTGTATAAAAATTAATCAATAAATTGAACTTTCGCACTGTTAAGTCGACTAGAAATAGAAGGCAGTCGACTGAAACGTCAGATAAGAAGAGTAATTTAACTGAAGAGTTACAAGTCTGTTAAGTCGACTTAGAGAGTAAAGCAGTCGACTGACCATGCTCTATTTACACAAGAAACTCAGAGAAATTAAAAATGCAAGTTTAGAGAATACAACCACAGAGAGTCAACACAGCTAACAGCACAATGTATCCTTGTAACCCCTGTTTTCGTAAATACGTATTTTCTGTATTTAAAATTTATAAATTCAGTATTTATTAAATTCGGCTTGGACTTTACATTTAAAATAGTTTCTTGGACAATCATATTTATTTTCAAATAAAGGAGTATTTCAATTTTCAACCTTATTTTATGTTTACGAATGATCGACTATTTATATTTTAGTCCAAATCTAATATGTTATTACTATTTGGATTTCAATGAATTTGTTAGACTCAAGTCACATTTTGATGTTTATATTATTATTATTATTATTATTATTATTATTATTATTATTATTATTATTATTATTATTATTATTATTATTATTATTATTATTATCATTATTTTATCATTATTCTAATTATTAATATTGTTATTGTTATTATCATTATTGTTACTATCAGTATTATTTTGTTAGTGTTATTATTTGCATTATTATTCTTTTTATTGTTAATATTATCATTATTATTATTTTATTTTCAGCCTGAACATGCCCTAATTTATCTAATATACTTACAATTATTTTCTATTGGATTTAATACCCTTTAACCCAAACCCTACTGGATACCCAATAACCCGTTTTAACCCCTATACTCTACCCGTTACCCAACACCCAATCCGTTAGCTACACCCACTAATACCCTGTTCACCATCACCCTACCCGCTTGTAACCTAAACCCTAATTTCTTTTTTTTCACTGTGTATATATATACCCATATACACCTAAAGCTTGTTCATCTTCTAACCTACAGCCGCCTCTTCTCTTCACCCTTCAACCCCCTCGGCAGCCTCCCGATCTCGCCCTCCTCCTCGGCGCAACCCTGTGCCCTCCCGTGCGACGCCCACAACAGCATCTCAGGCCAGCATTTGAACCCACCCCCATCTCCCTGTGACCCCGACAACAACATGACCCCCGTCTCCCTGTGCTCCTCCTCATCCGCTGTGTCTCCCTCCCTCTCTCTCCGTCGACTGTCGCCAACAGCCACCTCGACGCAGTGCCACCCCTGCAAATTAGCAAGCCCTGCCATACATCGACATGTGCCTCCTCTCGACGACGCAGGCGATCTCTGCAGCCTCCCACAGCAGCGAAAACTCCTAACCACAGCGCCCTGCACCCTCGTCATCAGAGCCAGCGTCGCCAGCCGACCCCCGTCATACACCCTGTGCCCTGCTGCCCTCCGCAGCATCCTCCGCGCCGCTGCCACGACTGTCGCCAGTCATCGTCAAGGCAGTGCAACTCCCATGTCATTGCTTGCTGTTGTGCATGAGAATTGATCAAGTGTATGTGGGCCGTCGATCTCATCCTGATCATCATGATCATCATGTCCCCTTGATTGATTGATTCCTGACCGTCGATCACCCGTGGTTTTGATCTCTTGATCTCGGCCATCAATTGCTTGATCCCTTGATCTCGACCATCGAATCTGTTCGATCATCATCTTCATCATCTGATCTGGATCGTCCGATCGTCGATCGCAATCATCATCATCAGCTCTTGGATCTAGTCGTTCGATCATCTTGATCTTGATCGCCATCAAGATCCGCACCGATCTGATCCATCCGATCTCGATCGTCAATCAATGCTCTTATCCAATCAAGGCAAGTATTTTCTTGTATATTTCGTTTTCTAGTACAAGCTTTTTCTTGAAAATACTGCAAGTAGATTGTAAATGTGACTCCTCTTTGTTTATCGTTGATGATCTCATGTTTCGTCTTATCTATTACATGATCTAAGATTCACAACCCTTCATTGATACATTTGTTCACAACTAGTATAATTATGATACATTTCATGCAAAAAATGTCTTATTTGGTTTCTGTCCTGTCTTGGCTTGCTGTTTCTACCCTGATTAAATCAGAATCTGAACTTGAGTCCTGAATGTGAAACTTAGCCATAGACGTCTAGTTTATCACCCTTTTGACGGAATTGAATTTCGAGTTACGGCTTAGGAGATATCGCAGTTTTACTGCTGCGGTGTCTGTGATCGCAGATTCATAAAAATTGTTGCATCACTTTGGTTTACAATTATTTTAACTATGCTACTAGTAAGTAAATGACTTGAAATTTTGCATGCTTATACTGGACACCCTAGAAAACATTTCATAATTTTCTCAGAATTAATTAATGAAGTTTCAACCCTGTTTCATATGTATAAACTCAGTTTTACAAATTTTGGCCGAACACAAATGTTGTATAGTTTACTGTTTTAACATCAATTGCTACAACTTTTATGTGTCTTAATTATATGCGTTGGAACCGGGCAGGAGTATAGTTTCTAGGCCTTCTGACGGATCCACATTTGATATCTTGTAGTAACGGGAATCGCAGTTTGGTGCAGCAACGTCATGCTGTCCAGAACTGCAATTCTCGTAGTTCTTGATAATCTTAATTTGTGTTGACCCTCGAATATGCTTTATAATTATCTTAAACTTGTTCCATGTTCTTGATCATGTTTACTTGACCGGTTTCGTACACTTTCATGCTCGTTTGATGATAATAATAAATAATAAGCTGGGGTTTAAGGGAAAGACCATAGTAGTGGACAATATAGGTAAGTGTACTCGGAATGAAGTCAGTGTTTCCTACTTGATACATGCTTCATGAACTAGTTATATTATTATTCGATTCATGAACTAGTATATTATTTGATTCATGAACTAGTATATTATTATTCGATTCATGAACTAGTATATTAATTGATTTATGAACTAGTATATATTTGATTCATGACTTGTCTTGTTATGACTTGACACATGAACTAGTTATATGATTACTCGATTCATAAGCACGCTTGCTTGATACTTGATACCTGAGTACACTGCCCTATAAACTCCAGCACTATATTTAAACGTAACTGATTGTATATAGCAACCATGTAGTAAAAGTATGGATGCATGAAGTGCTACCTAGATACAATTAAACATTAGACTTAAGATTAACTAGTCACTTGTACACACTTGATACCCTACTTGATGCTCGTTACTTGAGACTTGTTACTTGAGACTTGTTACTTATTACTTGGTACTTATACGTGATACTTGTTACTTGATGCTTGATACCATTACATGTTCACTTGCCACTTATTTACTACTAGTACTTGTTACCCAATCTTGTCACATGAGTTGTCTTTCTTACTAGCTAGTTTCTTGAATTCCACTACTTGTTGCATCCCTATTATATTATGTTATACATTCTTGATTCCAAATCTTATTCCATATTTCTTGCACTTATTTTCATACCCTTATTTGTACTACTTGCGGCCTCAACTTGCACTAAGAGCGTTTGTCTTATTTTCTCTATTTTTCCTTTTTATATTTATATATACAGACTTTGGAGATGAATTGCCTGCTGGAATTGGTGAGCAGACGTTCTAGGCTTCGCTTGGAGAAAAGACTTGCTTTAATTTTTATTTTTATTTTTGAGTTATTTATTTCTTTGCTACTTGAATCTTGTAACGGGCTTATAGTCCCGAGTTTTATCTTTTGATCCAGACTTGAAGTTATTTAGGATATTATTATTTTATTTCAATTGTTTCTGTTGATTAATAAATTATTCATGCATGCGTGGTTCTGTATATCTTGTTATATTTCTTGTTATGATGCTGAGTCGAACCTACAGCTTATGAGTGATGAAAATCATTCGTTGGGCTTCGTCACGCGCCCGTATTTCGTATTTTTTGGGAAGCGGGGCGTGACAATCCTGGTTCGGTCCTCCCGACCTACGTCCAGTCCCCAAGCAACCCACTTGAGATTTTCCACTATTCTTGAAAACGTTACAAGAATACTCTACGGCCTTTGACAACAACTATGTCAAATCCGTAGACCTCTCTCACCACTAGAGAAAGCACAACCCACTCTACACCCTAGAGTGAAACAGACTCTAAACCAAAAGTCCTACTCTCCAACCGAGAGGACCACTATCACAACTTGTGAGTGAAACAACAACAAAAAGAGATTTACAACAACCTAAAGCCTTGTATGTGAAAGTGCTTTTAGTATAGTGGCTATTAGGTCGACTTCTGACTTTAGTCTAGAACAAATTCAATGTTATACAAGATTGAAAATCAGAGAACCAAGTCTTAAGGAAAGTGAATGCTTTGACAAACTTGTTCTTTTTTCTTAAAAGAAAAAGACTTGATATCAAAAGTTTTGTAGTGTAGTAACCTTTGCCAAATGAATTATATACTCTTTTTATAGAGTTAGGAGCTTTTGGATGTTGAGAAATAGTATCCCAACTGCCATATAACGGCAGTAAAAGTTTGAATTTGAAAAACAAGTTTTAAATTCAAAAAACTGTCAAAAACGGCTTGAACAGTCAACTGGGTTGCCATAAGAGTCGACTGGTCAGAGCTTGAATGAGTTCAGTCAGTTTCGTACTCTAATAATTGACTGCTTCCAAGAGTAAGTCGACTGGTACTCAATCAGCTGAACTTATACAAGCTTTGTTTTGACATTTTGATTTTGTAAAATATTTTCTTTATTTAGGGAATATGTGTGTGTGTGTGTGTGTGACAAGACTTTTACAAGATTCTAAGACTCACAAATAATACAAACAATATTACAAGATATTTGTTCAAAAGTAGCTAATCACTTGGAGCTCTTGAAAGTCTTGAACTTGAAAACTTGAACTCGAGTCTTTGTGGCTTGATCTTGTCTATGTGGCTTGAGTAAATTCTTTTGAAAACTTCATCACATTGTATTGGCTTTGAATGCTTCATCATGGTAATGACCTTGAACACTTTTGATACACACTGCAAAAGATATGTAATATATAGAACAATTGTGTATTGTGTTGTAGTCATCAAAATCAAGAATCTACACTTCTTACTTTCACTATCTCTGAGTTTTTCACCCACCGGCGATTTCGTTCTCAAGAGATTCCGGCGAGTTTTCGGTTCTCCGACGAGGAATTCCGACCGTGTCTGTCAACCCAGAGGTAATTTTTTATTTTATTTGAAGAGATGTCTAAGATATCTTCGGGTGATGAGGCCTCCCCCTCGAGTCGCGTCGAAGTGCAATCTCCCACTGCTTCTTCTAGAGTGGACAAAGGGAAGGGTGTAGCAAATCTCCCTTCGTCCGTAGTAGAGACAATTGTCGAGAGAGATCTGAGGATGGGGGAGTTTGGGAGGCATTCGATCTCCGTGTTGCATTTGAGGGGCATTAGACAGTATGACATCGAGGAGTTGAGGTGTGTAGAACAAGGCATTGAGGGGTTTTATGAGGAGAACGACCCCAGAGAGAACTCTGAGGCGAACGACATCATCACAATACTCACAGAGGCAGACTTGGCCCCTATTAGGAGGGGTTATATGATCCCCTCGAAGTTTGATCTCATTTTGCCTGACCCCGGAGTTAGATCTTGCTCTTTGTTACCCCCCGACCTATGTGTATTTCCCTTCGACGCTTTTTAGGCAGGGCTTCGTCTCCCTCTTCACCCTTTTGTGTGGGAGGTCTTGAGGTGGTACGGTCTCGGTCCAATCCAGGCAGGGCTTCGTCTCCCTCTTCACCCTTTTGTGTGGGAGGTCTTGAGGTGGTACGGTCTCGGTCCAATCCAACCCATGCCGAACATATGGAGGCACATTACGGGTCCGTACTTCATTGCCAAGCTGATGGGATCGAGCCTCGACTCAACGTTCTTTGCATGTTTTATAATATTCATCAGAAGACCTGAATGGAGTATCAGTTCTATTTCACGGCCCGCAAAGGCATGAAGTTGGTTGACAACCCGGATTCAGTGAAATCTTGGAGGGACAAGTACTTTTTGATTCGGAGTTGGGAGCCGTGGGGTATCCCAACGGCGTAGAGGGAGGATGTACCGAAGCGTGCTAAGGCGGACCCTATTTTAAGCCCTGAAGAGGAGATAATGGTTGGCACTCTTTTGGACAGACTGACGCTGCATTGGAAAGAGATCCCAGAGGAAATTCTCTTCTTTTTTTTTTGGGGGGGGGGGGGGGGGCTTAGCCCAATGAACCCTAGAACGCAGTTTTTTCATGTTAATCTGCATTATTTAGTTTGCACATGTTTTCTAACTTCTTTAACATCTTTTGTCTTCTATTTGCAAAGGACACATGCATGGACTTTGATGATATCATGTCTAGGTGCTCGGGCCTGAGTAGCAAGCGGGCCGAAGAGAAGAAGAGGAAGAGGCCAGTCGTCAGACTTTCGCCTTCGAAGGCTGCTAGGAGTGAGGGCGGTGCCCCTCCTGTGGTGGATTTGGTGTCCGCCCCTGCTACTTCAGTTGTCCCCACTACGGGATACTTCTCTCTCTCGGCGGCTTTAGCTCTTGAGGCACCTCCTCTTACGGCGGCGGCGAAGACGATCCTGACAAGCGAGCTAAAGGGGATCTTTATTCCTTATTGGCAAGTCAGGAACATGATGGATTTCTTGGGGATTTGGCCAGCTGGATGGACGCGATTCGCCACTTGGCTACCCCGAAGGATAGGGCCTCGATGGAGCACGGAGCCGTGGGGGACTCGGCCTTGGAGATTGTGAAGGCGCACATGACAGTAAGGCATTAATATTTTCTTCTTGCTTAAGGTTTTTTTTTCCTTTTGTAGCGTTGTTATTTTTTCTCCTGGCTTGTGACTTCGTTTTTTTTTTTGGAGGCTATCTACCACTTTAGCCACCTATTGAGGCAAATGGCGGATCAGGAGAGGGAGCTGAAGGCAGCGCAGGACCGGGAGAGGATCGAGCGATCGAGAGCCAAAAAGGAGTTAGAGGCGGCCGCACTCTTGGCAGAGACTCAAGCCATTCAGATCTCTCTTCTGGAAGATCTCTCTTCCGGTTGGGGTAGAAGATATGAAAATCGGGAATACTATCATAATTCATAAGTGTTTCTTCACTATCTACATATGGAATTGAAATGGAAGGAATGCGACGACTACTAGTGGACTCTTGGCTACTTTGTCTACCACGTGAACGGTTGGATGCCATCTAGATTAGTGTATGTATGTTTGGAATGTAAAAAAATATTTCTAGTGTATGTTCTAAAAATTAATTCTAGTGTATGTTTTAAAAATTAATTTTACAAAACAAGTAAAAATAGATAAACTAATGTATGTTATAGAAAATGATTATACAAAACAAAAATACAGTTAAATAAAAATGTTTTATAAACCGGTGTATGTTAATAAACAAAATCTAAAAAAGAAAATATTTGAACAAAACAACAACAATTAATTAGAATAACTAGTGTATGTTTACCAAATTAAAAATAAAAATCTAAAAAGAAGAAGAAGAAGAAGTACAACAAAACCGAATCTAATTAAGAGAAATAAATGAGAACAAACAACTATGCTAATTCAAAAAATTATACAAATACAAAAATACCGTATGAGTGTGGAATGTAGATTGAAAGTTGAGAGAGTTGAGAGCTTGTAGTATTGTTATTGATGTTATTGATTGTTGTTGGATGTTGCTGATGTAGTTGATGTTGATCAAACCAAGAAAGTAGTTGAATGTTGTTGATTTGTTGAGAGAGTTGAGAGTTAGTAGAGAGAGTTAAGAGAATTTGTGAAGATAATTGAATGAAATGAGGTTGTATATATAAACTGATTTTTTTTTGAATTTCCCAAAATACCCAAAAAACTAGCTAGTATAGACCGTTGGGGGGTATTTTAGTAATTATACAAACACAATATTAAAAAAAATATGCAAAAAAGAAAGAAAATTCCAACGTTTGGCCCGCGAGTCGGACCCACCCGGACCCGATCCCGGATCTGGCTGGGCCAATTTCGGGTTTTTTTAACCGGACCGAATTGTCAGTTTTTGACGGGTTGGCCCCGGTTCAGCCCGATTTTAAGCGGGGCGGGGCGGGCCGGGGCCGGACCCGGGCTAGCCCGGCCCTAATGCCACCCTTAGGTAGAGGGGGGTTAATCTTATAGAACATGGTATATAGGTTTCACTATAAACTATGGCGATGCGAGTTGCATATTCTTTTTGAAACTCGATGAGACTCTTTGTCTTTTCTCCACATCTTGTATGAAGAAATTGGAAATGCGGACGAACTTGTTGAGTACATAAATAGTGGTGTTTTTGAGTTTGCTTTAGACGAATTATATTACTCTTTCTAAGAATTGGCAAAGTTAGAATCGATACTGAGTCCTAAAAGAAAGCACATAGCGAAATTGACTTATATCTTGCTTAGCATGTCAGATTGTGACTTGAGCAAAGAGTTAGGATATCCTGCCAAGTTTTGCGACACAATCACTACGAACAAACCTCCAAGCAAATAGTAAATTAAAACAAACTCACAAAAGCGCACAATTTTGTCCCGGTTCGGGCGAACTCTAATCCAAAGGAGAAATAATTGAGATAATATTAAATTAGAGAAGATACAAGAGTTACAATCACTGTCGCCAAGAACCTACCTATCTTTCAAGCTTCACTAACAGATAATCTATTGTTTACAATGGAAAACTCTGAATGAAGTATTTTCTCTCTTTTTGCTCCTACATCTCAAAGGAGACCGTTACAATGTATATATAAAGATCTAGATAAACCCTAGTTTACTGTCTTGATACAATAACTATCTGATGTATCTTGAATAGATAACCATACGATGAGAGTTGTACTATCTAACTTGGAGGATAATTTGGCTTTAATCAGATTGTATACCTGATACCCATATGCTCCCCGTTGCTCAGATGTGGTCGACTGTCCGCAAGAGCATCAAATGCAATAACCCGACTCAAGTCAGAGAGCCTCAATAGTCGATTGTCCTTCTCTTTCCTTCTTCGTCAAATGTTGCTTCCAATCTCTTCTCGCTACATCCGTCTTCTCTTCTCATTAAATTTAGTATGCAATACATAAAGTTAACACATATAAGACCCACAAATACTAGCAAGACTAAAAGACTATTTTATAAATTAGACTGCTTGACCTGCATATGCTCTCCGTTCACACCATTTACTACTTTTAATTAGTGTCATTGTCGACATTTTATGTTTAGTTCATATATAGGTTCCTTAGATTATCCACAGTGGTGTTTTTGATTTTGCCAAAAATGGCTGCTACAGTAATAGCAAATAGGATAGAAGGCTGCAGTGGTTGTTTGCTATATTCCTCGCTTTTTAAAAAAAAATTGGGTAGGACGGTATAACATATACCGTCTCTCGTTTAAAAAAAATTTTAAAAATTTCAATTACTGATTAACTATTAAAATATATTAATTAAATAAAATAAATTATATAATAATACCTAAATCTAATTAATTAACTACCTAAACCTAATTAATTATCCTAAACCTACCCACTACCTCCCCAGTTCAAGGACGGTACATCATGTACCGTCCGAGAATTTATATATATATATATTTTTAATCGGCCAAATCTTGGCCGTTCATTTAAAAAAAATAATAAAAAAAAAAAGGAAAAAAAAATAATCCTTGGACGGGATATGTTCTCCCGTCCGTGAGAACATATCCCGTCTGAGGAGTTTTTTAAAAAAAAATAAAAAAATTTGGAGCGACGGTATATGTTATACCGTCTGACTCGATTAAAAAAAATTAAAATACAAGCGACGGTATATGTTATACCGTCCTTCAAAATTTGAGAATCGCTATTCTGTTTCTCATATATGAGAAACGATTCAAACGAATATAGCGTGTTTGCCAAAAAATGACAAAATAGAAAACCACTGCAGCGATGCGTTTGCTATAAAATGGCAATTTGCCAAATATAAGAAACCACTGTAGATGCTCTTATGTATGAAAGGATAAATTTCAGTAAACCACTTTAGCTTTGAGGCAAAATTAATAAACTCACATATATTTTGATATGCATCATTAGAGCATCCACAGTCGTTTGCTTTATTGCCAATTTTGCCATTTTTTTCTACTGTAGCGCTCACAGTCGTTTGCTATTTTGCCATTTTTTGGCAAAAGCGCTACAGTAGATAGGGAGAAATAGCAATCGAAATAGCAAAATGCATATTATAGCGGACGAAACATGATGTTTCGTCCGGATTATTTTATTACATTCTTAATTGATCGGACGAAACATCATGTTTCGTCCGAATTAAAATAAATAAAAAAATCGAATAAAATAACCTTTAAACGTGGGAATGAACATGATGTTTCGTCCCAATTTGAGACGAAACATCATGCTTCGTCCCAATCCAAATTTTAAAAAAAAAATTTAAAATTTAAATTTTTTTTGCAATTATCTAAATTGATTTTGCAAATTTTTAAATTGTTTTTGCAAAAAAAATTACAATTTGTTTAAAAAATTCTTTTTGCAATTTTTTTTTCAAAAAAAAATCCCGGAAAATCCAGACGAAGCACCATGATTCGTCCAGAATCTGGGCATTTTTTGGAACTTTTTGTAATATTTTTAAATTGTTTTTGCAATTTTTTTAATTTATTTTGCAAATTTTTAAATTGTTTTTGCAAATATTATTTACGAACTATTTTAAAAATTTGTTTTTTGCAATTTTTTTTTGCAAAAAAAAACCTTTATTTTTTCCCCCAATTTGGGACGAAACATCATGTTTCGTTCCGCCATTTTTTTTTATTACAGACGAAACATCTTTCTTTTTTAACGAACTTATGCATTTTTTTGCCAATCGACGACTGCAGCGTTCCGTCGAATTGGATCGGCAAAAAATGCATTTTGTCATTTTTCACATTCAACGACTGTGGATGCTCTTAGGCCCCTTTTCTTGTTTTTGGGAAAAAAATAGAATCCGTTAGTTTTAGGATGATATGTCCATACTACCCCTCCCTAATCCATCTAAATTACTGCTGAATAATTTATTAATTGTCGGACCCACCACAAAATGAAAATATAAACAGAAAAAAAAAAACAAAGAAAAGACGAAATACATAAAGAGATTATAACTAACTTAAATCTTACTCTATAACATACTAGTATCATGCACGTGCGATGCACGTGGAGAGGAATGAAAAGAACCAAAAAAAAAACTAAAATGCACGTGCGGTGCACGTGGAGGGGAATGAAAAGGAAAAAAAAATACCAACATGTGCGATGCACGTGGAGGGGAATGAAAAGGACCCCAAAAAAAAAAACTATAATGCACGTGGAGGGGAATGAAAAGGATAAAAAAAGCCAACACGTGCGCTGCACGTGTTGACAAAATGACAAACGATGACAAATGACACTAACCCCTTCTCCCATTATAATAGTAGAGATAATCAGATGTTATTATAGTTGATGAAGGCTTTTTTGTCCTAAAATTAGTTTAATATAGCACGGATATGCACGTAGTCGACTTAAGTATCGAGGCATCGTTGATTGACATTTACTAGTAATTTATACGTGAGATGCACGTCTTAATAAAGTATATATTTTTTAAAGTAAAAATTTTGACGTAGTCTGGCCTCGAACCTGAGATCTCTTTTATATTAGTTATGCATGGACATTGCACGTCTTAATAAATTTTTTTAAAAAAATATAAAAACTCTGACGTAGTGAGGACTCGAACCTGAAATCTCCTTCATATTAATTATGTACGTGCATCACATGGATTGGTAATTTGACAAATGACACTAAGGCAATTTTTTATTATAATATTAGAGGTTAGAGATGAACAAAGAGATCTTGCTGATGCATATTAAAATATATGTGGATTTAACCGAAGGTGGTTTTCTGAAATTTAGCCTATATCAATTAAAGTTATTGTCAAACAGTGGCAGAACATATTGATAGTGAGTACGTTTAGTCGTTGGAGTTCAAATTCTAATTGCATCATATTACCGACCTATGGGCTTGCTTTTTATTCTCCTGCTTTCCAATCTGTGCTTGGTTACTAGTGTGGCATTTGGGCGGCATGTTCCTCTTCTATGGTTTTGATCCTATACTGTATTGCTCGTTTGCTTGGATGTGTGTTTCGGTATTTAGCTCTTTTTTCAGCTGTATGTTTGGCCGGTGGTGGTTCTGATAGCGCCCGTTGTGTCTCATATTGGCTGTTTGAGGACTACTTTGCTTTGGGTGTGGCTGGTGGCCCCGTCGCCTAGGTGAAGGCTTTGCTGCTTCATGAACGTGCGATTCCCCTTAGAATGCCTCTGATTGTTTTTTTTTTTAGGGAAAAGGTGGAATAAGGCAGAATGCCTCTGATTGTTTTGACTGCTTCTGGTCTCCTGGCTCTCGTTGGCGTGTTATTTGCTTTTGTTTCCTTCTGCCTTTGCGGATGAGCAATTAACTCCATTGCCTGATGTACTCTGTGGTTATTTTTGGGTGTACGGCCCTCTTTGGGTTACGCTTTATGCTGGTCTTTGTATTGAGTTATTATATATATATATATATATATATATATATATATATATATATATATATATATATTTGGGCCGGAGTCTATCGACTCTATCCGACTTATCAAAAAAATTACTGACCTATAGGCTTGTATGGACCATAAATAGTGAATGGTCCGGCCCATCCAAATACCCCAACCCGACCCGAACTTCTTTATTCTTTTATCTCCTTCCCCCCTAAGTGTTTGGTTGGAAGGGAATAGAGGGGAGGGGAGGGGGTTTTTAAAACTTTTCATGTTTGGTTCATTTTTTAGGAGGGGAGGGGAGGAAAATGGGGGTGCAACACCCCTCCTGAGCTAATTTTGGCTCCCCTCCAAAAGTGGGGGGATTTGGAGGGGAGAGAAATTATGTCTAATTTTTTAATGTGAATGGACTAAATTGTGCTTTTAGTTAGTTCTCTTTGATATTTTCCCTCTTTAAAAAGAGAAAAATACAGGGAGTGAACAGCTGGGTTCCAATTGAAGATTAATTTGTGCCATACATAATAACTAGACTTCAGCACTAATGCTATGGACTCCCTTACATACAACATACCATATTTCTCGAGATGAGGCACTAGGAGCTAAGAATGATTTATCTGGATGTGCTATTAAACTATAGCACACAATAGAGTTTGTGGACGATGACACACAAGAACAACTTCCTCCTAGGAAAGAAAAAGGAAAAAATGAAGAGTACACTACATAAAATTGCTACTTGCATGTAGAAGTTCATTCTTCAACAGTTTTAGAAATTTAGAACTGAGACGAAAGAAGATAAGAAGAAGCTCTTGAACCAGTTGACACAAAAACTTGAAATCGTCGGAAAATCAGAAACATGAGCCTTTTGATGTGTAGCCAAATGTAGGTGTTGGAGAAGGGATCAAGGTCACTGAGCTAGCAGATAGCTCATAAGCTGCAATAATTTTTGTAGTTTAATTTTTCTAGTTTATCTTTGTAGTCCAAGGAAGATAATAGATAATGATATGGCTAAAAATGGGGGTTAATCGGAACCGTCCAAATCGGGTACGAATCTTGAGACCCAGGGGTAAAGCGGTAATTTCGCCTACAAGAGGGTCCAAAATGGGTATTGGATCTTCTCCCCCAGGGATCCAATAACCCACGAATGGATCCACCAACAAGAGGGTGCGGGTTTTAAACCACTGCACACCCAATCCAACAAGATAAAATCAGGGTCCCTGACTAATCTTGATCAACGACCCTGATGTACGTCTATCTTTTCACTGGGGTTTGGGGATTAAATTCCTTATCTGATTACGGGGAATATACCTTATCAGATTACATTCCTAATCTGTTTACAAGGAGATTATTCCATATCAGATCACGGGGATTACATTCCTAATTTGTTCCCTGAGACGCCTATAAATACCCCCCATCTATCTCCATTAAGAGGTAATCAATCTTTCACCAGTTTTTGCGCTCATTCATAGTCTTCCTAGATTACTGACTTGAGCGTCGGAGGGTGCGTCGCCGGGAACAACCCCGGTGTCTCGCACTTTTTGCAGGTCTACGGCGGGATCGGCGACCGAAGCCCGACTGAACAGGTATACAGGTTTACTATTCAGTTTCCCTAAGAATCCACAAATTCATCTGTTTGCCCCTACACCAAATTTAGCGGCAACAGATAACTAGAGAAAAAGATCGTTAGAGAAGGGAAGGTTAATATGGATATAATTTTTCAAAACATTAAAATTTCTGAATGTATAAATGGTTCAGTTGATGAGAAAGGCATGATCGCATGATACAATTAAGAAAGTCAACACTTAGAATACAAAACAATATTACTTAGAAATGAGCTAAACTCATGTGCCAGATCATGAATACAACACAGCTCAAATTTGGTGTCTTCGGCAAAGTACTTTTTTAAATCATAAAGTTCCTACTAGCACGTGACTAAGGGTATAAAAGTAATTTTATTATAAAATCTATTCTCTTCCATTGTGAACCAAACAAGAAAATAATTATTTTTCCTTCCATCTCCTTCTTTGAACCAAATACCCCCCCCCCCCCCCCCCCCCCCCCCCCCCCCCTCATTCGAACCAAATAGAGCCTAAAACCCTAATTTCAATTTCTCCCCCTTTCCCCAAGACCCTAATTCCCTCAAAACCCAAAATTCCAACCCCCATTTCCAAAACCCTAATGTTTTTTCTCAGCAAAATCGAGCACACCTTGCCTGTGCCACCGCACTTGCTCAACCTCAACCTCACCGACGCAATCAAGGGCCAACTCGAAAATCTCTTTTTGGACAAGGTCTGTCTACTCTCTAATTTAAAAATATATTTTTTGGGGAGCAATTTTGGTTCTAAATTGGTCACTTAAGAAACCCGTTTGTTAAAATATAGTTTCTTGTTGGTGGGTTTTAGGTTATTACTGATTTGGGGCTGTGTGTGTCTATCTATGATATACAATCCATTCAAGGTGGGTTCGTTATCCCAGGGAATGGTTGTTCTACATATGAGGTACTTGTTGATTTGATTTTATTGAGTTTTCGCCTGATTAGTTTATAATCATTATTAGTCTTGAAATGCTTGGTGACGTTCTTCGGGCATGAAGAATGGGAACTGTTTGGAGGTGTGTGCACCCATTGTTTGATATATAGGTATATTCTCACGAAATGCATGATGTTATATTGTAAAATATTGTCTGGGTAATGCATATGTTACACCTACAACTTGTACATATATCGGACCATGGGTTGAGTGGGGTGCCCAGAGCCTAGTACCCTAACCCAGTATTTATTTTATAAATACTCGCTAAAGGTACTAAGGTAGTGGTCTAAGTATTCCAATCTTGATAATTAGGGTATAATATCTCAAGCACCTTAGTCCAGGATATTAACCTGATCTTGTTGCTTATTATTCCTCGTGACTAACAAGTGCTGCTGCGCTACGTGCGGCTGTTTTAAGTAAAGTTTTTTGATAGTTTATAAGATCAGTGTAGTTTTTATATTATGGACAAAGATGTGGTACTTGTGAATTTCAATTTTGTTACATGTATAGAAACATAAAGTGATTTCATGGTGGTTAAGTGTTATTGTATGTCTATATCTGATAGACGTAGTAAATTCAAGCTGCACACCAGGGAGCTAGAACTATAGTTAATTTTTCCATAATATTCTAGTCAAAGCTGTTCACAAGTAGAAATATTTTCTTTCTACTTATGTGATAATAGAGTATAAATTATTAGCTTAGGGAAGAAAAAAAGTTAGCAACTGAAGAAAATTGCAGTTTGTGAGAACTGAATACGAAGAACTGAACATGAATACATGCAGAGAGAAAAAAAAGTTGGACACTTGGCAGTAATGTTTCAGAAGAAGTTACTGTGCACAAAGAATCTTTGGAAGCAGAAGGGTTAAAGACAATGAAAACATGTTTATAATAACTGGATACGAAAAATTTGTGAAGCGACTAACTTGATTTGCTTACCATCAACTTTTTGCTGTAAGGCCCAGATTCTTCTATTTCACCTAAATTTTCCAAACAGGGAAATAAGTACTAGAAGGTGAAATGGAGATCAATTTGGTAGTCGTTTATCAAGTTTGGAACATGACTCTAGGCAGTTAAAATCGGTTTTTGGAACTAATCTGTGAATGAGCGATTAATGATTAGTTGGTTAATCAGAAAATAATCGGGGATTAAATCGGAAAAATTGTTATATATATATATATATATAATTAAAAAAAGATATATTCTCATTATGTAGCAACTAGCAATCCTAAATCCTATCATAAAATTATTATGAGATTATCAAATAGAAACATATAGTTATAGAGCAAAAGAAGAGAGTACTTGGTTTGAGTTGAGTTTGGATACTGGATGCGTGTCGGGTCGGGTTTGTTGGTTGGTTCCATCAAACAAAAAAAATCGGGGAGGACGAGCAACGCGAGCAGCAGAAGAATGAGGTGCAACATATGCGGGCAAGGTTAAGTATGCGACTGCGCAGGGGAAGCGACGGCAGGTCGGGTTTAGTTTTGCTCGAGGAAGAAGAGAACCACTTTGGGTTTGGATTTGCGCAAGGAAAAAGAAGAGAGTGGCGACATGTTGGGTTTGAGTTTGCGCGATGTCCAGAAGGAGTTTGGATTTTGATTTCAGTTTGGGCTGAATTTAGCCCAAATAATGCAAACGAGCATGAAAATTAGAGAAAATTTAATTGGTTAATCGGCCACTTAAAATTGGCCGATTATATCCGATTAAATTGCAAACTATTGAAATATTATAAATCGCTAAAAAAATAATCACTTAGTCTCCGATTGGCGATTAATCGGAGATTAATCGGGCGTAATCGGGGATTCGAATTGCTTAGCTTCCTCTTGTTGTGATTTTTTTTTTGTTTTTGGTGATGAAATGTAGGATTTTTAACATAAAAGTAGACAAATAATTGTTAGGAGTTTTAGGAATGAAGAGTAGGAAACATTTAGGCATGAAGAGTTTAGGAATTTGAAGTAGGAATTATTTTAGAGAATTTTGTTGGGTTTCTTTTCTTCGTCTTTGCAAAACCAAAATAAGAAAAATGAGATGAAGAGGGGCATGGGGTGTGGGCCGGCCTCATCTACAAGAGAGAGAGAGAGAGAGGGAGAGAGAGAGATGAGTGTGTGATGTGGCCAAAGGTGAAGCCAAGAAAATGAATGGATGGAAGTAGGTTAATGTAGCATCATATGCATCACAACCCCAAGCTTCAATCATAACCCTTCATGATAACCCTAGGGTTAGATTATAACCCTAGTCCACACGTACAAGTCATATTATATAATTATATGAACAATAAGATAATATAACTATGAACATATACAAACTAGAATACAATTATACTAGTTGTTTTATAATTGGGTTTTTAACATATATACCCCTAACAAATATGATAATAACATATATACCCCTCACAAATGTATATTTTCGTATATGCCCTTAACAATTTGGACTTTATTTCATATTTACCCCTATGTTAGATATCACCAAGTTAACCATGATTTTACCCTTACGGGACAAATAGAAATCAAATTAAAAGATCAGATTAGACAATCAAATGATAAAAGATTTAAGAGTTTTGAGAAAAATAAATGAGGAAGCTTATAATCTATCATTAAAAAACAAGTTTGATGCAGTTTTGGAGAAGTAATGTGAGTAAGAATGAAGATGCATTGTTAGTTTGTCTATTTCTTGAAAAAAAAGAAGAAATTTTGAGAAAAGTTAACGAGTCTCAGTTTGATTAACAATTGTCCGGATTTACAAGAATGAAGAAGATAAAGTTTGAATGGTAGAGAAGAGAATATTTCAGTCATTTTTCATGAAGTCCATTAAAAAAATTGAAAACTCTCCATCGTTTTGAGTTTTTTTAACTAGAGGGATAATTAAGAGATGTGGTATATATTGTTAGGGACAAATATGAAAATACATATTTGTGAGCGACATACATGATTATTTCAATTTTAAAATTAATATAACCAAACAAGTATAATATTTGCTGACACTCAAATGTTGTTGGCAAATACAATTTATATCCCATGTATAAAAATATGTTTTTTATACAAAAGTATACAACATAATATTATAAATAAAGTATTTCTACAAAATAATTATTAATTATTTTGGGGATCTTACAAGAACTCATCCTAGCAATTATCAAAATTGGATGAAGGAACAATAAAGGTGGTACCTTTTGTGTAAGATTGGGATTGATTGGTTCTTCGAGTGGCTTTCGAGAAAAGAGAGCTGTCGACGTCTTTGGTAGTAGGCTATGAGTGAGATAACATCGTCGTCTTCTTCATCGACACGGAAATTGAGGAGATCTGGAAGTGGAAGGAAGGCGGTGAGAGGTTAGCGTGTCGTGAACGACGATGACGTGGACTTGAGATTCGATGGAGAGATGGGGAAGCTGCGGTTGCGATTGCGGATCTCGTTTTCGATCGCTAATGAAGTCGGTGGAGATCAAAGGAGAAAGGAGGCACAATGAGGCGGCATGGATTAGGGTTGAGAGAGAGAGAGAGAGAGAGAGAGAGAGAGAACTGCTAGGAAAAAGGAGAAAAAAGATATGTGGCCCATTTGGAGCATGTCTGTGTGGTGCACGGAGTGGGGCGCACCTCAGGGTGGGCGAACAAAAAATGGAGCTTCAGTTTTTTATCTTCTGCTTTAGGATATATATAGATAGTTAACACCCATGTCGGGTGCGGGTAGTCTTTGGGTACTCTCGCATGCGAACCCAACCGAGTGCCCTGTATCTAATACTTTTTTCAAAAATTTCAACGAAATACATTTGTAATTCGTCTTGGAATTATAATGTAATTTGAAAATACTTGTAACTGTTTTGGTAGAACACAGGATAAATTCAATGTATATTTGAGGGCATATTTTTCTTTTCACATTTATCTATATAGATATGAATATAAATATAATATATTCCATGTGCCCTTAGAATTTATCCTTTTTTTGGGTGCAGTGTTCACGGATAGGTGTCCCTGAATAGTATCAAGTTGCACTGTGTACCCATATTAGTGTTTCGTTACTTCTAGGTGTTAGATTTACTAGTTAATTAGCACGTGCAATGCAACTGGGGAGTTGTCTTTTTTTATTCTTTAAATTTAAGTGGATGGTTATATGGTTGGAGCTTTGACTGTGTGGTTGAGATTTTAAGAAGATTTTTTGAATTAAGTGGACGATTGAATTAGATTGGAATTACATACAAAGTGGGTTGAGATTCATAAACCGATGGTAGTCCACAAAGCATGACCCCACCCCTCCAGTCATAATAGTAGAGATGCAATGAGTAAGAAGCAAGTTCTATTAAGTTTAGGAGTGGTTATGTTTTGATATTGTAGGGTTTTTCTTACATGTGTTGTTTGGTGATGAAATTTTGTGTGACAAGTGATGCTCCTGCTCTCTTATATTCCAGTTAAACAGTTGGTTCACTGTTGAATATTTATGCATTTGATTAATCTGAGGCATCCTTCTTCTCTTGTTATTATCTTGTTTGTGTTTAGAGGACTCACTCGTTTTAACCCCCCTCATTTTTGGGGGTGCTCTCTCCAGCTCTAGTAAGATTCTCTTAAAGAATTAGAAATATGGGTCCTAATGCAGAACGCTATTCGTTGTACACATTCTCTGATAGTCTCACAGGCCAAATGGTAAGAAATATTGGACATATTACAACATGGGTTGTGAATGGAACCCAAAAGGGCCCGTTGTATTGTTCTTTGATATGCTATAATTCAATTGTGCTTTGGTGGTTATTCCGATTATGTTAAATAGACAGGTAGTAATTGGGGCTGATCTGGTCATGCATGAACTTGACACATCGTAAGCACATCCTAACCGATCACAGGATTTGAAAATGAAGAATTATAAACCTAACTTGTGAAGTAATGGAGACTTAGAATGGTGTTTGGAAAAATTTAAATTTGTTACGAAAAAATTAACTATGTAATTTTATTGCCGATTACCATTATAACAGAACTTCAAAAACCTGTCACATGATTGTTCTTGCTCATGTCCTGTATTCACTAACCGTAGAGTTCATAAGAGTTTCTTACTTAGAGAGGCAATACAAAGTTGTGAGGTTCCTAGCCTGCTGAGATAGATTAAAAAGATGAACCATGTTCATAAAATATACTAAGGAAAGAAAACTGTTATGCATCAAATAATTATCGAAACATATTTTTTGTGATACCGCTGATGTTTTGTTTCTATGTTATTTTTTATGATGCTCAACTCAGTCAGTGTTTTTTTTGTATTTGGCAGGTTGTGTTTCGATTAGTTATCTTCAAACCATTTATTGGTGAGATTATCACTGGGTCTGTTGAAGAATCTGATGCTAATGGCTTGCGTGGTAGGTGGAGAAATTTTTCCTTTGATAATTAGGACATTTGCGTTATATTTGCAGAATAGCATTACAATCTGCTTGGTAGCATGGATTATTAGAATTGTAGATTTTATTATTGTTTTTTCTCCTTCCATTTTTCTATTTGCTAAAGCAAATATTACGAAGTGCAACAATTTTTATTATTATTGGCCATATATCTCATCATATGCAAACTTGTGTCCTGGGCCGGCCCTGAGTTCCTGGGGGCCAAGGCGAAAAGCCCAAATAATTAATTTTGGGGGCCCCTAATTCCAATATAATTTTTTTACGCGCAAAATACATGCCTATATTTACATGGGAAATACAAATTTGGGGGCCCCTAAAATTGCAAAAAAATTGGGTGCCTGAGGCGGTCGCCTCATCGGCCTCAAGGTGGGGGCCGGTCCTGCTTGTGTCCAGTACAGGGGATAATTGCATTTTAAAATTTATTTCCTGCATTTACATTGTCCAAAAATGTTTACAAATATGGGAACTTGCGCCGAAACTTCAGAAGAACCCTCCCTCCCACTCCCCTTCCTCTCTTTCTCACGCACTGTGAAGCACGGGTACTCCAAATTGGCCTTCGTACCAGTACCGGGTGCGTATCGGGTACGGATACGGACGGGTACGTTCCGGGTACGCACCCGGTACGTATCCAGAACATTTTTAATTAAAAAAACGAAAAAAAAAACGTCCGATACGGCTGGGTACGCTTCGGGTGCGAACCGGGTGCGCAACGGGTGCGCTCGGGTGCGCCCATTAAGGGAAAGAAAAAAAAAATTACAATAAGTCAACACTCGGTATCCCCTCCCCCTTTCTCATTCACGCGTGCTCTCTCTCTCCGAAATCCCCTATTCTCAAAAGAAACCCTAAATCCCCTCTCCCAAATCGATTCCCTCTCCCAAATCGCTCTCCCAAATCGATCCCCTCTCCCAAATCGATCCCCTCTCTCGACCTCGCGCCCCTCTCCCAAATCGATCCCCTCTCCCAAATCGATCCCCTCTCTCGACCTCGCGCTTCACGTCGCGCGCCTCCACCTCCAAATCGATCCCGTCTCTCTCTCCGAAACGACGGTGGTCCGGTCTCTCCGCTTTGACGCTGCTTCGGTCTCTCCGAAACGACGCTGATCCAGGTTCGATTTTGACTTCTCCTCTCTGCAAAAGAAACTTCTTCTCCTCTCTGCAAAAAAAATTTGGTGTGTGTTATTGACAGTTAAACAAATAGTAAAGCGAGTATGCCACTCATAAAGAAATTAAATCATGAGGCCTACCGATCAGGTAGGACTGGTTGAATATCATTTGATTTTTCATCATTTTATATTTTTAAGTGACATTTTTTGATATATAGTAGACATTTGGAAAATGAGTGAAACTGAGAAATTCTTGTCTCTGTTATTAGTGAAACTGATATATATTAGGACTGGTTGAATATTATACTTGTCTCTGTTTAGTTTATGTTTAGTTTATGTTTGATATATATTTTTTATGTTTAGTTTATGACTTCATTGAGTTCATTCTAATTTTATATTTTTATTACATAATGTATAATAAATTTATTATTTTTATATTCAACGTACCCATAACGTACCCGTATTCTATATTTTTGAGAAATCACGTATCCCCGTACCCGAGTCGTGTCGTACCCGTATCCCGTACCCGTGTCCGTGCTACATAGCATGTACTCACAAAGGGGAGAACAGAGGAGAGAAACCCTATTTTGAGACACAGAAATTTCTTTACTGTTTGCTTACGTCTCCTGAGGTTTGGAGATAGGTATACTAAGATTCTTCCTCTCCATTTATATGCTTGTTGAATAAGAGGTAACAGAGGATGTGTTGGTTGCCAATGATATTGTATTAGTTGAGACTAGAGGATAAATTATAAAATGGAAATGTCAGAAGCTTAGAATATAAAGCACTTGGAGATTTTCAAGACTAACCCAAAATACAAGATTCGAAAATGATTGAAAGGAATGATCACTTTATCATGTTCGATACCTTGCTCGACATGCATTCTTTGCATCTCCAATTAAGTTGGATCTTCTTGGTACTCATAAGCCTTTACTTCTTCCATTAATTTGTTTTTCCTATGTTCTTTTGATATACTGACCACATGCTTTATATTTGCTTTAACATTGTAATTTTAATTATGACTGGAAAAATGTCAGCCAAGAGTTGAATTTATATTAGGATAATCGAATTGACTCCTTGGGATATTTTATGCCTTGATATGATTGGGAATCCCTATAGAACATCTTATCTCTTCAACCTAGAACCTTTCCTTCCTAAAGAATTTTGGAAGATTTTTCCTTGGTTGCATGAACTATATGACATAAGAGGTAAGATCATCTACAACCCCTTACTGTTTGGTGACATGCCCTTTTTTGCTCATGGTTACCTTGACAATGAATTGGGTACAACTCATAGAGGGTACTTGGTAGGTTGACTGTGTATTACAGAAAAACTGGTCAATTCTTTGTAGAGTTTATCACGCTCACCTGGGTTCCATGGTAGAACCTTGGGTAGGAATGGCTTAGAAATTGTCAGTTACGTGCACTCCCTCCCAATCCATTATCTGATTAGAATTATATACTGCAACATTGTCAGAGACACTCCTTTTTATTATTAAATTTGTGGATAAGTCTTTGCATCTGGCTTGCATAATTCCTAACAGTTCACATCTTTATTAATCCTAAAAGAGGCATGTGTCATATTTCTATCCATGCTTTTAGTTTGTTTTATTTAATAACATGTTGAATGACAGCTGGCCTATCTTGCAGTTTCTCTTGGTTTTTTCAGTGACATATATATTCCGGTGCATTTGCTGCAACAACCATGCAAGATGTGAGTACCTTTACTTTCTTATCACAAAATTTTCTTGGATCCTTTTCTTTTATTCTGATTGCAGGCTACATTTGTTTGAGAGAGAAACAGTTGAACAAAGGTTACATTGTAAAGCTCATACAAAGAATTTTACATTATGTAGGGTTTGGGGTTTTAAGGCTTTAGCGGGCTAAAGTAGAAGAAAGTGGCAACCCTATTTTGAAACTAAAATTTAATAGTAAAAATTGGAAATAAATTTGGAACAAAAATAAAAGTAAAAAGTATCAAAATCTTTGGAGAAGATTGTAGATGGGGTAACAGATATTTTATGATTTATGATAAGTGTCAAGTTGAGTGAGCTCGAAAATAAAAATAATTGACAATTTATTAAGGGTAAAAGGGATATGAGCAACTTGCTCATTTAGTAAATGAGCAATTGATTATGTGGTATACATGTGATTGGACAATCTTTAAAAGGGTTAGTTGTCCAATGTATCAGATGCATGCCACATAATCAATTGCTCATTTACTAAATGAGCAAGTTGCTCATATCCCTTTTACCCATTTATTAAATATATTACGCTTGCAATGTTTGCTTTGACTAGTGATGCAGCTAAAACCTGTTACTGGCCCTCTTTTATGTTCTCTTTTGAAAAGAAAAAAAATGTTGGTAACTGCTTTCAATTAGGGGTAAAAATTAGGGGTTTTACCTGAAGTGAAGCAAATCATACGAGGCTACAGTGCTTTCGGTGCTTTTGACAACCTTTCAGATCTTATTACTACATTATTTTCAGGGGAATTTCTTCTGTGAAACTTTCTCATATATTCTATTATTCCTTCCTGTACTGTGAATGACAGGAGAGAGGAGAGGGGGACCTGTGGGCATATGGATTTGGAAATTTGAATATGCTTCTTGGAGAACATTTATCAGAGTTTATTTCTGAATTGGGTTTATAAGAATACTTCAGTTAGACTTTCTGATATATTCTATGTTTTCTTTATTGCTCGTGTATTGTGAATTGCAGGAGACCTGATGGCATATGGAATTGGATAGTTGAAATTGCAAATGAGGAGCTTCCTCTGGAACTTCAAGAGAAGGTTTATTATTATTTCTGAGGTTTCTTATATTTACGATGATAAATGTCTAACGACAAATTTCCTAAATATGTTTCCCTGCAGATACGGTTTCGCGTAAAAAGTATTAAATACCCTCCCATTCCAATTGATCAAGATGCAAATGAAAAGCCTTTTGCTCCTATGGTGATTACTGTGAGTTGCACTAAGTTATTATGCCCTATCTAAGTGCTTTCCTTCTCATTCTATTATAACATGCTAGGGTTTTTACTTTCCATATATTCTAAGAACTTTCTATGCTTTTAATCATTGATTTTGTTATATTAGTTATAAGTTGGACCTATATTTTCCAATTTGCTTGAATTTACTTGACCTTTATCGTATGGATTCAGCCTTGTGTTTTGGTTTTAACCAGATCAGTAATTGTCGAAGGTTTCTGAAAGCGATAAGTGCAGCGTAGCATTACAAAGATCGCTTAGCTCTTGCTTAAGCACTACATTTTATTTTTTAAAATGCTGTGGAGGAGGCAATATCGAGGAGGAAGCATGGAGGTGGAGGTGTGGCTTAAGATTGAGTATTGTGAGGATAGAGAGGCAAGGTTTTTAGATGTGTGAAGCGGAGCGAAGAGGTCCAAGGACCGCTTCACTCTTCCTCGCTTAAGCGACCACTTCACTACTGCATCACTCATTTATTTTTAATATTTTAAAAATATTTATTTATTTATTTATTTTTAATATGGTGAAGAGGAGTCGAGACAGGGTGCAAAGAGGAGTCAAGGAGTGCGAAGGAGGAGCAAGAATTGAAGTGGAGTCGAGGCGGAGGTGTGGCACTGCCGCACTATGGTGATGAAGAGATTGGAGGAAGAGCACAGTCTCCCTCTGGAGGTTGAGAAGGATTTGAGGGAGTTTCTAGGGTTTTTTCTTTAGAAAAAAGTTATAGATTGGGTATTTGGGTTATTGGATTTAGATTATACCCAAAACTAATTAAACCCGTACTTTTTTACCCAAAACCTATTTTTAGTCCAACATGCTTCATTGGAGCACTTCAAGCCCTAATGAAGCGGTGAGAGCAGCGCTTCCAAAGAAGCGGATGATGCGCCTTGTACTAAAACCCTAGTTTATAGGTGGAGATGATGTCAGGGTTAAGAAAAAGATAGGATTGAAGAGTTGCGCCGACTGGTGAAGGAGCTTCAAAGTATGAGGACCGGTGGAAAAGGTTGAAGCATGGAGGAAGCAGAGTTGCAAAGGTGGAAGCATGGATTAGGGTTTGAGAATAGAGAAAGGGTTTAGTTGGGTTGAGACATCATACAAATTGGGTTGTCTTCTAGTTTAACCCTTTTAATTTATTTTTTGTCTCGGTCTATAGTTGCCCACAACATTTTCATTTAATAACTTCTCAAAGTAATTTCGCCATCTTTCCTTAATTTCCTCATATTTTATTAAGACTCTTGAATCCTCGCTTTTAATACACCTAAGTTGATCTCCGTACTATAACACAATGATATAGAATTACTAATTTTCAGTATGTTTTGCCCATTCTTTATGAAGTTGCAAAATGAACTATTTTTCAACAATAAAATAATTGTGACCACTTAATGCGTAGGTAAAACATATTCAACTTATATAATATTTTGTCTTTACGTTTTATGACATGTTGAGCACTTTGAATAGAGTGGATCATGCGTTTAGAAGGGATTTTTTTTGTGTGACATAGGTGATGTCATCCTAAGCCACATTCCCTCTCATTCTCTCGTATATAATTCATAGTTTAGAGATAATTAAATACTTGGTAGGCATGAAACAGTGGAAACAATGATATGAATGAATCTGGCGATATTCGGCATATCAGATGAAAGTTCAAAATTCAAGTTAATTGAAACAGAACAAAATTGTGGATTATAAAATAGTAAAACTCATAATTTCTTGAATGCAATAAAAAATGGACTGTAGACCACAGATTGGAAAACACGGTGGACTATAAACTAGGCTAACAAGTTGAGATTTAGAAATTCTCAAATATGCAAAACGCATAGCACTACCCACAAAAGCTGGTCTGACAAAAAATTATCAACTAGGATAAAAATTTGAGACCGAGAAATTCTCAAATATGCAATACGCATAACACTACCCACAAAAGTTGGTATGACAAAATCTACAATTTCTTGAAATCGGTATAAAAAAGGGTATGCAAAAATTGATACTAAAGATGGGATGGCGCACAAAAGCAGACTAAAATAGTGAACATTAGAATTTCTCGAATTCGGCAATATTGTGAAATTAATTTTTTTTTTGAAATTGGCAAAATGGTGAGTAGCCTACAATAGCCGGCAAAATCAAAGAAATTCCAAATTTCATAAATCGGCAGAAAATATGGATCATAGCCAAAATGTTGACCAAAATAGTGAAATCTGGAATCTCTTTGAGAATTGGTTAAAAACAAGTGGTTGTAGCTTACAAGTGCAAAGGCGAGGCTGAAACACTAAAATTCCAAAATTTGCAAAAAATGGTGCAAAAGCTGGCAAAAGCAATAAAATTTTGAATTTATAAATCGACCAAATTAGTAGGCTAGCCCATAAAAATTAGATTAAAAAAAATGAAATTTAGAATTTTTGAAATTTAAAAATGGTGGACTATAGCCCCACAAAAGCCAACAAAAAAGGTGAAATTTAATTTTTTGAAAACAATGGGCAACCTACAAAGTTGGTTTAAAATGATAAATTCATAATTTGTCAACGACTGCAAATAATGATAGACCATTAGACCATAACCCCATAGCAGGTGATTTTATGAATTTCTCAAAATCGACAAAAATATGTTGTAATCCAAAAAGGTACAATTCTGATTTTTTTGAAATATGTCAAAAATGAATGACTAAAAAAGTTCAAATCACACAGAAATAATGGATTACAATCCACAAAAGTTGGAAGGTGAAATTTAAAAACATGTTAGACAATAACCTATAAAAGTTGATTGGAAATGTGAAATATATAATTTCTTGAAAGGTGCAAAATTGGTCGACATGAACCCATGATAGTTGTCAAAAAAAGGTGGAAGTTCATAATTTCTCAAAAATGAGCAAACAAAATTGGGCAACGACCCAAAGAGTAACGCCCTGGGTCCATTCAATAGCTTGCACACCTTTGCGCCCTGCAGAACATAACCACGATCCCACCACTGGGCACAACCTCACCAGAAGTGCTACAACTTAGTAGGTGCTCTTGGATCATAGACAATCTAACATATAATAACTCATACCGCACTTCCCAGCCAATATGAGACTATGTAAATCTAGGGGTATTACAATCACCCCTCCTTTTTTTTACTTAGCGTTCTCACTAAGCTCGAGCTCTTCATCTTGCTAGGACCTTCTTTCTTGTCAATGTGGTCCACATGGATGCCACTACTCTTGTCCTACCAGTATACTGACCTGATCTTACTTCCAGTGTATTGTCCCTAGACCCACCAGTGTGTACGCCCACTGTGACCCCACCATCGGTGTCGAAAGTCGGCTCTGATACTATTTTATAATACCTCAAACTAAGGATAACCATTTCGACAACATAATAATTATACAATATCATGCTGATAAAACCCACCAATAAAAAGTAGCTCAAATTGCTAACAAAAGTATATTATTCGCTACAAAAAATAAATAACTAAAACTCTTTAAGAAAGAAGCTCTTTACAATTTCAATAAAATAATTTAAACAAACCTCCACTTCTGAATTAATGGTCTTAACAGTTTCCTATGACAATTTATTCCCAATAGACTTATGCTTCCAGACCCTTATTTCTCTTCAAGACCCCGATCTTGATGCACTAATCTGGAAAAGTTTGATAACAACAAAATGCGTTGACGCTTAGAAATAATTAAATAAATATAACGAACAACCGGTAATGCATAAAATACCGTATTAACAATTACACATGTTAATGCACAAACATATAGCAATGCAAATATCAGAAAAATGGCTAGAATGCAAAGGAATTTAGGTACGCCCCCTCTCATGCGGTCAACACTTACTAGCTCGGTTGACAAGAAAATACCACTACAGTCTGTGGTAAGGACATTTTATTGTGCAATTTTCAACACAAAGTGGACCCATGAGAGCCCATAAGGGGTTACTTAAAATCTTGACTCATATACCAGTATATAAAAGTGGATGTTGACACATGAGTAACACAACTACAAATATGATAATGACTTAAAATATCCATCTCAATATTCACAACGCCATAAGGCCACTCATGTACATACATTCCTACTCAAACTATGTAAAATAATGCATATCAGTATAGTTTAAATTGACAATCCACAAATATTATTAACCACAATATAAACCAAATATGGATAACGACACTCATATATCACAATTACATATTCATGCAAACACCAATAATATATTAATCTCAATTTTATAGTTGCACATCTACGCAACACATCACATAAAATAACCATAAAATACTCACAATATAACAACACTACCAAACAATAAGTATTTTATAAAATTACATTCTACATGGAATAGATATTCAATTACTTATAATGATCGGCGTAATAATAATCAGTTATGAGTCCTCCAAAAGACTCCTCAATTCTAGTCCGCTCCTATCAGAAGATAATCATGATTTAAATAACGACAGTGTTCTAAAAATCGGCCTAGGCGGTGCCTAGGCGCTAGGCGCCCTCCCAACGACTCGCCTAGGGCCTAGGCATTTTTGAACATCGGGTTATGGGTCTAGGCGGGTTTAAGCAGGTCTAGGCGGGTCTAAATCGGTCTAGGCGAGTTTAAGCGGGTCTAGGCAGGTCTAAATCGATCTGGGCGGGTCTAGGCAATCTAGACCGCGTAGGACCCAAACCACATTTTTAACTAATTATTTTTTGAGATTTCTCTTATTGTAAGCAGAATAGCAGACTATCCATTATTCTGAGGATTTTAAAGTGATTATGTTTAAATTACAAATGATAATCACCTTTTTTTGTGTTTTTTCTCTTATTGTATATACCGGCTTTGTTAAGCAGAGCAGCACACTATCCATTAAGGATTTTTAAGTGATTATGTTTAAATTACAAATGATAATCACTTTTTTTGTGTGTAAGTTTTCTCTTATTGTATGTACCAGATTTGTTAAGTAGGGAAGCACACTATCCATTATTCTAAAGATGTTAAAGTCATTGTGTTTAAATTATAAGTGATACTAATGAATAAATTAGCAGTACCTTCCTCCATAAGTGCACATCTTTATAAATCTCTTTAATATAATATATTTGTCTAGTGACAAAGAAAGCTCGTAAACAGTGCATTTTTTCCAATTCAGACAGACAATGTCAGTAACACTAACTCAATTGTACATTTATACTTATATCATATGCCATCTTTATAAATTTTGGCCATCAAACATTCAAACTATAGTTTGCTGACAGAGACTAATATTCTTATATTCCAATTCCCAAGCAGGCAGTGTTGATGCCTTAGCAGAGCTGTAATCTTGGATGGATATTCTTCATGTTCAGCGATACAATAATACACCGATTCGATTTTATAAAGCTCTCCGGCAATTGTAAGGAGAAAATTCAGGAGTAAGAATGGATTGCAATACAGTGTAAGAATGGGCAACAACGAAACAAAGCCAAAAGATCGATAAATTAATAAATAATCAAATAAATAAATAAATAAAATTGCCTAGCGCGCCTAGCTGCTTAAGCCCCGCTTACAAGATTTAGGCGCTAGGCCCCCATCGGCCGCCCGACTATCGCCTAGCAACTTTTAGAACATTGAATAACGATATCAACTCATTCGCGAAAAACACAAAGTACATGCATACACTTAATTACCCTTTACCCACTCATTCTAATTAAACACAATAGGTTCTTGATTAGGTTGTTAAATTAGATGAAACATTGCAAATATATATAAACAAACATAGCTTTACTAATTAGAAGAGCATGACAACAATTAATCAAACAAGGGAAGGGCTCATACTTAATCCTCTGATTAATTGTAATCACTAATTCATTTGATGGAGAAAGTACTATTAAAACTAAACCATGCACCCCTAAAATTTTATTGGTTTAGGGTTTCACAATTCAATCAACCTAGCAAGATTCCTAGGGTTGGGGGAGAATTAATTAGAACACGGGAATACTTAATCCTAAGACATCATATTAATTTGAAAATAATAAACACTAATCATACTTCAAATCTTTTCTTCTCAATTTCTTCAATATTCTTCTTCCTTTTTTTTTCTCCCTTTTTTTCTTTTTATTGGGCGGCGGCCCGAGAGAAAGAAAGGGGAAGAGAGATTCACGGAGAGAAACAGATCATGGGTTTTATTTTCAAAAAAGTTCCCTTTATAGCCACTTTACAAAATAGCCCTATAATAATTGCCTTTTGCATAAAACTCATACTTAAAATATAAAATCTCTTATTTCTTTCTATTTAAATAAGGACTACTACTAAATTAATTAATTAATTAACTTATGCATTATAAACAATATTAAATAACAAATATTTGCTCTGATACCACTCTGTAACGCCTCGAATTCTATACACATGCAATTCGTGACTCATCCAAGATCTTCTGCTTCCAATTCGTACAACACCGCGCAAAAGTACTTAAAAATTTAAAATTTTTATTATATCATATTGTCCTTTACAATACACTGCGGAATTTTTACATAATAAATACAATTTATCTCATCAATAGATTCTCAACCTTTCATCAACATCCATCACAAACTCGCATCGCACCACTTGTTGACAAGAGTCCCGCAAAACTTGCAAACTGTGGGCACGTCAGTTGAATACAACTGACGCAATGCTACACAATATCAATCCTCCAAAACTTAACAAACACAAATTTGAATTCAAGATAAATATGAAAAGAGTGATTATCCTAAGTATGTCAGTGCATGCCATGTCCTATAGACTAATGTTCAAACAACATGCACATGATGCACTTTCTAATACACCTGTTCTGATTCTATGCCGCCCATACAACATAGGTCCGAGGGTAAGTTCTTAACGTTCTCCTCATTGTAAGGTTTAGTCCTTCGCCATGCAATCCTATAATGGTGGCAAATGTCAAGATTAAGACATCCCGCAAAAATTGGCTCCAGTCCTGGAATCTACGACCTGACTATTTAAAACACTCATCGCGGGAACATCTCGTAAGCGTTGCGCTAGCCGGGAATACTAGAGGTCCGTCTCCCTTCCGCTCGACTATTCATAATCCCAGAATCCACCGTCCGATCATTCATGCCCGAAATATTTGAAGACTCGTCGCGCTCATAATCCCAGAATCCACCATCCGATCATCTCCAAAACTTAACAATTCTTAACTAATCTATAGCAAAATAAATTCAATTAAACCCTTCCATGACTAAATAAAGTACTGACTTGATCAACTAATCAAACCTGAATCCTCCAAATAGCCAGACCCGATAACTAGCATTTCCAGACCCGTTAACCTACTTAACAAACTCAATGCAATTTGTTTTATACCTATTTAAAAGTTCAAATTAACTCAAAAAAATCCTAATTTAAGTCAACAAATCTTAATTAATTAACATAATCCCGAGTTAATCTATCAAACCAAACCCCCCAACATCAATAGACCCGAAAGAACCCAGACCCGACTTTACATTCCAGACCCATTAACAATATTGTGCTTCAAAAAATTCAATCCAACCCGAAATCCAGACCCATTAACAATATTGTGCTTCAAAAAATTCAATCCAACCCGAAATCCATACTACTATCCAAACTTGAACCTTGTTGGAGACCCAAACCCGCAAACATACATCCCCAGACTCGCAAACCCAAAGCACTCACAAAACAGACCCGTTAAATCTTAATAGACCTATTAGGAGTTAGGGTTTCAAAACCCTTAAATCTGAGATAAATTGTGGTTTCAAATCTTAAATCAAGTCATGATTTTTAATTATATTTTCTAATAAAGAACAGTAACAATCTTCCATTAAAATTGTAGAAATTAATTCATAGAAATTTTTTACATTTTAATGGGTTTTATAATAGCAATACGATCATGTTAATCATCAACATTCAAGATCTAAGTCTACAAATAAAAGCATATTATTTAAGATCAAAATTACTTTCTTTTTGCATGATAAAAGTTATTAAACATCATGGTATTTCTTTCATGAATATCATCACACATTAATTCAATAATTCCTCTTATCTATGCAAATACCCACAAAATACCAACAAAAACATGCATAGCTATTACTTGCAAACAGAACATGCCAATATGCCATGCTAGACCTATGAAAAGAAAACAACTAAAGTTTAAAGAGAAACACCCGCCTCAAAGGTTGATTCTTTGAACAAAAGCCTCATGCTAGCATTCTCCTCCAAAATTTAGGGCCTCCAAATATCAACCAAACCAACACAAAAAAGAGAAAACCCTACCCCTCAATAAATATATGGCCGGGCATTAGGTTAGGGTTTTGGGGGAAATTTTTATTTTAATCCCTCTCGTAATTACATGATTTTTATAACAAATTTAATAATTTCCATAACAAAATATTTTGTTTCCAAACAAACATCTTCATTCAAATCTTCTCCTAATCCCCTCCTTAATTATAGGCTGACCAATCCAAGTCCAACTCCTTTGGGTTGGGCTAGGTTTGGATCGGGCCTCATGGGCTCTAAAAATATTATTCTATTAAGTAAACTTCTTAAATCAACAATAGCCCAAAAATACTTTTCATTCAAAAATAAATAATAATAAATAAGTAATAAAAATGATAATAGATAAATAATATAAATAAAAATTTCATAATTTCATGTACGTGTGTTGTACCTACCACAATGGGCAAAATTACAACAATAAAATGTTATTTTATTTTTGCCAGGTGTTACAATACTTCCTCCTTAGAATAGTTCTTTCCCCAGAACTACACTTAGTAATGGGAAACAACAAAATATACAAAATTACACAAATAGTTCAGGATAGTCGCTCTTCATCCGGTCTTCAGATTTCCAAGTAGCTTCTTCTACCAAATGATTCATCCATAACACCTTGACCATTGATATAACCTTGTTTCTCAATACCTTTTTCCGTTGATCCAACCTGCTGTTCCTTTTAGCTCAAGTTCAGTTGCAATCGGTACCTCCGGCAATTGATGATTCTGATCTGGCACATACTTTCGTAGCATAGATACATCAAATATATTATGTATCTGTGCTAACTCCTCCGGTAACTCCAGTCTATATGTTGTCTTCCTAATCTTTTTCAGTATCTTGTACAGTCCTATATATCTTGCAGCTAGTTTCCATCTTCCAAATCTGATCACACCCTTCGTCGGAGATACCTATAGAAAAACAGAATCTTCTTCAAACTCCAAGTCCCTTCTCCGAACATCTATGTTACTTTTTTGCCTACTCTGAGCCTTGTTTGATCTCTTTCGGATCAACTTGATCTTATCTGAAGTCTGCTGCACAATTTCTGATCCGAACATCTGCCTTTCTCCTACTTCATACCAACAAACATGTGTTCGACATTTTTTCATACAACAATTTATATGGTGTCATACCAATACTAGCCTGGTAGCTGTTGTAAGCAAACTCTACCAGTGCTAAGTACCTCTCCCAGCTTTCTCTGAAGTCCATAACACAAGATCTCAACATGTCTTCAATACTCAATTTACCTTCTCAGTTTGCCTATCTGTTTGAGGATGGAAAGCAGAACTAAAATTAGTCTTGGTTCCTTTAGCTGCCTGTTGCAGTAGACCTCCGGGCCTATGATTTTGGGCTATTGTTGATTTCAGAAGTTTATTTAATAGAATAATATTTTTAGAGCCCATGACGCCCGATCCAAACCTAGCCCAACCCAAAAGGAGTTGGAGTTGGATTGGCCGGCCTATAATTTAGGAGGGGATTATGAGAAGATTTGAATGAATTTGTTTGTTTGGAAACAAATAAATTTGTTATGGAAACTATTAAATTTGTTATGGAAATCATGTAATTAGGGGAGGGATTAAAATGAAAATTTCCCCCAAAATCCTAACCTAACGCTCGGCCATATATTTATTGAGGGGTAGGGTTTTTTTTTTTTTTTTTTTTTTTTTTTTTTTTTTTTTTTTTGGTTTGGTTGATATTTGGATGCTTTAAAGTTTGGGAGAAGGGTTGCTTGGGGCTTTTGTTCAAAGAATCAACTTTGCGGTGGGCGTTTCTCTTTAAACTTTAATTGTTTTGTTTCATAGATCTAGCATGACATGATTTTGGTTGTAAATAATAGCTTATGTATGTTGCGTTGATATAGTGTGGATCTTTGCATAGATATGGGAAATTAATGTGATTATATTCATGAAAGAAATACCATGTTTAATAACTTTTATCTTGCAAAAAGAAAGTGTTTTTGATCTTAAATAATATGCTTGTATTTATAGACTTAGATCTTGAATGTGGATGATTAACATGATCATCTTACTATTAAAAAACCCATTAAAATGTAAAAGATTTTCGTGAATTAATTTCCAGATTTTTAATGGAATATTGTTGATGTTTTTTATTAGCAAATTTAATTAAAAATCATGGCTTGATTTAGGGTTTGAAAACCCTAATTTATATTGGGTTTTAATCAGGGTTTTAAAATCCCAACTCTTTAACGGGTTTGTTAAGACTTGATGGGTTTGTTTTTGTGAGTGTTTTGGGTTTGCGGGTTTGGGGATGTATGTTTGCGGGTTTGGGTCGAACAAGGTTCGGGTTTGGATAGTAGTGTGGATTTTGGGTTTGATTGAATTTTTGAAGCATAATATTGTTAACGGGCCTGGAATGTAAAGTCGGGTCTGAGTTCTTTCGGGTCTGTTGATGTTGGAGGTTTGGGTTGGATAAATTAACTCAGGATTATGGTTTATTAATGTAGATATGTTGACTTAATTTGGATCTTGTTTGAGTTAATTTGAACTGTTAAATGGGTGTAAAACAAATTGTCATCGGATCTGGAAATGTTAGTTATCGAGTCTGGCTATTTGGAGGGTTCGGGTTTGATTAGTTGATCAAGTCAGTACTTGATTCAGATATGGAAGGGTTTAATTGAATTTATTTGACCATAGATTAGTTAAGAATTGTTGTTGATCAAGATTTAGTTGATTAAGATCAAGATATGGTTTAATCGGATTGAGATTTTTGGTTGGGGATTAATTAATGTTAAAATTTTAAAGATGATTAAATTTTAGATTTTTGGGAATCTATTAGTTTCATAATTTTGATGCTAATTAATTTCAGATTGAACTTTTAGTAGAGAACTATAATCATGTTGAGAATGAGTAATTTTAATTTAATTAAAAACTAGTAGAAGATTAGCTTACTTGACGCCAATGATTGATAGAGTTATTGCGGAAAATGTATGTTAATAATACTGAATAGAATGAGAGGCAAGTAGATTCTTTTTGAGTTATTTAGGGTGGTCGTGGATAACCTTAGGGGGGTTTGGGTGCGATGTCCTAGTTGGTTGAGTTCTAGAGGCTGAGTAAGATCCAGAGTGCCAGCAAGAATGTGGATTTTTTGGAATGAGCCAGATGGGGCTAGTATTCCAATTTGTGAAGTTAAGTCCGGTTGGGTTACGCTAGCTCTAGATGGTGTTTTGTTTTTTTTTTCTAAATGAAGGACATGCACTAGATTGGCGGTGTGATGAAAGCTTGAGCAAACGTGATTAGGGGGCTCTATATGGTGGGGCGGTGGATTCCAGGATTATGTTACAGTCAGGCATGGATTCCGGAACTGTAATTGTCATGCGGAGCGAGACGAGTCTCAAATATTTTCGGGACTGAATGATCGAGCGTTGGATTTGGATTTCGGGATTATGAATAGTCGGGCAGAAGAGACGGAACTCCAGTATTTCGGGTTAGAGCGACGCTTACGGGATATTCGCCCGATGAGGGTTCTGAATAGTCGGGCGATGGATTCCGCTGCAGACAATTTTTGCGGGATGTCTAAATTTTGACATTTGTCACCGCCATAGGATTGCATAGCGAGGAATTGAACTCCACATTGAGGAGAGTGTTAAGAGCTTGCCCTCGGAGCTATGTTGTATAGGCGGCATAAAATCCAAACAAGTGTGTATTAGAAAGTGCATCGTGTGCATGTTGTTTGTGCATTAGTCTCTAGGATCATGACATACACCGACATACTTTAGATAGTCACTCTTTTCATATTTGTCTTCCATTCAAATTTGTGTTTGTTAAGTTTTGGAGGATCGCTATTATGTAGGCGTCGGTTGTATTCAACTGATGTGCCCATAGTTTGCAAGTTTGTTTTGGACGATCGCTATTGTGTAACATTGCATCGGTTGTATTCAACTGACGTGCCTACAGTTTACAAGTTTTGCAGGGCTCTTGTCAACAAGTGGCGTGGATGCGAGTTTGTGATGGATGTTGATGAAAGATTGATAATCTATTGATGAGATAAATTGTTTTTTAATGTGAAAATTCCTCTTATGTATTGTAAAGGACAATAGTGTAATAAATATTTTAAATTTTCCTGTACTTTTGTGCTGTATTGTACGAATTTGAAACAAAAGATTCTGGATGAGTCATGAATTGCCTGTGTAGGGAATTCGATGCATTACAGAGTGGTATTGGAGCAAAATATTTGTTATTTAATATTGTTTATAATGCATATGTTTATTTATTTATTTATGTAGTAGTAGCCCTTATTAAATAGAAAGAAATAAATTTTTTTATATTAAGTATGAGTTTTATGCAAAATACAATTATTATAGGGCTATTTTATAAAGTGGCTAAAAAGGCATTTTAAAAAAAATAAAATAAAACCCATGATCTCTCTCTCTCTCTCTCTCTCTCTCTCCGTGAATCTCTCTTCCCCTTTCTTTACTCAGGCCGCCGCCCAACAAAAAAAAAGAAGAAAAAAAAGACGAGGAAGAAGAATATTGAAGAATTGGAGAAGAAAAAATTTCAGGTATGATTAGTGTTTATTAGTTTCATATTATTATGATGTCTTATGATTAAGTATTCCCTTGTTATAATTATTTCTCCCCCAACCCTAGGAAACTTCCTAGGTTGATTGAATTGTGAAATCCTAAATCAATAAAATTTTAGGGGTGCGTGGTTTAGTTTTAATCCTACTTTCTCCATCAAATGAATTAGTGATTATAGTTAATCGGAGGATTAAGTATGAACCATTTCCTTGTTGATTATTTATTGTCATTGCTCTTCTAATTAGTAAAGTTAGGTTTATTTATATATATTACAGCCTAATCAAGAACATATTGTATTTAATTAGATTCAGTGGGTAAAGGGTAATTAAGTGTGTATGCATGTACCTTGTGTTTTTCGGAAATGAGTTGATATAGTTATTTAAATTATGATTATCTTGTGATAGGAGGGGACTGGAATTGAGGAGTCTTTGAAGGGCTCATAACTGATTGTTATTACGCCGATCATTATAAGTAATTGAATATCTATTCCATGTAGAATGTAATTTTATAAAATGCTTATTGTTTTGTAGTGTTGTTATATTGTGAGTATTTCTACGGTTATTTTTTGTGATGTGCAACTATTAAATTGAGATTAATATATTATTGGTGTGTTCACATGAATATGTAATTATGATATGTAAGTATTGTTATCCATATTCGGTTTATATTGTGGTTAATAATATTTGTGGATTGTCAATTTAAGCTATATTGATACGCATTACATTACATAGTTTGAGTATGGATGTATGCACATGAGTGACCTTATGACGTTGTGAATATTGAGATGAATATTTTAAGTCATTATCATATTTGTAGTTGTGTTACTCATGTGTCAGCATCCACTTTTATATACCGGTATATGAGTCAAGATTTTAAGTAACCTCTTATGGGCTCTCATGTGTCCACTTTATGTGTCAAAAATTGCGTAATAAATCGCCCTTACCTAGACCGTAGTGGTGTTTCCTTATCAACCGAGCTAGTCAGTGTTGACCGCATGAGCGGGGGTGTACCTAAATTCCTTTGCGTTGTAGACTTTTTTCCCCTAATATTTGCATTGCTATATGTTTGTACATTAACATGTGTAATTGTTAATGCGGTATTTTATGAATTACCGGTTGCTTGTATATTTATTCAATTACTTCTAGGCGTCAACTCATTTTGTTTTTAACAAACTTTTTCAGATTTGTGCGTCAAGATCGGGTGCTTGATGAGAATAAAGGATATGGAATCTTACGGTCTATTGGGAATAAAATTATCATAGGAAGCTGTTAAGACTATTAAATTGGATTTGAAAGTTTGTTATACTTATTTTATTGAAATTGTAAGGAGCTTCTTTCTTAAAGAGTTTTAGTTATTTTTTTGGGCAAAAACCAAAGTAACCTCCCCTCCCACCCAACGTTTGGCCTGAGTACAAAATGTCCATATAACGTTTGCAAAAGTACATTATACCCATTCATCCGTTAACACATTCTATTAAATATGAACTATTAAATTATTGTTTTACCCTTAAGAATTTTTTTCTTCTAAAAGAACTAATTTTGCCAATCCTCAAACGCTCCAATTAACCATAAGCAAGCAAAATGAATCAAAATCTCCAGCACTGTAACCTTCCTCCACAACCAAGCAAAGCAAACAAACTACTACATCTTTCTAAACCTCACACCAAAATCTTAGCTTTAAATTAAACTCCCCCAAAATACTATATTTCTCCTTTAAAAAGATCAAATTCAACCAAAAGTACATGCAATGAATTAAAATTTAGTTGCATTATAACCATCCATCATCCAAAAATTCAATACCCAACCCCAACCAATTAACCAATTAATTGAACTCCATATCCTCAATGCCATAGCTTTCCACTAAATCCCCCCAAAAGACCAATTTTTTCGATCACCAGCACCCCCTCCCCCCCCCCCCCAAAAAAAAATAAATAAAAAAAATCCCCCAACTATGATGAAATTAACCCAAATCAAACGAAATGATTTGGAATTAGCAGCATTATAACCTAACCACAACTTTACACAACCTCCCCCCTAAAGACCAAACCTTTCACTCACCAGCAGGTGGGGGACTGGGGGGCCACATGAACACCCTTCCCTTTCGATCTCACAACATCAAACGCTGCATCCACTATTGGCTCTTCCAAATCCACCACCATCTCCACGATCTCAATCATCCCACCTCCATTCACCACCTCTGCCGGGCCGCAGCCACTGACGGCGACGGCTGCTTGTTAGGCGACTACCGAGTACAGAGAGAGGAAAGGAGAAAGGGCTGGGGTTGATAAGTGTTGAGATAGGGAAAGGAGGGTGAGATAGGGTTCAATGATTGAAGAAAGGAGGAAGAATAAAGGTTTAGTGTAAAACAATGATTTAATAATTCATATTTAACAGAATGAGTTCAATTAACGAAGGAACGAGAATCTATTTTTGCAAACGTTATATGGACATTTTGTACTCGGGCCAAAAATTGCGGGGTACTTTGGTTTTTGCCCTTTTTTTGCAATGAATTATATTCTTTTTGTTAGCAATTTGAGCTACTTTCTATTGATGGGTTTTATAAGTATGAAATTGTATAATTATTATGCTGTCGAAATGGTTATCCTTGGTTTGGGGGTGTTACAAAGTTTTTTTAAATAGGTGAATTTCTAAATTTCTAAAATTTGGTTAAAACGCCTATCTAAACCGCGAAAACCAGTCGAAGCAGTGACATTTGGATTTTCTTGAAATCGCTAAAAATTATAGATAATGATCCTCAAGAATCATGGGGTTGCTAAAATAGTGAAATTCATAATTTCTGAAAATTGGCTCAAAACGGTGGGCCATAATTGACCAAAGTTGGGAAAAAAGTGAAAATTTTAGAATTCCTGAGTATCGGATAGGAACAATGGACACCACAAAAGTTAGCAAAAAGGTGAAATCCATTTTCTTAAAATTAGCAAATGCAATGGACTATAACAAACAAAAGCTAGCAAAAATGAGGAATTTGTTATTTCTCGAAATCAACAAATAAGGTTGTCTACAACCTGCAAAAGGTAGCCAAAAAGGTGTAAGCAATCAAAAAAGTTACTTTAGGTTACAAAAGCTAGCACAATAGTGATTTCCCA
Source organism: Hemerocallis citrina (assembly GCA_017893485.1). Classification (NCBI taxonomy): domain Eukaryota; kingdom Viridiplantae; phylum Streptophyta; class Magnoliopsida; order Asparagales; family Asphodelaceae; genus Hemerocallis; species Hemerocallis citrina. The sequence continues at coordinate 425,416,984 of CM030359.1, read as the reverse complement.
AAAATAGTCCCTCATTCTTGACCGATTTAGTCAGATTTGTGAATAAGTCGTGAAATTCAGAATTTAAGCAGGCTGAAAAAGTTGGACCTTAGCCCGTAAAGTCAGACCAAAACAGTGAAATTCAGACATCCTCTAAATCGGTCGAATACAGTGGATTGTATCCCACAAAATTACAAATTTTGGCTAAAATACTTAAATCCAAAATTTCTTGAAATCGACCGAAATGGTTGACTTTATATCCCACAAAATCTGGCCAAATAGTGAAATCATGAATTTCACGAAAACGATCGAGAACTGAGGGGTATATAGCCCATAAAATATGGTCAGCATAGTAAAATCTAGAATTTAACTTAGTCGGCTGAAAACATAGTTTGGCCAGTATGGTGAAATTCATAATTTATAAAAATGGATGACAATTGAGGACTAGCCCACAAAATCTGCCCAAAACGGTGAAAATTATAAGTTTCACAAAACGGCCGAATATGGTGGACCATAACCAAAAAAATTGGCCAAAAGAATAAAATTGAAAAATTTACAAAATCCACCAAAAACAATGCCCACAAAATTTGGCAAACATTTTAATCCATTGCCTTGTGAAAGTGACTGAACATTGTGGACTATATCCCACGAATTTGGCCAAAACGGAGAATTCCTGAGTTTCTCAATTTAAAAGTAGAATTTTGGCCAGTACAGTTAAATTAACAGTTTCTTAAAATTGACCGAAAATTGTGAAGTACAACCTACAAATTTTGGCCAAAACATTGAATTCCAGAATTTCATGTAAAATCGGAAGAAGAAAAAAAGATTGTAGTCTATAAAATTTGGCCATGCCAGTGAAATCTAGAAACTTGAAATTGACCGAAAACGGTGGACAGTCCACAAAATTAGCGAAAATAGTGAAATCTAAAATTTGAGGAAATCTGCCAAAAAACTATGAACTACAACCCACCAAATCTGGCCAAAACACTTTGTATAGGTTATTCTATTCAAATTCGGGTTTAATTGAAGTGAAGCGGGCCTGACATTACCCGCTACACTTAAAATAAAACCTAATCCTAATCTCTCGTTTACCTTTAGGAGGCTGTGATGACAGTTTTCACAGCTGCATCGACTTTGGCGAAAGCACAGATCGACGACGATGAGGGCTCCAATCGATAGCGACGATGTTAGAAATCAAGGGAGAAGATGATGATGAGGCAACACCAACGAATGCTTTTTTCTTTCCCTTAATACCTTTTTTTCTCTCTTTGAAAAGAAGGGCAGCACACATCAAGACCGCGCTTCAAGGTCAAACAAAGTGGCCGCAGGTCAGCATGCCCTTAAGCGGACGCTTCGGCCACTACTAAAAACATTGCCGAAAACTATGGACTATATATCCCTCAAAATTTGGCCAAAACAGTTAAATTCAAAATATAATTTGGCCGAAATAGTGAAGACTGGACAAGCCCATAAAATTTGGTAAAAATAGTAAATCTAGAATTTCTTGAAATTGGCACTCAAAAAAAGGCGAACTATATAGTACATAAAATTTGGCCAAAACAGTGAAATCCATACCTCCACTAAAACTGTTCAGATATTTTCCGAAATAAACTATAATGGTCGACAATGTTGATAGCTTACAAAAGTTGATTAAAACAATAAAATTCTGTATTTTTTAAAATTGCTCAAAAATAGGTGTACTATAACTTACAATTTTTTGTGAAAAAAGATGACATTCAGTATTTCACGAAATCGATAAAAAAGTGTGGACTATAACTTACAAAAGTTGGCAAAAATGATTAAATTATTTCACACAATCGGTCAGAAAAGGACTATAACCCACAAAAATTGTCTAAATTGTGAAATTTATACGATACATTGTAACCTGCAAAAGTTAGCTTAGAAGGTGTAATTTAGAATTTCTTGAATTCAGCTAGAAATGGTCTGTAATTCACAAAAATATGCTAAAGCATTGAAACTTATAATTCTCAATATTGACAAAAAATATAGGTGTCCCCAAATGTTGGCCAAAACGGTGAAGTTCAAAATATTCCAAAATTCGGCAAAAAAGGGCATACTATGCCCACAAAAGTTGTTCAAATTAGTGAACTTCAGATATTATCGAAATCAACAAAATTGGTGGGCTAGCCCACAAAAGCTAGCTAAAATACTGATATTCAGAATTTTTTAAATTAGCCCACACAAGCTAGCTGTAACAGTGATATTTAATTTTTTTTTGAATTGGCATAAAATTATGTATGTTTTTGTATTGTTTAACTTGTCAAAATGAGATTTCGGTTGGGGTGGTCGATATTTAAAAGAATGGTTTTACTTTTGAGGCTACTTAACGTACTTTGAACATGATTGCTTTGAAGCTGAAGTGAGTTTCGTCTTGGTGGCCATGAATGGCCAAGTCACTTTTGTCTAGGATGCCATGTATTTAAACTGAATGGTTTAAGCGGCTTTTGTCTAAGAGCATCTGTAGTCATTTGCTAAATATGCATAATATGCATATTTTGTCAAAAATAACGCTGCAGTCGTTGGCTAAATATGCATATTTTGCATATATCGCTACAGTAGACTGCTATATATGAGATTCGATATAAGAATTATGCATAATATGAAGGACGGAACTCGAAGTGCCGTCGCACAAAAAATATATATTTTAATCGTCGGACGGCACTTGAAGTGTTGTCCCTCCAAAAAAATTGAATTTTTCTAATTAATTTTTTTTTAAAACAACTAGTTTGCTTGTCTGACCCTTTGGTTGGACGGCACTTGATGTGCCGTCTGACCCCAATTGCATTTTTTTTTCTCCGACAGAACTTGAAGTTCCGTCCCACCTTTTAAATTGTTTTTTTTTCTCCGACGCAATGTGAAGCACCGTCTGTTCTCCGATTTATATTATTTCAAGTTAAGATTGTAAAATATAGCTTACGACGACTGCAGCGAAATGATAAATTGCTATATGCATTTATCCATTTATGCATTTTTTAACTATCACGACTGTGGATGCTCTAAGATGCCAATAATGTTCAAACCAGTCCTTGTTGTAAGTGCATTGTGATAGCATAACCACAATTCAATGACTGAGAGTGAGAAGTATAACCAAAAGGAAAGGGGAGACATCCACGTCAGATTTAAGTCTGTAAGGGAGTTTTAGAAGATGATCTATTACTGTGGGTTTTTTTTGGAACTACAACATGGAAGATAATTTGTGAAAAGGACTTGATTGTACTTTAGTATTGAAATACAGGTTGAAGTGGACTGAGGCCACTGGTGGTTCACTTGCAGTTTCAACCTAACCTATGTGAGTGGAGATGCTGCAAAGTATGTTTAATCGGTAGTAACAAACCATTTATGATTCAAGGAAACAAACAAATGGATCTATGTCAAACTCCTGGCAAACCTGTACCGGTTGTGTTTATGAGTACGTTTTGGCACTAAAAAGGATTGAGTTGTATTGAGGAGGTTTATGACTCTGGAGAAGCTCAACCATGTGAATGTGACTGGTTGTAGCTAGAAGAATTGGGTCGTCTTTAAAAACATTCATAAATTAGGACAAGGATGCATGTCCAGGAAAGTACCACCCCTAAAGATTGCAGCATCACCTATATTGTGTTGTTATCGCAATTCTACAACAAAGATTCAAGTTCAAGTCTTAAGTTCAATTTGTTCTTGTGGAAGTACAAGTTGGATAACTAAGGTAGAGGTTTAAACCGTAAGATACCTTTATGGAAAGCTTAATATAATGAACATGGGATTCATGTTTTCCAAATTATAGATTTGTGGGGGATTGGTGTATTCTCATTGGTCTAAAATTCATGTTCTCAGATGGACCATGTGAAGGAGAGTGGATTTAGTCCCATATCGGTGGGGTTTGAAAAGGTGTGGGCATATATATATATATATACCCACTGGTTAAATAGTCTGGAGAGAATAGAAGACCTAATGTGTTTGGGCACAGGCTGCACTAGGATCCACCAGTCCTTGGCCATTGTGTTGTACTGGGTGTGGGTGTAGGCTGGACCTTGGGCCCCGGGGCATAGTTTTGATTAATTGAAAATACAAGTAATGTTATTTTTGTTTTGTTTTTGTGGAAGTTTCTTACTCACGATTGGGAGAAAGTTGGCGAAGAGAGAATATTTGTACCATATTTGTACCGGTTGTCTTTGAATCTCTTATAATCTCTACTACTATAATGGGAGAAGGCCTTAGTGTCATTTGTCCATATCCCAACCCGTGCAACGCATGTGCTGGTAGTTTTTTTTTTTTTTGCCCTTTTCATTCCCCCCCCCTCCCCCCCAATTTTCCCCACGTGCGCAGCATTTGTATAATATAATACTAGTTGCGCACGTGTATAATATAATACTAGTAGGGTATAAAGAGATGAGAAAAACATTTGCAAAGTCATCAATGCTCTCATCAGAACCTTAATTCTCTCTTATCTCCAGTTCTCATTTTGCTCGTGGTTACTGAGATTACTTTCAAGAATTGTTTGTGTTTGGTGTGCGCCTACTCGAACAAAGAGACGGCTCTATCATAGGGAGATCTCACTGAGCAACACTATCACACCTATCTGTGCTGGTGATCTCTTCTATAAGGATGGTGCAAGTGACGATTCGGTCATCTCTACCTTTATTTCCTTTTTTTAATATTTATGTCCATGCTCGTGTTTGTTATTGTATTGCCTTCTGTATTGGTTTTGTAATATAAGTAGTGGCATGTTCATGTCATTGCTAATTTTTATATGCTATATTGTTATTTTTCGAAGATCAATTTCAAGTAGTTACATCTGGTTGTTTTATTTTGGAGTGCTGTTTTGTTTCAATATTTACAAAGTAATGACTCTTAAAGATTTCATTTTCTTCTACAATATATTTATTAATGTTAACATTTTGACATGTTTTTTGAATGATTAAAGATGTTTAAATTTGGTTAGAATGAATAATCATGATAGAACAGCTATTGTGATAATTGTATACTGTATTGGGTCGCTCTAGAGGGTTTGACATGCAGCCGGAAACGTGATTGCTTTCCAAGTACTTGCAATAATTCATATCTCACACATTCTGGTAAAAGTTGCAATATATATGGGTAAAAAATCAGTCCCACTAGCATTGGTATAAACTAGTATAACCCCTGTGCAATATATTGAACATAATTTTTCAATATAATCCCGTGCAATATATTACACATAAATTTCTAAACAGTGAGAGTAACAAAACTATTTTTGATAAAATTCTCTAATAACATAGGAGTTGGGAGAGGAAGGGTTTTTTGTTTGTTTTTGTATTTGTTTTTGTAGTTGATTTTGTTAAATAAAAAAGTGTGGTCCGCACGTGTTATGGTAGGTGTGATTTCCTATTTTTCTCTCCTTTCTTCATTTCAAAATGGAGAAAGGGGAGAGGGGTAGACCTATTAGCTTAAGATATAAGTACAAAGTATAATAATATATATAGTATAATTTGATGTTGGCGGCACGTGTTAATTCTGACTTTGCTCTCCTTTCTCCATTTCAAAATGGAGAAAGGAGAGAGTGGGTAGGCCTATTTGCTTAAGATATAGTATAATACTTGAAACCCGGATCCGACCTGACCCGACCCGGCCTATCCGGGTCCGAATCCTAAAATGGGACCCGTTGTACTTTCGGGTTCGGGTCCGATCAAAAGAGATCCGACCCGGATCCGGACCCGTTAAAAAAGCCCAAAAAATCAACATAAAAAATAAATATTCTATCCTCATCCCTCCCCTCCGTCCTCAATTCTAAATCTTCCTCGTCCAAACTCAAAACTCGTGCTTTATTCTTCTCTCCTCTATTCTAAATCCTCCACTCGCCGCCTCCGCTCGTTCCTCACATTTCTGCTCCTACCCATTCGGGTAGGAATATTTTAATAGGACCCGGAACCGGACCCAGTCCTCATGGGTCGGTCTGTGTCCAATTTTTGGACCCGTAGGAGATCGGGTCCGGATAATGAAGGACCCGACCCGACTCAATACCAATGCTAAGTCCTAGGTACTATACTTTATTTTCCCATTATTATTGTTATTTCGTATTCTGAATTATCTATTAACTGCTGCCTGGTTTGGCAGGGGCAAATATGCGAAGATGGACTAGGCATGGTTTCTTGGTGGGAAGATTGACTGCATACATTGCAGAAAATAGTTAAAGAGAAAATCTGTTCAACGAACTGAAATCATATATACTTCACTTGGATCTTCGGCGAACTCCGGAGATGTAATTACACATGGGTTTCCACCTTCTTTTGTCTACTAGATGTGAAATTAATAGTTTACTCTTACTAAATGAACTTGTTACTGGTATATGTAAGCTTAGAACAGATGCAATTCAAAGAGGGAATTGCTATCTTGGTTGCTGTAATTTGACGTTCAAACTTCGGACTGATACAAATTGCATATACTGGAGATATTGTACATTTCTACCTGTTAAACTGGGGGATGAAATATTGATGGATGGGAATGAAAACTGTGGAGTTATTTTTCATCACTATTTTTGGCTCCGAGTACTATGACAAGATTTCAGTCCAAAGTTACAGCAAAGTTCTATCTAAAGCTGCTTCGTTTTGTGTTGCTTGCATTGCATCAATTTTGTTTTACTTGCTCTGGCATATAGAGGTCTCATTGGTTCTACTGTGTTGTCCACGTAGCTACATGGGAGTTGAAACTGTCGAACATTTATATTGGAGTGCCCATAGGTAGTACTAGTTTGGAATCTTAGCCAAACACCTACCGTTGTTCAAGTTCAGCGAAGTAATTTATGGGATTGGTGGGGTTCTATAACTAATCTCACCAATGAATTTGGAGATGTTCAGCATGTATTGCATGGTTTTCATATTACTCTTGCATGGTTCATGTGGAAATCTTGATGCAGTTTGATCTTTGAAGGAGTTCTCGATCCACTGCAGAAGGTTATTGAGTTAGTTTTATCTAATATCATCGAGATTTGGCAACTGAGGGCTGGCCCAAGGCAAGTGAGAGTTCCAGACAAACTCTTACAGAGGATGTGATTAAAACATGAGTGAAATGTATTAACATGCAAGTGAGAGTTTCGACTCTTTTTCATGAGGGAAAGCGATACATTGCCGTATATTGCAAATAGGGCTGCAAACGAATCGAGCTATTCGTGAGCTATTCGGCTCGAGCTCGGTCAAAGCTTGGCTCGAACCGAGCTCGAGCCGAACTCGAGCTCAAATCCGAGCTCGTATCGTAAACGAGCCAAGCTCGAGCTTGATTTTTTTTTTAAGGCTAAGCTCGCGAGCTATTCGGCTCGAATATGGTCAAAGCTGGTCAAAGCTCGGCTCGAACCGAGCTCGAGCTCAAAATTGAGCTCGTTTCGTAAACGAGCCGAGCTCGAGCCTGAAGTTATTTGGCTCAGCTCGGCTCGATTGTAGCCCTAATTGCAAACCGTGAGTCGAAGCTCACTTTAACAAGTTGGGTTGGCTCATGCGTGGTGCGTCCGACCTACTCGCAAAGTTTCGGAATTTATTGATCTCGTTTATGCGGTTTTTTTTATCGTATATCAAAAAACAACAACAATTATTCTTTGAATTTTTATCGAGTGACTTTTCACTAGGAAAGCGCATAAACGACATCCAAAAAATACAAAATTTTGCGGGCAGGTCGAGGTCACCAAACACAAGCCAAAGCAACTTGTATTTGCGAGTTCTCACCCACGGTTTACTATATGCGTTCGTGTATCGCATTCTTGGCAATTTTCAAGAGTGAATGCGATACACGGCCGTATCTTGCAAATCGTAGGTCGGAACTCGCTTCTACAAGTTGCGTTTGCTTGCGTGCGGGGAGCCTGACCCAATCGCAAAGTTTCATTTTTTTTAACGTCGTTTGTGCGGTTATCTCACATATTTTGTTATGTTCTAAGCGAGTTTTCAATAGAAGACTCACTCAAAAAATACAATATTTTGCAAGTAGGTTGGTCTTGCCACTCACAAGCCAAAACAACTTGTAGTTGAGAGTTCTCACTCACGGTTTGTTATTTGCGCCCGTGTATCGCATTCCACTATTTTTTCAAGAGTCAAAGCGATATACGACCGTATCTTGCAAACTGTGAGTCGGAACTCGCTTCTATAAATTGCGTTAGCTTGTGTGTGGCAAGCCCGACCCAATCGTAAAGTTTTGTATTTTTTGAACGTTGTTGTGCAGTTTTCTATCGTAAATCAAACAATAACAACAATTATACGAAATTTTGTAACGAAAAATCGCACTAATAACATAAAAGAACGAAATTTTGCGAGCAGGTGGGGGTCACCAAACACAAGTTAACGCAACTTGTAGATGCGAGTTTCGACTCACGGTTTACAATATACAGTTGTGTATCGCTCTATTTGCTTCTAATCTGAAATGAAGCGATACATTGCCGTATCTTGCAAACCGTGAGTCCAACTCGCTCCTACAAGTTGCTGTAGAAGCTGTGTGGCGAGTCCGACCTACTCGCAAAGTTTCGTAATTTTTTGATATCGTTTGTGCAGTTTTCTCACGTATATCAAACAACAACAACAAATATACTTTATGAATAGTGTACTGACCAATTGTTATATATTTTTTCACAGCAATGGTTACAACGAGGGGAACCGGAAGCCGTCCTGGTAGTGGTAGGGGCAAACCTACCATAGAAGTAAGTGTATTATTATTTTTCATTATGAATTTTGGATACAAAATATTTTATTTACAATATTAAAATTTGCTGCTACGTTGGTGTAGGTTGGTGCGTTGTCTTCGGGTGAAGATCACAGCCCAAGACCTTTTCATAAAGAAATACTCACTCAGCAAGACTGCCACAGATCTAAGGAAGTGCGGCGAGGGACGACGCGGAATTGTAATTTCTGTACGCACGAGACTTTGAAGATGCACCCGCGTACCCATGACTACCTTGTAGAAGCCGGTTTTTACGGAGTTGATTTGATGGGAAGGTGAAACTAGACCGTGCACTTCTTGCATCCCTCGTCAAGCGATGGAGGTCAGAGACACACAGTTTCATCTACCGGTGGGGGAGATGACGGTGACCTTGCAAGATATTGCCATAATTTCCGGTCTTCCAATAGATGGGATGGCCGTGACGGGAAATATGCATTTCGATAAAATACAGTTGTGTAATGAGCTCCTCGGTACAGGGTTTCATGAGGATGATGAGGATGATACTGGAATTTTTGTCGGTCAATCAATCCGACTGATATGGTTGATGGAAACTTTTGAGGGGACATTGACTGATGCTTCGAGTGACTACGACGTGGAGTGCTACAGTAGGGCATACATTTTAACCGTGCTTAGAGGTGTTCTCTTTCCTAACTCCTCCGGAGATATCGTCCCGCTTATGTATCTACGATTGCTCGCCGATCTAAACTTAGCTGGCAGGTATAGTTGGGGAAGTTGCACATTAGCCACTCTGTACAGGACATTGTGTGTAGTTGCTCTCGATGGAGTTGAGATGACAGGGCCGATGGTCTTGCTTTAGATTTGGGCATGAGAACGTATACACGTGGGTCGTCCTCGTATTACAAGACCCACAATAGGTTGGGAGGCCCCTGCACCTATCGTTGAGATGAGACCACCTTTAGGTGTGTATTGGGCCGGTAGACGAAGCTGCAAAGAAAACCCTAAAGGAGTTCTAACATACTATAGAGACGAGCTCGACAAACTCCGAGATAAATTGGTAATTTGGGAGCCGTATACTCCCAAGCGCTTGGAAAGACTACCACCAGTGTGTACGGCCAGTTCACGCTGTGGTTGACGCTGGCAGCACTCATCAACTTTGGTATAGTGTAGAATCATTGGCCGGATAGAGTCCTTTGCCAATTTGGGTTCTAGCAGAATGTTTCTACACGTCGCCGCTACAACCATGAGTTACATGCCATTAGAGGTGCGGGGCGTATGCCAAATCATGATTGGGCGGATTTCCATTGTGGTTATGTAGGAAATTGGAATGAGAAAAGGTTTGAAATGGTGTTTGATAATGTGAAGCCGTACGATGACACTTACATTAGAACATACATGTGTTGGTACTGGGGAATAACACGTTTATACATCTCTCCGAAGATGCAAATACCAGTTGGTGTGCAAGTACCAATTCTGGAGAGAGAGAGAGAGAGAGAGAGAGAGAGAGAGAGAGAGAGAACCACCACCGGCCTATTCTACGTCACAACCCATGTACCAACCGAAGGCATCTTCATATCAGTTGTTGGTAAGTGAAAAATGTTTGAAAATATTATTCGTAATTCACATTAATTGTTTTTAAATTGGGGAATTCATCATGGAAAAATTCATTAACTTATTTTGAACTTTATTGTAGATCGAGAATACATGGGATATGGCAAAGGAATGTGCATAGGTTCTTAAGAGCAATGCCAGTGCGAACATGAAAGCTTTCGCTCAGAAGATGCTTACTTCGTGCCGGGGCTCACTTAAAGAGGTCGGAGATGGCGAACAACTGGATCGTTATTTAAATGTTAGCGTATGACCGCAGCGCCGTAAGAGCGTTATTAATAGGCCATCTCGCCCAGGGCAACAACGGTTAGAAATATCTCCACCACAAGAAAAAGAGCAACAAGAAGACGTAGAAGAAGATCAAGAAGTGCGAGAAGCAGATACCGGCCCCTCACAAGTAACCCAAGTTGTGCGTACTAGGCGAGAACCTATCCGGAAGAGGAGAGCGCCACAACACTACACACCGTGGTAGGTTTAGTGTAATTTGATTAGTGTTGTTCGTGGAAGTTGGTGTTAATGTGTAAAATTAAAAGTGTACTGGTTTATTTGTAAGTAAAGTTCACAATTTGTTGTTCTTATTGATGTGATACTTGCTACAAATTGGTGTCAGTGAGGCAAGGTTAATTCTGTGGATATTGTTGCATGTATGTGTATGCAAATGTAGCAGCTTATGTTGCTGCTGATTCCTTTGGTATTTTTTTTTAATTGTTTATTTTTGTTGGTTTCTGTTGTTGTTGATGTTAGTTTTGTTTTTAATTATACATGTTGTTTTCTTACTCAAGTGTTGTTGTTTTGTTGAACTGCTGATGATATTGTGTATATATCTGTGGTTGGGATTGAAGTGTAGCAGCTATAGCTGATGTTTAAACTTGTCCAACAACGGCCTAGGTTCAATGAAAAAGTTGAACGCTTGAACACTCGCTCTCTGTCTTGAAGAGCTGCTGTTGGGTATTTTTTAAAGATAACCTAGGCCGTTGTTGGAGGTTTTATGAAAACATTGAGACGATATACACTTGGTCTCTGTCTTGGCCAAGCCATAAGGAGCAACAACTCATCAAAATCCAATTTTTTTTATTACCTAGTTATATTTACAAAAATGGATTTTGATGAGTTGCTCTCTGTCTTGGCCAAGCCATAAGGAGCAGCAGCTCTTCAAAATCCATTTTTTTAATAACCTAGGCCGTTGTCTCCAACAACGGCCTAGGTTATATGAGAAAATTGGATTTTGATTAGGTGCTCTCTGTCTTGGCCAAGCCATAAGGAGCAACAACTCATCAAATTCCAAATTTTGTAAATATAACATAGGCCGTTGTTGGACATTCATATTCTTGTATATCGTCTCTATATTTTATTAATTTCATTTTTTAGCAACCAAAATGACCAAAATATAATTGTTAGGTTAAATGGTTATATATTTTATAGAAAATAACTTAAACATTTTTTTTTGTAAAAACAAAAAATATATTCTATTTTACAATAAAATTTCATAAAATAATCATAACAACCTAGGCCGTTGTTGGAAGAGCAAGTCAAGTGCAAACCTTTTAAAAATTTAAATTTGGGGAGATTGTGAATATGAGAGAGTACATCCATGTTCAGCTTATCCCCCCCCTCCCCCCCCCCCCCCCCCCCCCCCCCCCCCAAAAAAAAAAAAAAAAAAAAAACCTCCCCTAACCCATACCTCTCTAACTAGGGGTTTCGGTAGGGTTAGACTTAGGGTAAGGTTAGTGTTAACGAGGGTTAGGGCCGGGTAAACTTAGTGGTAAGTCTACTTTTCATATTTTAGAACACTTTTAGAACATCTTACACATACCAATGACAACCAAATTACAAAATTACAAAAATATTTTTTTTGTCCATGTCGAAAAAAAAAACTAAAAACTAGTCTAGGCCGTTGTTGTAGACAACGACCTAAGTAAAGGAGGTTTATGGTAGGGGTAGTCTATGGTTATGGAGGGTTTTTTTTAAAAAAAAAATTTAATTTTTTTTTAAGAGTATTCGTTTTTGTGTAGTAAAGTCTGATGGTGAAGTCAACCCAGTTTTTTTTCGCATTTATTTAAAATTTTAAATCTTGTGGCATCTTTGATTTCTGTGGTGAACACATCTATTGGCATCTAAGAAACCCTTTTTTTGGAACAATTTGAATTATTTCTCAATATGCTCTATTCTATTCCCAACGATTATCGTTCTCTATTGAAACAATCAATTCGAACAAGTTCCAATGTATTATCTAATAGATTCAATTGTTTGTACAGACATTATCCCTAACCCTACCCTAAACCTACCATAACCCTACACTAACCCTACCCAAACCCTACCATAACCCTCCTTTACTTAGGCCGTTGTTGAAAATAACGGCCTACAAATAATTTATTTATTTTTTAAATTTTCTTTTATATCGACATGGACAAAAAAAGTAAAGAATATTTTATAATTTTCCTGTGATTGGTATGTGTAAGATGTTCTAAAAGTGTTCTAAAATATTAATAGTAGACTTACCACTAAGCTTACCCTAACCCTACCCTAACCCTTGTTAACACTAACCTTAACCTAACCCTAACCCTTCCTAAACCCCTGGTTGGAGGGTTATGGGTTAGGGGGGTATGGTTAGGGTTTAGGTGTTAAGTTAAACAGGGATACACTCTCCAGAAGAAATTACATATTATGGGTAAAAAAAAGAATATTTTTGTTTTTACAAAAAAGGAAGATTAAGTTATTTTCTATTAAATATTTAAGCATTTAACCTTAACGATTATATATTGTTCACTTAGGTGGCTAAAAAAGGAAATTAATAAAATATAGAGACGATATACACGCATATGAATGTCTTTGGCGTAAATTTCGAGAGCCTCTGTTCGTACAGATAGGAGAGAAAGTTGTATAAAACCAAAAAAAAAAATTTGCACATCTTCGACTGCTGTTTGAAACAGTAGCCTGGTTGTTATGATTATTTTTGTTGTCGTGGACTTGCTCTCTCTTGACAGAGAGCAACTCATCAAAATCTAATTTTCTCATATAACCTAAGGTTATAAAAAAAATTGGATTCTGAAGAGTTGTTGCTCTTTATGGCTTGGCCAAGACAGAGAGCAACTCATCAAAATCCAAATTTCTCATATAATCTAGGCCGTTGTCAGAGACAACGACCTAGGTTATAATAAAAAATTTGGATTTTGAAGGGTTGTTGCCCCTTATGGCTTGGCCAAGACAGAGAGTAACTCATCAAAATCCAAATTTCTCATATAACCTATAATAATAAAAAAATGGATTTTTGAAGAGCTGTTGCACCTTATGGCTTGGCTAAGACAGAGAGCAACTCATCAAAATCTAAATTTCTCATATAACCTATGCCGTTATTGGAGACAACGACCTAGGTTATAATAAAAAAATTTGAATTTTGAAGAGCTGCTGCTCTTTATGGCTTGGCCAAGACAGAGTGCAACTCATCAAAATCCAATTTTCTCATATAACCTAGGTCGTTGTTAGACCTAGGTTATAATAAAAAAAATTGGATTTTGAAGTGCTGTTGCTCCTTTTGGCTTGGCCAAGACAGAGAGTAACTCATCAAAATCAAATTTTGTAAATATAACCTAGGCCGTTGTTGGAAACAACGGCGTAGGTTATAATAAAAATTTGGAAGTTGAAGATCTGCTGCTCCTTATGGCTTGGCCAAGACAGTGAGCAACTCATCAAAATTCAATTTTGTAAATATAACATAAGCCGTTGTTTGCAACAATGGCCTAGGTTATAATAAAAAAAATTGAATTTTGAAGAGCTACTGCTCCTTATGGCTTGGCCAAGACAGAGAGAAACTCACCAAAATCCAATTTTCAGAACTAACCTAAGTCGTTGTTGGAGACAACGACCTAGGTTATAAAAAAAAATGATTTTTAAGAGCTGCTGCTCCTTATGGCTTGACCAAGACAGAGAGCAACTCATCAAAATCCAAAATTTTTATATAACCTAGGTCGTTGTCTCCAACATCGGCCTGGATTATAATTTTTTTTTTTGGATTTTGATGAGCTGCTGCTCCTTAGGGCTTGGCCAAGACAGAGAGCAAGTGTTCAAGTCTTCAATTTTATAATACTACTTAGGCCGTTGTTGGAGACATCAGCCTAAGTATAATTTTTTTTAAAAAATATACACAAGTGTAAACAACATCTACCACTGCTACACTTCAGTATATCTCACTCTAACAAACTAACATTAACTGCAAAATAAGTATTAATTACAACAAACAAAATAAATACGACGAAAATTTACATTCATCCATTCAAATTCATAAGGTATTACATCAACAAATATTACATCAAAATCTAACATACTCAAAGTTTACATCGACAAAATTTCACAACGCTTCGTCAAATCTCTCATCGGAACTCTCTTCTTCGGATGGATTCACTTCTTGCGGATTGGTTGCCCTGAATTAAATGACAAATTTTAGTTAGTGACAAATTTATTTACCACAAATCAAAAATAATATATTTAAATTATTGATAACCAAATCAAAAAATGTATTACCCCTCAAATAAGGTTGGACAATTTCTTGAATCATGATCCATTTGCACAATGCCGCATGTTCTGCACCGTCTCAGTTTTTTATTGCGAAGTTGCTCTCTTATCGGCCTCAATCTCTTGCCGCGAGGCCTTCCCTTTGTAATGCATTGTTGTGGGTCCCTCACGCGTGCAGGTACATGTCCACTACCTTCATCATAAGGTTGTGCACTACCATGCGGTTGTGAGGCCTCTTCGGGATGTTCACCCAATCCGGGTTGTAGCCGAGAGACGCCGTCAACGATCTTCACCAAACTCTCGAGCGTGTATTTTTAACTTTCATTGGAGGAACAACCAAGATCGACAATCTGTTTTGCGTGGTAGCTCAATTCACAATATCAAGAAGCAAAATTCCTGCTATTGCCTTCGGTTGGAACAGATGTATAGCTTCTTCTCATCACATCCCGGGTCCAACTTCTTTTAATATGTATATATCTGGAAGAGAAGTGTGATGCCTGAACCGAAGAACCGCTAAAATAACCTTGCAAGAAATGCCAACGAAGTCGAATAATTGACAAGAACATGTAATAATTGTACGGAGTTTGTATAACTGAAGAAGGCGAACTGGTTCTGATTCTCCACAAAGTATCACATGGAAGGTTGAACTATCCGGTGTCTCAAGATCGGCAACGAATGTCACATTACACATAAAGCTTTTTGTAACTTCATCTTGAAATTTGTAAAAAAAATTCAAAGTGTATGTTCGTGCCATTTGTTCCTCCAAAGCCAGTGGGCTCTTCAATTTCGGTCTTTTCTCATGGTTACGATGACTTTCTTTCAGTTCATCGTGTCTTTGCCTTCCCAAAAAACGATCGAAGATGACGAAAAATTCATGCAAGGAGTATTTCTTTTCTGTATGATGTTTTACGGAAGAATGCGATGACTCAACCCGTTGGCTACTCAACATGCCCGTCCAAAATAAATCTTTTGCATAGATGGGTGACCATTTTTCACGGATATCAAATAGATCTTTCAACCATTTGTTATTCTCTAATCCGTATTGCGGAACCAATAAATTCCATTTTTCTACAAAATCATGCAACTTCCTCAACTATACCTGCTAGCTAAGTTTAGATTGGCGAGCAATCGTAGATACATAAGCGGGACAATATCTCCGGAAGAGTTAGGAAAGAGAACACCTCCAAGCACAGTTAAAATGTATGCCCTACTGTAGCACTCCACATCGTAGTCACTCGAAGCATCGGTCAATGTCCCCTCAAAATTTTCCATGAACCATATCAGTCGGATTGATTGACCGACAAAAATTTCAGTATCATCCTCATCATCCTCATGAAACCCTGTACCGAGGAGCTCATTACACAACTGTATTTTATCGAAATGCATATTCCCCGTCACGGCCATTCCATCTATTGGAAGACCGAAAATTATGGCAATATCTTGCAAGGTCACCGTCATCTCCCCTACCGGTAGATGAAACTGTGTGTCTCTGACCTCCATTGCTTGACGAGGGATGCAAGAAGTGCATGCTCTAGTTTCACCTTGCCCATCAAATCAACTCCGTAAAAATCGGCTTCTACAAGGTAGTCATGGGTCGCGGGTGCATCTTCAAAGTCTCGTGCGTACAGAAGTTACAATTCCGCATTGTCCCTCGCCACACTTCCTCAGATCTGTGGCAGTGCTGAGTGAGTATTTCTTTATGAAAAGGTCCTGGGCCGCGATCTTCACCCGAAGACGATGCACCAACCTACACCAACATAGCAGCAAATTTTAATATTGTAAATAAAATATTTTGTATCCAAAATTCATAATGAAAAGTAATAATACACTTACTTCTATGGTAGGTTTGCCCCTACCACTACTAGGACGGCTTCTGGTTCCCCTCGTTCTAACCATTGCTGTGAAAAAAATATATAACAATTGGTCAGTACACTATTCATAAAGTATATTTGTTATTGTTGTTTGATATACGTGAGAAAACTGCACAAACGATATCAAAAATTACCAAACTTTGCGAGTAGGTCGGACTCGCCACACAGCTTCTACAGCAACTTGTAGGAGCGAGTTAGACTCACGGTTTGCAAGATACAGCAATGTATCGCTTCATTTCAGATTAGAAGCAAATAGAGCGATACACGGCCGTATATTGTAAACCGTGAGTCGAAACTCGCATCTACAAGTTGCGTTAACTTGTGTTTGGTGACCCCCACCTGCTCGCAAAATTTCATTTTTTTTGGATGTTATTAGTGTGATTTTCTAGTGAAAAGTCACTTGGAAAATATAAAAGTATAATTGTTGTTATTGTTTGATTTACAATAGAAAACTGCACCAACAACGTTCAAAAAATACAAAACTTTACGATTGAGCCGGGCTTGCCGCACACAAGCTAACGCAATTTATAGAAGCGAGTTCCGGCTCACGGTTTGTAAGATACGACCGTGTATCACTTTCACTCTTGAAAAAAGAGTGGAATGCGATACACGAGCGCAAATAACAAACCGTGAGTGAGAACTCGCAACTACAAGTTGTTTTGGCTTGTGAGTGGCAAGACCAACCTACTCGCAAAATATTGTATTTTTTGAGTGGGTTTTCTATTGAAAACTCTCTTAGAACATAACAAAATATGTGAGAAAACCGCACAAACCATGTTAAAAAAAACGAAACTTTGCGATTGGGTCAGGCTCCCCGCACACAAGCCAACGCAACTTGTAGAAGCGAGTTCCGACCCACGATTTGCAAGATACGGCCGTGTATCGCTTCCCTCTTGAAAATTGCCAAGAATGCGATACATGAACGCATATAGGAAACCGTGGGTGAGAACTCGCAAATACAAGTTGGTTTGGCTTGTGTTTGGTGAACACGACCTGCTCGCAAAATTTTGTATTTTTTGGATGTCGTTTATGCGGTTTCCTAGAGAAAAGTCACTCGATAAAAATTCAAAGTATAATTGTTGTTGTTGTTTGACATACGATAGAAAACACACAAACGAGATCAAAAATTTTTGAAACTTTGCGAGTAGGTCGGACGCACCACTCATGAGCCAACACAACTTGTTGAAGTGAGTTTCGGCTCACGGTTTGCAATATACGACGATGTATTGCTTTCACTCACGAAAAAGTATCGAAAGCGATACACGATCGTATATCGCAAATCGTGAATCCAAACACACTTCTACAAGTTGCGTTGGCTTGTGCGTGGTGAATCTGACGTACTCGGAAAATTGCAGAATTTTTGGATCTCGTTTGTGCGCTATTACTTATAACGAACAACAATCATCTACATCGACAATAACAACTACACACAATACACATTGTGAAACTAACCTATAATTAGCTACGCATAATATACAAATTGTACACTCAAACATTGAATAAAAATTTCAACCAATTAACATAGCTAGATTTACTAAAGTATAAAAAAGTTAATACCTTTCACAATGTGGGTTTTCGGAGAGGAGATAGAGGAGGTGCTTGCGCGCTGCTGTTGACAAAGGAAGGGGAGTAGGGTTTGGTTAATTTATTTAGGATTAGGGTTTTAAGGTTTGGGAGATTTCGTATGGGTTAGGGTTTTTTTGGATTCGGGATCTTCAAAGGAATAGGGCAAGAGTGTGAGAAGAGGGAGAGATTGATTGAGAAGCAACGAGTGAGAGAGAGCTAGGGTTTTTATATTAGGTTCGGAAATGATCGAGAGAGAGAGCTTAGGGTTTTGGAGTGGGTATCGCGATCTAGAGAGAGAGAGCTGGCAGTGAAGTAAGGGAGAGAGAGGTCTGAGTATGTACAAGTGTTTGGAAAAACACTTGTACATACCTAGGAACAACGACTTAGGTTGATTTTTTTTTTAAAACAACAACCTAGGTCGTTGTTCCCAACAACGGCCTAAGTTTTTTTTTCGAAAAAAATACTTCACGCTAAATAACGCTAAGTCTGAAGCGTTATTTGGTGTGAACTACCAAAATACCCCTCCACCACTTAGGAGCTCAGCTCAAGATCACGGCGGAAGTGATCTGAGCCATTGATCACGATCAAGAGCGATCCAATGGCTCAGATCGATGTGTTCACACCCGTTTTCATTTGGACCCGTTTTCAATTGAGCATTACCTTATATATATATTGTGTGTGTGTGTGTGTGTGTGTGTGTGTGTGTGTGTGTGTGTGTGTGTGTGTGTGTGTGTGTGTGTGTGTGTGTGTGTGTGTACATGGGTACCTTAACTCACACGCGCGCGATACGGCCCGGAGGGCCAAGGGGCTCCTCACTCTGTTCCACCTTTCGGTTCTGTATGCGAGCCAAAAAGGAGTTAAGTTAGAAGACTCGGAAGCTGCATCTTGAATTTCTATAGGGAGCTCTGAGTTATGAGCTCTGAGCTGATTCCATATAAGAATTGTCCCTCCGGAAAGGCCATGGATTGGGTTAGATTGACCAATTCAGGGTCTCGGAGATAACGGCAGGGTTAACAATTCTTTAAACCTGTTCTGAAATAGAGGGTCTCGGCCGAGAGCGCAATCCTTTAAATCTGTTCTGAAATGGAGGGTCACGGCCGAGAGCACTATATATATATATATATATATATAATTCTTCCATTATGCACCACCCCTCCGTGTGCACTTGTATGCACTCGGCCTTCCCGCCTTCGTATTGACGATCCAAACCGTTCACATTGATCTACACATCTAAATTAGTCTAAATATGTAAAATCAAATCATTTGAAATTCATTTGTCCATCCATCATGTGACTATAAAAAATAATGATTTTCAGCCATACAATTTTGTAACACTTCAAAGGATGGGCAAATGAATTTCAAATGATTTCATTTTACATATTTAGACTAATTTAGATGTGTAGATCAATGTGAACGGTTCGGATCATCCAAACGAAGGCGGGAAGGCTGAGTGCACACGCCATGTGCACCATAGGTGGTGCGGTGGTGCACAACGGAAGACTTCCATATATATATATATATATATATATATATATATATATATATATATATATATATATATATAGGGGATCTTTAGTTGTAAACGCACTATAGCGTGCAAACCGTTGTTTGAAACAACGACTTCATTATACCTTAGGTCATTGTTTTAAACAACGGTTTCAGTGGTTTGCACGCTACAGTGCGTTTACAACTAAAGATCCCCTATATATATATATATATATATATATATATATATATATATATATATATATATATATATATATATATATATATATATTGATGCGGTTTGTTTTTGGGGGTGGCTGCACCAGGTGTGAGTTCTCTCAATTTATAAAGTGGAAGCTTCGGTACTGAACATACGCCCGACCCTCAGCTGAGGGGACGGCTCGGGAATAGGCAGGAGTGAAGTGAAGGCCGGATGCTCGGTTCGGATCTGGAGGCTCGGATCCGAAAGTCTCGTGTACCTGCACTCGGCCTAGTAACATCGGGGTTGATTCCGGTGGTAGGCCCTCTGACGGTCTAGTTAGTCTCTGAAGAGTTACAGTAGCTAGATTTTTTAGAGGAGAAAGATTGATTACCTTTGGAGGGAGGAGAGGGCCTGATATTTATAGGCAGTGCAAACTGGTCTGGAAGCCTGCTGGGCCAGGTTGGACCCATTTGCATATGGGCCCGAAGCGGTAGCGGCTCGTTTGACCTCTGGTTAACCTGATGATCACAGAAGTGTGAATCTTGGGGTGATCTTGTGGCCCAGGAGGGGTCACGTCACATGACCCATATTAGGAGCCCCCCACTCCTGGAGGGCTGGATAATCCAGCTGTGTAGGAGTGGTTTTTTGCCTCTGTAGGAAGAGCGGAGTGTTGCGTGCGGCGAAGAACGGGATCTGTATCTTCCTAAAGAGGTCAGCGGGGTAGGATGAAGGGGATCCCTTCTTGGAGTCACGAGGGGTGTTGAGCGCCGAAGAGTAGGAGCTTGCTTTGCCGAGCGTCTAGGGTCGGGAGACGAGCCCCGTCACTTGTGGGAAAAGCAAGGGAACGTCGACTTTTAGGAGTTGAAGATCGCTTAGCCGAGCATTGAGGATCGGTAGATGAGCCCCCTCATTGGTTGGAAAAGCAAGGGGACGTCAAGACTTTTAGGAGTTGAAGTTCGCTTAGCCAAGGGTCGAGGATCGGTAGACGAGCTCACTCGCTGGTTGGGGGAGAATTTGTGGCTCGTGGTGACATCCGAGCGTCGAGACCTTTAGGAGTTGAAGCTCACTTAGCCGAGCGTCGAGGGTCGGTAGACAAGCTCCCTCGCTGGTTGGGGGAGAATTTGTGGCTTGTGGTGACATCCGAGCGTCGAGACCTTTTGGAGTTGAAGCTCGCTTAGCCGAGCGTCGAGGGTCGGTAGACGAGATCCCTCGCTGGTTGGAAAAGCAAGGGGACGTCGAGACCTTAGGGGTTGAAGCTCGCTTAGCCGAGCGTCGATGGACGGTAGACGAGCTCCCTCGCTGGTTAGAAAAGCAAGGGGACGTCGAGACCTTAGGAGTTGAAGCTCGCTCAGCCGAGCGTCGAGGGTCAGTAGACAAGCCCCTCATTATTGGGGGAGAATTTGTGGCTCGTGGTGACATCCGAGCGTCAAGCCTCCAGCTGTTAAGAGAAACTTAGAGTGGCTCGTGGTGACATCCGAGCGTCGAGCCCCAAGCCGTTGAGAGAAACTTGGAGTGGCTCGCGGTGACATCCGAGCGTCGAGCCCCAAGCCGTTGAGAGAAAATTGGAGTGGCTCGTGGTGACATTTGAGCATCGAGCCCCATGCAGTTTAGAGAAACTTGGAGTGGCTCGCGGTGACATCTGAGCGTCGAGCCCCAATTCGTTTAAGAGAAACTTGGAGTGGCTCGTGGTGACATCTGAGCGTCGAGCCCCAAGCCATTGAAGAGAAACTTGGAGTGGCTCGCGGTGACATCTGAGCTTCAAGCCCCAAGCCATTGAGAGAAAATTGGAGTGGCTCGCGGTGACATCCGAGCCTCGAGCCCCAAGCCGTTTAAGAGAAACTTGGAGTGGCTCGTGGTGACATCCGAGCGTCGAGCCCAAGCTTTTGAGAGAAAATTGGAGTGGCTCGCGGTGACATCCGAGTGTTGAGCCCCAATCCGTTTAGAGAAAATTGGAGTGGCTCGCAGTGACATCTGAGCGTCAAGCCGTTGAGAGAAACTTGGAGTGTCTTGCTGTGAAAAAAGGTGAAGTACCCGGGGAGTTGACCCTGCATACCGAGCCGCAGCGTTGGTCGATAGAGCCGAGGGTAAGAAGGTATTTTTGCGCTCTAGGCTGGCGTCATGGGCGTGAGAATCGAAGCGTTTCAGATCCTAGTGGCCGTTAGATCTTGATGGTCAAGATCAAACGGCCACATCTCTTTTCGGAATTCTAGGGGCCCCATCTCCAATTATAAATCCCCATCCCCTCACCTTATTTCTCCACTTTGCTCTCATTCTCTTGACAACCAAAATTTCTTCTCAAGCCGTCGGCGTTCATTCTCCGTTAATCTTTAAGCTCTCCGGTGATACAGGTTAGTATTTTTGTTTTGCAATGTCACGCACTCAGATTGGCTCCGGGGCAAGCTCTTCCGGTCGCGCCGAGGAGGAAGTTCACTTGTCTTCGATATCTTGGTCTTCGGACGACTTTAAAGTGAAGGAGGAGATTCAGTCGGTTGGAGGGTCGGGAGACGAGGCTGTTGTAGTTTATAACGTGGCTCCTTTACGAGTTCGTGGGCCAGAAGGGGACCTGTTGAGCAGAGCGAGCAAGAGGAGGGAGATTCTAGGGAGGGGTTTGTTGATGAGGAAAATGAGCTTGGGGAAGGGGGCCCAGAGGAAGAGGAGCAAGTTGATGAGGACGATGGTCAGGAGGGGTCCGAACAAGGGACTGAAGGAGGTAGCGAACATGGCGAGGTCGGAGGAGCCGCGGAAGAGGTAGAGAAGGAAGAGACAGACCTCCCACCGTTGCCCCCTTTAGCAACCCCTTCCCCTGATAGGAAGCCTTGCCCTTGAAGGAGGAAAAGGAAGTGGATACTGCCCGACAGTCTCGCCGAGAAGGACAAGTATGAATATGGCTCCGGGTTCAAGAACCTCCCTCTTTCCAGCAAAAACCCAGGGTCGATCAGGATGTACCCTGATGATGTGGAGGATCTTCTTGCATATACTTCGCTGCTGCGGGATGAGGGTCGGTCCATGATCAAGATGGATAGCGTGAAGTGCGCCTTGAAGAGGGACTACTTGCCTATCTTGACGGCGGCCAACTTTATTTCGCAGGAATTCGAGCTACTTGTGCCGAACCCAGGCATCCGCCCAACTACCGCACTAGAGTCAAGCTTCTGTATGTTCCCTGAGGACGCTTTTGTCTCAAGGTTGAGACTTCCGCTGCACCCGTTCATCAAGAGGGTGCTAAGCTGGGGGGAGCTGAGCCCCATGCAGTATGGTCACAACTCGTGGAAACACTTGGTATGTTTTATCTTGAAGTGTCAGGAGAAAGGGATCAAGCAGAGGCTCACATACTTCCGCGCCATCCTGGGGATGAGCTCGCTAGGGGATTAAGAGGATTTTTTTACCTCTCGCCACGTCCTCATAAGAGAGTGATGCACGGACATCCGGACTCCATAAAGGGGTGGAAGGAGAAGTACTTCATAGTCCAGAGCAAGAAACCTTGGGAAATTCCCACGGTTTGGAATTTTGGAAGGCCGAACCACAAGCCCTTGAAGTGAAGAGACTTTACCGAAAAGGAGTGGGCGAAGGTTGATAAGATCGTGGAGGGGCATAGCATCAGTTGGCCTCATGTCACGGAGCTGCATCTCGCCCGAGCCGGACTGAGCCCCGCCGACCCTAGTATGTTTTTGTTCCCATTTCTTTTTTTTTCCTACCTTCGTATTAACTTTTTTACTTTTCCCCTTTTGTAGAGATGCCTGCTAAGGAGACAACCGAAATGCCTTGGTGGTCTTGGCGGCCAAGAGGAGGGCCGATTTGGCGAAGAAGGCTGCCGCGGGGGTGGGGACTAGCCAGGCAGCGATCCCAAGGCCTGAGGAGTCGGCCCCAAAGAGGGCCAAAAAGCACCACCACCATTCGTCGAGGACAACGAGAGATCCGGGGGCGAGTTCCGGTAGCAGAAAGGTTGCTGAGGTCGCGAAGGGACCTCTCCCGCCACTTCGCCCGAACGTCGAGGAGATGGTGGGTTGGCAGGGCATGAAGCCGTATGCCCCTGACTGGGGGGGTCAAGACAGGGATACTCCCCACGAGGGCCCGATTGTGGTGGAGGTGGTGGAGCACCTCGCCACGGAGCGGGATCGTATGAACTTGGTGGTAGAGACGACCGATACGTCTTACATGAGGTTCGCACAGGCCCACCTCGCGGTAAGTTTTCGTCTTTCGTTTTTGGCTTAGTTTTGCAAAGACTTCTTCTGACTTTATTCTCCTCGGCCAGGCGATGCTGCATGCGCAGCACTTTCATAAGTGCCTCGAGAAGGAGATTGTGGTCGAGAAGAAGAACGCCGAACACTATCTTCGGGAAGCCACTAAGCTGAAGGACGAGCTGACAGCAGTGGAGTCTGCCCATGTGGTCGCCCAAGCCCGGCTGGTCTCGATAATGGAGCATCATGCGAACGAGCTGGCGCACTTCAAGGCGAAGGCCAATAAGGAGAGCGAGAAGGTGGCGATCACCATGGTGGACACCTTGATCGCCTCCCAGGATGAGGCCTATAACAAGGCCAAAGAACACATCCTGCAAATCTATCCGAATCTTCGGATCGATCATCTCCACTATGGGTGGCAGCTCCCCGAGCTTCTGCTGATGCCCCATGGAGGGGACGAGGAGCAAGGGGACCCTCAGGCCGGGGCCGATCAGGCCGACGAAGCGGTTCCATCCCCCTCCTAAACAGTAGTCTAGGACTTTCATTCCGTTGATTTTGTAAACGCCTTACGCAAACTGGCCACCGCCTTTTGTAATACAAAATTTTGAATTTATAAAAGATTTTTGGCCGATGCTCTATGACTTGTGTTCTTCTTCGCTTCTCTTTGTGACTTGTTGCGTTTCCCATCTTCTTAATATACGCATGAGGTCCTCGGCGCCGACTTTGGCTTTGCCAAGGTCCTCTGGGTCCGAGCTGAGCTTGGGGCCACTGGGAGTGTCCTGGCTCGCCATTGTAAGCAGGCTCGGGATCGAGAGGCTATTGTGAATTACTTTACGAACAAGTCTAGGAAGCTCAGACTGGAGGTCGCTCGCCTGAAGAAGGCCATAGCCGACCAGGACTGGTGGGTAGTTAAGACGAACTAGTCGATCTCGGATACCTCGACTGGGCAACCGGCTTCGGAGTCCTTTCTTCGAGAGGCTATTGTAGAGAAAGAGTTGGAGATTCATAGGCTGAAGCTCATGCTAGGCGTCGGTCTGCTTGAGGAGGCGAGCAATTCCGTATTGGGGCCTTCACCGACTTTTTTCTTGGAGACGGCCCATCCTGCCGACACGCAGAGCTCCGTTGCTGGGGTGCCCTCGCTGGCCGGATCGGCGGAGCGCGCGAAGGGTCCCATGGGGAGCACCGAGTTTGAGTTTTAAGTCGAGCGATGAGTGATTTGTAAAATTTTCATTGTATTGTGTGGCCGTTTCTGGCGCTCCATGAGTAATAAAATTTTGATCTCTCTGCTTTGACAATTTGTTAAGTGAGATTGGCAGGGTCGTAGCTCGAGACCCCTATTGAGTGCGACTTCTCTTGAGGTCACCGCCGAGGCAGAAGGGGTGATCAGGCCGTGGTTCGCTCGGGAGCCGAACCGCATTCTCTGGCAGACAACGCGCAATAAGGGACGTTTCGCCTTCCGATAAGAATTAATGGCGACGCTCTATCTTCTGCCTTTTGGACTTCCCGATGTCATTAATGCGCCTCTCTGGGGGCTATATAATCCTCACCCCCTCATTTTTCATCAGGAATTGAGATTGACTCATCTGTCACCCTCGAACAATTCTGGGTTTTGGCTCCGAGACCGCTAACCCCGAGCTGTTCGTGGGTGAGAGGTGGGTCGGTCCGGGGGTGAGATCCAGGGTGCTTGCAGAAGGCAGGTGCCCCCAATGTAGAATTTTTTGGCCTAGGGTTCCGGATCGGTGGCTCCCCGCCACCCTCGAACAATTCAGGGTTTTAGTTCTGAGGGCTGTAAATCTCGAGTTGTTCGCGGGTGAGAGGTGGGTCAACCAATGGTCCGTGGCTCGGGGGCGTTATTGGGCGAGAGTCCTGGGTTGGTGGCTCTCCTTCCACCCTCGAACAATTCGGGGTTTTGGCTCTAGGGGCCGTTAACCCCAAACTGTCCATGGGTGAGAGGTGGGTCAATTAACGACCCAGGGATAGAATTCCCGGTCGAGAGTCTCGGATCGATGGCTCTCATGCCACCCGCTGAAAATTCGAAGTTTTGGCTCTAAGGGCTTTTAACCCCGAGTTGCCAGCGGGTGAGAAGTGGGTCAATCCACAGGTTCGGGACTCGGGGCGTTTGCCGAAGGCGAGCACCCTAAACCTAAAATGAAAACTTTTGAATTTGGTAGTGTGGGTGTAGCTGAAGGTCATCGCCGAGCGCATAGGTCACGGGGCTTTGAAAAAGCTGAGGCCCTGCTCAAGGTCGATGCCAAGCCCCTCTAGGAAGAGAAGCTGATATGGGTGTAGCCGGAGATCATCGCCGAGCGTAAAGGTCCATAGCTTTGAAAAAAAGCCATGGCCTTGCTCGAGATCGATGTCGAGCCCCCATACCTCGTTCTCAGTTAGATAGTATGAGTGTAGCCAAAGGTCATCACCGAGCGCATGGGTCGCATGGCTTGAAAAAACCAAGGGCCCTGCTCGAGGTCGATGCCGAGCCTCCATACCAAAAGAAGCCATTATGAGTGTAGCCCGGGATCATCGCCGAACATAAAGGCCGCATGGCTTGAAAAGGCAAGGCCTTGCTCGAGATCGATGCTGAGCCCCTATACCTTGTTCTCGGGTAGATAGTACGGGTGTAGCCGGAGATCATCGCCGAGCGCATAGGTAGCATGGCTTAAAAAGCCGAGACCCTGGTCGAGGTCGATGCCGAGCCCCCATACCAAGAGAAGCCATTATGAGTGTAGCCAAGGATCATCGCCGAGCGTAAAGGTCGCATGGCTTGAAAAAGCCGAGGCCTTGCTCGAGGTCGTGCCGAGCCCCCATACCTTGTTCTCGGGTAGATGGTACGGGTGTAGCCGGAGATCATCGTCGAGCGCGTAGGTAGCATGGCTTAAAAAGCCGAGACCCTGCTCGAGGTCGATGCCGAGCCCTCATACCAAGAGAAGCCGTTATGAGTGTAGCCGAAGATCATCGCCGAGCGTAAAAGACGCATGGCTTGAAAAAGCCAAGGCTGTTCTCGAGGTCGACGTCGAGCCCCCATACCTTGTTCTCGGGTAGATAGTACGGGTGTAGCCGGAGATCATCGCCGAGCGCATAGGTAGCATGGCTTAAAATGCCGAGACCCTGCTCGAGGTCAATGCCGAGCCTCCATACCAAGAGAAGCCATTATGAGTGTAGCTGGAGATCATCGCCGAGCGTAAAGGTCGCATGGCTTAAAAAAGCCAAGGCCTTGCTCGAGGTCGATGCCGAGCCCCATACCTTGTTCTCGGGTAGATAGTACGGGTGTAGCCAGAAATTATCGCCGAGCGCATGGGTTGCATGGCTTGAAAAAGTTAAGGCCCTGCTCGAGGTTGATGCCGAGCCCCCATACCTTAGAAGTGGCTTTTTGTGGCTCGCGGTGACATCCGAGCGCCGAACCGCGAGCTGACTTGAGTAAGAATTTGTGGCTCGCGGTTCCATCCGAAGACAGAGCCCCAAGCTCGTAAGAGAAGCTTTTTGTGGCTCGCAGTTCCATCCGAAGGCCGAACTGGGACTCGTTTTTAAGAAAGCTAGCACAAAGCCGAAGCTTGTTTTAAGAAAGCTGGCATAATTACATCATATTGACTTTACAAAACAAGGCATGGCGTGCCTATTACATTTCATACTTTACATGGGGGTATTTGTAGAGGCTAATCCTCTCCCTCGAGGAAATTGATGAGGTGCTCGGCGTTCCAGGGTCTCTTGACAGCCTTGCCCTCCTGGTCGGTGAGGCGGTACGTGCCCGAGCGTACAACTTCAGAAACTTTGTACGGGCCTTCCCAGTTTGGGGCCAATTTTCTCTTTTGGCCAGGGTTAGATACCGCCAGCTTTCGGAGGACAAGGTCCCCCAGCTTGATGTCGGTGGGTCGCACCCTTTTGTTGTAGAACCTCTCGATCCTCTGCTGGTATGTGTTTCTTCTGATGATGGATTTTTCCTGACCTCGTCTATGATGTCCAGATCGGCACGTAGCTGCGCTGAGTTACTTGCTTTGTCGAAGGCCATGATTCGGGGTGATGAGAATCCGATCTCGAGGGGAATCACGGCCTCCGCACCGTAAGTCAGATTGAATGGCGACTCCCCCGTGGGGATTCTCTTCGTCGTTCGATGGGCCTAGAGAACGCTTGGCAACTCGTCGACCCATAACCATTATCAAGTTGTTTCTTGAGACCGTCAAGGATCTGGCGGTTCGCCTTCTCGGCCTGACCGTTCGACTGCGGGTGGCATACCGAAGAGAAGCGCTGCTGGATCCCGAGATCCTCGCAGAACTTTCGGAAATTTTTACCCACGAACTGTGTAACCCCTGTTTTTCATTTTTTATATTTTTGGTGTACTTTTTCTTTTCTTGTGTATTTGTACTCTCTTGTTTTTTTTTTCCTTGGACCGTATATTGAGGTGTTTCAATATATTTTCATTTTCGTTTCTCATTCTTGATTTTTGCGAGTTATTTCCGATTTCTTGGTTGTTCTTGTTCATGGTTGTTGTTTTCGCTCTTTATTGTTGTCTCGTTCTCTTTATTTGTATTTTTGGGTGCTCTTGGTGATTTGGTGGTCTACCCCATTCCTAATCCTATTATTTTGATCCCTAATTGATTACCAAAGCCAAATTACCCAATCCTAGTTTGAATCCTATTCAATTTGATCCCCATTTGTCTTATTGGATTAATCCTATTACTACTCCTAAACTACCCACAACCCAATACCCATACCCACATCAACCCTAAACTCCACTATATATGTAAACCCTTATCTCCTACTAAAACCCTAACCCTAATCACCTAAACCTACCCCTCCGGCCTGCACTCCATCCCCGCATCCATCCGACCACCGACCACCACCATACTATTTCTCTCTCCCCCTTGCTTCCGTCCGCCATCGACCAACCCAGCGACAGCCGGAGCGACACCAGGCCGATGCCGCCATCTCTCACTCTCTTGATCTCTCTCTCGCTTTGTGGAGTTTTGCTCGTGTGGTGATTTTGCACGAGTTTGCTTGGATTCGTTGATTCGTGGATTTTTGTTCGTAGATTTTGTTCGTTGCCCGGAAATCCATCCCTTTATTCTTGATTTTCATCGTTCTTTATCTCCGATTAAGGCAAGTAACTTGTACTCCAATTCCTTTGTTTGATACAAGTCAAAAATACCACCTATAGTGTAGTTGGGTCTAAAGACAATTCGTGTGTGTGTTATCTTTGATGAGTTTTGTCTCTATTGTGAAAACTTGACCATAGTTGGCTCACGACACAATATTGACATGAATTAACTTAGGTTTTACCCGTTCTTGATTTGATCATGTATGTGAGACTTCTCGTGAGAATTTGGGTATTTGTGAGAACCATGTGGTAGACTTGTTTTAGATATGTTAATTACCCTAATTCATGATGTTTGGACACTTGGTAGACTCGATTTCATGTTTGTTTGTGCTTTGAACAAGTTTTGTATGATATATGTTGAGTTGTTGTTTAAGGAAAAAATCTGTATTTTGTCGCTGATCTGTTTTGTTTGCTGTTTTGGACTGTCTTGAAGTCAGTAACTTAATTTCGGTATAAAACATGAGTTTTAGAGGATTTCTTCTATTTTCCAACCCCTCTGACCTTACTTGATTTCGTTTTCATATGAATGACTTATGACTGTTTTACTACAAAGGTGTATTATGTCTAGATTTCGTTTCTCGACGATTTTGTTGATTAAACTATTTTGATACTTGAGCTACACCTATTATTTTGATCTGAAACATTGGTTAGTTTTTCTATACCTATCTAGGGATTACCCAGAATTTTGGTACATTATATTGATGAGTTTTATATGTCGTTTCATGCATGTTTACAAAGGTCATACTTGCTGCATTTTGCTTGTCCTGTAAAGAATTGTGTTTCACCCTGATTTCTTTTACTGTATGGAAAATATTTGTAAAATATGGAAGTTAATATATTTTATCTATTTTCATCTTCCTTTGGCGGATTTGGATTTTGTTTCACGGCTTGCGAGATATTTCAGTTTTCGTACAGCGGTGTTGAGAACTCTAGATTGGCCAAACTACCGTTTCTTGATGTTTTCTTATTTTTGATGACTAAACTAATTTTACTGGAATATTTTGAAACTTTATATTTTGATTCTAGACATATAGGGGAATATCCCAGATTTTTCCTGGATTTATTTGAGAGGTTTTGATGTTGTTTTTCGGACTGAGAATTCATTTTACTGGTTTCTGACTGAACATGTTTTCTGAATTCAAATCAGTTTTGACTTATGATTTTGTGAATTACTATGTTACTTATTTATATTCGCTGGATTTGGTTGGGAGTCTATTTTCCAGATTCTTCGATGGATCCAGATTTGGATTTCTGTAGTAACGGGAATCATTGTTTTAGTGCTGTATTGTCTTGCTGTCCTGAATATAAATATACACTGTTTTGCTCGTTTATGTGACTGTATATCATCTATGCATGCTTGATTGTTTCCCTGAACCTAATACTGATTATACCATATTAGTTTGACACGATTTCATGCACCATCATGTCTGTTTGATGACCATAATAAAAGTAACCAAGCCGGGGTTTCTTAAGGAAAGATCTAGTAGTGAAAAATATGGAAACATGTACTTGGAAGGGAACTAGTGTTCCGTACTGCTACTGCTACTGTTACTTTTCTACTACTGCTACTGTTACTGTTACTTTTCTGCTACTGCTACTGTTACTGTTACTTTACTACTACTGCTACTGTTACTGCTACCTGAGTACACTACCTCATTATGGTCCACTATGAAATCTAAAAGCGAAATTGCTTGTTGTAGCAATCATGTAGTAAAAATCGGGATGCATGAAGTGCTACCTAGCTAGTAATACACACAAGACTGTAAGAACATAAGACTGATACTGTTAGACTGAGACTGTTGGACTGATACTGTTATACTGTTACACTGATATACTGAGATTATTGTTACTGGACACTGTTAGTTGCCATATGACACTGTTACTGACACATTCATTTGTACTGTTATTATACAATGCTGGTTGACTTTGTTTTACTGATTCATGCTAGTTATCACTGTTGATGCATTATTCCATGCTATTTGTTAGTTTTCCCATGTGCTTGTATCCTACATTATAAGTGGCCCGTAACTTACAATTGATGGATACTTGTTTTCTCTTTCCTTCTCCTGCAATTATTAATTGCAGATCAGGATGGTCAGCTGCCCGAAGGTATGGCGAAATGAGATATTAGTGCTGGATTTCTTGTTTATTAGTATTATTATTATTGTTGTTTTGGAACAATGTATTTTGAGTACTTGAATATTTATTTTGTATTTGGGCGATGTGACATAAGATATTTGACTTGTCCAGATTCTGATTTATTTGAGAATATTATATATTGTTTTAAGTAAATTCTGTTGGTTTATTAATTCCGTTATGCATGTGTGGTTGACTCTTTTGCTTCCGACTCTGATTATTTTGTGAGATATTGTAAGGATTCCTGAACAGCTTATGGATGATGAAAATCATTCGCTGGGCTTTTGTTGCTTATCCGTATTCCGTATTCTTTTTGGGAAGCGGGGCATGACAAACTGAGTCCCGTTATCTGTTATGAGGATGTGTGGAATCCCGAATCGACAGACGATGTGCTTCCAGAAAAATTGTTGGGTCTGCTGCTCGGTGATTGTGGCCAGGGGCTTGGCCTCGATCCACTTTGTGAAGTAGTCGATGGCTACTATTAAAAACTTTCTTTGGCCCATTGCTTTCAAAAAGGGGCCTACCAGGTCCATCCCCCACATGGCAAAGAGGGTTGGACTAGCCGGGGAGCAGAGGTTTGCTTGTGGCGCCCTTCTTACCGAGGAGAATCTTTGGCAGGGTCCACATTTCTTGACTAGGGCCAGGGCATCCTGCAACATCGTGGGCCAGTAATACCTGTGGTTCAGAGCCTTTCGGGAGAGCGATCGGCTCCCCATGTGGCACCCGCCAATTCCTTCGTGGAGTTCCTTGAGGGCATACTTTGCTTTGTCAGGGGTCAAGCAGCGGAGATAGGGCCTCCCGTCCGTCGTGGTGTACGACCGCTTGAAGAGGGTTTCATCGATCATGGCGAACCTTTCCGAGCGGACCCTGATCCGCATTGTCTCGGCTCGGTCTTTGGGGAGCTCTCCTTTAATTAGAAACTTGCGAATGGGAGTGGTCTAATTGTCCGGCTGAGCCCCGTCCCCAATACAGAGGGTCTGGGGAAGGTCAATACTTGGCTTCAGCAGTACCTCGATCAGAACGGTTCGGTCGAGTCCTTCAAAGGAAGAGGAGGCTAGATTCGATAGGGCATTGGCCTGGGCATTCTGTTCTCTAGGGATCCTAAGAACTGCGGAGTCATCGAAGGATGTCAGGAGCCGCTGGACCACGTCCAAGTACCGGATCATCCGATCGTCACGGGCCTTGTACTCTCCAGTGATCTGATTGACCACGAGCTGAGAGTTGCTGAAGGCCCTGATCTGTTTGGTGCCTGCTTGGTGTGCTAAGGTGAGCCCTGTGATCATAGCCTCATATTCTGCCTCGTTGTTAGAGGTCGGAAAGTTGAGGCAGAGAGAATATTGAAGAATGAAGTTGTCGGGTCCTCGCAGAATGATGCATGCGCCACTCTCTACTTCGCAGGACGAGCCGTCGACGTAAACTTCCCACGTCAGGTCGACCTCCCCGCTGTCGGGTTGCTCGGAGATGGTGCATTCCGAGATGAATTCAGCAAGGGCCTGTCCCTTGATTGCCGTTCTTAGCTGATAGCCGATGTCGTATTGACTAAGCTCGATCGACCACTTGACCAGTCGGTCAGAGCTCTCGGGCTTGTGAAGTATGGCCTTCAGAGGCTGGTCCGTGAGGACCTGTATCGAGTGTGCTTGGAAATAAGGGTGGAGCTTCCACACGGCCATGACCAGGGCGTATGCCACCTTCTCCATTATTGCGTATCTGGTCTTGGCCGAGAGCAGGACTTTGTTCACATAGTACAATGGCTTCTGGACTCTGTCTTCCTCCCAAACGAGAACAGTGCTGAGTACGCTTTTCGAGGTCAAAAGATAACGACAGAGAGGCTTGCCCGGCTTGGGTTTGTTAAGGAGCGGAGAATTGGCGAGGTACTCTTTCAATTAGGCGAATGCCTCCTGCTACTGAGCCCCCCACTCGAAGCCTCCGGTCCCGTGCAGAGCTTTGAAGAACGGGAGGGACTTCTCCCCAGATTTGGAGAGGAAATGGTCGATGGCCAATAGTCTTCCCGTGAGTCGTTGGACTTCCTTAATGTTCCTTGGAGGGGCCATGTCGATTATGGCCTGGATCTTTTCGGGGTTCGCCTCGATGCCGCGCTGGCTGACGACGAACCCGAGAAATTTTCCCGAGGAGACGCCGAATGCACACTTGGCCGGATTGAGCCTCATGTTGTCGTCCCGAACGACGCCAAACGCTTCTTCTAGGTCGGCGACATGGTCCTGTCCCCTCTGGCTTTTGACGAGCATGTCTTTGACGTACACCTCCATGGTGCGACCGATCTGATCCTTGAAGACTCGATTGACGAGCCTTTGATAGGTTGTACCGGCATTCTTCAGCCCGAAGGGCATGACCCGGTAGCAGTAGAGACCTTGGTCGATGACGAAGGACATCTTGGTTATGTCAGGGGGGAACATTCGGATCTGGTTGTAACCGGAGAAGGTGTTCATGAAGGACAGGAGCTTGTGACCCGACATTGCGTCGATCAGAGCATTGATGTGGGGGAGGCAGAACGGATCTTTGGGGCACGCCTTATTGAGGTCCGTGAAGTCTATGTAGATCCTCCAGCTCCCGCTTGCTTTCCTTACCATCATGACGTTCGCCAGCCACTCGGGGTAGCTGACCTCTTGGATGAACCGGCCAGACAAGAGCTTGTCTACCTCCGCTTTCACAGCTTGCTACCTCTCCAGAGCAAACTTACGTTGCTTCTGGACAATCGGCTTCGAGCTAGGGAGCACGCTTAGCCTGTGCAGGATCAGGTCTTCGAAGATCCCAGGCATGGTGGAGGGCTTTCAAGCAAAGAGGTTGATGTTGCGGCAAATGCAGTCGATCAGGGCAGATTTTAGGTCATGCGCAAGGGAGCAGCTCACGCAGAACCATTTCGAGTTGTCCTCCGTCTCAAACGAGACTTGTTCTACTTCGTCTGCCGATTCGAGCTCCGGCTGGCTCCTTGGGGGTTGCAGTTCGATGGCGTCCAAGAGAAACACACTGCCCCCGACAGCCATCATGTAGCATGCACGCACTGCCTCTTGGTTCCCCCGGATGACCCCAACACCTGATTTGGTTGGGAACTTCAACTTTAGATGGTAGGCCGAGGGAACGACCTGGATAGAGTAGAGCCCCGGTCGGCCGAGGATGGCATTGTAGGCTGCTTTGACATTCATAACCCTGAAGTCCATAGATTCAGTCCTTCGGTGGGGGGTTGTACCCGCAGTGACATCCAGGGTCACGATCCCCTCTATCGGCACCGGGATACCCTGCACGGCTTCAGTTAATCTCGGGGGAGCTTGAGGTTTTCAAATGCTTTGAGGAAGAGGATGTTCACCGAGCTCCCATTGTCTATGTGGATTCGACGGACCTCGTAGTTCGCCATGACGAGGCTGACGACAAGTGCATCACAGTGCGGAAGGCGGACCCCCTCTAGGTCTTCCCCCAAGAAGAAGACAGGAAGTTGTTGAACCTGGGGGGAAGGGAGGCCTCAGACGGCGTTTACCTCTCGAACAAATGCCTTGCGGGAAGTACTGGACTCTCCTCCCATGGACACAGTGCAGAATGGCTTAACCTCCGTTCTCTTCGGGCTCCGGGTCCCGCTCGGGATGCTGTTTGGGGGCGCGAGGAGGAGGAGAAGGCCTCCGGTTCCTCGTATCCCTCCTGTCCCGAGCGTCTTCCCGGGTGAACTCTCGGAGATACCCTCGTCGAATGAAGGCCTCGATTTCGTCCTTCAGGTTCAGGCAGTAGGCGGTGTCGTGCTCATTGTCCCGGTGGAAGCGGCAGTAGAACCGCTAGTCCCTTTTCTTGTTGCTGGTTGGTTGTGGGGGCATCTGGACGAGGTCCCCGTCTTCGATCATGAGGAGGATGGCCGACACGTTCTGTGTCAGTGGCATGTACCTCTCGAAACGCGGGATCAAGGGGCCTTCTTCATGCCGATCCCATCCCTTGGGACCTTCTTGATTGGCTTGGCCTCATCAGCCTTGCGCTTTCCTTTCCCTGGGACCTCTTTGACGTCCTCGGGATTCAGGGCCTCTTCATTTCGGATGTATTTCTCGACACGATTGAGCAGGTCAGGGAAGCCGAGGGGAGGCTTCTTGGCCAAGGACGCCTTCAGCTAGCCATGCCGGACGTTGTGCCGGAAGGCTGCCGAGGCAACCCCAGCATCGAGGGAGAAGACGGACCTTGCCTCAGTAGTGAACCTCCGGACGAACTGTCGGAGTGGCTCCCCCTCCTTCTGCCGGAGGCCCAGTAGGGATGTGCTCGTCTTCTTGGCCTTCCTGCTGGTCACGAAGTGGGTGAGAAAGTTGCCCTCCTGCTAGTCGAATGAGTAGATTGAGCCAGGGACGAGCTTAAAGAATCATTTCCAAGCCGGACCCAGGAGGGTGGCGGGGAAGGCACAGCACAGGAGGGGATCCGATGCGTTGTGAATCATCATGAGGGTCTTGAAGCTCTCCATGTGATAAGCAGGATCACCCTCGCGGTCATAAATCAGTAGGAATACAGAAGGTCCCCCCCCTCGCAGAGGGCGGAGAGAGTTCCCAGGCCACCATAGGAGAAGACCCCAGTCTCCTGCTGGTCAGCAACCTCCGAGGAACAATGAGGCACCCATCACCCGTGCTGAGTTCCACCAGTTCGAAGACACCATCTTGCAGGCCCTTAATCTCCATCCCAACAACAACAATGCCCAGAGGGTTCCTACTCCTCCCCCGGTCCAAAGTCCTCGCCATCGGTCCTTAACTCCTTCCCCAGCTCCTAGCAATTACCAACACATTCCTAGCCCTCGCCACTCCCGGAGCTACCTCCGTCGAAGTCCCCGCTCCCCTTCATATGAAGACGAGTCCAGAGACTCGTTCGACTACCATCGAAGGGATGATGCCATTTACCGTTGTCTCCACGAGATGGAGAGGTGCTTGGGTCAGCTAGACCGGGAAGAGGAGCATAGAGGAAGGACCCTCCAACCGAGCCGATCCCCTTTCTCTCGAACCATCATGGAGGCACCCGTTCCAATGGGCTTCAAGCCTCCACAATTCGAGACTTATTCTGGGGAGTCCAACCCCGTGGACCACATCGAAAGCTTTAAGACCCTCATGCTAATCCACCAAGCTTTCGATGCTCTGCTGTGCAAGACCTTCCCCGTTACCCTAAAGGGTCCGGCCCGGGAATGGTACTCTTGCCTCGCCCCATCCTCAATATTCTCCTTCGAGCAATTGGAGACCCTCTTCGTCACCCACTTCGTGAGTAGCCACCGAACTGAGAAGACCAGCATTTCGCTACTCTATCTCAACCAGAAAAATGGTGAGAAGCTGAGAGACTATGTGAAAAGGTTCACCGCGGAAGCCAGGTACATCGCTTCCCTCGACCAGTCGGTCTCTACAGCGGCATTCCAATCGAATGTCCTTAACTCCAGTCTTCGATCCTCCCTCGCCAAGAAGCCCCCGCAGAACTTCTCCGACCTCATTCTCCGAAGCGAGAAGTATATTCGGGCTGAGGAAGCTGAGCACCGCCCCAACTTTGAGGAGCCCTCCTCCGGATCCAAGAGGAAGGGAACAGAAGAAGAAGGAGCCAAGAAGCTCCAAAAGGATAACAGCGGTTAGCGCCGCCCTCCTCCCAGATTCGAAAAATTCACCCCTCTTAACGCCAACATTTCCACTATTCTCATGGAGGTTGAGAAGGGAGGGGTGCTACCTCCTACCCCGAAGATGAACACCCCTGGCAAGAAGAGGGACAAAGAGAAGTGGTGCCGCTATCACCGGGACCATA
The DNA here is from genome assembly GCA_017893485.1 of Hemerocallis citrina. Classification (NCBI taxonomy): domain Eukaryota; kingdom Viridiplantae; phylum Streptophyta; class Magnoliopsida; order Asparagales; family Asphodelaceae; genus Hemerocallis; species Hemerocallis citrina. The sequence goes on along the minus strand of CM030359.1, from coordinate 425,379,985 downwards.
TCCACGACACCAATGATTGTCGGGCCCTGAAGAACGAGATAGAAGCCCTCATCTAGAGGGAGCAGCTAGCCAAATTCATGGGAAAGGACCGAACCGACCTTCCTCCTCCTCCTCGGGGTGCTAACAAGCGTTCTAAACGACGCGATGAGACACCCGAATTCGAAGAGGAGCGCGTCCTGCATCTCATCCATGGAGGCCCCATGGGAGGCACCTCCAACTCCTCTCGAAAGGCTTTCATAAGGGAAGTCAACTTGATGAACACATTATTATTCACTTTTTAGAGCAATAATCTTAATATAATTAGACATTTAAAAGCTCTATATATGGTATTTAACTCCTATTTTCTCTTTTCCATAGGAAACAGCTTATAACAGCAAAACGAAGCAGATTTAGGACTTCAAGGATAATACACAGAGAACTGCAGAGGATAAGTCGACTGGTTCCTCAACCAGGCGACTGGACAGGAGAAGCTGATTTTCCACAACTCTCGCCACAGTCGACTCACTCCCAAGAGCAGTCGACTGGCCTGATCAAAGATGAAATCTACAGAAGTCTCGACTCAGTCGACTGGCTCGAAGACAAGTCGACTGGTCTGCGGCGGAGTAAACAGATAAAATCTTCAAAGATACACCTGCATCTAATTTCAAATCTACTTGGATCAAGATTTTATACAAAGAATCAAATCTAAAGACAGGGTATTTCCAAGTGGACGTGGTGAACAGATAAGGAAAGAAAGAAGAAAAGAGAAAGATATTAATCATCAAATCAAATAAAGAAGGATCTTCCTGAAAAAGTGGAAACCCTAATTCTCAGCCGTGTTCTATAAATATCAGAATACCATCTCTTGAACGATCGATTCTCTCTCCACTCCACAACTCCATCCAACGATCAAATATCTCTGGAAAGCGACTCAATCACCAAGTTCCTGAACAAGCATCGAGAACATCACTCCATCAACATCGAAGAAGGAAAGAGAAGATCCAGCAAACAGAAGGCAGTCGACTGTGTGACAGCCAGTCGACCATATTGCCGGAATCCATTAGTTTATTTCTTCTTCTCTCTTTATTCTTTTATGTTGATCATGTATTCAAACTTGTTAAGCAATAAAGTTATCATTATGTGGAACTAATTTCATAGTTGGGTAGATCGAAACCATAGTTATGTAGTACTATATTCTTCTGAGATCTTCTAATTACTTATTGATTGAATCTGGTTGAATGGACATAGATTAATGATCATCAAACTTGGATCTTGAAGTCTGAGAGCAGTCGACTGAGGTGAGAGCCAGTCGACTGACATACAGCACGTGAGAATATCAAGTTTATGTTATCATTTATCTAAATCGGTTATATGAAGCATATTGAGACGACCGAATCTCGTGCTCATAATTTGTAACAAAAGAATCTTTAGGGGTTCTTGGTTCAATCAACTTAGAGGATCTAGATCTGATACCAATTTCTAGAACTTTAAGTGTTTGTTCGTTTCCACTGTTCTGATGTTTTCTCTAAGTATAACTTAGTAGATACCCTGCTAGATACTTATGGAAAGAAACGAATTAGAGTAGATACCATGCCTAATTCTTGGCTTAGGGAAACAATACTTTAAGGAGTAGATACCATGCCCTTGAAGTGAACAACATGAGTGATTAGAAGTAAATTCAGAAGGCAAATTAGCATTACTAACTATTGGTGGAGATCAACAACCCAACTATTCAAGAGATATTTGTGATTCAACAATTCCTTCTTAGTTTTAATCTTTTTATTCCTTTTAGACTTTTAAAACAACTCATTATGATTTTTATTATTTTCTATTGATTAGTTAGTTGAAATCTACAATCTCTGTGGGATCGACCCTTGCTATTACTACGATTCGATTCGTGCACTTGCGAGGTTTTATAATTTGTGTCTAGTTAGTCTATTTAATTAGGTAGCTAGATTTCCACAAACAAGTTTTTGGCGCCGTTGCCGGGGATTGTTTAGTATTTTAACTTACAAGTCAGTAGAATTTTTAGTAGTTTTTCTTTTCTTTTATTAACAATTTTTCTTTTAGGTTACAGGACTTCGGTGAATGCACGGTAGACGATCACTTCGTCCAGAGCTACTACCTATTGACGCAGAAACAGAACGAACTTTGCACAGACTAGGTAAGCTAGTTGCGGCCAACCAGTCGACTGGTACCAGGAGACAGTCGACTGCACAGATACTAATCTCACAGACAACAATGGCTGAAGAAATACAAAATCGAGTACCAATGCAGGACAAATTCACTCCGAAGAATATTGAGCAACCTTCCTGCATTGCTTTTCAGCCTAATGCTACAGGGAACATGCACCTATCTCCTCATTTACTTAGTATGGTTCCCCACTTTAGTGGCAAACCAGATGAAGAGCCTCATCTTCACTTGCAAGACTTTTTCGATCTTTGCAGGACACAAAGCGTCCAAGGGCTTACCGCTGAACAAATCAGGTTAATCTTGTTTCCTTTTTCTTTAAAACTTAATGCTAAGTTGTGGTATAATTCTTTGGAACCAGGATCAATTAATTCATGGGAGCAATTGGCAACGAAATTTTTGAAAGAATTCTTTCCAGCCCAAAAGACCAAACAGCTGAAAAGGGAGATTCAACTCTTCCAACAAAAAGATGGAGATCTATTCTTCGAAGCATGGAAGGACTTCAAGAGCAAGCTTCTCAAGTGTCCTACTCACAATCTGCCTAAGGACGATCAGGTACAAGCTTTTTATGAAGGTTTAAATGACACTAATAAAGCAATTGTTGATGCAGCTTGCAATGGCATTTTGATGAGGAAAAGTGGAGAAGAAGCCATTGAACTTTTTGAAGAACTCAGCGAGAACTCCCAACAATTCTCAACAAGAAGGGGACCTACGAAAAAACAGGGAGTCTACGAAATCTCTAATAATAATAACATTCAATTAGAAATGGCAAACATGAATAAAAAAATTGATATGGTTGTTAATGCAATGTCGACAATGGGTGGAGTTAAAAATCAAACAAATGAAATGTGTGCAATTTGTTCTCATTTAGATCACACAACTGATACATGTCCCATGTCTACTTTCACAGATCAGGAGCATGCGAATTATGTGGGTCGAGGAGTATTTCCACCAAAGAACAATCCATACTCAAACACATATAACCCAGGATGGAGGAATCATCCAAACTTCTCATGGAGCAATAATCAAAATAATCAAGGGAATCAATTCACACAAGGACATGCAAGGAACCCTCAGATAGGAAGTGGATTTGAAAGACCAGCTCCAGAACAGAAGAAGTTGGATTTTGAAACCACTGTTCTTCAATTGCTCCAACAACAACATCAAACCAGCAACCAACAAGGACAAGCAATTCAGAAGTTAGAAACCCAAATTGGCCAAATTGCGAAAGAATTAAGCGAGCGAAAGGCAGGGGAACTTCCATCACAAACTATACCAAACCCTGGAGGTCAAGAACAGCTCCAAGCAGTCACAACCCTAAGAAATGGTAAGATAATTGACAACATGGTTGGAACACACACAGACAAGCCAGTCAGTAGACCAGTCGACTGTTCTTACAAGACAGTCGACTGCACAGACAAATCAGAAAAACAACCATCAAAAGCTTTGGGTTCAAGTAAGGTAAGTGAAAAAGTAGGGACAGTTCCACCACCATTCCCTCAAAGGTTAGTCAATAAAAAGAAAGAACAACATTTGTTTGACGTCTTTGAAACTCTCAAAAAGGTAGAAATTAATATTCCCCTACTTGATGCTATTAAACAAATTCCTTCTTATGCCAAATTTTTGAAAGATTGTTGTACTCACAAAAGAACATTTCAGGTTAAGGAGGATGTGGCTTTGACAGAAGAAGTGAGCGCTGTATTATTAAGAAAACTACCACCTAAACTGAAAGATCCAGGTAGTTTCACCATTCCTTGCAAAGTTGGTGAGCACTTCTTTGAAAAAGCACTGCTAGACTTGGGGGCAAGCATCAACCTTCTTCCTTATTCTGTTTACGAAAAGCTTGGATTGGGGGAACTCAAGCCAACATCCATCACTTTGCAATTGGCTGATCGCAGCATCAAAAGACCTAGAGGTATTTTAGAAGATGTCCTAGTTCAGGTGAATGATTTTATTTTGCCTGCTGATTTTGTTGTGTTAGATATGGAGGAATCTTCAATGACATCATCTCTACCGATCATATTAGGTAGGCCCTTTATGAGTACAGCTGATATAAAAATTTGTGTTAAAAAGGGCATTATAAGTATGAAGATAAACGGAGAAAAAGTGGAATTTAAAATGTTCGATACACTAAAATTACCACAAGATGATCATGAATGCTATAATATTGATGTGGTGCAGGAGATTGTTGATCAAACATTTCAGGTACATAGCGTTGAACCACTACAAGCCACAATCACTCAATCTCTAACTTTATCTCATGTTGAACAGGAATACGATGACTGGGAGATTGCAGAGACAGTACATCAACTTGAAACTCCACAGTCAGACCCTGGTAAACTTGGTCCTGTATTTGAAAAATTGGTGTCCGATAATCTTTGTTTTTCTACAGACCAGGCGCCTGGTGCACAGAGAAAGTCGACTGGTCTTCTAACCAGTCGACTGAACCAAGAAATACAGAATAAGTCGACTGCTGACATGGATCAGTCGACTGTACAGAAGCGCCCAGACATAGAACTCAAGCAGCTGCCCGAACATTTGAAACATGCCTTTTTAGGTGAGAACCAGACGCTACCAGTAATAATTGCTGCCAACTTAACTGCACAGGAAGAAGAAAAGCTGCTGAAAGTATTGCGAGAACACAAAAATGCAATAGGATGGACCATTGCAGACATCAAGGGAATAAGTCCATCCAAATGCATGCATAGAATACTCCTTGAGAACGATGCAAAACCTAGCAGAGAGGCACAGAGAAGGCTCAACCCCAACATGAAGGAAGTGGTAAGAGCAGAAATTTTGAAGCTACTAGATGTTGGCATCATCTATCCTATCTCAGATAGCAAATGGGTAAGTCCTATACATGTAGTTCCTAAGAAAAGTGGAGTTACAGTGGTAACAAATGAAGAGAATGAACTTATCCCAACAAGAGTAACCACAGGTTGGAGGGTATGCATTGATTATAGGAAACTGAACAATGAAACCAGGAAAGATCACTTCCCTCTTCCTTTTATTGATCAAATGTTAGAAAGATTAGCAGGATATAGTCATTATTGTTTTCTAGATGGTTATAGTGGCTATAATCAAATTGCTATTGCTCCAGAAGATCAAGAAAAGACCACTTTTACATGCCCTTTTGGTACTTTTGCTTACAGGAGGATGCCCTTTGGATTGTGCAATGCTCCAGCTACATTTCAAAGATGCATGATGAGTATATTTTCAGACATGGTGGAGAGGTTCATCGAGGTATTTATGGATGATTTTAGTGTTTTTGGATCTTGTTTTGAGGAATGCCTTAACCATTTGCAGCTTGTGCTTAAAAGATGTGAAGAATGCAATTTAGTGCTGAATTGGGAAAAGTGCCATTTCATGGTACAACAAGGTATCGTTTTGGGACATGTTGTGTCAAAAAGAGGCATAGAGGTAGACAAAGCCAAAATAGATATAATATCAAAACTACCCCCTCCCACTACAGTTAAGGGTATTAGGAGTTTTCTTGGACATGCAGGTTTTTATAGAAGATTTATAAAAGATTTCTCAAAAATCTCCAAACCCCTTTGTGATTTGTTGGCTAAGGATGTTGAATTCACATGGACAGAAGAGTGCACTACTGCTTTTATTACATTAAAAACTCTTCTCATTTCTGCACCTATTGTCATGGCACCAGATTGGAGCCATCCTTTTGAGCTCATGTGTGATGCAAGTGACTATGCCTTAGGGGCTGTTTTAGGTCAAAGAATCAATAAGAAACCCCATGTTATTTACTATGCTTCTCGAACTCTAAACGATGCACAGCTAAATTATTCTACCACTGAAAAAGAAATGTTAGCTGTTATTTTTGCTGTAGAGAAGTTTAGATCATATTTAATTGGTTCTAAAGTTATTGTTTTCACTGACCATGCTGCCTTGAGATATTTGTTGGCTAAAAAGGAAGCTAAGCCTAGGTTGATCAGATGGGTGCTGCTGCTTCAAGAATTTGATCTTGAGATCAGAGACAAGAAAGGATGCGACAATGTTGTGGCAGATCACATGTCCAGGCTACTTCAGGAGGAGGAGAGAATTGTGCCCCCGCTGAACGAATATTTCCCAGATGAACAATTATTTGCAATAAATATTCACACTCTCGGGGCAGTCGACTGGTCCCTCAACCAGTCGACTTATCTCTCTGCCCAACTCCCCTGGTTTGCTGATATTGTCAATTTTCTAACTGCTCATGTTTTTCCTCCAGGTATGACACATCAGGAAAGGAAAAGATTGGTGGATCTGAGCAAACACTATTATTGGGATGATCCTTATTTATTCAAATTTTGCTCTGATCAAATTATAAGAAGATGTGTGGCAGACGAGGAACAAAGGAGTATTCTACAACATTGCCACCAATATGCATGTGGAGGACATTTTGGGCCAAAGAGAACAGCACTTAAGGTATTGCAATCTGGTTTTTATTGGCCTAAAGTATTCAAAGATGCTTTTCTTTTTGCAGGACTTGCGACAAATGCCAAAGGACAGGCAACATCTCTTCTAGAAATCAAATGCCGCTACACAACATACAAGTAATCGAGCTTTTCGATGTTTGGGGAATCGACTTCATGGGTCCATTTCCTAACTCATTTGGCTATATATATATACTTGTTGGAGTGGATTATGTGTCTAAATGGGTCGAGGCTGTCCCCTCACGAACTAATGATCACAAAGTTGTTGTCAAGTTTTTGCAGGAGAACATTTTCACTAGGTTTGGTACACCACGAGCAATAATAAGTGATGGAGGGAGCCACTTCAATAACTACCCATTTGCTTCTTTGATGAAGAAATATGGGATTACACATAGAGTGGGAACTCCATATCATCCTCAAACCAGTGGGCAGGTGGAGATTAGCAACAGAGAGATCAAGAGCATCTTGGAAAAGACAGTCAACACAAGGAGGAAGGATTGGTCGCTACGCTTGAACGATGCCTTATGGGCCTACAGAACCGCTTTCAAGACATCCATTGGCATGTCACCATACCGTTTAGTCTTTGGAAAAGCATGTCATCTGCCGGTCGAATTAGAACACAAAGCTTATTGGGCTATCAAAAAGTTCAACTTTGATATGAAACAGGCAGGTGACAAAAGGCGATTGCAACTAAATGAGCTTGAAGAATTGAGGCACGATGCATATGAAAATGCCAAGCTATACAAGGAAAGAACCAAGTTGTACCATGATAAGCAGCTAGCACGGAAGGAGTTTTATGAAGGACAAAAGGTATTGATCTACAACTCAAGATTAAGACTCTTTCCAGGCAAGCTCAAGTCAAGATGGTATGGACCATATATCGTCACAAAAGTCTTTCCACATGGTGCATTGGAAGTTCACAGCGAAGAACGAAATCAAACATTCAAGGTGAACGGACACAGGGCGAAGCCATACATAGAGATGAGTCTAGAACCGCAAGAGGAAGATGTGAATCTTCAAACCATTCAATACATTGCATGAACTCATCATGTCTAGCTGAAGACATGAAACACAGCGCTTATTGGGAGGCAACCCAACTTTCAGGGGAGTATTTACACTTTCCCTTTATTTTATTCATTATTATTCATTTTTATTTTTCAGTCTCTCCTTACTAGATGGTAACACATGCCTATATCTTATGTTTTGTGCAAACATTGAGGACAATGTTCCATCTAAGTGTGGGGGTATTAGTTAGTTATATTTGGAATCTTTTGAATTTTTTTTAGGATAAACAATTTCTTATAAAGTAAGAGTAAGGATACTTATTTACTTTAGAATTGTTGAGTTTCATAATTCCCTACAAAAATTGTGTGCGTCATGCGATTATACATAATAAACAAATGTGATGCTTTTTCTGATAATTATTCCCTTTAGATCTAGTCCTAAATCGAGTTTAAGTAAATAGAGTGATACAATATATATATATATATTTGAATAAAGTCAGTCTACTCCAATGTTTTGAGGGCTTAGTAACTAGGGGTATTCATCACCAATGTTTACCTTTACGTCAAACGGCAACTTGAAATATGAGTATGCAAAGCACTTTAATGTTTGTGACTTGTTGAGTAACCGGGTGGATACATCACAAATGTTTCGCATTCGCGTCAAAAGACAAGTGACAACTTTAAAGAAGAGACTAAAAAAAAAAAAAAAAAAAAAAAAAAAAAAAAAAAAAAAAACTCTAGTTTGCTACTGGATTTGTAGTAGAAAAAAGGGATAATCACAGACTGAGTAGATGCATACTATAACTACATTAATCGCATGACAAATATGATTAAGTTTGGGATTTATGAATAGACAATTGCACTAAAGAAAGTGGGTATGTTTAATTTTACTTTATCTGAAATTGTTTGTAGTTTTATATTTTTCATTTTGATGTCCACATAATAAGAAATCTTGATGGTTGAGTTTATTCTGATTATTACTCCCTTGTTCATAAGTTCACTTTTTGCTTGAGGACAAGCAAAAGCTAAGTGTGGGGGTATTTGATGAACACATTATTATTCACTTTTTAGAGCAATAATCTTAATATAATTAGACATTTAAAAGCTCTATATATGGTATTTAACTCCTATTTTCTCTTTTCCATAGGAAACAGCTTATAACAGCAAAACGAAGCAGATTTAGGACTTCAAGGATAATACACAGAGAACTGCAGAGGATAAGTCGACTGGTTCCTCAACCAGGCGACTGGACAGGAGAAGCTGATTTTCCACAACTCTCGCCACAGTCGACTCACTCCCAAGAGCAGTCGACTGGCCTGATCAAAGATGAAATCTACAGAAGTCTCGACTCAGTCGACTGGCTCGAAGACAAGTCGACTGGTCTGCGGCGGAGTAAACAGATAAAATCTTCAAAGATACACCTGCATCTAATTTCAAATCTACTTGGATCAAGATTTTATACAAAGAATCAAATCTAAAGACAGGGTATTTCCAAGTGGACGTGGTGAACAGATAAGGAAAGAAAGAAGAAAAGAGAAAGATATTAATCATCAAATCAAATAAAGAAGGATCTTCCTGAAAAAGTGGAAACCCTAATTCTCAGCCGTGTTCTATAAATATCAGAATACCATCTCTTGAACGATCGATTCTCTCTCCACTCCACAACTCCATCCAACGATCAAATATCTCTGGAAAGCGACTCAATCACCAAGTTCCTGAACAAGCATCGAGAACATCACTCCATCAACATCGAAGAAGGAAAGAGAAGATCCAGCAAACAGAAGGCAGTCGACTGTGTGACAGCCAGTCGACCATATTGCCGGAATCCATTAGTTTATTTCTTCTTCTCTCTTTATTCTTTTATGTTGATCATGTATTCAAACTTGTTAAGCAATAAAGTTATCATTATGTGGAACTAATTTCATAGTTGGGTAGATCGAAACCATAGTTATGTAGTACTATATTCTTCTGAGATCTTCTAATTACTTATTGATTGAATCTGGTTGAATGGACATAGATTAATGATCATCAAACTTGGATCTTGAAGTCTGAGAGCAGTCGACTGAGGTGAGAGCCAGTCGACTGACATACAGCACGTGAGAATATCAAGTTTATGTTATCATTTATCTAAATCGGTTATATGAAGCATATTGAGACGACCGAATCTCGTGCTCATAATTTGTAACAAAAGAATCTTTAGGGGTTCTTGGTTCAATCAACTTAGAGGATCTAGATCTGATACCAATTTCTAGAACTTTAAGTGTTTGTTCGTTTCCACTGTTCTGATGTTTTCTCTAAGTATAACTTAGTAGATACCCTGCTAGATACTTATGGAAAGAAACGAATTAGAGTAGATACCATGCCTAATTCTTGGCTTAGGGAAACAATACTTTAAGGAGTAGATACCATGCCCTTGAAGTGAACAACATGAGTGATTAGAAGTAAATTCAGAAGGCAAATTAGCATTACTAACTATTGGTGGAGATCAACAACCCAACTATTCAAGAGATATTTGTGATTCAACAATTCCTTCTTAGTTTTAATCTTTTTATTCCTTTTAGACTTTTAAAACAACTCATTATGATTTTTATTATTTTCTATTGATTAGTTAGTTGAAATCTACAATCTCTGTGGGATCGACCCTTGCTATTACTACGATTCGATTCGTGCACTTGCGAGGTTTTATAATTTGTGTCTAGTTAGTCTATTTAATTAGGTAGCTAGATTTCCACAAACACAACTCAGTACATGGCATGCCCCCTCCCAAAGGCCTCGGAGTATCGGTCACTTTTTCAGATGAAGACCTTGAGGGTGTCCGAACCCCCCATTGTGACGCACTAGTCATCAACCTCCATATGGCGAACTTTAAAATGGAGAGGATCCTGGTGGACAATGGCAGCTTCGTTAACATCCTCTTCCTCGCTGCTTTCAAAGGACTCAAACTATCCCGGGACAGACTTAAGCCCGCCGGCTACACACTCCATGGGTTCACGGGAGTGCCAGTGATTATTGAAGGGGTGATCACCCTCGACGTAACCGCTGGCAAAACTCCTACTACCCGAACGGAGCCGATGGACTTCATGGTCGTCGATGTCCCCGCTGCTTATAATGTGATCCTAGGCCGACCTGGCCTAGCTGCTCTCGAAGACGTCCCTTCCGCTTATCACCTCAAGATGAAGTTCCCCACCTGGGCAGGAGTAGGGGAAGTAAGGAGTAGTCAAGAAATGGCCTGCAAATGCTACATGACCTCTACTGGGGGTCCAGTCCTCTCCCTCGAAACACTTGAAATCCCCTAAGAGAGTGTCCAACAAACGTCCGAGCCGGTGGATGAATTGGAGGAAGTGCTCTTCTCTGAGCATGATCCGAGCTGCAAGTTCTTTATCAGTAAGACTCTCCCATCCGCCCTATGCTCCGACATCGTCCGGTGCATTAGAAAGAACTGCGACCTCTTTGCCTGGTCGGCGCCGACATGCCTGGAATTTCCGAAGAGCTCCTAGTCCACCACCTCAGCGTTGCTTTGGGGTCCAAACCGGTCCAACAGAAGAGGCGCAAGTTTGCTCCCGAGCGCCAGCAAGCTATAAAAGAGGAGGTGGACAAGCTCCTAAAGGCTCGGTTCATACAAGAGGTCAATTACCTCGAATGGCTCTCGAATGTTGTGATGGTAAAGAAGGCCAACGGGACCTGGAGGATCTGTATCGACTTTACCGACCTGAACAAGGCATGCCCCAAAGATCCCTTCCCTCTTCCCAGCATCGATACTTTGATTGATGCCACTTCGGGCCATGAGCTTCTCAGCTTCATGGATGCTTTCTCCGGGTACAACCAAATCCACATGTTTCCCCCGGATATCCCGAAGACCTCCTTTGTTACCGATCATGGCCTCTACTGCTACAGGGTAATGCCTTTCGGGTTGAAGAATGCAGGTGCCACCTATCAATGCCTCGTCAACAAGGTCTTCCAAAATCAGACCGGCCGCAACATGGAGGTGTATGTTGATGATATGCTTGTAAAGAGCATCCGTGGGGCCGACCATGTCACCGATCTGCAGGAGGCATTCGATGTATTAAGGAAACATGATATGAGGCTCAATCCGAACAAGTGTGCATTCAGAGTCTCGTCAGGAAAATTCCTCGGCTTCATGGTCAGCCAAAGAGGGATCGAAGCCAACCTCGAGAAGATCAAAGCCATACTGGACATGGCTCCTCCCAAAAATGTAAAAGAAGTTCAGAAGCTAACCGAGCACCTCGCAGCTATAGGGCGCTTCCTTTCCAAGTCAGGGGAGAAGTGTCTTCCCTTCTTCAAGGCTCTCAGGGGGGCTAAGGGCTTCGAATGGGGTCACCAACAGCAGGAGTCGTTCAATCAGCTTAAAGCCTACCTAGTCAACCCCCCTCTCCTCAGCAAGCCTATTCCCGGGGAAACACTCTACCTCTACTTAGCTGCCTCCGAGCAAACCCTCAGCGCTGTCATGGTGAGGGAGGAAGACAAGGCTCAGAAGCCCATCTATTATGTAAGCAAGGTACTTTGGGACGCCGAGCTTCGTTATCCAAGGCTAGAGAAGATGGCATACGCCTTGGTTATGGCAGCTAGGAAGCTTCACCCATATTTCCAGTCTCACTCGGTGGTCGTTCTTACCGACCAACCGCTGAAGCAAGTTCTGCACAAACCAGAGACCTCTGGCCGTCTCATGAAGTGGTCGATCGAGCTGAGCCAGCATGATATATCATACCAGCCTCGGACCGCAATCAAAGCTCAGGCCTTTGCTGAATTCATAGTTGAGAGCACCATTTCCGAGGTCAGTCAAGCGGCGAACGGACCTCCTATTTGGACGGTATATGTAGATGGATCCTCTTGCACCGAAGGGAGCGGAGCCGGGGTCATTCTGGCAGGCCCAGATGACTTCGTCCTCCAATACTCCCTCCGCATCAACTTCAAGGCCTCCAACAATGAAGCGGAATATGAAGCCCTTATAGCCGGTCTCGGGATGGCCCGCAAAGCAGGGGCACAACGCCTTCGCATATTTAGTGACTCTCAGCTGGTCGTGAATCAGGTCTTGGGCGAGTATGAAGCGCGAGACGACCGAATGGCTAAGTATCTAGCCAAGGTCCAAAATCTAATGGCTCTATTGGAAGAGGCACTTATCCGGAGAATCCCCAAGGAGGAGAATGCCCAAGCAGATGCCCTCTCCAAGTTAGCCTCTTCCTCCCTCCAAGGTTTCGAGCAGACCATCCTGATTGAGGTACTCTTAAGGCCGAGCATAGAAGAAGAAACCTCTGACTCGATGGAGTCACTGCCTGTTCAACTTCAGGATAATTGGATGAAACCCCTGGTAGAATTTCTAAGGGATGGGCTCCTCCCCGAAGATCCTAAGGAAGCTCGTCGAGTTAGAACCAGAGCGGAGCGGTATACCCTTGTTGAGGGGATCTTGTACAAATGCTCCTTCATGCAAGTTGACAGTAGACCTTATCTGAGGTGCCTCTCCCCCGAAGAAGCCACATACGCCTTGCAAGAGCTTCACGAAGGCATAGTCGGAGCACATTCAGGGTCCAGATTCCTTGCCCGGAAGGTGTTGAATTATGGATATTTCTGGCCTACCCTCCTACAAGATGTCGAGCGACATGTTCGGCAATGCAACTCTTGTCAAAAGTACTCCAACATCCGTTGCCTACCCCAAGCTCACCTCGCTTCCCTATCAAGTCCGATCCTTTTCGCAATGTGGGGGATGGATTTACTAGGGCCGTTTCCACCAACTCCCGGCCAACTCAAATTTTTAGTTGTGGCAATCGACTACTTCTCGAAGTGGATAGAGGCCGAGCCCTTGGCTACAATCACCGAGAACAAAGTCCTTCAGTTCTTCTGGAAGAGCGTCATCTGCAGGTTCGGTGTCCCTCGAGTCCTCATAACCAATAATGGAATGCAATTTACAGGGACCGCATTCCGAGCTCTATGTGAAGACCTCGCCATCCAACAACGCTTCTCCTCCATCTCCCACCCACAGTCGAATGGTCAAGTAGAAAATGCCAACCGACAAATCCTCTCCGGTATTAAGAAGAGGCTAGATAAGTCCGCTAAGGGCTTATGGGTTGATCAGCTCCCTAATGTACTATGGAATTAACGGACCCCCACAGGAGAGTCGTCGTTCAATCTCACCTATGGGTCCGAAGCTATGATCCCCCTGGAAGTCGGTGTACCCTCTCCTCGCCTAATTGCCTATGAAGAAGAGCAGAATGCCAGGGAGCTGCGGGCGAATTTGGATCTGGTTGATGAGCTCCGTGAAAGAGCTTCGATCCGCCAACAAAGCTACCGAAGGAGGATTGAGCTGGCCTACAATAAGAGAGTCCGTCCCACCGACCACAAAGAAGGGGACTTGGTCCTCAGAAAGTTAGCAATCTCATTCCTCTGTCAGAAGAGCAAGCTGGCTCCAAATTGGGAAGGACCTTACAAGATCACCAAGGTGGTTCGGCCCGGAACTTACCGTCTAGAAGACCTCGAAGGAAGAGAGATTCCCAGGACTTGGAATGCCGACCATCTTTTGAAGTACCAAGAGAGCGCATGAACACCTCTCCGAGTACCGTCAGATTTCGAACCATTCCTTTCCCTTCACTTGTAATTTTACTTTTGCTTCTTTATTTCTCCAATGTAATAACGGCTCGCAACTTAGAAGCAGCTGACTATTAGTTTTCAATAAAGAACATTTTTCTACATATCTTACTTGTGAATTGCTTGTATCTCTTTGTTTTTACCTTCTTTAAACTCTAACGACGAGTTCGGAGTGTAACACGTGGCTCAACTCCCCTTCGCAAGCTCGCTCTTAAGCGAGCTAGAAGTGGTTCACCATTCGAAATTGCTCCCACAACAGTTAAAACAAACTCTAACGACAAGTTCAGAGTCCAACACGTGGCTCGACTCCCCTTCGCAAGCTCGCTCTTAAGCGAGCTAGAAGTGGTTCGCCATTCGGAATTGCTCCCACAACCGTTGAAACAAACTCTAACGACGAGTTCGGAGTCCAACACGTGGCTTGAATCCCCTTCGCAAGTTTGCTCTTAAGCGAGCTAGAAGTGGTTCGCCATTCGGAATTGCTCCCACAACCATTGAAACAAACTCTAACACACGAGCATCAAAAAGAAAACGAACTTTTATTAAGAAGTACAACAAACAAAAACATTCAAGTTACAAGACCAAGCTACTACAACGAGGTGCTACAAAAATTCAAAAGCATAATACAACTCTTTCAACGCTTCTTCGGGACAGGGACGTTTCGGTTTAGAGAAACACGAGGGCGGCGCCGCTTAACCTCCGAGCTCGTCTCTATGCCAACGAACCGAGATGCCTCCTCGGCGCTGCCTCTAACAGTGGCTCCGACTGAGGCTTCGCTAAACGAGATGGCCATGCCACTCTGAGCATCGGCCGGGCTCTGATGAACGATAGGTGGACGAGTCGCGAGCTCGTAGAAGGAGATCCCCCTCTCACTCTCCTCGCGGGTACACGAAGTACTCCGGACGTTAACCCTCAAAGGTTGAGGCTTAAGGCGGGCCACTTCCTCCTTGAGTTCAACAATCCTATCCTTCAAAGTATCGTCCTTCACAGATATTATAAACCGAGGAAGCTTAGCCGAGCCTACGTCACCAGCACTGTCAGCTATGATACGACGAAGGTTGGTCACTTCGATACTTTTGTCGACAGTAACTCTCCTTAATTGCTCGACCTCCGCCGTAAGCTCATCGCGCTCGGCCGTCAGTTTCCGCATTGCCGAAGTTAGCTCATTTAACTCGTCCTCCTTTGCCAAGAGCTCTTCTTTGGTTATTTGCAAATGGCGAACCTCTGCCAGCAGCTCGCTTTTCTCTCTCTCGACGTCGAACAACACCCTCCTGATCAACTCCACCTCGTCCTCGAGACGAGCTTCGCGAGATTGCTTCCGTAATTCTGCATGAAGGTGAGCTACCTCGGAATCTGAACTGAGTTCGACAATCTGAAAGAACGAAGCATATCAACACAAAATGAAAAAAGACTGAAGGCAGAACTTAACACTTGCCGAACTTCATAGAAATTCCGAGTCCAACACTTGGCCAAATTCCAAAGGGGAAAAAAACGTCCCACACTTGGTCAAAACTCGAGTTCGGGCGAAATTTTATTCATGGCAAAAAAGCGGTGGCCAGTCCGCTATAAGGCATTACAATGAAAGAAAAAGAAAAAATTTTATTACGAAGGCGAGGGGATCAAAGGTCCACCTGGGGCGGTAGCTCGGACACAGGCGCCACGGCAGATGGCCCCTCGCCCCCATCACACATGCTTGAGGGTCGGCTGCCACGGTCTCCGGAATGTCAGGCACCTCACCACCCCGCTACTCGCCCTCCTCTTCTCCTTCCTCCTCTTCGCCCTCCTCGTCGCCCTCTACCTCGCTGCCGGGCCACAACCGGTACCCCACCCTCTCGAAGCTAGGGACCCGAGTCTCCACATGGTCGAGCACCCTCGCGTAGGAAAGCTCCATATTCTTGGCCATATGGCTCTTCGCCTCGGCTTCAATCTCTTTCCTCGCCTTCTCCACTGCCTCGGCCTGTCCTGTCTTCACCGCCTCCAAGGCCTTCGCCGCTGCGGCCCTCTCCTCGTCAGCCATGGCGACCTCCGCAGCGAGCTCCTCCTTCGCCCGCTCCAAGGCCGCCTCGAGTTCGGCGACTCGCGCCTCCAAGGCCTCCTAGAGGCGCTGTTCCGCGTCGAGCTGATTCACAGCCCTCGCCCTTTCCGCCCGGTCCTTGTCACAGAGGGCCTTCAACTCCCTCTCCTGCTTGGCGAATTCTTGGACGAGGTGGCCGAAGTGATAGGTGGCCTACAAAAAGTTGAGTTATATCGCAACGAACGTCGAGCTGCGAAATTAAGAAATTTTCAGGAGGAATCAAGACTTACCGACATAAGCGACCGAGCGATTTCGTATGTATCATCGCCGGTCATCCCCGCCTTCAGTGCGGCTCGGTCCTTTAGGGTCGCAAGATGCTTGACGGCCTGCATGCACATCTGCGAGTCGCCCAAAAAGCCATCGTGGTTCTTCACCCGCTAGTCGGGGACGAACAGCTTCTTGTGGGCCTCGGTCAAGATCTGCTCGGCCTGAGGCGTCAGGGGCAGAGTCTGCAGTGCCAAAGTCGCCGAAATAGAAAAGGCCTCACTTTCCGGGGCAGATGGGGCAGGGTCAGGAGGGTCGGGGAGAACGGCCACCGACAGAGATGGTGCCTGAGTTGGCTCGGCAGCTACCGAGGGGGCCTTGGTGGGTCGACCGGACGTGAGACCAGTGCTCGGCTTCTTCCTTTTCCTGCCATCGGCGACCTTGCTTCGCTCGGTCATCATGCCCATGAAATCCATCTTTGGCGCCTCTGTTCAGAGTGACAAAAGAAAAAGTTAAAAGAATGTACAAGGCATTTGAAGAAAATAATTTACAATGAGATGTCAGGAGCGTACTCGGGTCGATCGGACTAAGGCCCGACCCGTGTAGCATTTCCTCGGTCATCTCTCTCCAGCTCAACATCGGGAGAGCGATTAGTTTGGCCGCCACCTCCTCATCGGCAGCCGTTAACACCGGGTCGACCCTCGTAAACTTCGGCACCTCTGCCTTCCACCGAGTCGGGATGCCCAACGGCGAGGGCCCCTTTAACAGAAAAAACTTCTCCTTCCAGTTCTTTATTGAATCCGGATTTTCAATTAACTTAACGCCTTGCCGAGGTGACAAGTAATAGCGAGGCTCGAGCTTCGTCATCCGGTTGATTCGATACAAACTCCGGAGGATGACGATGTCCGGCTCGACCTTGGCAATACGGCACTGAAGCAAGAAGGCGAGCACGTGGCGCCAAGTATTAGGCATGAACTGCAATGGAGCAAGACAGTACCAATGGAGGACCTTCATGACAAAAGGGTGGAGAGGGAAGCGCAGACCAGCATTTAAGGAGTCGAAGTCGAAGACGCACGTATCCGGTGACAGATCGGTGTTCGCTCACATCCCTGGGCCGGGGAGGATTAGCTTGTACTCCGGAGGGATGGCAAACCCCTTTCTGATCTGGAGAAGATCCCACTCGGATAAAACCAAAGCAAGATCATCCACCTCGGTGACCTCCCTCGGGGCGTTCTCCTCGTAAGTCGCCGAGCGACCAACGATTGCCTTCTCCAGCAGATCGCTGCTGTACTGCCTAATCCCGGCGTGACCGGACAGCACGCCAGGGTACCGACCCGACTCGGGGGCTTGCCTCTCAGGCTCCACGATCTCCTCGACTATCGAAGACCGGGCCACTACTCTCTTCTTCTTCTTCTCGGCCACCCGTACTACCCCTTTTCCCTTACTACGGCTCACTACTTCCCTCGCCTCCTCGGCGCTTCTATCTCCCGAGGACGATGCCTCACTCCCCGAGCTCACTCTTGACATCTCGAATAAATAATCTAAGGCAAAGAGGACTAACCTTGATGTGATGTAACCTTGAAGTGACGTTCACGGTCGGAAATAGTTCTCCAGAAATCGCCTAGCCCTCGCGACAGCTAGCGCAACCACCTTGGAACAAAATCGCCGTTAGCAGAGAAAACTTAGAGCGAAAGTAAAAACTTGGGAGTAAAAGTAAGAAATGAGCCAGGGGGTGAGGGGGGGTAAGAACTTATAGCCAAAAAGCGACTGTTGGGCTTTCGAAACGTCTGAGGGCCCACTAAGGGAAGGTAAAACGAAAAAATGCAAAGCTGCGACGTTTCAGGGGAAAGGCTCTTCGTTTTGCTCAAACATCACCCCTGGACAACTCGTAGCCACCGAGCCACTAACCTCGCGAGCCGAGGTGACGAGGTACCGACCTCCACATATGGAGAAAAATTCAACCGAACCAGTGTCACCGTCGGATCGTCCCAAAATTCGCATCAAAACTTGATGGACGGCTCAGATCACGCCACGTCCACAAAATGACAAGATAACATTTTCTCGTGATCTGAACCCCATCCTCGTGATGCACGCCGTGATGAACGCCTCAGATCTCACCACGTGGTCCGACGACTCGAGGCGAACCCCTAAGCGTTCGGTCGAGCCACTTAGCCACTAACCTCGCGAGCTGAGGTGACGAGGTACCGACCTCCACATATGGAGAAAAATTCAGCCGAACCAGTGTCACCGTCGGATCGTCCCAAAATTCGTGTCAAAACTTGATGGACGGCTCAGATCACGCCACGCCCACAAAATGACAAGATAACATTTTCTCGTGATCTGAACCCCGTCCTCGTAATTCACGCCGTGATGAACGCTCCAGATTAAGCCACGTGTTCCTCCCGAGCTGCCTGCCACCGGAGTGCATAGTCGAGCTACCGAACAGCTTGGCTGAGCAACCGAGCTATTGGGGCAGAGGGCGAGCTGCCGAGCCACCAGAGCGCCTCACCGAGCTATCGAGCCGAGGTGACGAGGTACCGACCTCTACATATGGAGAAAAATTCAGCCGAACCAGTGTCACCGTCGGATCGTCTCAAAATTCGCATCAAAACTTGATGGACGGCTCAGATCGCGCCACGCCCACAAAATGACAATATAACGTTTTCTCGTGATCTGAACCCCGTCCTCATGATGCGCGCCATGATGAACGCTCCAGATTAAGCCACGTGTTCCTCCCGAGCTGCTTGCCACCGGAGTGCATAGTCGAGCTACCGAACAGCTTGGCTGAGCAACCGAGCTACTAGGGCAGAAGGCGTGCTGCCGAGCCACCAGAGCGCCTCACCGAGCTATCGAGCCGAGGTGACGAGGTACCAACCTCCACATATGGAGAAAAATTCAGCCGAACTAGTGTCACCGTCGGATCGTCCCAAAATTCGTGTCAAAACTTGATGGACGGCTCAGATCACGCCACGCCCACAAAATGACAAGATAACATTTTTTTGTGATCTGAACCCCGTCCTCATGATTTGCGCCGTGATGAACGCTCCTGATTAATCCATGTGTTCCTCCCGAGCTGCCTGCCACCGGAGTGCATAGCTGAGCTACCGAATAGCTTGGCTGAGCAACCGAGCTACTGGGGCAGAGGGCGAGCTGTCGAGCCACCAGAGTGCCTCACCGAGCTACTGAGCTAAGGTGACGAGGTGCCGACCTCCACATATGGAGAAAAATTCAGTCGAGCCAGAGTCCCCGTCGGATCGTCCCAAAATTCGCGTCAAAACTTGATGGACGGCTCAGATCATGCCACGCCCACAAAATGACAAGATAGCATTTTTTTGGGATTTGCACCATAGTGGACGCTCAGGATCGCGCCACGTAGTTTGGCAGATCTCTACGTGCCGAGCCGAAGTGCCGAGGTGCCGACCCTCACATACGAAGAAAGTACTCGCCGAGCTGCCCAGATCGTCCGATCCTCCAGAAAATCGTGCTCGACGATGATGAAGGGTCCAGATCGCGCCACGCCATAATTTGGTAGTTAAAATTAATTTTTATTTATTAAAATCGTTTTATTTATTTAAGAATTGCGAAAAAATGATTTAAAATTTGGGAAAATTAATTAAAAATTCTAAAAAATTATTTTAAATTCAGGAAAACATTTTTGGACCCCTGGGTAAGTGATTATTACTTAGAACAGTCGATTAAGACCCCCGAACAACGAATCGACACTTCGCAAGATTAAATAAGTGATCCAAAAAAAATAGATAAAAAGTAAGAAGAATCCCCAAGTGTCCAGAAGAGCTTAAGAACGACCAAGAGCACGCTACCAACTCAAAAATTACTGCAATACTCCGTATAAAAATTCGACACCCCTCATTTGGACTCCAATACAACTCCGCAAGCCATTGAAACAGTAAAATTACTCCTCAAAGGCTGATCAAAATCAGTCTTCGGGAGTGGGGGGCTCGTGATATGGATAAAAATAGGGTTAAATCGGAACCGTCCAAATCGACCACGAATCTTAAAGCCTAGGGGCAAAATTATAATTTCACTCGACAAACGGGTCTGAAGTGGGTTCTGGGTCTTCTCCCCAAAGACCCAATAACCCACGAACGGATCCATCTCGACTGGGTGCGAGTTCCAACCCGCAGCAGGCCCGGTCCAGCAGGATAGAATTAGGGTTTCTGATTAATCCTAATCAACGGCCCTGATTCACGTCTATCCTCTCACTGGGGATTAGGGATTACATTCCTTATCTGGTCATAGGGATTACATTCTTAATCTGATCCCAAAGGTGGCTATAAATACCCCCCATCTACCACCATTAAGAGGTAATCAATCTTTTGCCAGTTTACGCTCTTTCATAATCTTTTCTGGTTATTGACTTGAGCGTCGGAGGGTGCATCACCGGGATCAACCCCGGTGTCTCGCACTTTTTGCAGGTGAACGGCGGAGTCAACGGTCAAACTCCGGTGGAAAGGTTCCAGGTTTGCTATTCGGTTCCCCTAAGAATCCACAAATTCTATCTGTTTGCCCCCACACCAGATTTAGCGGTAACAAGCATGCCTTTGATTTGCTTTTGGCTGCTGTATTTATAGGGATCCGACCCTGGTTATTAGGGTTTTTTTTGTAGAAAACCCCACATCTTCCTTTATTTCTTTCCTTATTTTGATTTGCTATTTATTTCTTACTTCTTTTTTCTTATCTTTCTCTTCTTGGAGCACGTGCTGCACACACAAAAATAAAATCAAAATTTATGATTTAAAAATAAAAATAAAATTAATTAGTTTAAATTAATAAAACTAACTAATAATCATATTAGCTCAATTAAACCCTTTTAAATTTTTTTATTTCATTTTCACCCTCTATTGCCAATTAAAATCTCTATTTTGCTTTCCACATGACCAAATTGTAAAATTCAAATTCCAACAAATCAATAAAAATTAATCAATCACTCTCCTTGTTTTGTTTGTTGATTTTTACCAAAAATCTTCACCTTTTGCAGCAAAATATCTTATTCCTTCAAAAATAATTAATTAACTAAAATTTATGGAAAAAAGATAAATTATTAACATAATAGACGAATACAAGCAATTTTTATGGGTAAATGAGTACAAATATTTATATAAAAATTATACACATCAGGAGGTCCATACCGGGTCGGGTTGCGCGGGTTGGGTTCGGGTCGGATTTCATCGGTTAGCAGGCTCAACGGACCAGGTTACGCGGGTTATATTTGGGTTTTTTGTGACCCGGTTTGACCCGGTTAGAGATACAAGCTTGACCTGAACCCGGACCGGGTCAAAGCGGTCGGGTCGAAGTAGGTGGATCGCGGGTTGACCCAACCCGGTTGCCATCCCTAGACCCGACCCCAGTTTAAGGCAGGTCGGGGTAGAGAAGTTTGCGATTTTGGTCGGATCGGGCTATGGAGGAGGAAGGAGTGGCCCAGACCCGACCCTAGGCCCCTAGGTTGTGGTTCGGGTCGGGACATTGCAGGTTTGAATTATTTATTTATTTTTATTTTTAAACTAGAGTAAATTAGAATAAAGGGGAAATTTTTTGGGTGATTGAATTAAGACAACAATTTAAAGAACATATAGAATAAAGGGAAAGATTTATATATTAAATTTTTTTCAATGAATTACAAAATTTAAAATAGAATCTATGTAAAGTTGCAACATTTCATACAAAGTGATTGAATTTCAAATTGCAAGTTGATGAGAAATTTAGAATTTAGAGTTCGAGATGACCTATATTTAGATTGAAGAGAAGACATTGGACTACTGTCGTGCACTTTTACTTGACCTAAATATAGAATTTTCCCAATTATTTGAAATACTTGATGCATAGTGCATCTTCATTCTGCATTCATCACTACTTGATCTGTTTTAATCCGTTTGTAGTAAATCTTGGGTGCGTTCTTCCGCTTTTATTCAATCTTCAGCGCATACTAGCATCTCCAAATTCTTCAAAAGCAAGTGATTCCTGTTCGGGCTCATAATCCTGCCACCAAGAGAAAAAATATTTTCCGATGCAACAGTTGACATCGGGGGAATTAGCAAAATCTTTAGCAATACAAGAAAGAATAGGAAAGTAGTTTCATTGTGTTTCCAAAATGATAACACATCAACTGTATCATCGACATGAGGTTGTGCATTATATCAATTCAACTCATTCGGTGCATTTGTTCATGGTTTTTTTTATTTTATAAGATTTAAAACACCACTTGTTGAAATTGCAAAACCCTTGTCTTTTGATATGGAAGAAGAAGAAGAACTAACATGTTGTGATTGTGTAGTATTAGATGCATAAAGTTTATTGTACCTATCATATAAATTATTCAAAACTGTTTCAAATTCTTTAGTAAAAAAATATGATCGTAGCATTCTATTTCATCGTATGGAGCATATGAATAAAAAATCTCAATTAAATTCTTTGTACCCTCTAACTTTATAATGAGATTCATTACACTAGCCACACAATATAATATAGGAAGATGATGAAAATATTTCATAAATTTTAGATATGTGGCATAAACTATTGTTCTCATAAAAGGGTCGCTTATCAAATCTTTAATAGTGGTCAGCATAGTTACAATTGTAAGTAAAATACCACTCAAAGTAGATGAATACGTTTTCAAAAATTGCAAAGTTGCATCATTAAAATGTTCTAAAAATTTTAACAAACTATCGACAAAAAACCAAAATTCATTATCTATTTTACAATATTCCGTACCGATTGTGACACAAATTTTTTTTAAACCTTGTCTATAATGAGAAACTACACTTAAGAGTTATATGTCGAATTCCAACGATGTTTAACATCTTTAGGAAAACGTTTAAATGTAATTTCGCTAAGTTTACATCAATCATGAAAAGATTGATATGTAGGACCACTTAATGTAATAAAATTAACACAATCTCTCATTGCACTGATCTTACCGTGTTTGTATTTTAGTGCATCTTGTATACAAAGATTTAAAATATGACAAGCTTATCTGACAAGAAAAATACCGGGTTCTATAGAGTTAACATAATTTTCAAAGTAGAAATTGTCTTAGTATTATTAGAGGCGTTATCAAAACCAATAGCAAAAACTTTATCATAAATGCCAAATTTATTGCATGCATCTATGAGATGTTTAGCAATAATCTCACCCTTATGTGGGTACCTAACAAATCCGAAAGAAATAATCATCTTTTGAAGTAACCAATCGGAATCTATCTAATGACAAGTTACATACATTATTGGTACATCGTTAATGCCTACCCAACCATCGGATGTCAAAGAAACCCTATAATTTAGTGATGTCAATGTTGCAACTAACATCTCCTTAGTCTCTTCGTAGACTAATTTACAATCTCCCTTCACCACATTCCTAGCAGTTCGTTTATAATGGGGCTTTAAAGCGGTTTGGTTAAAACTCTCTAGATTCCTACTTTCGGCATACGAAAAAGGTAATTCATCCTTAATTACTAATCTAGTCATTTCCATATGAACGGTATCGTGATCATAGATATGGCTATCTATGTGACCGGTCCTAGGGTTTATCTTTTGTTGTGTTAGCGTATCTTGTGATAATTCGGGTCAGCATTTATCTAAGTGTCGCTTAAGTGTACCCGTTCTCATACCTAATTTAAACTTGTATGACATTTTATACTTATTACAAATCTTAAGTCCTACATTTTTATCATTTTGAGAAGGGAGAAAAGTGTAATATTTGTGTACTTCGGAAGTGAGTCCTCTATATTTACGGGATTGAGAAGGGGCTTGTTCCGTGTCTTGTGAATCTATGTCTTCTACTATTACATCATCTATATGTGTGTGAGAAATATCATTAAAATTGGGAATACTATCAAATTCTCAATGTTTCTTCACTATCTAATTGTGGAATGAAAGGAATGCGACGAGATGAGGTCGACTCTTGGCTGCGCCTGCTACCACGTTATCGGTTTGATGTCATCTAATTATTAACTAGTGTATGTATGTTTAAAAATAATAATCTAAAAATGAGAAGAGAGGGTTAAAAAAAAATTAAGAACTAGTGTATGTTATTAAAAAAAAATCTACAAAACAAGTAGAAAGTGTTCAAATAACACAAAGAACAAATTATGAACTAGTTTATGTTAATAAACAAAATCTTAAAAAGAAGAAGAGAAAGTTTAATAAAACAACAACAATTTATTAATGAGCTAGTGTATGTTAACAAAAAAATATAAAAAGAAGAAAAGGAAGTTCAACTGATTTTCGGACCAAAGGAAGTTCAACTGACTATAGTCCATCATTTTCGGTTGATTTGGTAAAATACTGAATTTCATTATTTTGACAAACATTTTTGAGTTATAATCCACTGTTTTGGACTGACTATAGTGAAACTCTAAATTTTGATGTTTTTGCTGTTGGGATTGGGGCGTCAACAAACGCCCTCTGGTCGCAGCAGAACTAATTAGAGCAATGAGAAAGTCAAAGTAGACGAGGCGAATATATTGAGCAAGCAAGTAGATCCACCAAACTAACACAAACATAACAACGATGACTTATCCCGGTTAGCTTTTGCTTAATCCGAGGGAAAATATAGGGAGATCTGATATTCAACTAGAAGAGATTACAAGAAGTTACTGATTCACTTGACACAAGGAATTAAACTCACCCACCAAGAACTATCTCTCTCTTGAGCCTCTCTTTGCAATGGAGAAAAGAATCTATGAAGCACTCCCTTTCATATTGGAGGAGTTTACAATATATATAGAAGAATAGAGAAAAAACATAGGTCTAATCTTGATCCTCAGTCGTCCGATAAAACCTGGAAAATAAGTAACTGAATAGGAGCCGCACGATCTAACTTGGAGTTGAAGATTGGGCTGAACCGACCTAACAAATCGAAGCCCAGACACGAATCAGCGCCGCGGGCGGTCGACCATCCAACAAGACTAGTCGACTGTACCGCTCTCTGACTTTTCAGTACAACGAGCGATCGGGGTTGCGGTCGGGGGGTGTGGTCGACTGTCACCATGACCGGTTGACCGCAAGTAGCCTGCACTGCTGCTGCTGCTGTTCTTCTACTCGCTTTGATGCTTCGACCTCCGTACTTCATATTACCTTATTTTAATCTGAACAACGAGTATACAAGACACAATCTAACAAACTCCACCTTGGATTGCATACGAGTGCTATCACATGATGTATTACTCATCTCCAAACTCTAATGAATTTCACTTGCAAAGAAAACTTAGAACAATAGTTTCTTCTTCTAGTTGAAATGATCTATACCCAATCTCACCGAATCCAGTGCAACCCCTCAAAGGCCCACCTTCGTAGATGTACTCACAAAGTTGACAAACTCCGCACGAACTCCACCTACCCTTAGTCTTTCTCCACCTCTCAACGATATTTGAATGTCATGGTCTCGTCTCGATGAATATAGTTGCGGCAAACTAGCTGAGCTTACGGGAATAACGGAAAAAGGAGCAACACTTGCGCAAGTATTTCGAATTCCCCAAAGCTTGTAGAGATTGTTTTGGCTTGGCCCAACCATTCTCATACCTCTAATCACCTTACGACGACCCTGAAAAACTACCTCGAGCTGTGTACCTACAGCTCCGTGCATCAAGAGTTCCCAAGAAAATCAGATTTCGTTTCAGCAGAGGAATATGCAAAACATCCTTTAAAGTGAACATGTGTAGACCTGGCATCTTCAACTCAACTATCCCCTCACTCACTACTTTACAAATCTCTCCAGTTCCCGTTGTCACACAACGCCCCATAGTAGATTTATAAGTAAAAAAATATTGTGGCCTGTCATCTTAACCAAGGGACTCGACAACTTAAAGCTCTGATACCAGTTGTTGGGATTGGGGCGTCAACAAACGCCCTCTGGCCGTAGCAGAACTAATTAGAGCAATGAGGAAGTCGAAGTAGACGAGGCGAATAAATTAAGCAAGCAAGTAGATCCACCAAACTAACACAAACACAACAACGATGCCTTATCCCGGTTAGCTTTTGCTTAACCCGGGGGGAAATATAGGGAGATCTGATATTCAACTAGAAGAGATTATAAGGAGTTACTGACTCACTTGACACAACGAATTAAACTTACCCACCAAGAACTATCTCTCTCTCGAGCCTCTCTTTGCAATGGAGAAAAGAATCTATGAAGTACTCCCTCTCATATTGGAGGAGTTTACAATATATAGAAGAATTGAGAGAAAACCTAAGCCTAATCTTGATCCTCAGTCATCTGATAAAACCTAGAAAAGAAGTAACTGAATAGGAGCCGCACGATCTAACTTGGAGTTGAAGATTGGGCTGAACCAACCTAACAAATAGAAGCCCAAAAACGAATCAGTGCCGCGGGCGGTCGACCATCCAACAAGACCGGTCGACTGTACCACTCTCTGACTTTCTAGTACAACGAGCGGTCGGGGGTGCGGTCGGGGGGTGCGGTCGACTGTCACCAAAACTGGTCGACCGCAACAAGCCTGCACCTGCTGTTGCTGCTGTTCTTCTACTCGCTTCGACGCTTCGACCTCCGTGCTTTATATTACCTTCTTTTAATCTGAACAACAAGTATACAAGACACAATCCTAACATTTGCAAGATTTTATGTGTTATATAGTCCACCGATTTTAGCTGATTTATCAAAATCCTGAATTTCATTGGTTTTTAAAGAAGTGTTATAATCCATCGTTTTCGTGGATTTGACAAAATTATGCATTTTACTTTTATGGTAAGATTTTAGGGGTAATATAATAGTCCACTATTTTAGACCAATTTTGAGAATTTATGCATTTCACTATTTTGGCCAAATCCATCGTTTTTGGTCGATTTTGTGAAATTCAAATTTTTTGTGTTTCCACCAGATCTCGTGTTATAGTCATGTCTTCACTGATTTTAATTTTGAGAAGTTCTGAATTTTATTGCTTTGAGGATATTTGGTGTCTTAGTTCACCGTTTTCGGCAACTTTGGTAAAATTCTAAATTTCATCGTTTTTGGCAAATTTTGTGGGCTATTATCATTCACCATTTCGACCGATTTTTTGGAGTTTCTATATGTTACTGGTTTGGCCAAATTTGGTGAAATTCTGATTTGGTAAAAATACTGGTTTGGGAGTCCACCATTTTCAATTTATTTGGTAAAATTCCGATTTTCTTTGTTCATGTCAGATTTTGTGAGTAATCCACAATTTTCGACCAATTTGGTGAAATTTTAAATTTTTTATGTTTTTTCCATATTTCGGATAATCTGATTTGCACTATTATAGCAAGTTTTGGCATTTTCGATCGATTTGATAAAATTTTAAGTTTCATTGTTTTTTAAGTGAGAAGATCATACTGTGTTGCCTGTAATTTGAATCCGGGCCCGATGGTCCCAGTTCAACCCAGATCGCGCCGCAATCGGGTCGGGTCATGCGGGTTTTGGATGCCAAATTCGCAGGCCGACCAAGCTATGGAGGTAGGGGGTTGTTCGGGTCCGGGTAGGCCCGGGTTGATGGCGGGCCAGGTCAGGCTCCAGCCCGGGCAGGCAGGTCCGGTCCAAACCAGTCCTCTTGCCACCCTGAGGTAAACCCCATACCCTCCCTTTACCTTACATGTTGCCATCCCTAGTAGGGGTGGCATTCGGGTCGACCGAGCCAGGTCGTGTCAGACCCGTACGAGTTGCAGCCAAGTAAAGGGCGGGTTCAGGTCGGGTTGCACGCTTAACCAGGCTAGGCCAGGCCAGGTTTGAAAGTGTAAAGTTCGACCCGGTCGACCCATGAACCCATTAGGGTCGAACCGATTTCGGGTCGGGCCGGGTCACGGGTTGGCCCGGGTTGGTTTACTTTTTAATAAGTTGGTTAATATTTTAAATTTTGGCTAAATTTTAAAAAAAAAACACTAAGTTTTGGGCCAGTTTAAAAAAAGTGCACTAAGTTTCTTTTGTTTGAAAAGGACACAAAATTTTAAAAAACTCTACTGGGTTAGTTAGGGTTATGGTTAGGGTTGGGTTAGGTTAATTTTAAAAAAACCACTTTCATCTTTCATTTGTGTTTAAAAAAACAACATTCATCTTTCATTTGTGTTTAAAAAAACATCACTTAACTAAACAGATGTATAAATAATCCCCCCCCCTCCCCCCCGAACTAACCCTAACCCTAACCCTAACTAACCCAATGGAGTTTTTTGAAATTTTGTGTCTTTTTTTAAAAAAAAAAAAAAAAAACTTAGTGCGATTTTTTTAAACTGGCCCAAAACTTAGTGTGATTTTTTAAAAAAATTTAGCCTTAAATTTTATATGAAATGGGTGTGAACAACAAAATTAATTACTCAACAGGTTTGCGGGTTCGCGGACGGGTGTGACTTGATCAACGGGTTCGTCGGTCGGGTCGAGCGGGTTGGGTTTATAAATTTGACGGCCCAGATCGACCCGAACCCGAACGGCTTAATTGTGGGCTGGCAATTGTTCAAATTTCGAATCAAGATCAGAAACAAATTACAGGCAACACAGTATGATCTTCTTCTCACTATAGCAACCAAGCCCTCTATATGTGCTACTTTTCTAAATATGGTGAATTTCTAAATTTCACTGTCTCGACTAGATTTTGTGGGTATAGCCACCATTTTCGGCCAATTTAGTGAAAATATAAAATTTCATCTTAAAGCCAAAATTTTGTGGTATAGTCCAGTATTTTTCGTCGATTTTGAGAAATTATGAAATTTTCAGACCATGTAATACCCTGATTTTTCAATTAATGAAAAATTATTTTATTTTTGCACGTAGTGTGCACGTGCAATATTTTGATTGAATTATTTTTATTTAGATGTGCATGAATAATTAAATATGTGTTCTCAAATTATTTTTGTACAAAAGCCTTTCTTTAAATAAATAGAAAGCCTTATTTTAATTTAATGAAAAGGCCTTTTTCTTAAAGCCCAAAATGTATTTTTATTTATTTTATTTTTAAAGAACTATTTTGGCCCAAAAATAAAGCCCATGGATTAATCTCTTTTTTATTTAAACTTGTCATGTAGAAGACTATTTTATAACTATTTTATTTTTGTACAAAATTAAAATGTACAATTTTTAGACCTAGTTGCATGCACGTGCACTACACGTACACGTGCAATGCACACTTTTCCATGGTCGGTTTGCATTCTTTTTGGAGGGAGTTTTGATTTTGGTCATGGTGATCATGGAGGTGGTTTTGTGGATGTGGGTAGTTTTTATAACTCCTACTCTAATCTTGGCCCTCCATCTTTCAACCAACTAATCAATCTTGGCCCTCCATTTCACTTGTTTTCTAGTATAAATACCCCCCTCTCATGGCTATTTTCATATGCAAATTATATCCTTCCAAATTATAGTCTTATTGTAATAATAGTGTGAGTTATAAAAGATAGAGAGATTGTGTGGGATTGCTTGCTTTTTCCAAGGAGGAGAGGCCGGCCATTGCAAGGGGGAAGCTTTCGGTTTTGTGCTTGGGCTTGGAGGTGCGCGCATCGGCTAGGAGGAGGTGCATCTTGGTGCAAGGACCTTGTTGCTTTGTGTGTTTATTTTCTCTCCATACAAGGTGGGTAAATATTTCATATTTCTAATATAGGGACCTATGCTAGATTCAATTATCAAAAAGATGCATGAAAAATACTAATAAGAACACACTTAAATTGAGAAGTTAGTTTACGAATTGATTGAAATGTGGTGATTAATTTGTATGTGGTTCTAGTATTAAATTAAATTAAATTGTGTGTAGAATTATCCATGATTATTAGTATGTAGTAATGATGGTGATTAAATTCCCTTAAGAATGTTGCTAGTATGAATTGAGACATGATACATGAATAAGAACACTTGTTAATTGTAAAGTTGAAACATGGAATTGATTGAGAAAAAGTACACTTTAAATTGAAAAGAGTGAATTTCTTGAATGATTGAGATGTGATTATGCAATTTAATAAGTGATTATATATGTTGTGACATAGATTGATTAATGGAACTACTTTGTTATCATTAAAAAACTACTCATAAAGTTAGTAGTTGAGTTTTGCCTATTCATGTGCTAAATAGACCTCTATGATGATATGGGTATGGACAAATTAAAGATATATGTGTTGGTTGAATAAAGAGCTAATAACAGTAAATTATTATAAGCAAATTTGAATAAAAAGATTGGGAGATCAATTGTTTAGCAATGTCGAAAATGAAAAATATATTAGTTTTTAATGAACGATTCATTGACTAGTGTGAAAAATATAATTTATTAGTACAAAAATTATTTTTATCTTACTGGTATGAAATTCATATGAATGAAGATTGATCTGGAGATTTTCAGAAATTTTTACAAAAGCAATAAGGAACAAAGTTTGGTTGAACATCGAAATAATTTTATAACAGTGGGAATTAGTCTAAAAGGAATTTAACGCACACTGTAACAACCCGAGCATGTAGCTCGAGTGGTCACAGCGTCACGTTGGGTTCTCTGCCGTGACCGGTTCGAATCCCAGGATCAACATTATTTTTGTTTAGTTCTTTCAAAATGATTAATCAGCGGACTGAGGGCATTTATAGCTCTCAGTTGCCTTTTATACTGTGGCACAAACCGGCCTAGTGGCCCGTGCTCTGGGCTGTGTCGGTGGTGTGCTGGGTTCAAATCTTGCTATCGGCAAGATGGAAAAACATATTTTTTTTGGGAGTTTTATGTATCGAAAAATTATGAAAAAAATATGTATATTCTCCTAAAAATGTTAGGGACTTTCTAAAAATAGTTTGGGGATTATTTGAATGAATTTAACTATGGTTTGTAGTTAAAATGCATAAATAGACATATGGTTCTATATAGATTATTGATATGAATTTATAACTTGAAAGAATAAGTGAATTGACACATTAAGAGTTGATTTGGCAAAAAGAAATGTGGTTATGTGACATGATGCAATTATTTTCTCACTTGTGGAACAATATATGAAGTGTGCTTATTGTTTAGTAATGTGGAATTATTGTGATGTGATAATTAATTAAGTGCATGCAAATTTATGTGCGATGATGAACTTGTGAACAAATAGAAATCATGACTTGAAAAGAGAGTATACATGTGAGTATGAGAACTCGACATGGAAATTTATAAGTTGAAGATTGTGAAATGAAAATTGAAATAGAGTAGCTAAGTCTCCCCGGCATTGAGAAATGAATTGAAATGAAATTAGACCAAGGTTGGTCATGTTGAAATAAATGAATAAGTCCGGTTAGTGGAGAGGCTAACTCTAGAGATTAATTTTTGTTCATGATTTTTAATAAAACTAAGGACTAGTACATAGTGGAGACGTGATGAAAGTAGAAGAAAAACACGAGTGAGGGCCATCGGATTTGCGGCGGAGAGTATTTCACAGGTTCTTCACGATGAGTCGTGACATGACGTGGATACAGCTCCAGGGTACCGTGGCGGCAGAGAGTATTTCACAGGTTCTTCACGATGCGTCGTGACATGACGTGGATACTGCTCCAGGGTACCGTCTCTGTGGTGACACTTGTGGGATGTTTGGTGACTGCATGAGGATCGTGTGCCATGAAGGAGGCTGAATTGTCCATAGGTTCTTCACGATGCGTCGTGACATGACGTGGGATTCCCCTCCAGTTTCTGTACACGTGCTTGCACTCATAGATCATCTAAGACACTACCGTAGTTACAGTAGTAGATTAAGTCATGGCGAGGGATTGAACCCTACAAAGATGAAGAACGAATAAGGGCTTTCCCTCGGACCTATGTAGTATGGGATGCATAGAATCCGAACAAGTGCGCATTAGTGTCATGTAACATAAATAAATGCATTAAGGATTAAGTGCACAATCACAACACGACATCAATAGGGTAGTCCCTTTAGTTTGAATGTGACAAGTTTGTGTTTGCTAAATATGGAAAGTTAAGTTATACTATTTTCGGCATAGAGAGGATGGCCGTGTATAATGTTCGTCGGTTGAATAAACTGACGTACCCACAGTCTTATATGCAGGTAAATGACATGTTAAAGAGGAATGGATGCTTAAAGATTGTACCATGTTGTTGTACATTTATTTAATTGTTGTATTTTACTTCCGCTGTGCAAAAGAAAAGTGTAATATTGATGTAAACTCTGATGTAAGATGAAAAGTTTAAATTTCCCTGTAAGATTGTACTAAAGAAAGTGAAAAGATCCTGTAGAACATCTCGAATTCAGTGTATTTGGAATTCGGGGCGTTACAGACCAGATGTTGTGGGTTATAGTCCATTTTCGGTTGATTTGGTAAAATGCTGAATTTCATTATTTTGACAAATATTTTTGGGTTATAATCCACTGTTTTTGACTGACTATAGTGAAACTCTAAATTTTGATGTCTTTGCAAGATTTTATGTGCTATATAGTCCACTGATTTTAGCTGATTTATCAAAATCCTGAATTTCATTGTTTTAGAAATAAGTTTTATAATCCATCGTTTTCCGTGGATTTGACAAAATTATGCATTTTACTTTTATGGTCAGATTTTAGGGGTTATATAATAGTTCACTTTGTTAGACCAATTTTGAGAATTTATACATTTCACTATTTTGGCCAAATCCATCGTTTTTGGTCGATTTTGTGAAATTTAAATTTTTAGTGTTTCCACCAGATCTAGTGTTATAGTCATGTCTTCACTTATTTTAATTTTGAGAAGTTTTGAATTTCATTGCTTTAAGGATATTTGGTGTCATAGTTCACCGTTTTCGACAACTTTGGTAAAATTCTAAATTTCATCGTTTTTGGCAAATATTGTGGGCTATTATAGTTCACTATTTCGACCGATTTTGGGAGTTTCTACATGTTACTGGTTTGGCCAAATTTGGTGAAATTCTGATTTGGTAAAATTACTGGTTTGGGAGTCCACCATTTTCAATTGATTTGGTGAAATTACATGTTACTGGTTCGGGAGTCCACCATTTTCAATTGATTTGGTAAAATTCTGATTTTCTTTGTTCTTGTTAGATTTTGTGAGTAATCCACAGTTTTCGACCAATTTGGTGAAATTTTAAATTTTTAATGTTATTACCATATTTCGTATGCTATAATCAATTATTTTTGACTGATTTTGAGAAACTCTAAATTTCACTATTTTTGTTCAGATTTTAAGAAATTCTAAACAATAGTTCAACATTTTTGGCTAATTTCGGATAATCTGATTTGCACTATTATAGCAAGTTTTGGCATTTTCGGTCGATTTTATAAAATTTTAAGTTTCATTGTTTTTGTTAAATTTTGTGAACTATAATCACTGTTGTAACGCCCCGAATTCTAAATAAGACCGAATTCGAGATTTCACAGGATCTTTACTTCACTTCGTACAATTTTACAAGGAAATTAAAACTTTTCAATGATACATCAGAGTTCAATACACTTTTGCTTACACAGCGGAAGAATAAAAAGATTACAACATTGAAAACCAAATACAACTTATACAACTTTAACAATGTAAATCATCAACTGCATCGTGTCATCTTTACTTCCTCATAAAGCCCATTACCTGCATGTTAAGTTGTAGGCACGTCAGTCACTTACAACTGACGAAAATGTTATACTCGGCTATCCTCTCTATGTCGTACATATAACGATCTCATTACTTTAACAAATCACAAAATTGAAATGAACAATAAAGTGTTAAATCGTGACTACACTAAACATGTAAGTGTATGTCATGCCTTAATGCCTAATGCACACATTTTATACTAGGATAACACTAATGCATACTTGTTCGGATTCTATGCATCCCAACTACATAGGTCCGAGGGCAAGTACCTACGTACTCCATAATAAAAGGCTCGATCCATCGCCATGATAACTACCCAGTAATAAAACAAGGTTTAGATCATTCCACGAATATGGATCCCAACCACGGAGATCCACTGCCGACTGTTATAACAGATCCCTCATCGTGCGAATCATCGTGCAAGTGCCCTTCTAGCCCCGGTATACGTATATATATTGGAGTATGGCAAACTATCCACCCGACTACGCTAAGTCCCAGATTTAAAAATAAAAGTCCATCTCCCACGGAGCAACCACAGTCCGCCAACTGGGTCTATAGCCATGGAGATCCACCGCCGACTATATAGAAGCAACCCACTTACGTTTGCCTAGGTTCACTACATCTTCACTTATGTGCCTAATTATTTAGTTCAAGACATGAATAAATTTCTAGCCTAGAATTAGTTTTACCTCCTACCGGACTTAATCAACAAAAATACGAGATAGCTCCACGGCCATATCTCAAAATATAACTCTTTTCAATTCAATAGTGCCGGTACCCGATGTCTTACTAACTCTAAATCACAATTTTTTCATGTACAAGAAATCATGGGTACACATACCCTTTAATAAACTGCCTTAAACTTAGATTGTTTTCATTTCAACTTATTCACAAAGATCAAAATCTTATCCACAAAGCAATCTTTTACTTAGTCTTGTCACTATTCATGATCTATTTATTCATTCATAATCTTTATAAGCAAATAAATTCTTTCAAGAACACAACTTTAGCATATGAAATGTTACAACAAATTCAAACTCTAACAATTCTTTTCATGAACACCTTTTTATCACTTGAAATCTTATTAACAATTTAAGTTCATACAATGTATCTCAACAATTCTTAAACCAAGTAAGAGTAAATTCTTTTCAAAAGAATTCACTTCACCCAAACACATTCTTCTTCAAAAATATAAATTTCATACTCTTTACTAATTAAATCTTAAGTTACAATTCACTTTCTATCTCAAATCCACTTTAAATTTCTCAAAATATATTTGAAAAGTTTTGAAACTATTTTTACTAGATTCCATATCAAATTATAAGAGTATTAGAATTTTTTTCTAAATTTAATTGCATTAGAAATCCCTTTAAAACATTTAAAGCACAAAAAAAGAATAAGTTGCGGCCACTGGGTTTCGAACCCAATCCCAACCCAGTCAGCGCCTAAGTCCCGCTCCACTAGCCACTAAGTCCAAATGGACTTGGTGTTCTAATTCCACACCGGAATCCTTAAGTACACAGTCTCGGGTTCGGGTTTAATTTAACAAAACAAAGAAGAAAACAATTTAGGCTAGCGAGAATCGAACCCAGGCCGGCAAGGAGACAGCCCAATGCCATACCACAAGGCCAAGTGCGCCCACTATTATTAAGTCACCTAGTAGGCCTTTGTTCAAACTCTTTGTTATTCCATTATTTTATAAAACTCGATTCTTCACTTGATCTAGTCTTTTATTCGAGTGAAATTAGTTTAAAAAAACTGAGTTTACTCCCTAACAGTAACTCATAGATTCAATACTCATATTTTGAATAATTAACTCTCGAGTTATTTCTTCCTACTAATAAACATAAATTTGTATTTATTCAATTTAATCAAAAGTATCACATAAAGAAACAAAATGAGTTCATTGGTATCCAATTAACTTTACACAAATTCATTGCTTATCAACAGAAAATTTTCTAACAAACGTTCATATAATCAACTATTCATTCATTCATGTATACTAGTGCATGGCAAAAACAAATTCTTTTCTCATTAACAACTACATGATGAAAATAAACATAACATGATTCAATATTACAACAACAATAGTATAGATTACTTTATCACATCAAACTTTCGACACTACTCATTCATTATTATTAGCATGCATTGTTCTATAATTACAAAGCATGAGAACACCCACCTCTTAGGAAGATGCAAATAAAGAAGAAGGGGTTACTTCTAGCTCCTAGCTCCAACCAAGCAATCCTAGCCCCTTCTTCTCTAGCAAGAACTCCTCCAAGCACAAGAACACACTCTCTCTTTCTTTTTCTTTCTAGTTTTCTTTTGTTTTTGGTGTGTGAAAAATGAGAGGACACTAGGGTATTTATAGGACAAGTTGAGGGTTCAATTTGCATAATTCTACACCTAATAAATTACTCTACTTAATTTCCAACTCTTCATAATCCTAACTCCTATAACACCCAACTCTTCATGTTTCCACCTCTTCAAAAACCTAACCCCCACCTCTTCATGTCAAAACAAGCCAACTCCCACCCCTTCATCTTACACGTGCATGTGTTGTGCACTAGTGCACACACATACACAAAATAAATACAACTCCTATAGTTCCAAAATGTGTATTAAAAGTTGTTACATGTCATGTGTGAGTCCATGCACAACTTAAAATAATATTTTATTAATGGGCTTGTCCCATGGACCTTTATTTTGAATCTACTAATTTAATTAATCTAGTGGGCTCTTCTTTTAATTAGTCTAATGGGCTAGGATTTAATATTTAGGTCCATGGATTAAAATAAAAAGGCTAAATAAGATTATGCATGCTAAAAATAGTAAATGAGAGTAAGAAAAGAGATGGATAAATTAGCACGGGCATCATACGTGCAAAAATTGAAAAAAATGCATTTTAATCAAAATAGGGGGAAATAAATTTTCATTTTATAAAACGAGTTCGAACACATAAAATAAATAATCAATACACATAGAAATATCACACTTAGTGATGGAAAAATACGTAATTGATACGTGCATTGAAAACACATAAAGAGCACGTAAAAATACAGAGATTGAAATATAATATTTTAGTTGACTCAAATAGGATAAAATCGATACGGAAAATGCATAAACAGATAGAAATCCAAAATACGTAGTGAAAACACATTAGAAAATACATGTGTGTAACACACGAGGGCAAAATTGTCATTTCCAATTTTGCGGGGTGTTACAACTATTCTCAACCAATTTTTTGAAATATACTATCTCTTTTACTCCAGAGGGAGTTGGAGACAGGTCTGGCCCCACCCTTGAGGCCGGTGAGGCGGCCGCCTCAGGCCCGAGAATAATTTGTAATTTTAAGGGCCCCCAAATTTGTACTCCCCTTGTAAATATAGGCACATATTTTGCGCGTAAAAAAATATTATTAGGAGCTCCCAAAAATAAATATTTGGGCCATTAGAACTTTGTTTAAATTATTTGGGTTTGGACTTGATTGAATTTCAGGCTTTAAATTTGGGTGATTTAAAAACAAATCCACATTTAAACCAATAGAAACTCAAACCCAAAACCCTTGCCCTCAACCTGAAACCCGAAACTCACATTTAAAACAAACCCTCTTTAACATCTTTAGGAAAACATTTAAATGCAATTTTCCTAAGTTTACATCAATCATGAAAAGATTGATATGTAGGACCACTTAATGTAATAAAATTAACACAATCTCTCATTGTACTAATCTTATCATGTTTGTATTTTATTGCATCTTATACGCAAAGATTTAAAATATGACAAGCACATCTAACATAAAAAATACCGAGTTCTATAGGGTTTAACATAATTTTCAAAGTAGAAATTTTCTTAGTATTATTAGAGGCATTATCTGTCATGCCCCGCTTCCCATATTACGGGAATACAAGTCTATGACTGAGGCCCAGCGAATGATGCGAATACACCATTCATAAGTTGTACAGTTAACTCAACAACAAGATAACAACAAAACCACGCAGGCATGTAAAATCACAATAGGATAACCAAAGTACATGACATAGTCCATAACATAACTAACAGCTGGAGAAATACAAAGTAGTTACGTGTCAACCCGGAATACAATAAAGAGTACATGAATAAAACATGAACTAAAGTAACATGAAAATAAACATGACCAAAATACTTGATCAGCAACACCTTCTGGTAACTCTCCTTCTGGTCCTGCAAGTACATTATTACAAAAAGAAGAAATAAGAAGATACCCGTTAATGCAAGTCACGGGCCGCAAGTGGTACAAGCTAACGGGACAAGTATAAAAACAAAACAGGAAGCAGGAAGAATATCATGGAGTCAAGAATCATGTAATAGGAGAAATACAATATGCAAACAGGATCATGAACAAGACATCATGAAATAAGTAGCATGCATGTAACCAAATAAGCAAGTAAACAAGTCAACATGAACATGTAACATGTAAACAAGTAAGCAAGTCAACAGGAACATGTAACATGGATCATGCAAGTGTACGTGTTAATCTTATATCTTTTATTAACCTAACTAGTGCAGCAATCATGCGTCCCATGCCACATGTTTGATACACGCAATCAAGTGAACGTTTAGACTAGTGGTGGATTTTATAGGTCACGTACTCGAAAAAATATGTCAATAATATCTTGTCTCGAGATACGTGCAATGTGGAAAATATAGAGTGTAAACTTATAACGTGAACATGTAAACTTGTAATTTTGCAAACATGCAACTTGTAACTTGCAACTTGCATCGGGAAACCACGAGCTCCCATCCGAGTATGTTCTTCTATATTGCCCACTATTAAATCTTTTTTCTTATACCCCGGCTTGTTATCTTTTATTTTAATCAAACATGAACAATAACTGGATTGGAAAACATCTACATGCAACAACAAGAACGGGTAACATGACAGGATCGAATATCAAGACTTATGCAATGCAGGAAACGTATTTCAAGGTTTATAAAACATGTTGTAACTATGATGTGATCAATGGCATGTATAAAACTTAATCAAGAATAAAACGATATCAACATTCAAACTAGTAACAAGCAATTCATGACAATATCCTATATAGTTCTATGAGTATATATGTGTGTATTGTGTTCATGCAATGCATATGGCAACAAAGTATTCGTGATCATGTACGAATACAGGATCAATGGATTATGTATAGTAATAAATTTTAATTCGACCGATGAATACAAATTAGAGTCAAAGAATATACTTGCGGTATTTTGCAAAAAAAGCTTGTACGAGAACAAACGAATTGTACAAGAGGATACTTGCCTGTTAACCGACGACGATGATACTGAATACAGGAATAACGGGATCAGAATCTCGGGCAGCAAAGCACGTGCAAGATACGTGCACGGAGACACGTGCACAAAGAGACAGCAACACAACAAAGCACACAGCAAACAACACCGAACTCCACTTATCCACACAAAATACCACACACCGGATCGGATCTACTGTGCCCAGAACACCAAACACCAATAAAAACCCAACTCTGTTCTTCTCTTTCACAGCGAAAGAGAGAGAGGGGGGGAAAGAGAGAGAGAGCGATGGCAGGAGAGAACGGCGAGCGACTGGAGACAACCTCGACTGTAGTGCAGCGCGAGCGAGGGGTCAGCAATGGCTGGCATGCGGGGTTCGGCAATGGTGAACAAGGGAAGAGGCAAGGCGAGCGGTTGAGGAGTCTTCGATGGGTTCTCGGAGTTGATGAGAAGCAGTCGAGGGGGAAGACGAACGGGCGGTGTGTGCGGTGGTGCGCACGAGGAGACTCGATAGTCGGTGGGTCCTCGGAGTTGGAGCAGTCGAAGAAGACGTTGGTGGAAGCTCAACGGCGAGGAGGGAAGGAGATGACGGGTCTTGATGATGATGAGGAAGATGATGGTAGAGGTCGACGAGGAGAGGGGAAGGAGGCACTCGACGGTGACGATGAATGGGTGGAGGATGGCGGCTCACCAGTGAGGCTTCGGGGATGACGACGTTGCAGTCGTCGCAGTCGGGAAGCAACGATGACGGAGCCGAGGTCACTCGGCGAGGAAGACGAGCGGAGGAGATTCTCGAAGTTGATGAGGAGCAGTCGAATGGTCATGGAGGAGTGGCGAGGACTTTGGGGTCGCGACAATGGCGAACGGGGAGCGGTAGGGAATTTTGTTTGGGTTTCAAAACGTGGGAGAGGAGCGGGGGAGAGAAGGAGATGGGAGAAGGAGAGAGAACAGGGAAGGTGCTCTGTTTTTAAACAGAGGGGAGAGAGAGAGGGGAACAAGGTGAGAGAGTGGGGGGAGTTACGAGGTTATGGGGACTTGGAGTACGGGAATGAAGAGTGGGGAAGCGTGAAGAAATTGTATAGGGGTAAGCATATAAGATAGATCCTGAACAAATACATATGAGTAATGGGTTTTGGATTTGGACTTGGTTCATGGGCTCAAAATATTTAAATAAATCAATTAGAGTATTGGGCTAAACTTTGGGCTCAGATTAATAATAAATAAAATCAAAATATGAAATTGGGCTTATAATAAACAATTGGGCTCAGATTAACAAATAATAAAATCAAAATACAAAATTAGGCTTATAATAAATAGTTAAACAATTGGGCTTGAGCTAAATATTAAACAATTGAATAATTTGTACACTGGGCTTCATAAAATAGTTTGAATAATATAATCAATTAAGAAGGAATAGTTACAAGATACTAATGATTTAAAATACGAAAAAATACTTGAAAAATATGTATTAATGGAAACAGGGGTTACATTATCAAAACCAATAGCAAAAACTTTATCATAAATGCCAAATTTATTGCATGCATCCATGAGATGTGTAGCAATAATCTCACCTTTATGTGAGTACCTAACAAATCCGAAAGAAATAATCATCTTTTGAAGTAACCAATCGGAATCTATCTAATGACAAGTTACATACATTATTGGTACATCGTTAACGCCTACCCAACCATCGGATGTCAAAGAAACCCTACAATTTAGTGATGTCAATGTTGCAACTAACTTCTCCATAGTCTCTTCGTAGCCTAATTTACAATCTTCCTTCACCACATTCCTAGCAGTTCGTTTATAATGGGGGTTTAAAGCGGTTTGGTTAAAACTCTTAGATTCCTACTTTCGGCATACGAAAAAGGTGATTCATCCTTAATTACTAATCTAGTCATTTCCCTATGAACGGAATCGTGATCGTAGCTATGGCTATCTACGTGGCCGGTCCTAGGGTTTATCTTTTGTTGTGTTAGCATATCTA
Organism: Hemerocallis citrina; assembly: GCA_017893485.1. NCBI lineage: Eukaryota > Viridiplantae > Streptophyta > Magnoliopsida > Asparagales > Asphodelaceae > Hemerocallis > Hemerocallis citrina. Next base: position 425,338,732 of record CM030359.1, on the reverse strand, counting down.
GTGATAATTCGGGTCGGCATTTATCTAAGTGTCGCTTAAGTGTACCCGTTTCCATACCTAATTTAAACTTGTATGACATTTTACACTTATTACAAATCTTAAGTCCTACATTTTTATCGTTTTGAGAAGGGAGAAAAGTATAATATTTGTGTACTTCGGAAGTGAGTCCTCAATATTTAAGGGATTGAGAAGGGGCTTATTCTGTGTCTTGTGAATCTATGTCTTCTACTATTACATCATCTCTATGTGTGTGAGAAATATCATTAAAACCGGGAATACTATCAAATTCTCAATTCTTCGCTATCTAATTGTGGAATGAAAGGAATGCGATGAGATGAGGTGGACTCTTGGCTGCGCCTGCTACCGTGTTATCGGTTTGATGTTATCTAATCATTAACTAGTGCATGTATGTTTAAAAATAATAATCTAAAAATGAGAAGAGAGAGTTTAAAAAAATTAAGAACTAGTGTATGTTTAAAAAAAAAGAAATCTACAAAACAGGTAGAAAGTGTTCAAAATAACACAAAGAACAAATTATGAACTAGTTTATGTTAATAAACAAAATCTAAAAAAGAAGAAGAGAGAGTTTAATAAAACAACAACAATTTATTAATGAGTTAGTGTATGTTAACAAACAAAATATAAAAAGAAGAAAAGGAAGTTCAACATAATACAAACAATAAATTATGAACTAGTAAATTATTAACTACTAAAATTTAAAAAGGGCAAGGAAAGAGAATAATGCTACTATAAAAATTAAACAAATATAATGTTACTTAACGAGTGTAGATTGAAGAAAGAGTAGAGAGAGTTGAAAGTTTGTTCTTTCAAGGTTGAGAGCACTTGAGTTTTGAGTGAGTTGAGAGAGTTGAGTTGTTGATGTTGATCACTTGTCCACAATTTTTTGAGAGAGTTGAGAGAATTTGTGAAGAGAAATGAATAAAATGTGGTTGCATATATAGATTATGTTATTTTCGAATTTTCCATAATACCCTAAAAACTAGCTAGTCTGTTGGGGAGATAATATTGTAATTCAATAAATCATTTTTTAATTAAAAACTCAAAAATTCCCGGTTCAACCTGGGCCCAACGGTCGGGCCGGTCAGGCTGACCCGGGCCCGACGGTCCCAGTTCAACCCAGGTCGCGCCGCAATCGGGTCGGGTCGTGCGGGTTTTTGATGCCAATTTTGCAGTCCGACCAAGCTATGGTGGTGGGGGGTTGTTCGGGTCCGGGTTGGCCCGGGTTGGTGGCGGCCCACATCGGGCTCCAGCCCGGGCGGGCAGGTCCGGGCCAAACCAGTCCTCTTGCCACCCTGAGGTAAACCCCATACCCTCCCATTACCTCCCTGGTAGGGGTGGCAATCGGGTCGACCGGGCCGGGTCGGGTCGGACCCGTACGAGTTGCAGCCAAGTAAGGGCGGGTTCGGGTCGGGTTGCGCGCTTAACCAGGCTGGGCCGGGCTGAGTTCGAAAGTGTAAGGTTCGATCCTGTCGACCCACAAACCCATTAGGGTCGAACCGGTTTCGGGTCGGGCTGGATCACGGGTTAGCCCGGGTTGGTTTTTTTTTTAATAAGTTGGTTAATATTTTAAATTTTATATGAAATGGGTGTGAACAACAAAATTAATTGCTCAACAGGTTCGCGGGTTCGCGGACGGATGTGACTTGGTCAACGGGTTCGTGGGTCGGGTCGAGCGGGTTGGGTTTATAAATTTGACGACGCAGATCGACCCGGACCCGAACTGCTTAATTGCGGGCCGGTTAGAGTGGACCGGTCACGGGTCAACCCGGCCTGGTTGCCATCACTAATCCCTAGTACCAACACAAGCAAGAAGAGTATACATAATTCCCGGAAAACAGTGGTGTGATGGGAACATATTTAATATAGACAAAAGCAGAAAATATAACTACATAAAGACTTTCGGCTACAAACACAAGCTCTCATCAAATTCAATTTTTCAGAAAGCCTGAAATAAACAAAAATAACAAGAAGGAATCGAGATCTGAAACAAATTACAAGCAACACAGTATGATCTTCTTCTCACTATCGCAACCAAGCCCTTTATATGTGCTACTTTTCTAAATATGGTGAATTTCTAAATTTCACTATCTCTGCTAGATTTTGTGTGTATAGCCACCATTTTCGACCAATTTAGTAAAAATATAAAATTTCACCGAAAAGACCAAATTTTGTGGGCTATAGTCCTGTATTTTTGTCTATTTTGAGAAATTATGAAATTTTCAGACCAGATGTTGTGGGTTATAGTCCATCATTTTCAATTGATTTGGTAAAATGCTGAATTTAATTATTTTGACAAATATTTTTGGGTTATAATCCACTGTTTTCGACTAACTATAGTGAAACTCTAAATTTTGATGTTTTTGCAAGATTTTATGTGCTATATAGTCCACTGGTTTTAGCTGATATATCAAAATCCTGAATTTCATTGTTTTAGAAAGAAGTGTCATAATCCATCGTTTTCGTGGATTTGACAAAATTATGCATTTTACTTTTATGGTAAGATTTTAGGGGTAATATAATAGTTCACTTTTTTAGACCAATTTTGAGAATTTATGCATTTCACTATTTTGGCCAAATCCATCGTTTTTGGTCGATTTTGTGAAATTCAAATTTTTAGTGGTTTCACCAGATCTTGTGTTATAGTCATGTCTTCACTGATTTTAATTTTGAGAAGTTCTGAATTTTATTGCTTTGAGGATATTTGGTGCCGCAGTTCACCATTTTCGGCAACTTTGGTAAAATTCTAAATTTCATCGTTTTTGGCAAATTTTGTGTGTTATTATTGTTCACCATTTCGAACGATTTTGGGAGTTTCTACATGTTACTGGTTTGGCCAAATTTGGTGAAATTCTGATTTGGTAAAATTACTGGTTTTGGAGTCCCCCATTTTCAATTGATTTGGTAAAATTCTGATTTTCTTTGTTCTTGTCAGATTTTGTGAGAAATCCACAGTTTTCGACCAATTTGGTGAAATTTTTAATGTTTTTACCATATTTCGGATAATCTGATTTTCACTATTATAGCAAGTTATGGCATTTTCGGTCGATTTGATAAATTTTTAAGTTTCATTGTTTTTGAAGTGAGAAGAAGATCATACTGTGTTGCCTGTAATTTGAACCCGGGGTCGACAGTCCCAGTTCATCCCAGATTGTTCCGCAATCGAGCCGGGTCATGCGAGTTTTGGATGCCAATTTCGTTGCCCGACCAAGCTATGGAGGTATGGGGTTGTTCGGGTCCGGGTTGGCCCGGGTTGGTGGTGGACCAGGTCTGGCTCCAGCCCCGACGGGCAAGTCCGGGCCAAACCAGTCCTCTTTCCACCCCGAGGTAAAACCCATGCCCTCACTTTACCTTACATGTTGCCATCCCTAATAGGGGTGGCATTCGGGTCGACCAGGCCGGGTTGTGTCAGCCCCGTACGAGTTGCAGCCAAGTAAGGGCGGGTTCGGGTCGGGTTGCATGCTTAACCAGGCCGGGCCGGGTTCGAAAGTGTAAAGTTCGACCCGATTGACCCATGAACCCATTAGGGTCGAACCGGTTTCGGGTCGGGCCGGGTCACGGGTCGGCCCGGGTTGGGGTTTTTTTTTAATAAGTTGGTTAATATTTTAAATTTTATATGAAAATGTGTGAACAACAAAATTAATTGCTCAACAGGTTCGCGGGTTCGCGGACGGGTGTGACTTGGTCAATGGGTTTGCCGGTCGGGTCGAGTGGGTTTGGTTTATAAATTTGACGACCCGGACCCGAACCGCTTAAATGCGGGCCGGTAATTGTTCAAATTTCGAATCGAGATCAGAAACAAATTACAGGAAACATAGTATGATCTTATTCTTACTATAGCAACCAAGCCCTCTATATGTGCTACTTTTCTAAATATGGTGAATTTCTAAATTTCACTGTCTTGGCTAGATTTTGTGGGTATAGCCACCATTTTCGGTCAATTTAGTGAAAATATAAAATTTCACCGAGACCAAATTTTGTTGGCTATAGTCCGGTATTTTTGGTCGATTTTGAAAAATTATGAAATTTTCAAACCAGATGTTGCGGGTGTAGTCCATCATTTTCGGTTGATTTGGTAAAATGTTGAATTTCATTATTTTGACATATATTTTTGGGTTATAATCTACTGTTTTCGACTGACTATAGTGAAACTCTAAATTTTGATATTTTTGCAAGATTTTATGTGCTATATAGTACACTGATTTTAGCTGATTTATCAAAAATCTGAATTTGGTTGTTTTAGAAAGAAGTGTTATAATCCATCGTTTTCCGTGGATTTGAAAAAATTATGCATTTTACTTTTATGGTAAGATTTTAGGGGTAATATAAGTTCACTTTTTTAAGACCAATTTTGAGAATTTATGCATTTCACTATTTTGATCAAATCCATCGATTTTTGTCGATTTTGTGAAATTTAAATTTTTAGTTTTTCCACCAGATCTAGTGTTATAGTCATGTCTTCACTGATTTTACTTTTGAGAAATTCTAAATTTCATTGCTTTGAGGATATTCGGTGCCGTAGTTCACCTTTTTTGGCAACTTCGGTAAAATTCTAAATTTCATCATTTTTGGCAAATTTTGTGCACTATTATAGTTCACCATTTCGACCGATTTTGGGAGTTTCTACATGTTACTGGTTTGGCCAAATTTGGTGAAATTCTGATTTGGTAAAATTACTGGTTTGGGAGTCTACCATTTTCAATTGATTTGGTGAAATTACATGTTACTGGTTTCTACATGTTACTGGTTTGGGAGTCCACCATTTTCGATTGATTTGGTAAAATTCTGATTTTCTTTGTTCTTGTCAGATTTTGTGAGCAATCCACAGTTTTCGATCAATTTAGTGAAAATTTAAATTGTTAATGTTATAACCATACTTCGTATGCTATAATCAACTATTTTTGACTGATTTTAAGAAATACTAAATTTCACTATTTTTGTTCAGATTTTAAGAAATTCTAAACAATAGTTCAACAGTTTTGGCTAATTTCGGATAATCTGATTTGCACTATTATAGCAAGTTTTGGCATTTTCTGTGGATTTGATAAAATTTTTAGTTTCATTGTTTTTGTTAAATTTTGTGAACTATAATCACTGTTCTCAACCAATTTTGTGAAATATACAATCTCTTTTACTCCAGAGGGAGTTAGAGACAGCGCCAGCCCCACCCTTGTGGCCAGTGAGGCGGCCATCTCAGGCCCCCAGATAATTTGTAATTTTAGGTGCTCCCAAATTTGTACTCCCCTTGTAAATATAGGCACATATTTTGCCCGTAAAAAAATGTTATTAGGAGCTCCCAAAAATAAATATTTGGGCCTTTAGAATTTTGTTTAAATTATTTGGGTATGGACTAGATTGAATTTCAGGTTTTAAATTTCGGTGATTTTAAAACAAATCCATATTTAAATCAATAGAAACTTAAACCCGAAACCCTTGCCCTCAACCTGAAACCCGAAACTCACATTTAAAACAAACCGTCTTTAGCTCTTTCTTCTCAGTTATTCGATAATATATATTTTGCATATTTTGCTTCGAAGCCAGCCCTGGTTAGAGACTCACATATCGACAGACAGCGTACCCAAAAAGTCGGCCAAAAAAATTGGCCTGAGATTAGTACTCCAAAACTATCCTTCAGATACCCTATGATGACTACCCGGAACTACAATTGTGGCAGTTTCTTGAGACCGAACATGTGCATCCATTTTCCAATCATCACGTAAAGCTGGTCATTCTTTGGTAATTACATAATTCCACTTTCCAATTCCCTACATGCGCTCGATCCACTCTGACCATCTACAAAGTTCAACCTTCACCCGTGGTGGTCTTCCACAGCCATTTCGCATTTGCTCTACTCTAATCAACAATTTTAAAGCAAAATGTATTCACGCAAAACGGAATTGTTTTATCAATTCAAAGACTGCTAAGGTCCAACAAAAAGAGAGCGACGGTACACTATCTTGTTCAGAACAATTCAAGTACTTCAGAACAATATACTTAATGATTGTATATTTCATTAAGATTTCCATATACCAAAAAGATAGGAGCAACAGATTCCCTATATCAAGGTCCACTCGCTCGAGCGCGCACACTACACATGATCATGTGCGAATAAGTAATGTAAACAAACACTAACACACGCAAGAAGACCATACCCAGTTGAAGATGAATCAGTACGGTAACAAAGCACAAACAATATACCAACACAAGTCAGAAGACTATACATAATTGTAGGAAATACTCGTGTGTTGCGTAAAGAAGTTTAATATAGGCTGCAAGCAGACCATAAGACGCGAATTCATTGAAAGCAACGAGACAAAAACAACAGGCAACCCTAATCATAACAAAAGGTAGGGATCATACCAATATCTGCCTCTCACTAAAGGCAAGCCCTCCTTTAAGTGCTACTTATCTGCAACTAGCATGCGTGAAACACAGGTATTTTTCGGAGGCTTTATGATTACTAGATAGTAGATATCATACGGACAAAAATCACAAAATTCTTACAACAAGAGTGGTGGGTTCTCAAACCCAGATACAGAAGTTTGAGCACCTGCGAAAATCAATAATACTTCATTCCTAGATTTCAGCCTACTTCAAAACTGCAAAGAAATCCCTGAAGACATATAACTAAACCAAACCGGAAAAATATGATAGACGAGCAACTAAGAAATGAACAACTAAGCTCCCCGGGGTTACAAAGTTCCCCGATTGACTACACTCTGGCTCAAAGATTTTCTGGGAACACACAGCTAACGGGTCATCTTCTTTCAGCAGAAATAGCCAGGGTTTAGGTCAAATCCAGAGACACAGCTGCATGTAATGCAATGGCGCTACAAGAATGTGTGAATAAGTACTAATCCAAAAACAAGGGCAATTATAAACAGTAATCAACATGCATAGATGAAAGAAAACCTCCCTTTGTTCCTTGTCCTTAGTAGACATTTCTCACACCAGGTATGCACCAACAGCATCCCTATGTGGATAAATGGATAATTTATATCACAGGAGAAACTGATTAAAGCAACAAACTGATAAGTTCGTACATAAAAACGAGAACATATTTACAACAGTGGCTTCCATACTAATATCAGCATACCTCCACGTGACCTCAAAACAATGGAGCATTGAAAGAGGAGCACTGGCTACAAATCCTGAATAACAAGTTATTACTTCAGAATTTAAGCCTGTCAATGGAAGCATATAATAACAATTTGAAAGAAGGTGATAAACTTTTAATCGCTCATTTAGACCAAACTATGATCTCACCTCATCTGCTACCATTGTCAACTACCACCATCATGAAGGGCATAATCAACTCGGGCCACATATAAATACACAGACGCATATGACATCCCTCGTACCAAAGGAAAAAAACAAAAAATCAAAAGAAGACCGATCCAAGTCCAAAATAGTACATCTGTAACTAGAAACAAGCAATTAAAACTGAAGATTACAAAGACAAATACAAAGAAGTTAGCATTTTTGGGGCATCTGATTACTGCAGAGCAGCCTAGTTTGGTTTAACAAAAATTAGGTTTATCCCCTCTTTTTTGTTCCATCTGAAGATTCGCCTAGAAAATCTGGTGGACCATTTTAAAATGTTCACTACTTGGGTTTTGGAGGTTATTTATTTATAAATGTTTCTGAAGCTAAAATCTTCTTTCGATGATTTAAATTGAAGATTAAATTTCTAACTTTGTCTTGTCTTTGTTGAACTTTCTAATGTAACTATACTTGCAGCATTTTACCTAATTTCGCTTAATTGCCTCTTCTGAAATTGTTTAGCAGACTGAGTTTTACTTGTAGTCATCTATATTTTGTTTAGCATCTTCCTAGAACCATATGAGTACTAATTTTGCTCTCTTCCTCAAGCTTCTAGTAAACCCTACATAAAGTAAATATTAATCTTAGGAAGACGACAGGTAAAAGCCCATGTTTGACTATGCTCACACCATATACGCACCAAAGAATTACTCATGATTCGGAACTCTGTCTTCCATGCTCCTAAGATTAAACCTTGACTTATTCTCAGTTATCCAATAAAAATTTGTTTTGCCTAATTGCACCACATGTATAATGTTAACAGTCATAAGGTATCTAGTCAACCGACTCAGTAGCCTAATATACATACATCCCATATTCCAATAGATATACCACATGAATTCCAGTTTTTCGATTAACATAACCTAAAAATGCCAACTCCAGTCAGATCAAGGGCAGCTTATATAACACCATTCATTTTTTAAGCCCTCAGCCACTGGCCCACCACGTCATTCAATCCGATAACTGCATGGTGGCTGAGACATCTAACATCCCGAGTCCTTAAAAGTTAAATCGACAATACATTGACTATAGAAGCAACAACTTAAGCAGATAGCCTTTCGAAATCAAAGGTCACAGTCTGTTGCAACTGAAATCCTACTAACTAATAATTATTAACAAAAATAGAAGTTAAAACAATCACGATTTTCTACTGCAAACGAGTACTACATAAAGGAATCACATATAGCAGTCGTACGAGTAATAGTAGCAAGCCCTAACAATTTTTGTCAATAATTGTTAGCATAAAGGGATGTTTGGTTTATCAAAAAATTGTGGAAAACAACTTCTCATCCAATTTTTTATGTTCGAATAGATATAGGGGTGGAATACTTTCCCACGCACCCCTATTTTGTACCAAACATTCTCACCTTAAAAAGTGAGGGAAAAAGGAGGAAAACTGATTAATACCTTTCTAATTAGTAGTCTTTGTAATTCTCTCTCTTATTCTTATTTCTCTCTCAACTTTTCCAACAAGCTTTTCTACACTTCAAGCAATATTATTAAGGAAAATTTTCTGTCTCTATTAGCAGACAAACAGAATCAGCAGATAATACTGTTCATGGAAAAGTTAACCAATGAAAGCCTCTCCAGACTTTTCAAGTTTTACATCAATCCAGACAACCCCAAAGGTGGCTATATTCATTTCCTTAATTAAATAATTGTCAACTAAAGAACTTGAGGTGTAGAATACATCCCCAATACATATGAAATAATTTAACAAAATTAAAATTTTAAAAAGATAACATGGTAGCGGAAGATGATAATGAACCAAACTAATACAGTTACATTAATAGAGAGAATTTTAAAATCTTCAAGAGAGTATCTGAAAAAAGAAAGTAGTGAGGCAACATAATCTGCTACAATTTTTTTTGGGTTTCAAGAAACAGGAATATCATAAATGCAATTGTAGTTTCAGAAGATGTCAAATAGAAAAAGTACTGATGAGTAGACATCCACCATTTACAACACTGGACAGTAATGTCATCAAATATTTGAAGAAGAACAAACCCACAAAAAAATATTCCGTCAACCATATCCCAGTCTAATATGGTAAGAAGAGATCAAGATAATAATACTCAAATAACAGAGTACTTGCCTGGTTGTGCTGCACCAGGAAGAGAAAGAGCTTGTGCAGTAATATCCTCCAGTACCCGCTTCACCTCAGCTTTTGCTTTCTTTACAGAAGACTCAGTGGGCCCCTCAATAAACAAGTACAACTTCCGCTCCCCGGGTCCACAAATCTTACCAGGTGGATAATACTGCCCTCTCGTAGTAATTGCAGCACCAGTCCATTCAGATATGGGACCCAATGTATCTTTGTGAGTAACCCTCCAACGCGCATTCTGAGGGAAGTCATTGATCTCAAGCTCTGCTTCATAGTGTTCGGGCATGGCATCGGCCTGAATCTTGGCCAAATTATGCTGTAAATTCATGGCAGCTGCTAAAGCTGCTGCCCTAGCAGCAGCATCACTTGGAAGAGTTGTAACTGGCAGTGTGGTCGAATTTGGTATAGCAGCTACACCAGGAGTGAGCAAATGAGCAGTAGTAATTGGAACTGGCATTGTAGGATTAGCAGCCCTAGTTGCTGCAGCTATAGCAGCAGCCTGAGCAAGAGCAGCAGTTTGTGATATATCACCTCCAGCCTTCCTAACCCCGTCGTCTTCGTCATCCGAATCTGATTTGTCTTCCTCATAACCATATTCCCTTGCCTGAGCTTTCTTTGCAGCTTTCCTGGCGTCTTCTTCTGCCTCATTAAACTTGAAACCACTCCCACCATAACCGGTCCCATGAGCTTGTTCTGTTCCTTGGTTCACCTTTGCCATGAACCCATCAGCAAGTGCCTTCAGATCTTCTGGAACTGCTTGTTCAGAAAGTTCAAGAGCTTTCACAAGGTCTGGTGCATATCTTGCATCTTCCTCGGATATGAATGTGACAGCACATCCTTTTCGCCCTGCTCGCCCTGTTCGCCCAACACGATGAACATAGTCTTCATAATGATTTGGGGCGTCAAAGTTTACAACCAGTTCAAGCTCCTTCACATCAAGACCACGAGCAGCTATACTGGTAGCAATCAAAAGATTGCATACATTACTCTTAAAATCAGCAATGGTGGATTCACGATCTGTCTGATCTTTTGCCCCGTGCAGTGAAAGACAAGGATAGCCATGGCGAATCAAGTCCTTGAACAAAGCATCGCATTTATCTTGTGAATGAACAAAGATAAGCATTTTCCCCTTTTCATACCACTCCCCTAACAGTTCTAGCAGCCTCAAGAACCTCTCACTCTCTTGTCTCACCTCAACTAGCTGAGTAATGTCCTTGTTCACCACACTTCTTCCTCCTACCTGAATTTCTACAGGCTTGTTCAAAACCTTCCTCGCCAAGATCTCAACCTGACGAGGAAATGTAGCCGAAAATAGAACGGTCTGCCGGTCAGGACGTGTATTTTGAACTATCCGAGTGATTTGTGGTTCAAAACCCATATCAAACATTCGATCGGCTTCATCCATAACCAAATAAGTAACCCTACGTAGATTCGTAATTTTTCCACTACTAGTACAAAGAATATCAATCATTCTACCAGGAGTACATACAACAATTTCAGCACCTCGTTTCAGATCACTAATTTGTTGGGCTACCCCTGAGCCTCCATAGACAGGCACACAATTTATACCAACAGCCTTTGAAAACTTCTTAATATCATTGTGAATTTGCTGTACAAGCTCTCTAGTTGGAGCCATTATAAGCCCAATGGGACCATCACCCGGTACCACCGGTGGCTGGTCTTTAATATGTCTCAGCATAGGCAATACAAAAGCTAGTGTTTTACCTGAACCAGTCTTTGCAATACCAATGCAGTCTCGACCACTCATTATTATGGGCAAGGCTTGAGCTTGAATCGGCATAGGCTTCTCGAAATTGAACTTCTTAATAGTGTCAAGAATTTTGCTTGTCAAACCAGTCTGATTCCATGTTTTAATAGGCTTCGGCACATCTTTCCCATGTATCTTCAACTCAAGCTGTTTCCTATAGGCCACAACTTCATCGGCTGTCATCTTTCCAACCTCCTTCACTTCAATATAGAAATTCTTTCTAAAAGGAGGGTACTCAATCTTTGAATGGTCAACAATGGAAAGTTTCTCGGCCTTCGTCTTCTTCACCCTCTTCAAAAACTCATCATCATCTTCATCTTCGGATGCAACCCCGTCCTCCTCAGGCTCCTCATTATCAGAATCGGAATCATCACCCTGAATAATTCTCCCCATCAAAGCATTCTTCCCCTTCTTCGCTTGATCCCCATTGCTAACTCCTACTTTCGCTCCCTTTTTCGCGGGTTCCGCCTTCTTCTCTTCCGATTTCACAACAACATTATCACTACTCACCAGCTTCTCAACCTCCGGCAAAACCATCGAGTTCATAAAAGCATCAAGCGGGTCAACCTCCTCCTCCCCATCATCACCCCCCACACCACCATTACCCACCTCATCGCCATTATCAACCTCCATCGCATCGCCATCCTCCCCACTGCCCTTCCCCTCCTCATCAACAACCATTTCTTTCGCCTCCTCGTCATCCGACTCCCCTTCCAACGTCCAATTCTTCCCCGACATTGGTTGCTCTTCTGTATCCGCTTTCTCCCTCTCTGACTCCTCCTTCTTCCTCTTCAACTCCTGCCACTCTTGCACCCTCCTCCTCCTCTTATCCATCTCCTCATCAAGTTTCCTCTGTTCCTCCTCAAGATCCTCCTCTCGCGACTTCTCCTTCTCTTTCTTCTCCGACTCGACATCCACCCTCTTCCTCCTATCTTCGCTCCCTTCCCGGTGCCTCTCCAACCGCCTCTCTCTATCCCTTGAATCCCCTCTCTCCGACCGCCTCTCTCTATCTCTCGAATCCCCTCTCCTCCGCCTCTTCCTATCGTGGTCCTCATCATCATCCCTATCAAGTTCTCTCCTTTTCTCCCTCGCCCTCTCCTTTTCCCTCTCCCTCTCCCTCTCCCTCTCCTCCCTCTTCCTCCTCTCTCTTTCTCTCTCCTTCTCTCTTTCTCTCTCCTCCCTCGCTCTCTCCTTCTCCTTCTCCCTTTCTCTCTCCTCCCTCTCTCGCGCCTTCTCCTTCTCCCTCTCTCTCTCCTTCTCCCTCTCCTTCTCTCTCTCCTTCTCCCTCTCCTTCTCTCTCTTCCTCTCCTTCTCCTTCTCTCTTTCTCGATCCTTCTCCCTATGCCGAGATTCTCTCTCTCGATCTCGATCGCGATCTTTTTCTCGGTGTTTGTGGCTGCTTTTCTCGGATTCGCGATCTCGGTGCTTCTCCTTCTCTCGTTCGCGATCCCGTCGAGAATCTTCCTTGTCTCGTCTGGAATCTTCCTTCTCTCTTCTGGAATCTTCCACCATTGAAGCGACGAAACCCTAGATTGGAAAGTAGAAACCCTAGATTGGAAAAGGAAGAGGAGGAAGACGAAGCAGCAAAACGAGTTGCGTTACGATTCGGGATTTTTGGATGATTGGGAATTTTAAAGTCCAACCGCTAATACTTATTGGAATTTTTTGCATTACTAGGCTGCTTTTTGAAACTTTTTGCGAATTTAGGCCAGTTGACAAACTATTAGCACATTTGGCTGGCAAGTGTCACGTCAGCAGCGGCCGCTATTGGAAATAGCGGCCTCTTCATAGCCACCAATACATCGGATTTTCACACTTGGCAGATTTGTATAATTGCAAACCACTTGGAGTAACTGAGGTCGTATAACTAAGGTCGCTATTCTCAATAGCGACCATAGGTTGACTCAATCGCTTTTAGGCCCACCTGAGGTCGCTATTGAGAATAGCGACCTTAGTTATACAAGGTCGCTATTGACAATAGCGACCTCAGTTACTTCAAATGGTTTGCAATTATACAAATCTGCCAAGTGTGGGAGTCCAATGTGTTGATCGCTATGAAGAGGCCGCTATTCCCAATAACGGCCGCTGCTGACGTGACACTTGCTAGCCAAAATTGCTAATAGTTTGGGATGTGATCTAAAATCGAAAAAAGTTTCAAAAAGTAGCCTAGTGCTGCAAAAAATTCTACTTATTGGGCCGCTAATTGATTCGGCCCATGAAGAAAGATTATCAAAGGCCCTTATTTGACTCTGATTTTCTAATTTGTATTCACAAAACTTTTGAGATTGCAAAATCATACCTCAATATTGCACTTTGAATCTATATACATACACCTTATTTCCCCCTCCAATTTGGAATTTTTTTTTATTTTTTTTTTTTGGGATTCTTGCGTTTGCATTTTGACACTTTTTTTCTATTTATTGTTTACTCTATTTATTTCCGGTTTTCCATGCTTTTTTTATGTTATGAGTTCCTCGTTCAATTTTAAAAATTGAATTGCTAGTAACTATTGTCCAATTAGATGTGGAGGTTGAGATAACCAAGAATGGTAATTAGGGATGATATCTCTCTAGAAAGAGGGAAGCAGCTGCCACAGGCTAAGATGGTGAAGGCAATAAATGTAGGTTGATGTCAAAACATCTCTAATAATCTCTAATCTCTAATATTATAATGGGGAGAAGGCCTTAGTGTCATTTGTAAATATTTTGTCATTCTACCAACCCGTGCAACGCACGCGCATAACTATTATAAAGGAGGTCGTTCAAATCAAGACTACGTCTAAATTTTTATTTTAAAAAACTATATTTATTAAAACGTGCATTGCACGTGTAAACTACTAGTAATAATATTATAATGAAAAAAGGCCTTAGTGTCATTTGTAAATGTTTTGTCAATCTACCAACCCGTGTAACATATATGCATAACCATTATAAAGGAGGTACTAGGTTCAAATCAAGACTACGTCTAAATTTTTATTTTTAAAAACTATATTTATTAAAACGTGCATCACACGTGTAAACTACTAGTAAAGATAAAGTCACAACTTTTTTATCCCAAAATCAAATATACTACAAAATATAAAATATGCAACTTCAATCAATTATCGTAGTTAAAGAAAAAATTGTATAAATAAATAATCGAAATACCAAACACTGTAATAAGAGAGGCATGATTCTATCTCTATATTACTTTTTGACAGAGGTGGGAAATAAATTTAGCTCCAAACCAGACACAAAAAAACAGATCCAATCTTTGCTACAGTGTTAAAACTTCAAACACTTGCACAATCCCAAAATCATAAACAGTATACATCCAGTAACACAATTCCATTCCATACAAAGTAAAAAATGCATATAAATGAAGTTATGAATTACAATTCCCTTCCATCTGTAATCTCTTCTGAAACAGAAGGCAACTTGACAATCTTGACCAGATTGGAAAAAGCATATATTGAGTAATGTTCTTCAGTTACACTCCGCTTGTTAACTGTAACTCATCCTGATTTGCATAACATGCGCTTCAGTATTTTCTGTATGCTAACTCCTTGACCACCTCCGCAAGGGAATTTTCGCTCTTCATACTTTGGACCCACTTTGTATTGATCCCAACTTGCTCGATGCTCTGCTTCAATGTTCTGGAAATTGAAGGCAGCATGTGGCTAGCAAAGAATTCTTCTACTTCCTTCGCTTTCTCAACTGAGCAGAACTGAAATAAGATAAATATAGATATGTTAAGCTCGTGTTTGTACATCATACACTCAGGCATGCTTGGATATAGAAGTAACGTAAGGTAACTTGAGGTGTGTGAAGGCATCTAAGAAACCTCTGATTATCAAAACTTTTGATACGTTCAGGACTCCTAGGGGTTGGTTTGCGGATTGGAGAATGGCAGGGAATGTGCAGAGGGATGGAGAAGGGGGGAAGGGGGGATTATCATGATGCGATGGAATGTGGTAATACTGGGTTACCAGGTTTGGTTTAACATACTGCATTTTTCCCAAGAATCTTTGATTATTGGTTGCAATTTTGGATGTATTTTATGTTAAGCTCTATCTAAAGAGGAACCCACAGATACCACACTTTTGGAGGGAATTGCTAATACCCTCCAATAGAGGAATTTGATTACGACGGCAATTTAGATTACTTACAAAACTATGTTTGTGTCTTGCCAAACCATATTACATGTAATAAACGCCCCTTATGGAATGTGAGATTTCCTTGCATATTAGACCGTGCCAACCCCCCCCCCCCCCCCCCCCCCCTAAGGAAACCACTGCTCCGATTATCTCAACCCAAATGTTGAGATACCTGGAGTCCAACCAAATTTGTTTGTGCCTCCTTGTGCCTCCTTCTCTCTTTCATCCTCCTTCCTCATACATGAATTGCTTTTTGAGTGGACATAAAGGAATGCAAACTGCAGTTCATATGCATCCCACATCCACTTCAAGAAACAGCTCTATACATCCCAACCCTATATCCAAACAGAAATAGATTTAAGATGAAACTGACCGGTGACACGGTGGAGCTTATGAAACGAGTAAGTAGGAATCCAGAACCCAACGTCTTCGTAATGTGATTCCAGTTATCCTGCATATCCAACAAGTTAATGGGTGAATAAATAGGCATTTTCAAAAATAACAGTGCAGAATAAAAATATTAAAACATAATTTCTCTTGCAACTGGAGAAGTAAGGATATGAAGCACAGACTCGATAAATAATAATCAATTAGCTACACCTGGACACAAACCAGTTAATTAGACCTTTTGATATTCAGGTTTTTATGGGTGACATGTTTACAGAAGACATTAACAATGCCTTGGTAGGATGTTTGTTCAGAAAGTCTTTTAATGAGAAAGGTCTTCCAATGGAGACAAAAAGTGTTGTACTAGTGGGAATGGATTATGTTCAGCTATGTGTTGTAGATATAGAATTCAAATTCAATTCCTTATGTTAGCTTCATCTTTCCCTCTTTTTCTAGAAGATCACTGCAGTCGAGGATAAATTGGACGAAAGTAATCGTTATTTATGGTTACAGAGCCCTCATTGAAAATGGTTTCCTCGTCCGGATATTAGGAGGCATTAAATAAGAAAAGCTGGCGTAAGGATGAAACCGCTCAAAAAAAGTTGCAAATGGTTGCATGTATACTTGTGCCACTCAATTTTGCAAATGGTTTCATGTATACTTGTGCTTCACACCCAAACCTCATTTTGAGTGGAAAAGACTTGAGGCAATGATGACAAATGGTGGTGCACTTCCATTATAGAATGAAGAGATTTTGGGGATGCAGTGAAACCAGTCCACTTATTTAACTTTTTCGAAAAGAAACCTCAAGAAATGCTGAAAGAAAGATTTTGAGATGAGGTAATATATTAGACTATCCAGATGTAAGGAGCTAATTGTCTATTCAATTCCTTGATATGTATAGACACATCATAGTACATATGGTTTCTTGTAAAGATGAAGTAAAAGTGTGTGTGTGCACAAGCGTGCCTTTGAAACACAAGTTGCAAGTCAAGTGGCACAAGATCAATCTGACAGCTTTAAAACCATACCTTCAACCATGTCCATGCAGCATCACGTCCCTCCCTACCAACACCTGCAAGCCCAAATATAACGTCCTGATTCCTTACCTAGAAAAGAAGACAGAATAACAACCAAATTTATAGAATAAAATAAGTCCAATTTCATCACAGCATTATAGCTAAGAAAAAAATTACAGAAATTACATACCTCAGGAGTCAATAAAAAGTTAAGAGCATCCACAACGGCACCTGGATCAGGGCTAGATGCTAAAGCACCTATAGAGAAAGAAGAAACACATTCAACAACAAACAAAGACCAATAGACCTTTTACTTTTTCCTCGAGGTGATAAATATCTTAAACATACCAAGGATGCGTGTTTTTTCCTGGCTAAGGTCAGTCTCTCTGTAAACTTTCAAAAGGTTTTCAAATCCCGACTTGTTTGAACTATTAACCGTCTGCATCACTGCAACATACGCAGCCTACAAAACAATTTGATAATGACAACATTAGCAAGTGTACATACATGGCTTGGCAAAATGATACTCATTGACACATATATACTCATTCAAACCTTTCTTGTATCAGGAGGAAGGAGTGACGTATTTCTGTCATTTAAAAATTCACTAAAGCGCCTTAATGCTTCATTTTGAGTAGCATCATGCCCAAGTTGAACAAGACCAACCAAGAGTTCCCCTCTTAACATCATATCCAAATGGCCTTCTCCTTCCTTAGCATCCCAGCCTAGTTTCCTAGAAGGAGAGGAGGAACAGTCACGGCTACAATCAACACGGGGGAGAGAAAAAAAGGAGAACATCTATGCTAGCAAGGATAATCCAATAAGAAAGTTCAATTAACAATTCATATATCCAATAAGAAAGTTCGAGCATCAGGATGCAGAAATGTAAGATCCGCTCTAACATTTTTATGTATTTACAAAATTAAAAAACAAAGTAAGAAGTAAAGATTCGAGTGAATTACTCTGCAGGAAACTGGAGAAGATTGATAAAAAATTGTTTGACTTCATCTAACAATTCTGGAACGGCATCAGCTGCCACATATACAATCTTGCTACTAATCTGTTGACAAAAGCACAAGTATGCAGACTTAAGATACACTCTCTTAATAACAGAAATTTATGAGATACGAAAATATACATACTGTGATTATGAGGGACAACACAGTATAATCTAGTTCTTCTCTGTAAGCAGACATCAACGAGAGTAAAGATGACAGTGTCTGCTTGCCAGCCATGCACAAGGCATATGTATCATCCAAAATTCCTACATTATAAATAGTAGATAAATATTTTGGGTTGGCATAAAAAAAATTGTGAAGCATACAATTTAGAATCATATTACCAAATGTATCCATTGCTTACCAAATCTATCCATTGCTGACAATTGGTTCGACTCTGTTGCATGTCTAAGCCCAGCAGCAAGCCCATCATCATATTTCACCCTATAGAAACCAGTTTGATCTACATTGAATTTGATCCATGAGTGTCCACCTCTCTGTTGACTTCCTTTCCCCACCAAGTCCGAACCAGAATTTGAAGAATCCAAAAGTTCAGCCATATCTAACTTCTGACATTTTTCTTTCAACAAGAACTTTTTCTGAGATGAATATGAACCACAGCATAATGTAACAGGAACTATCCACTGTCCTTCACCTGAGGCTCCACTTGACAAAAACTGAGACTGCAACCAAATATTAGATGTTGACGTTATCTAGGCACCATGTATAGCAGGCAATAAGTCAAAAAAGTATCTAAACGGTACATAGAAATCTAAAGTTTATCTTATGTTACATATGGAAACTCGTTGCATCATAAGCATACATTGAAGACAGGGAATATCTAATTTTGATATAAAATCAAAATCCAGATCACGAAGTTGAGACTTGACTCTCATATTCATAATATCAGGAAAGATCTGAAAAGGAGGGAGAATGCAATTTTTCATTAATTTTATGCACTATTTAAAATATCTGACAAACCTGCTCAAATTCAAATTTTCCCTCTTTAGCATTCACCGAGACTACTGGGTATCCTTTCTGCTTTGTCCATGAATCCATCAACGTCTTTACTGGTTCACCTGATTCTTCTTCGAGTACTGCCCATAAATCTTCAGTCTTCGCATTCAAGCAAGCAAATTTTTTTATATATGAAGCCAATGCTCTCTGTAACAATTAAAATTATAAATTACTATGCATCATACTTGCAAACTGTTGCTAAGATTTTAGCTAAAATTGGAAGATGATATTCAAAAAGCCAAGATGGCAAGAAATAAATAAAACATATTGCAGTTTCCATGTTGATAAACTCATCATCGAGTTACAAACACAAATTTCATCAAGAACAGCATGAAAAACAGATCTGCCAATGATAAACTGTTGTCAGTAGTATATTATGAGGCTCAACTGCTCAAGATGTAAAATACAAATATATATTATAGACTTATAGTTAGGTCTCCACAAACGATTCTTCTCTATATGGCATTTGAAAGCAATATATTGTTAATGCTGGGTGCTACCATAACCAATTAAGCGCAACACTTCAGGATCCAAAATAATTAAAATGGCATGCATATTATTCAGCCGCTCAATTAATAATGATACTACAGTAACCAAAACTCCAAATCAAATGCTCTTAATGTTTCCAATTTATTCATAATACGGCCAAAAAATGACTTGACTGTAATTTGACAGATTGATGTTAACGGATCGAAAATATCCAGAACTACAAGATCTGGACTATCTTAATTTATTTATCGAGTACCCAAAAGATCAAAAACAATCAATTCTTAGGTAAAAGACCAATCTATTAACATAACGTAAGCATCCAGAACTCCAATATCTGTGTTATCGGTCAATGTCATTCTTGTACTGCTAAGAGGCTTTATCCCTACCACACAGCAGCGCTTCATCATTTGGAGCTCTCCCACAAAAGCAGTAGTTTCTCCTATCAGCAAACAGCTGAATATAAGTACGTAGTGTGCGCAACATAGCTGACATATATTATATTATCAATTCATGCAACTCCCAGAAATCTATCTGATTGAATAACTCAAATGCCATTTGAGCTACAATATTGAGAGAGATCAGTTGAACAACCTTTATTTTTTTCCCCTTTTTTCTGTCAACACAAGTTTCGTTCTTCACGAAATCAAGCCAATCCCAACCGTATTGAGATTCATCCACCATCAACAAATTTTAAGTATGTGAATGATAAAAAGTAAGACAACTAGTTCTTGGAATTTAATTAAAATAGACATGATGGTCATGTTGTACAGCTGCTTCCATCAATGTCTATAAATGAGGTTCCTGCATCTAAATGTTTGAGAGAATGCTTCCAGCAATTCCCATTAAAGGTACCTGCTATCAGTTCATGTCTTCTGCTATCTAATACCTATGCAAGGTGCCTGCAGGGGGCTGCAGTATAATTCAAGAAAACTTAGAAGAGTATGCACATATAGACTGCTGAATCCATCAGTACAAGTGGTTAACAAGAATACTGGCAGTTTTCAATCGATACATCCACTTAATTAGAAAGTAGAATTTGGACACTGTTACCAACAACCACCAAGGTAAATAGAATTAATAGATTTACTCCTTTGAATAGTGACTTTAGAATCCATCTACGACTTTTGAAAAAGTTGAAAAAGAAACCAACCAATTTAAAAACAAAGGATAATAGACAAAACATATTCTGGACTCAAAACTTATAGCAGTGATAGTTTTGCAACTTAGCGTTTACGAAACATAAATAACAAGAGTACAGCCCGAGTAACCCAGAAACATATACTCACCTGAAAACATGTAGCACCAAGGTAGGTCTGCAACATCCTGATAATAGAAGCTCCCTTTCTGTAGCTTATTGCATCAAAAATTTCATCGATCTCACTTGCATGATTTACTTCAACCTACAAGATACATTTTTTGTATATAAGTTGTTTTACTAGTAAAAAAATAACCATGATTATGATCGAAATCCAAGGAAAAAGAAAAACATTACTAATTGCAGTCAAAAATTAGCAAACAACAGTTATTTTATCCCCAGAAATAGATGAGTGGAACTAAGAGTAATGCTACTCATACTCACTATTTTGTACTTATTTTTTACTCAGATCTAAGTGGCAGATGTGGCTTTTGCATTAGGAAGATGATTTGGTACATTTAATACTAAATTTTTTTATATAAAAAAAAACCCGAGTCCTCTTCCTCTCTCTAACTCATTCAGTGGATTCATTCAATCCAAAACTTTTTCTCTCTCCACCTCTTCTTCCTCTTCCTCTTTCTCCCCTCTTCCTCTCTCTAACTCATTCAGTGGATTCGTTCAATCCAAAACTTTTTCTCTCTCCACCTCTTCTTCCTCTTCCTCTTTCTCCTCCTCCACCTCCTCCTCCTCCTCCACCACCACCACCACCACCATGTCCAGCATGCTTCCACCTCCTTCTCCTTCATTACCACCCCCACCGCGACCGCCCCCTCCCCCCCCCCCCCAACATTGTCCACCACCCCTATTTACGTAGGTGGCTCGAGTTATCTTAGTTATTCAAGGTGTATGTGCAGTGACATGGAACACATGCCATTTTCATTCACATTTGGGACCAAACATTCTACAATGATAAACTGGTCTACATGGTTTTAGTCACATTTTCCTTTCTTATAAACATGTGACAATTCAATGCAAGAAAATCTCATTTGAATAACAGATTTAAAATTAACCTATCATGTGACTTCATTGCCAGCAAACTAATGTGCTTTGAACGAGTTAAGAAACTAACTAGCATAACAAAAGGCACTTTTACCTCAATAGGATGAGACTCAGCAAGAGCATCCAGCCTCAGGCCCATAGTAAAATCATCTAGAAATTGTGTCCATATTTTCCACTCCGGGAATATGGAATCTACCGCCAAATAACTCACCTGTACATTTATAATTCATAACAATTAAAAATTGGTCTAGTGAAAGAACCAAAACAACTTAAAAGTCGTATATAATAACAAGAAATCATATTAATTACCCATGTGGCAAAACCCTCATTGAGCCATAAGTGTGTCCACCATTCCATTGTAACAAGATTACCAAACCATTGGTGTGCCAATTCGTGTGCTACAACAACTGCTACCTGAATGCACCATCATAGATTTGTAAAAAAATATGCACATGCTATCATATGTAAGAATCAAGCTAAAAATTAAGTCCTAAGAACACGACAAATAACTATGAAAAAAATCAATTTTGACCATTTGTTATGCATGGTGTCATTCCAAAGTGAGCATGCATATAGTGGACTCAGCATTAACTCACCCTTTGTTTATTTGCTGCTGCTGAATGGCGGTCATCAAAGAGCAAAGCTGTTTCTCGATATGTGACCAGACCATAGTTCTCCATTGCCCCAGCAGAAAAATCAGGAATTGCGATCATATCCAATTTTGGAAGGGAATATGGCACTTCAAAATATCTAAATATAACAAATAATCATTACGTGATATTTTCAAGAGGACTATAAGTGGTACCAAATAAAATATTTAAAAGATATCTACGGAACGGCAAAAGGTTCAGAAAACAATTAATCTGTATGGGAATCTCTATCAGACTGTCATTTACAGTCAGTATAGGCAATATTTGGAATGTTGATGGGCAATATACAAATCCAATATGGCAATACATATTTTGGTATGGAAGATAACTAGAACCTCAAGCATTCAAACAAGGAACAGATATAAATAGTTTATATAGTTGAGCTGCAGCAGAAAGGAGACGGAGAAACTTTACTTTTTGTATACGTCCAGTGTCTTCACAGCAACATCTAAAGCCAATTTTCCTTGGTTGGCCTTACCAACTTGACAGTATACACGAACTTTGGTCCCTGGAGAAAACCAGTAGATTATGAAGGAGAGTTAGTGCCTCCATTCAATAAGAAAAAGATGCAAAGGAGTAAATGAGGAACTTGAAGAGTATTGGTAAGTCATAGAATTTGAAAGTGAGCGACCATAAGTTCGAAAGGTATTGCCAAGTGTTGCGAGGAACTTTCTCACCAAATGTATATGTCCAGGACACACCTTAAATTAAAAAAACGTAAACTTTTTTCAGTGAGTCCTCGAGTTTACAATACTCTCTAATAGGTCCATCAATCAATGCCCCTCAAATGTTAGGCCCCTCAAATGTTAGGCCCCTCAATTTGATAGGTCCTTTTTAAATAGGTCCTTGTAGTTAGTTACACCTACACGTGTTGATTGGCCGAGAATCCATTCAAAATAACAAATTTGACAATATTACTCTCTATAGAACAGAAATCCCTTTTATATTCTGATTGAGTAATTATGGTTCGGTCAACTTTCGATACAATATATTCAATATAATCTTTTTTTTAAACTATGAGCCATGAGGCAAGTAATAAATATTAGCACGTACTGAAAAACCTAATAGAACTTACTTGTTAATTAGAGAATTCATCTGAAAAGAAATTTTCAATACATGCAACGTAGACAGCAATAGAAAAGGTTTAAGAAAAGTGTCATACCATCAGATGAAATCGCTTCCACATAATCAAATAAACCAACAACAACTGCCACCAAGTAAGTGGACATAATCGGCGATTCCTGGAAAGTGAGTGTCTTAACAGAGCCATCAACCTTTTCCTCCTCAACTGGCATATTTGACAATGCTACCAGCTCAGTTGGAACTTCCAATGTAATCTTAAAAGTCGACTGAAACCATCACAGGCCCATTAAGATTCAGTTAAATAAATGAAAGATATTATATTTTTAAGATTTGCCAAAGAAAGTTTTACATCATTTCATGTATGTGACGTAAAATAGCTAAAAAAATTACCATCTCAACAATACAGACGTGACCATATTTAAACCGAGGTCTGCCTAACAAATTTGGGACCTACTATTATACGAATGGATTTGAGTACTTAAAATAATGATGCAAATTTGAACTACTTCCCTCTCAAATCTGGGAGATCATTATCTCTAATATCAAAAAAAAAATTATATATCGTCACAAACTACGATAAAAAAATATGGAAAGAGGTAGATATACATTCTAACAAGCCCGTCATCCAAATAAAGAAGTCTTCCACACGACTGATGGATCTCCATCTCAACAAAAGTTCATTATATTATTGAACTACTCTTTTTTTAAAATGTTAATCTCTACGTTGTAGAACTGGGAACAATTATTGTTTTTGTAGAGTTACTAACAAACAACTAAATTTCATCAG
Source organism: Hemerocallis citrina (assembly GCA_017893485.1). NCBI lineage: Eukaryota > Viridiplantae > Streptophyta > Magnoliopsida > Asparagales > Asphodelaceae > Hemerocallis > Hemerocallis citrina. The sequence continues at coordinate 425,314,760 of CM030359.1, read as the reverse complement.
TAAAACCCCAAATTATGATCCAAACAGACCGAAGTTCGGATAAATGCAGGTACACCACTACTAACCTCCATATCCAAACAAGGCCTCAATCAATTCCCTTTGGATATGGAGGTTAGTCGACGTAAGTAGAGGTTAGCGGAGGCAACTTGTCTATCTGTACTTATCTAAACTTTGATCCGTTTAAATCATATTTTTGAGTCACATTGCCCCCTTTTTTCCACCTCAAATTTAGGATGATCGTAGGTATCTAAACTCCAATCCAACTAGATTTATTATTTAAGCCAAAAATGAAGATACATGTATGCAATCTATAAGGTAGTATTCCTTTACCTCCACTTAAAAATTACTTGCATGTATCCTATCTTTGTATCCAAAGAGAGCCTAACAATTTAAATTCAACAAAAAATAAGGCAATGTTTGGGAACAAAGTTCAGTTAGACAAACAGGAGTTATCTCTCATAATTTCAGGAAAAAAAACCTAGCTACACTAACTTCGGCATGTTTGTGACTCATTTTGGAGTTAAGATAATTCAGTTATCTTACCCAAAAAAGTAAGAGAACCATAGTTATCTAAACTCTTACCTAATTTTTCTTAACTATGAAGATAACTTTCAAGTGGATGTAACGGTATGACTACCAAAGTTAGCATGTCTTGTACCTTCAAAGTTGAGATAACTTTGGTTATCTAAACTTTGTTCCCAAACAGGACCTACACAGCTACAAACCAACACTCAAATCCACCATTCACCAACCTCCAATGCCGGCTCATCCCAACACAGATGTTCATCACCGCAATCTCATCTCTATATCTATAGAACAGTATATCTCATTTACAAACTACAATTAAAATATATGGAAACAAATAGATCTCCATTCGAACAAGCCCGTTTTATAAATAAAGAAGCCTTCCACGCAATGTTTGATGGATCTCCATCTCAACAGAAGTTCATTACATTAATCAAACTTCTCTTTCAGTTTGGTTAATGGAGGTAAGTGGAGGTGACTTTTATACCTGCAGATATCTAAACTTTGATTTGTTTGGATCAATTTTTAAAGTTACATTACCTCCAATTTTACTTCAAAGTTACGATAAGTATAGTCTATAGTAAACTACACTCCAATCCAACCAAATTTATCTTAATAACCGAAAACGGACATGGTTCCAAACAAGGGTAAAAACCCCGTTCAAACGGTCCGTTAATATGATTCTATGAATTTGAGCTTACCATTCTGTTTGAGTTAAATAGTGGTAAAAAAACAGAACTCTCCATTTTTGTGAAAAAAAGGGTAAAAAACAAGTTAAACGGGCATCAAATCGGCTCGAGGTTTAAAAGAGTTTTTTCTTAAACTGTTTTTGGGCTAGGGTTTTGAAATTTCATCAAATAATTCTATTATACCAGACCTGTTACCCACATAATGATCCTGACCCGTTGTACTTTGCACATTTCATTAATTTTACAATGAAATTATGAATTACAAAATAATTTTTAATCTTTAATTTCCTTTATTTCTGGATTTTTCTATATTTTATCCTTCATGTTTCCTACTTCTATAATATTTTTATATGAGAAAATAGAAAAACGTTTTCTCCGTTTAAACAGGGGAACAAAAGCCAAAGATACGAGACCGTTTTGATCCTGTTTCCAATTTATATAACCTTGAAAAGGAGATACAGCTAAATAGCCTATGGGTTGCATTCCTTTATCTCTACTTAAAAATTACCTATCCTACCTTTGTATGATTGTATCCAAACAGGGCATTAATCTACACATTGCTGATCTAAATTCTATAAATATCTTTAATATTTGTAGAGTTAGTAATAAACATATCCAAGTTTACATCACTAAACCCCCAAAATATGATCGGAACATATCAAAATTCATATAACTGCAGGTAAGCAAGTCACCTCCACTCACATTACCTAACCTCCGTACCTAGACAAGCCCTTAACTCAATTATTTCAACAAAACAAACAGCTAAAAAATCTGAACACTCAAATCCACCATTCACCAACCTTAAATGCCGGCTCATCCCAACACGGGAAGCACCGCCTCGCATCCGTCGGCTCAAACTGCGTCACCGCCATATTCCTCTTCTCCCCGTTATACTCATACACACTACAAAACACACAGAACAATCACAGCACACATAAACAATCAACAACTTCACCAAATCAAGAAAGAAGTAAATTCCAAAACCCTCACCTCCTATAGAACCCCTTCATCTGATCATTCAACGTCCCCTCAAACCCAATCCCCAACACTCCCCCGCCACGTGGCAGCTCCTCCTCGAACCTCATTACCACGATCTCATCCTCTTCCACCACCACGATCTCCACCGGCTTCAAAACCATACTCAGCGTTCCAACCTCGAAACTCACCGAATCCCCCCCGATTTTGAGATCGGCGACGTTGAGGACGAGGAACCGGGTCGGTTCGGCGACCTCGACGGCGATCCGAACGGATCCGGCGAAGGTGCAGGCGGCGAGGTCGGGGGTGAGGGAGATGGCGTAGTGCTTCGGGGCGACGAATTTGGGGAGCCGCGGCTGCGACTTGAACTGGTCGATGCTCTGATCGGGTGTCGCCATTGTCGTCTTCTCCGATTTTTCTGAGGGTTTTTTTTTTCTTTTGGTTTTTTCGAGGGTTTTTATTCGTTTTGTCAATTAAAAAAAATTATTGGTGGGGGGAGTGAGAGTCGTGCGGCGAAAGTAAGGAATGAGGATGATGATTGATATGACGGGTAGGTGGGTTTGGCTTGCAAGCTTCCCTGGCCCGGTAACCCGGTAACGATGCGTGTAAAAGCTTTACTCCACCGTCTGATTCGGTAGCCCGGTAGAGTCCGGGATTTGGGATAACACGGTGCGTACAAACTTTACTCAATTGTTCGATGTGACAAGTTATTTGGTGCTAGATAAAAAGTATTTTGCGGGGTATTACATCTTCTCCTTTCAGGTCTTTATCGAGTCCGGGTGACCATGCATCACTCTCTTGTGGGGGCGCAGAGACATATAGAAGATCCCCTCCATATCACCGAGCGAGTTCATCCCCAAGACGGCGCGGAAATACTTGAGCCTCAGCTTGACCCCATTCTCCTGGCATTTTAGGATAGAGCAGACCAGGTGCTTCCACGAGTTGAGGTCGTACTGTATCGGACTCAGCTCCCCCCACCTTAGCACCCTCTTCATAAACGAGTGCGGCGGCAACCTCAGCCCCGAGACGAAAGCGTCATCGGGAAACATACAGAAACTCTTGTCCAACTCAGTAATTGGACAAAGACCAGGGCTCGGAATCAGCAGCTCAAACTCCAGAGGAATGAAGTAAGTCGCCCTTAATATCGGCAGGTAGTCCGCCTTCAGCACGCACTGGACGCTGTCCATCTTTATGATGGTTTGATCCGATGCACGCTCCCCCGCGGTGAATTGGACAAGTTCCTCAACATCGTCAGGATACATCCTGATTGACCCTGAGTTCCTATCAGTCAGGAGAGGAACCGTCAGCCCTTTTCCGAGCCCATCCGGCGTGCTCGGACTATCCGGCCGAATCCACTTTCTTTTCCTCCTACGAGGGCGAGACTTCCTCTCCTGAGACGGAGTCGACAACAGGGGGGAAAGGGGAGGATCTGTTTCTTCCTCCGCCACCACTCCCTCGGCTCCTCCTTCTCCCCCCTCCTGGTCGCCCTCTTCCTTGACAAGTTCCTCCTCAGACCCCTCCTGGCCGCCCTCTTCCTCGACGAGCTCCTCCTCAGGCCCCTCCTCAGTCTCCTCCCCCGACGACCCCTCTTCTGGCATGCAATTTGGCAAAGGGGCAACGTCAAGAACCACATCACTGGCACCCCCAGATACCAAAGTCGATTGTTCTTCCTCCTCCGAAGTAAGGTCGTCCAAGGACCAAGACGACGACTGTGACTTGACCTCCACCACACTGCGACCTGAAGAGCTCGCCTCAGAACCGGACTGAGAGCGCAACATAAGGAAACAAGATACTAACCTGATTACCGGGAAACGAGACGATCACCGTAAAATTTATTGCCGACAGCAAAGAGACGAAAATTCTTATTATGAAGAGAGAGAGAGAGAAGAGAGAGAGAGAGAGAGCAAAGTGAAAAAATGAAGGGAGGGGTGGGGGACTTATAGAAGTGAGAAGGACTCCTCGAATTCCGCAAAAGAATCTCCACCGTCCAATCTTGATCATCAAGATCTAACGGCCACTAGGATCTCAGACGCCTCGATTTCCACCCCCATGACGTCAGCCTGACACATCAAATTCTGATTTTACCATCGGCCTTGTCAGCCCGCACAGTGGCTCGTCCCTCCCCTTTCCTCCCACGACAGAGGAATAAGTTAAGCCTCTTCATTCCGTAAAAGTTCGAAGTACACCAAAGCTTTTCCAACAAGTTTTGGGGCTCGACGCTCGGTCGTAACCTCAAGCCAGCCACACCAAAACTTTTCCAATAAGTTTTGGGACTCGGAGCTCGGTTGTAACCTCGAGCCACACCAAAGCTTTTCAAAGCTTTTTTCAAAAAGTTTTGGGGCTCGGCGCTCGGTCGTAACCTCGAGCCATACCAAAGCTTTTCCAACAAGCTTTGGGGCTCGGCGCTCGGTAGTAACCTCGAGCCACACCAAAGCTTTTCCATCAAGTTTTGGGGCTCGGCGCTCGGTCGTAACCTCGAGCCACACCAAATCTTTTCCAACAAGTTTTGGGGCTCGTCGCTCGGTCGTAACCTCGAGCCATACCAAAGCTTTTCCAATAAGTTTTTGGGGCTCGACGCTTGGTTGTGACTTCGAGCCACACCAAAGCTTTTCCAACAAGCTTTTGGGGCTCAGAGCTCGGTTGTAACCTCGAGCCATACCAAAGCTTTTCAAAGCTTTTCCAACACGTTTTGGGGCTCGGCGCTCGGTAGTAACATCGAGCCACACCAAAGCTTTTCCAACAAGTTTTGGGGCTCGGCGCTCGGTCGTAACCTCGAGCCACGCCAAAGCTTTTTCAACAAGTTTTGGGGCTCGGCACTCGGCAGTAACCTCGAGCCACACCAAAGCTTTTCCAACAAGTTTTTAGGCTCGGCGCTCGGTCGTAATCTCGAGCCACACCAAAGCTTTTCCAACAAGTTATGAGACTCAGAGCTCGGTTGTAACCTCGAGCCACACCAAAGCTTTTTCAAAGCTTTTCCAACAAGTTTTTGGCCTCAGCGCTCAGTAGTAAACTCGAGCCACACCAATGTTTTTCCAACAAGTTTTGGGGCTCGGCGCTCGGTAGTAACCTCAAGCCACACCAAACCTTTTCCAACAAGTTTTTGAGGCTCAGCGCTCGGTTGTAACCTCGAGCCACACCAAAGCTTTTCTAATAAACTTTTGGGGCTCGGAGCTCAGTTGTAACCTCGAGCCATACCAAAGTTTTTCCAGCACGTTTTGGGGCTCGACGCTCGGTCGTAACCTTGAGCCACACCAAAGTTTTTCCAACGAGTTTTGCGCCTCGGCGCTCGGTAGTAACCTCGAGCCACACCAAATCTTCGCTAACAAGTTTTGGGGCTCGGTGCTCGGTAGTAACCTCGAGCCACACCAAAGCTTTTCCAACAAGTTTTTGGGACTCGGCGCTCGGTTGTGACCTCGAGCCACACCAAATCTTTTCCAACAAGTTTTTGGAGCTCGGAGCTTGGTTGTAACCTCGAGCCATACCAAACCTTTTCAAAACTTTTCCAACAAGTTTTGGGACTTGGAGCTCGGTTGTAACCTCGAGCCACACCAAAGCTTTTCAAAGCTTTTCCAACAAGTTTTGGGGCTCGGCGCTCGGTCGTAACCTCGAGGCACACCAAAGCTTTTTCAAAAAGTTTTGGGCTCGACGCTCGGTAGTAACCACGAGCCACACCAAAGCTTCGCCAACAAGTTTTTGGGGCTCGGTGCTCGATTGTGACCTCGAGCCACACCAAAGCTTTTCCAACACGTTTTGGGGCTCGGCGCTCGATCGTAACCTCGAGCTACACCAAAACTTTTCCAACAAGTTTTGAGGCTCGGCGCTCGCCAGTAACCTCAAGCCATACCCAAGCTTTTCCAATACGTTTTGGGACTCGGTGCTCAGTCGTAACCTCGAGCCACACCAATGCTTTTCCAACAAGTTTTAAGGCTCGGCGCTCGGTAGTAACCTCGAGCCACACCAAAGCTTTTCCAAACAAGTTTTTGGGGCTCGGAGCTCGGTTGTAACCTCGAGCCACACCAGAGCTTTTCCAACAATTTTTTGGGGCTCGGCGCTCGGTTGTGACCTCGAGCCATACCAAAGCCTTTCCAGGCTTTTTCAACATGTATGGGGGCTTGGCGCTCGGCAGCAATTCCGATCCTCACGATGGCCTTTCCAAACAAACATGTGGGCTTGGCGCGGCGCTCGGAAGTGACCTCGAGCCACCTCCTAGCTTTTTCCCCAAAGCTTGGGGTCGACGATTGGCAGCAATTTCAAGCCACGCTTGGCTCCCACAGACAAGCTTTAGGGCTCGGCATCCGAACGTTTAGCCTCGCTACTCGAGCTCAGGAAGAATCGGGTGTTAGCGCTCGACGCTCGGCGCTCAACAACGGGTCCCGACATCTGAGCGTCCAGGAGCTCAGTGCTCGATGCTCGGCCCACGACCCTCTGTTCTCGGCTCTCGACGCCCCTAATAAGGGGATCCCCTTCATCCTACCCCACTGGCCTCTCCAGGAAGATACAAACCCCATTTTCACCGTACACACTGCTCCGCTCTTCCTACAAATGCGAATCACTCCTACACGGCTGGATTACCCAGCCCTCCAGGAGTGGGGGCTCCTGATATGGGTCAGATGACATGGTCCCTCCTGAGCCCTCAGATCTCCTCAAAACCCGCTTTTCCCTCATTATCAAATCAACCTAGAGCCGGATGGGCCTCTGCCACGTCAGGCCCTCCAGCAAACGGGTCCGACCCGGCCTAGCAGGGTTTCAGACCCATTTTCTCTATCTCTAAGTACCAGACCCCCTCCTCACTAGACTGGTAATCAAACTTTCTACCCCTGAACCCTAGCTACTGTTACTTTTCCGAGTAACTAACTAGATCGTCGAAGGGCCTGTCGTCGGGACTTTTCCCTGTATTTCTAGGCAGTGTGCAGGTACCCAGGACCGAGCCGAGCTCCCAGATCCGAGCCGAGCTGCTGGATCCGAGCCGAGCACCCGGTCCTTACCTCACCGCTCCTACTTCCGAGCCGGCTCCCGCTACCCGGGGTCGGACCAGGGCCAGTACCGAGACTTTCCCTATACAAATTACAAGAACTCACACCTGTTGCAGCCACACCCAAAAAACAAACAGCATCAATAGGTGTTTTGGATTGAACGGAAGAGTTAACGATGTTGAATCATATTATCTCTTTGTATGTGAGGAGTATGAGTTGGATGGCAGAGTTTGTTATATTGTATCGTGGTATTTCTTTTAAATGCATTACTTTTGTCTTTTAAAGTTTTATCTCATACAAAAGAAGCATGTTCGCAGCAGCTAGTAGTAGAAATCCAACAAGAGCTGCATCTCGTAGTTCCTGAGCAAAACACGCAAATTGCCCGACAAGCAAGTGAGGAAGCTACATACGGTGTTGTATTTTCTTTTTCCTGATAACAAGGAAGTTATAGTTTTTATTGATAATCATAAAAGTACTACACTACACTACTGTCGTACAAAAGAAATGCCATATGCATCGGCAATAACTAAACTCAGCAAATCTTGCAGACGTCTATCCATGGAAAATCTCTCAGAAATCTCTCATGCTAGTGAGCAATGGTTAGCTGCTCAGCTTGCAACTAAATTACCATCTTGGTGAATATGGGAAACCTCGTGCTAGGCTTGGTCGAAATCAACCTTCTAGTTTCTCGAATCATTATGTATCCAGACCCATCAATTAGGCTGTTAACAAGGTGCAACAGGCATCGCCGTTTGCATCCACCCTTCAATTGGCAGGACCCATCTGACATGTTGCTGCCCTCCATTGTGTTTACCAACAAGGAAGCTATAGGTTACATCAACAAAGTTTGTGGTAAAAGAAGACTGCGCAAAAGCTCCATATCGCAATCAACATTAGATGAAAAAGAATGACATTATGATAATCAAAGTGAGTGCAGAAGAAAGTAGCAGCAAGGGTCAAGATAATTCTCCTCTTAAGAGTAGCCCGTGTAGTTGATTATCTTAACTCCATTCTCCCTGTGTTGATCCCTCGATGAACCTTCCATTGCTGTTCCACCAAAAAATTAGCACAAATTCAAGCTACGCTGGCCAGCCACTGACATTGCACATTGATTTTTATATGTTTCTTACATTGGAAAAAATATAACAAAGCACAAGTGTTGAAATAACAAATTGTAAACATTTCCACAACATCAAGCATCTTTTTTTTTCTTTTTTTTTCCTCTAACATCTCCATCAGAATTAAATGAATCACAATTACACATACCGAAAGATGAAAAAGAAAAATGTGTCAACCAAAAAACTGGAGGTGAAACCAAGCTTCTTTTTCCTCGATTCAGGGAGAAACAGTGTCCATCAGCAAAATTCATGATTGCAGCCAAGAAGTAATTGCCAAACTCAATTCATCTTCCAGACTTCAAGTATAAAGCTATTCTTATTCGCTCACTGCAAATACATAATTACCAAAAATGATACTCAGTGCATAGACTAGCTGTATTTGGCAGATATATGTCATACTAAGAACTTGTGATAACACATCTCGTCCCCAGCTCAATTTACTTATTTGACCAGCTGGAGGCCAACTTTCTTGTCCACTTCGTGACCAGCAAGAAGGACGAGAAGACGAGCGCATCCCTGCTGGGCCTCCGGCAGAAGGAGGGGGAGCCACTCCGACGTTCGTCTGGAGGTTCACCACTGAGGCAAGGTCTGTCTCCTCCCTCAACGCTAGGGTCACCTCAGCAGCCTTCCGGCACAACTTCCAACACGGCCAGCTGAAGGCGTCCATGGCCAAGAAGCCTCCCCTCGACTTCCCTGACCTGCTCAATTGGGTCAAGAAATACATTCGAGCCGAAGAGCCCTAAATCCCGAGGATGCTAAAGAGGTTCCAGGGAAGGGAAAGCGCAAGGCCGACGAGGCCGAGCCAACCAAGAAGGTTCCGAGGGACGGGATCAGCATGAAGAAGGTCCCCTTGATCCCGCGTTTCAAGAGGTACATGCCACTGACACAAAACGTGTCGGCCATCTTACTCGCGATCGAAGACAGGGACCTCATCCAGATGCCCCCTCAACCCACCAGCAACAAGAAAAGGGACCAGCGGTTCTACTGCCGCTTCCACCGGGACAACGGGCACGACACCGACTACTGCCGGACCCGGAAGGACGAAATCGAGGTCCTCATCCAACGAGGGTATCTTCGAGAATTCACCCCGGAAGATGCCCGGGACAGGAGGGATACGAGGAACCGGAGGCTTTCTCCTCCTCCTCGCGCCCCCAAACAGCGTCCCGAGCGGGACCCGGAGCCCGAAGAGACCCGAGGTCAAGCCATTCAGGACTGCGTCCATGGGGGGCCATGAGAGGAGAGTCCAGTACTTCCTGCAAGGCATTTGTCTGAGAGGTAAACATCGTCCGAGGCCTCCCTTCCCCCCAGGTTCAGCAGCTCCCTGTCTCATTCTCGGGGTAAGACCTGGAGGGGGTCCGGCTCCCGCACTGCGATGCACTCGTCATCAGCCTCATCATGGCGAACTACAAGGTTCGTCGGATCCTCGTAGACAACGGGAGCTCGGTGAACTTCCTCTTCCTAGAAGCATTTGAGAACCTCAAGCTCCCCCAAGATAAACTGAAGCCAGCCGGGTACACCCTGCACAGGTTCTCTGGCGTCCCGGTGCCGATAGAAGGGATCGTGACCTTGGATGTCACTGCGGGTACGACCCCCCACCGAAGGACTGAGTCGATGGACTTCATGGTTGAGAACGTCAAAGCAGCATACAACGCCATCCTTGGCCGACCGGGGCTCTGCTCTCTTCAGGCCGTTCCCTCGGCCTACCATCTGAAGTTGAAGTTCCCAACCGAATCGGGTGTTGGGGTTGTTCGGGGGAACCAAGAGGCAGCGTGAGCATGCTACATGACGGCTATCGAGGGCGGTGTGTTCCCCCTGGATGTCGTCGAATTGCAACCCCCGAGGAGCCAACCAGAGCCCGAACCGGCGGACGAACTAGAAGAAGTCTCGTTCGAGACAGAGGACAATTCAAAATGGTTCCGCGTGAGATGCTCCCTCGCGCCCGACCTAAAATCCGACCTGATCGATTGCATCCGCCGCAACGTCGACCTCTTTGCTTGGAAGCCATCCGACATGCCCGGGATCTCCGAAGACCTGATCATGCACAGGCTAAGCGTGCTTCCCGGCTCGAAGCCGATCGTCCAGAAGCGACGTAAGTTCGTCCCGGAGAGGCAGCAAGCTGTGAAAGCAGAGGTGGACAAGCTCTTGTCCACCCGGTTCATCCAAGTGGTCAACTACCCCAAGTGGCTGGCGAACATTATGATGGTAAGGAAGGCAAGCGGGAGCTGAAGGATCTGCATAGACTTAACGGACCTCAACAAGGTGTGCCCCAAAGATCTGTTCCCCCTTCCCCGCATCGATGCTCTGGTCAACGCAATGTCGGGTCACAAGCTCCTGTCCTTCATGGACGCCTTCTTCGGATACAATCAGATCCGAATGTTCCCCCCTGACATAGCCAAGACGTCCTTCGTCACTGACCATGGTCTCTACTGCTACCGGGTCATGCCCTTCGGGATGAAGAATGCCGGTGCAACCTATCAGAGGCTTGTCAACCGAGTCTTCAAGGACCAGATCGATCGCAACATGGAGGCGTACGTCGACGACATGCTCGTCAAAAGCCAGAGGGGACAGGACCACGTCGCCAACTTGGAAGAAGCCTTTGGCGTCCTTCGGACCCACAACATGAGGCTCAATCCAGCCAAGTGTGCATTCGGCGTCTCCTCGGGAAAATTTCTCAGGTTCGTCGTCAGCCAGCGCAGCATCGAGGCGAACCCCGAAAAGATTCGGGCCATAATCGACACGGCCTCTCTGAGGAACATCAAGGAAGTCCAACGGCTCACGGGGAGACTGGCGGCCATCGACCGTTTCCTCTCCAATTCTGGAGAGAAGTCCATCCCGTTCTTCAAAGCTCTGCGCGGAATCGGAGGCTTCAAGTGAAGGGGGCTCAGCAACAGGAGGCGTTCGCCCAATTGAAAGAGTATCTCGCCAATCCTCCTCTCCTTAGCAAACCCGAGCCGGGCGAGCCTCTCTGGCTTTACCTATCGGCCTCGAAAAGCGTACTTAGCACTGTCCTCGTTTGGGAAGAAGATAGAGTCCAAAAACCACTGTACTATGTGAGCAAGGTTCTGCTCTCGGCTGAGACCAGATACGCAAAAATGGAGAAGGTGGCAATAGCCCTGGTCATGGCTGCTCGGAAACTCTGCTCTTACCTCCAGGTGCACTCAATTCATGATCTCACGGACCAGCCCCTGAAGGCCGTCCTCCACAAGCCCGAGAGCTCCGATCGCTTGGTCAAATGGTCGATCGAGCTCAGTCAATACGACATCAGCTATCAGCCAAGGATGGCAATAAAGGAACAAGCCCTCGCCGAATTCATCATGGAATGCACCATCTCTGAGCAACCCGACAGCGGGAAGCTGATCAGACGTGGGAATTTTATGTCGATGGCTCCTCCTGCGAAGCGGGGAGTGGCGCAGGCATCATCTTGCGAGGGCCCGACAACTTCATCCTTTAATATTCTCTCTACCTTAACTTTCCAGCCTCTAACAACGAGGCGGAATATGAGGCTATGATCGCGGGGCTCACTCTAGCACACCAATTAGGTGTCAGACAGATCAGGGCCTTCAGCAACTCTCAGCTCGTGGTCAATCAGATCACCGGAGAGTACGAGGCCCGCGACGATCGGATGATCTGGTACTTGGCTGTGGTGCAGCGGCTCCTGACATCCTTCGACGACTATGCGGTTCTAAGGATCACAAGAGAGCAGAACGCCTAGGTCGATGCCCTGTCGAAGCTAGCCTCCTCGTCCTTTGAAGGACTCGACTGAACCGTTCTGATCGAGGTACTCCTAAAGCCAAGTATTGACCTTCCCCAGACCCTCTGTATTGAGGACAGGGCTCAGCCTCACAATTGGACCACTCCCATCCGAAAATTTATAATCAAAGGAGAGCTCCCCGTACACCGAGCCGAGGCAAGGCAGATCAGGGTCTGCTCGGAAAGGTTCGCCATGATCGACGAAACCCTCTTCAAGCGCTCATACACCACGACGGACGGGAGGCCCTATCTCCACTACTTGACCCCTGACGAAGCAAAGTACGCTCTCAAGGAGCTCCACGAAGCGATTGGCGGGTGCCACATAGGGAGCCGATCGCTCGCCCAGAAGGCTCTGAACCACGGGTATTACTGGCCTACGATGTTGCAGGATGCCCTGGCCCTGGTCAAGAAATGCGGACCCTGTCAAAGATTCTCCTCGGTAAGAAGGGCGCCTCAAGAAAACCTCTGCTCCCTGGCCAGTCCAACCCCCTTTGCCATGTGGGGGATGGACCTGGTAGGCCCCTTTCCGAAAGCGACGGGCCAAAGGAAGTTCTTGATAGTAGCAATCGACTACTTCACAAAGTGGATCGAAGCCGAGTCGCTAGCCACGATCGCCGAGCAGCAAACTCAGCAATAAATGTGGAAACATATCATCTGCCGATTCGGAATTCCACACATACTCATCACGGATAATGGGACCCAGTTTGCGGGCAAAAGTTTTAGAAAGTTCTGTGAGGACCTCGGAATCCAGCAATGCTTCTCCTCGGTCTGCCACCCGTAGTCGAACGGTCAAGCCGAGAACGTGAACCGCCAGATCCTCGACGGTTTGAAGAAACAGCTGGATAATTCTTCCAAGAGATTATGGGTCAACGAGTTACCGAGCGTTCTCTAGGCCCATCGCACGACGAAGAGGATCCCCATGGGAGAATCGCCATTCAATCTGACTTACGGAGTGGAGGCGGTGATTACCCTCGAGATCGAGCTCCCTTCACCCCGCATCATGGCCTTTGATGAAGAAAGCAACTCGGCGCAACTACGTGCCGACCTGGACCTCATAGACGAGGTCAGGAAAAAATCCGCCATCAGAAGGAGAACCTACCAGCAGAGGATCGATACGTTTTACAACAAAAAGGTATGTCCCACCAACATCAAGTTAGGGGACCTCGTCCTCCGAAAGCTAGCGGTATCCAACCCCAGCCAAAAGAGGAAGCTAGCTCCAAACTGGGAAGGCCCGTACAGAGTCTCTGAAGTTGTATGCCCGGGCACGTACCGACTTACCAACCCGGAGGGCAAGGCCGTGAAAAGGCCCTGGAACGCGGAGCACCTTATCAAATTCCTCGAAGGGGAGGATTAGCACCTCACACAGCCCTTGTAGATCCCCCCCTGTAAGCGCCAAAATGTAAACGGCACCTTGTGCCTTATTCTGTAAAGTCCCCTTGTTTTGAACTCGGCCCTCGGATGGTACCGCGAGCCACAAAATCTTCTTTTACAAGCTGAAGCTCGGCGCTCGGATGGTACCGCAGGCCACAAAGATCTTCTTTTACAAGATTGATCTCGGCGCTCTGATAGCGCCGCGAGCCACAAAAAGTCTCTTGGTACGGGGGCTCGGCATCAACCTCGAGAAAGGCCTTGGCTTTTTCAAGCCATGCGACCCTTACGCTCGGCGATGATCTCCGGATACACTCATAACGGCTTCTCTTGGTATGGGGGATCAGCATCGACCTCGAGCGGGGCCTTGGCTTTTTCAAGCCATGCGACCTATGCGCTCGGCGATGACCTTCAGCAACACTCATGCTATCTACCCGAGAACAGGTATGGGGGCTCGACATCGACCTCGAGCAAGGCCTTGGCTTTTTCAAGCCATGCGACCTTTATGCTCGGCGATGATCTCTGGCTACGCTCATAACGGCTTCTCTTGGTATGGGGGCTCGGCATCAACCTTGAGCAAGGCCTTGGCTTTTTCAAGCTGTGCGACCTATGCACTCGGGGATGACCTTCCGCTACACTCATTCTATCTACCCGAGAACGGGTATGGGGGTTCGGCATCGACCTCGAGCAAGGCCTTGGCTTTTTCAAGCCATGCGATCTTTACGCTCGGCGATGATCTGTGGCTACGCTCATAACGACTTCTCTTGGTATGGGGGCTCGGCATCGATCTCCAGTAGGGCCTTGGCTTTTTCAAGCCATGCGACCTATGCGCTCGGCGATGACCTTCAGCTACACTCATGCTATCTACCCGAGAACAGGTATGGGGGCTCGGCATCACCTCGAGCAAGGCCTTGGCTTTTTCAAGCCATGCGACCTTTACGCTCGGCGATAATCTTTGGCTACACTCATAACGTCTTCGCTTGGTATGGGGGCTCGACATCGACCTCGAGCAAGGCATTGGCTTTTTCAAGCCATGCGACCTTTACGCTCGGCGATGATTTCCGGCTACACTCATACTATCTACCCGAGATGTAACCCATGTTTTCGTTAATACGTATTTTTCAAGTACTTTCCCGTATTTTAAATCCTTAGTATCTTATAACTATTCTTTCTTAATTAGTTATATTATTCAAACTATTTTATAAAACCCAATTGTTTATTATAAGCCCAATTTCTTATTTTTATTTTATTATTTATTAATCTGAGCCCAATTGTTTATTATAAGCCCAATATCATAATTGATTTATTTAAAATGTTTTAAGCCCAAGTTTACAACCCAAACCCACATGTATTAGATATCAACCCGTTAACCCATTATCCTACCTGTGGTGGGGTAAAAATGGCTTGGGGACCAACCAGGGCCCAATACAACTCTCACTCAGAAATGGTGGAAACAGCGGTCTAGTTCGGCACCGAGCCACTGCAGGGTCGGCACCGAACCTCTAGTTCACCCCCACAGATCTGGACTCCTCGTATCCGATAAGCAGCGATGGCCCTCGGCCTCCGATCCACGACAGCCCTCCAGGTCGTCCTTCCATCCTGGTGTAGAAGGGAGATGACTTGGCGCACCCTATGCCACCAGATTCTCCCAGAAGCACAGAGGCCCCACGATCTGCCATGTCAGCTCCAAATACCACTAAGGGCTTTACCGCGTTAGCCCTATACCACTCCTGGTACTGCCACGTCAGCCCTAAACTCCCTGGGCCTTCTGCCACGTCAGGCCCATGGGCTTTCGGGTTCAAACCCGGCCCCCAAGCGGATCCAAACCCGGTTGGGATTCTCTATAAATACTAGACCCTCACCCACCTTTTCAGGTAACCAATCTTTTGCCACTTAAATTCACCTAGTTATTGCTACTCTCTCACAGAGACTGACTAGATCATCGGAGGGTCCGCCACCGGGATAAACCCCGGTGTTTCAGGACCGTCTGCAGGTACACAAGACCTCAGATCCGAACCCTATGATCCGAGCCGAGGCATCCACTTCACTTCGAGCCCATCGCAGGTGCCGCCAGGTCACTCCGAGGGTCGTCTGACAAGCAGCTTTCTCCTTCAATATAAATTGAGTCCGAACTCACACCTGGTGCATCCACACGTCTCCCAGAAATAAACCGCATCAGGTTGGCGCCGTCTGTGGGAACTGCTTCAGAGGCCGACCCAAGCACGACCATCAAGGCACCTCGACAGCCGAACTCTCATGGCCTCAAAGGGCAAGGGGGCTGCTTCCTCCGTCAACCGACGGGACTCGCCCCCACCAATTGGTAACGCCGGTCCACATACTTCAAAACACAGGGCTCTCCATCAGGGATCCCAAAGGAGCGTCGCCCGCCAAGTCCAGCCCGACCTCCGGGGAGTAATCGTCAACGACAGGTTAGCCGCAGCAGGGGAAGGGCCGCTTCCAACCCGGCCCCGAACCATCCGAGACCGCCACCCGAGGTACGGAGGTCAGCACTCAGCCGCATCGGAAGGCAGCCTTCAGACCGACCAAACAGGGTCGAGGGAGCCCCCGTCACTCACAAGGAGTTCCAAGACTTCCGGAGAGAAATTCTCGGGGCCCTCCGACGGGCCCCCAGGGAGGAAACCCTCCACTCCCAAACTGGGTCGGATGCCGAGGCCAGCGTGTCGCGCACGTCAACTATTCAGCCAGAAGACGACGACGTACTCCTAAGGCGCCTCCAAGAAATGGAGGACCGCCTCGATCATATAGGAGACGGCGACCGACGAGTGGCTCAGGGGTACAGACCCATCCGTCCTCCCTTCTCCGCCCCCATCCTCCAAGCAGAAATACCCAGGAATTTCCGACCACCTCAATTCGAGACCTACGACGGCGAGGGAGATCCCGCTGATCACATGGAGGGTTTCAAAACCCTCATGATGATTCACAGCGCCTTGGATCCCCTGCTATGCCGGGCCTTCCCCGCCACACTTCGGGGTCCGGCTCGTGAATGGTACTCGAAACTCACCCCCTGCTCCATTTACTCCTTCGACCAACTAGAGGGCAATTTCCTTGCCCACTTCGTCACCAGCCGGAAGGCGGAAAGGACCAGCGCCTCTTTACTTGGGCTTAGACAGATAGAGGGAGAGTCCCTCAGAGTGTTCGTCCAGAGGTTTACCTCGGAGGCAAGGTCGGTATCCTCTCTTGATCCTGGCATCGCCTCTGCGGCCTTTCGGCACAACGTCCGTCATGGGCAGCTGAAAGCATCTCTGGCGAAGAGACCCCCCGTCGACTTTCCCGACCTCCTCAACAGGGTCGAGAAATACATTAGGGCAGAAGAGGCCCTTAGCCCTGAAGATGCCAGGGAGGCCAACTCGAAGGGAAAACGGAAGGCCGAAGAAGTCGAACCATCAAAGAAGGCTCCGAGGGACGCGGGGGCCATAAAGAAGATCCCGCCGGTCCCCCGCTTCGAGAGGTACACTCCCATGACACATAACGTATCCGCCATCCTCTTAGAAATCGAAGACAAAGGCATTGTTCGACTACCTCCCCGACCTAACAACAGCAAGAACCGAGATCAGCGCTTCTACTGCCGCTTCCACAGAGACCATGGGCACGACACCGATCAATGCCGGGCCCTGAAAGACGAGATTGAAGAACTCATCTCCAGGGGGTACCTCCGAGAATTCACCCGAGAAGTCCCACGGGATCGGCGAGATACTAGGGGGCGGAGGCTCTCGCCTCCGAACCCTACTCCGAACCGCATCCAGGGTCGGGATCCCGAGTCCGAGGGAGCCGCGGATACGCCATTCATCTTGCATTGTGTCCACGGAGGGCCAATAGGAGGGGAATCGAATACTTCCCGAAAAGCCTTCATCCGAGAGGTGAATGCTGTCCAAGGCAACCCCTCTCCCAAGCTACAGCCAATGCCAGTCTCATTCTCAGGAGAAGACCTCGAAGGCGTTCGCCTGCCCCACTGCGATGCCCTCGTCATTAGCCTCCACATGGCTAATTGTGAAGTTCGCCGAATCCTCGTCGACAACGGCAGCTCGGTTAATATTCTTTTCCTCGAAGCCTTCGAGAATCTCAAGTTACCTAGAAGCAAGCTCAAGCCGGCCAGATATACCTTGCATGGGTTCTCCGGCGTCCCTGTCGTGATAGAAGGGATTGTCACCCTCGACGTTACCGCAGGTTCGGCTCCCGTCAAGAGGACCGAGTCTATGGACTTCATGGTGGTCAACATCAAGGCGGCTTACAACGCCATACTCGGCCGACCCGGGTTATGCTCCCTCCAAGCAGTGCCTTCGGCCTACCATCTGAAGCTTAAATTTTCCACCACGCAAGGAGTCGGCATCGTCCGAGGCAGCCAAGAAGCAGCGCGATCGTGCTACATGACCACCGTCGGGGGAGGTGTGTTCCCCCTCGACGCCGTCGAATTCGAACCAGAGGGGGACGACCCTACCTCCGGACCTGCCGTCGAGCCGGAGGGATTCCCCTTTGACACCGAGCACCCAGTGAATTCCCGTAAAGGACGAGCATAAGTTCTAACTTAGCTAGAAGTAAACCTTTTGTAAAGCTTTCGTATGTAAAGGGCCGTTTTAGCGGCCCCCCTATCTTATACTAAGGAAATCTCTTTGTATCATACTCCAAACGCCTCGGCAGATCCGACCTAATACCAGATTAGGGGATCGACACCCAAGACTTCACCACGCCCCACGCCGATCCCTCACGGAACGATAAGGCCGAACCACATTCCCTTTATCATTTCGTATACTATCAACCGGAGCAAAGAGTGAAATGAATTCCTTATTCATATTCCTTTATTGGGTTAGGAGGAAACAAACAAAGACCGTTACAGAAATACTCCTCTCATCTCAAACAATAGGAAGCCGCCCTCTCAAGGTCCCTCTGGTCCGACGAACGGCGGGATCACTCCAATCGAACAACTGGGAACTCTCTCCTTATCATAATGGTCCTTCGGTTCGGCCACGGTCGGTACACCGACCACGGAACTCTGGGCATCGGCGGGCCGCATACGTTCCACTAGCGACACCACAGAGGGTACCCCCCCCCCCCCGCTCGCTGACCACCCGAGGAAGGTCTCGAGACGCCCAGCATCGACCGATAACGGTGTATCTCCACCTCCTTCTCCACTAGCACATCGCGAAGTAGCTCCTCAGAGGAGGGCCTCCGCACCGAGGAACTCGACATAGCATATCCGAGTCCGACACCCGCGAGTTCCCGATCCACCATGCCCTCCTCAGACGGCTTGCCTCCTCACCAAGGGCTTCAGACATGTTCCTGTAATAATTAAAGGCCGCATCGGCGGTACGGGCCCTCTCACGGTACCGAGCCAAAGTGGCCTCCAATGCCTCAACCTTGCTCCGGAGCCACGCCACGTCGGAACGACGGGGGTCCACCTCGGGAAGGGAAGCCACAACCTACAAAGAGAACCAACTCAACGCACATAAGCAAGGAGGTTCGGAAATATCCGAGGTCAAAACGCTTGGCCAGTCAAAAATACTTTTTTATAAATTGTGCTGCTTCTTACAAAAAAGGCGGTGGCCAGTCCGCGGAAGGCAAATACAATCGAAGGGGGGAGAAAAGAAAGATAAAACTATACAACTTGATTTCCCACCTCGGCATCGATCGGGTTCGCAGGAGGGTCGACGGCCGGGTTGCCAACGGGCCCTTCTTCGGCAGGAGTCTTCGGTGTCCCCTCGATCTCCATATCATACTCAAAGTTGGACAGGTCGACGGTCGGGTAGAAGTGCCTCACATGACTGAGGGCCTTCGCGTAGCACTCATCCTGGGCCTTGATCACCATCCGCTGACCCGCATCCGTCACCTCTTCCCTCTCCTTGGCAAACGCAGCCGTCAACTCCTCCTTCTCCTTGGCGAACTTCTTCTTCAAGGAGACCACCCTCTTCCCCCACTCGGCGTCCTTGGCCTCGAGCTCAAGCTTCATCTGCTGCTCCCTCTTATGCGAACCCTCGAGCTCGATTCGCATCTCCTTCATCTCCCGCTCGCTCTTGTCCGCCCGAGCCCGCTCTTGTGACAGGGACGCTTCGTAGAGATTCTTTACGTTAGCTCCCTGCATACAAGCCTGCGACCGACAAGCACAGATAAGGAGAAAACTCCTGAAGCAAGATTAACAAGAGGGATGAGGTCGACAAGCTTACCAGCACGGTGGCCTGCGCCAGGCGCGTAAATGCCACCTCTACGGGCTCGCTCTCCATCACTTGGCGATCGCGAGGGGTCGCCAACTTCTCCACCACCTTAACGGCCTGGGCTTCCTCAGTCAAACAGTCACCCATCCGAACCGACCAGTCCGGCGCCCACCATTGTCGCAACATCTCCACCACCGGGTCCTCCTCCTCAACCTCTACCAAGGGACCTTTCCCCTTGTCGAGATCGGATGGCCTCGCTGGGCCCTTACCCCTCGAAGGGGCCGTCCCCTTGCTCGTCTCCGAGCGAGTCCTCTTAGCCCTCGGCTCGAGCGGGGCCTCCGAGATAACAAGGGACGGCTCCCTCGGCCTCTTCGCCGCCTCCCCCTTCTTCTTCTCGGCGTTCTCCTTCTTCATGGCGAGCCTCCTTGCTTTGATCGATACCTCATCCATATCTACAGAAAAAACCATTAAGAGCAATGAGCAAGAAAGTACGAAAAGACCGAGAGAAAAGAAACAACTACATACGCAGAACGGCGGGGCTCAGTCCAACGCTCGCCAGGTGGGCCTCCGTCACCTTCGTCCAATCGATACTAGGGGACAAACGGAGGCGCTCGACAAACCCCCACTCCTCGGCCGTCAGATCCCCCGGCCTCGGCGCAGGATAGCTCGGCTTGGAATAGTTCCATCGAATCGGAATGTCCCAGGGCTCTTCACTCAGGATCACCAGATATTTCTTCTTCCAATCCTTGATGGAGTCCGGGTGGCTGTGAACAACCTTCCTCTTACTCCGGGGGGAGATATAGTAAACACCCTCAGCCGCCGAACTGATCATCAACATCGCTCGGAACACGTTCAACCGCAGGGGTACCTTTTGTTCCTCGCACATCAGTACAAAACAGATTATCTGCTTCCAAGAGTTCGGCCCATACTGCATCGGAGCCAAGGAGGCCCAGTTCAGCACTTCCCGAACAAACGGGTGGACGGGCAGCCTCAGTCCAGAAATGAAGGCATCCACTGGGAAGACGCAATACCAAGCAGATAGGGGATCGGTTGGGCGCAGAGTAGAGCTCGGCAGCATCAATTCGTAGCCAGGACCTATGTGGTACGCCAGCTGCAAAACCTCCAAGTCCCCACCCTCCAAGACGGTCAGAATTGCGTCCATCATCACCGTCTTCCGACTCGGCGAAGAGGCCTGCACGCCGAAGAGCTCCTTGTCGGATAGGTCGTCAGGATACTGACGGAAAGGCTTCGGCTGCACGGGCGAACCTGTCCACAAGTTGCGGTATACAGGCGCCTGGCTCGAACCACCAGTCCTCGGTCCTGCCTTCCTCGGAGCCTTCTTCTTCTTCTTGGTTCGCTCCGGCGAGGGAGTGAATAAGGGCCCCAGGACAGTCGGCATGGAACTCGGACCCGCACCCTGAACTGTGAATCTCCTTACGATGCCGCCCTCGCCTCCCTCCTCCTCGGAAGTCAACTCCAAAACACGGACGCCGGCCGAGCCATCATTCGCTTCCTCCGACTCGCTACTCTCTACCACGAAGGGACGTCGGGAGCGTAACGGCCTCGCACCATGTACCTCCTCCTCACCTACTGGTTCCTCCCACGAAACCGAATCGGAAGGCTCCTCAACGTGTACTGACTCCTCCTCAAGTACGGGCTCCTCCCAGGACGTCGATTCGGAGACTGGTTTCACTTCCCCCCTAGATGTCGACGCTGACGAGCCAGACTGAGCCCTATCCATCTGTGCCTAAACTAAACAGACTTACAAACTCACCTGGGGTCACTTCGGAAGGGCGACTTTAGTACAGCAAAATGCAGGGACGAGCACTGAAGTGTTGGGAAATTTTTGAAAAAGAAAGCAGCAAGAAAGGAGTGGACTGAAGGGGGAGAGGGGGGAACATTTATAGAAGATAAAAGCGACTCCTCGATTTCCGCAAGTACTGTTCACCTATTGACATGCAACTGCCGCCTGGGAAATCACGCCACATCCTCGAAACGTGCGCTGCTGACGTCATCCAATGCCAGGCTGGCAGCCAGACGCGGCCGTCAGTTCGGAGGGAGTATTCGGCGGAGGGAACATTTTACTTAAGATTTAAGGCGCCGTCCTTAGACAGACGCCCCGGGCTCCGAGGCTCGGTCGGTTCCCCTTTCACCCGTGAGCAGCTCGGGGCTTACAGCCTCGACAGCCGAAACCCCGAACTGTTCAAGGGTGAGACAGAAACCGCCATCACCTGGAGCCCTATTGGAATGCAGAGTGGTCAACCTCCAATCGGAGACGACCCATCTATCCGAGGCTCTTCAGCTCCAAGTCCGGGATATGGTTGATGTCCCTCCCGTCTGGATCTCTCTCGGGCCAAACAACCATATCAGGGTCGTCTGACCCGAAAAAGGATCCAGACCAGAAAAAGCTTTGATTCAAAGTTTTAAGGCACCGCCCTCAGCGAGCACCCCCCGGGCCCCGAGTTTCGGTCGGTATTCCGCCGACCCACGGGCCCCGGTCGAAAGCAGATCAACACTCAGAGATCGGGAGAAGTGCACCATTCCGAGCCAGTTGATTGCAACCGCAAAGGTTCGACCTGCTCTGGCAACAGAACCTTCACAGTTGCAAACAACTTGCCCGGAACGCCCTTTATTTCTTTCGGAAGACAGAACCTTCACAGTTGCAAACAGCTCACCCCTCGGATTCGGACATGGATCATCACCTCTTCCACCAAGATCTTCTGCCTACACAGAGGCACCACCAATCCGAGGCTCCTCATCTATCGGTCCGAATTTCGGTCGTTACCCCTCTCGCCCTGATCCCCCCTGGATCTGGCTGCCGTATCAGAGCCATCAGATCCAAGAGAAGATCCGGGCGGCAGAGAAACCACCTCTCCGACACGATCGGGGGTAAAATTTTTCAAGAGACAGACGTCCGCCGGAGCAGACACCTTTGAGGGCCAATAGACCACCCTTGCTGTGATCTAACCCACTGCGGAGGGAGGGGTACTTATAGCCTCCCCCATAGGCCGGCCTTTATGACATGGGGAAAACCAAACAACGGAAGACCATGCGCCATGCATTTATTAGGCGGCGCCATTAAGGCCCCTGGAAAATTGGAACATCACACAGATCCCGGGGCGCCCCCAATGCTCCGCAAAGACAGCGGGCTACCCTGCTCAACATTCCCAAGGCACAACGGTTCGCCCACAACCATGCCGGCCCGTAACCCCTCGCCAGCTCGAGGCCAAGTCTAGCACCAGGATAGTCTTCTCAGGAAGGCTCCACGGCTCGCCATCGCCCTTGCCGACCCGTAATCCCTCGCCAAGCTCGAGGTCAGGTCTGGCACCAGGGTAGTCTTCTCAGGAAGGCTCAACGGCTCGCCATCCCCCTTGTTGGCCCATAAGTCCCTCGCCAAGCTCGAGGTCAGGTCTGGCACCAGGGTAGTCTTCTCAGGAAGGCTCAACGGCTCGCCATCCCCCTTGTTGGCCCATAAGTCCCTCGCCAGCTCGAGGTCGGGTCCAGCACCAGGGTAGTCTTCTCAGGAAGGCTCCACGGCTCGCCATCGCCCTTGCCGACCCGTAATCCCTCGCCAAGCTCGAGGTTAGGTCTGGCACCAGGGTAGTCTTCTCAGGAAGGCTCAACGGCTCGCCATCCCCCTTGTTGGCCCATAAATCCCTCGCCAGCTCGAGGTCGGGTCTAGCACCAGGGTAGTCTTCTCAGGAAGGCTCCACGGCCTGCCATCGCCCTTGCCGACTCGTAATCCCTCGCCAAGCTCAAGGTCAGGTCTGGCACCAGGGTAGTCTTCTCAGGAAGGCTCAACGGCTCGCCATCACCCTTGTTAGCCCATAAATCCCTCGCCAGCTCGAGGTCGGGTCTAACACCAGGGTAAGTCTTCTCAGGAAGGCTCCACGGCTCGCCATCGCCCTTGTTAACTCGTAATCCCTCGACAGCTCGAGGTCAGGTCTAGCACCAGGGTAGTCTTCTCAGGAAGGCTCAGCGGCTCGCCATCACCCTTGCCGACCCGTAATCCCTCGCCAGCTCGAGGTTAGGTCTGGCACCAAGGTAATCTTCTCAGGAAGTCCCAGACAGTCCGCCATCACCCTTGCCGACCTGTAGACTCTCGCCGGCTCGATGATCGCTCTAGACAATCAGGACGCCCCCCTCAGGAAGGCCCAGGGGTTCGCCATCCCATTTTTACATCCGTAAACACTCCTCCACGACTAGCTCCTGCACCCCCGCAGGAGTGGGGGGCTTGTGTGGTGGGGTAAAAATGGCTTGGGGCCCAACCAGGGCCCAATACAACTCTCACTCAGAAATGGTGGAAACAGCGGTCTAGTTCGGCACCGAGCCACTGCAAGGTCGGCACCGAACCTCCAGTTCACCCCCACAGATCTGGACTCCTCGTATCCGATAAGCAGCGATGGCCCTCGGCCTCCGATCCACGACAGCCCTCCAGGCCGTCCTTCCATCCTGGTGTAGAAGGGAGATGACTTGGCGCACCCTACGCCACCAGATTCTCCCAGAAGCACAGAGGCCCCACGATCTGCCATGTCAGCTCCAAATACCACCAAGGGCTTTACCACGTCAGCCCTATACCACTCCTGGTACTGCCACGTCAGCCCTAAACCCCCTGGGCCTTCTGCCACATCAGGCCCATGGGCTTTCGGGTTCAAACCCGGCCCCCAAGCGGATCCAAACCCGGTTGGGATTCTCTATAAATACTAGACCCTCACCCACCTTTTTAGGTAACCAATCTTTTGCCACTTAAATTCACCTAGTTATTGCTACTCTCTCACAGAGACTAACTAGATCGTCGGAGGGTCCGCCACCGGGATAAACCCCGGTGTTTCAGGACCGTCTGCAGGTACACAAGACCTCGGATCCGAACCCTATGATCCGAGCCGAGGCATCCACTTCACTCCGAGCCCATCGCAGGTGCCGCCAGGTCACTCCGAGGGTCGTCTGACAAGCAGCTTTCTCCTTCAATATAAATTGAGTCCGAACTCACACCTGGTGCATCCACACGTCTCCCAGAAATAAACTGCATCACTACCCTACCCAAATTTAACTACCTGTATGCAAACCCCTCACATCCCCCCTCCCCCCCCCACTTTTCACCTCCTGTAACTCCATAACCCCCCCCCACTATCTCTCATAATTGCCCCACTTTCTCACCCCCATTACTTTACCCATTATTGTATTATATTTATTATATTATATTATTATATATAAATACCCCCTTCCTTGTTCTCTCTCTCCCGTACTCTCTCTTTCATCTTCTTTCTCCCGCTCTCTCTCCATCATCCGTTCCAAAAAAACCCAAAACAGAAACACCCTGACCTCGGTGACTCCACCCCTCCGCTCGCCACCTCGCCACTTCTCCACCATTCCCCTGTTCCCTCTTCTGCCTTATCGTCTCCCTAGTGCTGCTCTCCCCCTCGTCGACAGTGCGCAATAGCCAGAATCCCGACCCCCATATCTTCCGTTTCCCCCTGTCGAGCGGCAGCGGCAGCACCACCTGTGGCTACGCTGTGCTCCTTGTGAGATGTCACCGAAGACCCAAATGCACGCATCTTTCCTGTGTCGTGCCGCTCCCCGGCTTCCCTCCACGATGCAGCAACCACCTCAGCTAGCCGCCATGACCACCAACTCCAGTCGTGACCTTTTCCCTGTGCTGTCCTCCGCCCTGTCGTCCAGCCCCGACGCCGTGAACGCCATACACAGCCGCGCGTCATCAGCACCAAACGTCAGCAATCCTCGAGCACCCCTGTGCTCCGCCTACAGCCAGCTTCGTCCAGTAGCCTGTGCCACCTCGGCGTCCTCCCCCTGTCGCCGACAGACCCCCCTACAACATAGACGGCTGTCGTCGTGTCCCCTGGCCGCCACCCGCCGTCGGAGCCATGCAGTCACCAAAGCCAGAGCCATTGATGGGGTGTTTGATCAGATTTTGATCAAGTGAACGTGGGCCGTCCGTTTGATCTTGATCATCATCGCGATCATGATCATCTTGATTGATTGATTTCTGGTCATCGTTCACCCATGATCTTGATCCCTTGATCTCGACCATCGGATCTACTTTGATCATCATCATCTCGATTGTCACCATCGAGGAGATCTTGGCCGTTCGATCGCGATCATCATCAACTTCATCATCACCTTGATCTGGACCGTCCGATCTTGTTGATATTGATCTTGATCTTATCCGTGCCGATCCGCCCGATTGTTGTTTGATCATCTTGATCTTGATCGTCATCGTGATCCATTCGTTGGTTTGTGTTCGTGATTGGTTCGTGTGTTCGTTGAGTTCGTTGGCCAGGAATCTGTTCCCGTTATTCTTGCTTGGTGTCGTTTTCGTCGTCGTCTATCAGGCAAGTATCCTCTTGTACAAATCATTTATTCTCGTACAAGCTTTCTTTGAAAAATACCGCAAGTATATTCTTTGACTCTAATTCATTTTCTTCGTCGAATTGAAATTTGTTGCTATACATAATCTGTCGATCTCGTATTCGCATATGATCATGAATACTTTGTTGCCACATGCATTACATGAACACGATTGATACACACATATGTACTTTTAGGATTAGACATGATTATGTGCATGATTGTTTACCCGTGATAGTAGTTTAAATATGATATCTTGTTATTGTTGATTAAAATTAATAAAAGTAACAAGCCGGGGTATAAGGGTAAAGATCTAGTAGTGGGCAATATAGAAGAGCGTATTCGGACGGGAGCTCGTGGTTTTCCGATGCAAGTTGCAAGTTTACAAGTTGCAAGTTTGCGAATTACAAGTTTACATGTTTTACGTTACAAGTTTACACTCTACATGTTTCATGTTACAAGTTTGCACGTATCTCGAACAAGATACAATTGACATGTTTTTTCCGAGTATGTGACCTATAAAATCCACTACTAGGCCTAAACGTAACTGATTGTATGTAGCAACCATGTAGTAAAAGTATGGATGCATGAAGTGCTACTTAGATAGAATTAAACATTAGACATGAGATTAACATGTGCACTTGCATAATTCAATTACATGTATATGTTCCGTTGACTTGTTTACTTGATTACTTGTTTACATGCCACTTGTTTCGTGGTGTCTTGTTCATGATCCTGTTTACATGTTGCATTTCTCCTATTACATGGTTCTTGACTCCATGATCTTTTTCCTGTTTCTTGTTTTGTTTCGTACTTGTCCCCTTAGCCTGTACCACTTGCGGCCCGTAACTTGCATTAACAGTTATCTTCTTATTTCTTCTTCTTGTAATAATGTATTTGCAGGCCCGAATAGAGAATTACCAGAAGGTGTTGCTAATCAAGTGTTTGTCTTGTTAATTATCATGTTATCTTTAGTTCATGTTTTATTCATGTACTCTTTATTGTATTCCGGCATGTTTTGACCCGTGACTACTTTGTATTTTTTTTCAGCTGTTGGTTATGTCATGTACTATGTCATATACTTTTGTTATCCTATTGTGATTTTATATGCCAGCGTGGTTTCGTTGTTTTCTAGTTGTTGAGTTACCTGTACAGCTTATGAATGGTGTATTCACATCATTCGCTAGGCCTCAGCCACGTGCTCGTATTCCCGTATTTTGGGAAGCGGGGCGTGACATGAGAACATGTATGGAGGCTCGGCATCGACCTCGAGCAAGACCTTGGCTTTTTCAAGCCATGCGACCTTTACGCTCGACGATGATCTCCGGATACGCTCATAACGGCTTCTGTTGGTATAGGGGCTCGGCATAGATCTCGAGCAGGGCCTTGGCTTTTTCAAGCCATGCAACCTATGCACTCGGTGATGACCTTCAGCTACACTCATGCTATCTACCCGAGAACATGTCTGGGGGCTCGACATCGACCTCGAGTAAGGCCCTGACTTTTTTTAAAGCCATGGACCTTTATGCTCGGCGATGATCTCCGGCTACACCCATATCAACTTCTCTTCATATGGGGGCTCGGCATCGATCTCGAGCAAGGCCTATGCTTTTTCAAGCTCAGCGACCTATGCGCTCGGCGGTGACCTCTAGATACACTCATATTGAACCAAACACAAAAGTTTTCATTTTAGGTTTAGGGCGCTTGCCTTCGGCAAACGCCCCGAGTCCCGAACCTATGGATTGACCCACCTCTCACCCGCTGGCAACTCGGGGTTAAAAGCCCTTAGGGCCAAAACCCCAAATTTTCATAGGGTGGCAGGAGAGCCACTAATTCGAGACTCTCGACTGGGAATTCTATCCCCGGGTCGTCAGTTAACCCACCTTTCACCTGCGGACAGTTCAGCGTTAACAACCCCTAGAGCCGAAACTCCGAATTGTGCAAGGGTGGCAGGGTAGCCACCGACCCCGAATTCTCACCTAATAATGCCCTGAGCCCCAGACCATTGGTTGACTCACCTCTCATCTGCGAACAACTCGGTGTTAACAGCCCTCAGAGCTAAAACCTCGAATTGTTCGAGGGTGGCAGGGGAGCCACCGACCAAGAACTCTCGGCCAAAAAATTCTACTTTGGGGACGCCCGCTTTCGGCAAGCACCCCGGATCGACCCACCTCTCACCCACAGACAGCTCGGAGTTAACGGCCCTCGGAGCCGAAACCCCGAATTGTCAGTGGGTGGCAGTTGATTCAATCTCGATTGCTGATGAAAAATTGACCCGGGGGGGGGGGGAGGGGGGAGGGGGGAGAATTATATAGCCCCCAGAGAGGCGCATTTATGGCATCGGAAAGTCCAAACAGCGGAAGGTGAAGCGTCGCCATTAATTTTTATCGGAAGGCGAAACGTCCCTTATTGGGTGCTATCTGCAGGGAATTACGGTTCGGCTCCCGAGCGAACCACTCCTTCTGCCTCGGCGGCGACCTCCAGCAAGGCCACACTCAGCGATGGCCTCGAGCTACGCTCCTACCCACACCACTCGATAAATTATCAAGATTAAAGAAATCGAAGTTTTGTTACTCAATGCGCTAGAAACGGCCACACAATACAATAAAGATATTACAAATCGCTCGACTTAGAAGGCGAACTTAGTGCTTCCCATGGGGTCCTCCACATGCTCCGCCTGTTCGATACAAAAAGACACCTCGGCCACGAAACTTTGCGCATCAGCAGGCCTCGCCTCTTCCAAATAAAAGGTCGGAGAAGGACCTAGTGCGGAATGGCCTGGTCCCCCTTGCGGAATGGCGCCGAACATGAGCTTCAGCCTACGAATCTCCAACTCCTTCTCCACAAAGGACTCGCGGAGAAAGGACTCCAAAGCCGACCCACCGATGGAGGCATCCGAGGTTGACCAGTTCGTCTCCACTCTCTACCAATCCCGGTCGGCTATGACCTTCCTTAGCCGAGCGACCTCTAGGCTGAGCTCCCGAGACTTATTCATGACATAGTTTACCGTGGCCTCTCGGTCATGAGCCTTCTTATGATGGCGAGCCAGCATACTCTCTTTGGACCCCTGCTCACTCCGTAGCCTGGAGACCTCGGCAGCACCAAGGTCGGCGCCGAGGACCTCATGCGTCTATCAAGAAGACGGGAAATACAACAAGTCACAAAGAGAGGCAAAAAAACACAAGTCATGGAGCATCGGCCAAAAATCTCCTTTTATAAATTCATTTTTTTTGTATTACAAAAAAGCGGTGGCCAGTCCGCGAAAGGAAAATACACAGTTAGAAGAGTAAAAAATCCTAAGCTACTGATTAGGGGGGACGACACATCTACGTCAGCACGGTCATCCCCGGCCTCTTCTTGATGAGGGTCCCCCCCTCTCCTCCTCCTCGCCACTGTGCGTGGACGGGTGCTCTGGCCGCCAGTTGTAGTGAAGGTGGTCAACTTGAGCGTTCGGGAAGACCACCTTGAAGTGCTCCTTAGCCAGGGCGTAGGCCTCGTCCTGGGCAAGGATCAGAGTATCTGCCATCGTGATCTTTGCCTCCGCCATGGCGGCCTGCGCCTTCTCATCCTCCACCTGAGCCTTCGACTTAAAGTGCGCCAGCTCGTTCTTATGATGGTCGACAATCGAGGCCATCTGAGCTTGGACGACCACCTCAGCGTTCTGAGCTTCCTTCAGCTCGTCCTGCAGACGAGTTAGCTCTTGGAAGTACTTCTCCACATTCTTCCTCTCGACGAGGACCTCGTTCTCCATACTCTTGTGGTAGTGCTGCCCATGGAGCAATGCCTGGCCGAGGAAGAACAAGTTAGAAAAATCCTAAAATCTAAAATCCTACGCACAGGGAGAATACCAAACACTTACCGAGAGCTGTGCCTGAGCCCACCTCATATAAGCAGTCCCAGACGTCTCCATCGCCAGATTCATCTGATCTCGCTCCGTGGCGAGATGCTCCACCGCCTCCAACTCCACCAGGCCCTCGAGCAGGGTGTCCCCTACCTTGACCCCCCAGTTCGGAACGTGCGGCCGCAAGCCTTGCCTGCCCACCATCTCCTCGACATTGGGGCGAAGTGGCGGGAGCCTCTGCTTCTGAACCTCAGCCACCACCGGAGATCGCCCCCGGTTCCTTCTCGACCTCGACGAGTGGTGATGCCTCTTCACCCTCTTTGGGGACGGCTGCACAGGCACCAGCGTCGGCCCTTTATTGGAACCCGCAGTCGATGCGCCCCTCTTCTCCTGTTCGGCCTTTTTCTCTTGATCGGCGCTCCTCTTAGCGGCTATGGCCAGCAGGGTCTGTCGGTTGTCGAGCTGTTTGGCAGTCATCTCTGCAAAAAAGATAGAAAAAGAAATAAATGTTAACACGAAGGTAGGAAGATGAACAAATTCGGAACAAAAACATACTAGGGTCGGATGGGCTCAGTCCGGCTCGGGCCAAGGGTCGGATGGGCTCAGTCCGGCTCGGGCCAGCTGCAACTCCGTGATGCGCAGCCACGCTATGCTGTGCCCTCCCACAATCTTCTTCACTATCGCCCACTCTTTCTCAGACAACTCACTCCGCTTTGGGGGCTTGTGGTTCGGCCTACTAAAATTCCAAATCGTGGGAATCTTCCAAGTCCTCTCACTCCGGACGACGAAGTACTTTTCCTTCCATCCTTTGATGGAGTCCAGATGACCATGCATCACCTTCTTATGAGGGAGCAGCAAGAGGTAAAAAATCTCCTCCAAGTTACCGAGCGAGCTCATCCCTAGGATGGCACGAAAATACGTGAGCCTCGGCTTAACGCCCTTCTCCTGGCACTTCAGAACGAAGCAAACCAGGTGCTTCCATGAGTTGGGCCCATACTGCATCGGGCTCAGACCCCCCCACATCAGTACCCTCATAATGAACGAATGCAGCGGCAGCCTCAACCCCGAGATGAAGGCATCCTCGGGGAACATGCAGAAGTGGGACTCCAGCGCTGTAGTCGGACGGATTCCGGGCTTCGGCATCAAGAGCTAAAATTCCTTCGGGATGAAGTAGGCTGCTCTTAAGATGTGCAAGTAATCCGCCCTCAAAACATATTGGACGCTATCCATCTTGATCATAGGCCAACCCATGTCCCGCAGCAGTGAAGTAAACGCAAGAAGCCCCTCCACGTCGTCAAGATACATCCTGATCGACCCCGGGCTTCTTGCCGTCATAGGGCCAAACGCGAACCCCGGCTTGGGGCCGTATTTATCTGGTGAGTCCGGGGTATCGGGGTGAGTTAACTCCCTTCTTCGCCTATGGGGGGCGAGGTTTTCTCTCCGGAGATGGGGTCGCTAACGGAGGCAGGGGCGGAAGACCTTCCTCTTCCTCGACTGCCTCTCCGACGGTTCCTCCTCCTTCTTCTCCCCGACCATCGCCTCCCTCAGCTCCCCGGACGGGCTCCTCCTGGTTGTCCTCAACAAACCCCTCTCCCTCAGGGTCTCCTTCTTCATGCTCCGCTTCCTCAGCAAACCCCTCTCCCTCGGGGTCTCTCTCTTCATGCTCCTCCTCCTCCTCAACAGACACCACTCTCTCAGAGTCCACTCCCTTGTGCTCTCCCTCCTCCATAGGCTCCTTACCCGGCCTGCGGGATCGTAAAGGTTGTACATCATACACTACAGCAGCCTCACCCTCCGACTGGACCTCCTTAATTCCAAAATCACCTAGAGACCAAGACGTCGACGCCGAATGGACCTCCTCAGGGTGACCTGAAGTGCTTGCCTCGGAGCCGGACTGAGAACGTGACATTGGGATATGATGCGGTTTGTTTTTGGTCGCAGTGTGGATGCACCAGGTGTGAGTTCGGACTCAATTTGTAATGAGGGAAGAGTGCGGCACGGGACGACGAGCGGGAGGCTCGCTTCGGCGCTTGAGGATCGGCTCGGATCGCCTCGCCTCGAGTACCTGCAGACGGTCCTGAAACACCAAAGTTTATCCCGGCGGCGGACCCTCCGACGATCTAGTCAGTCTCTGTGAGAGAGTAGAAATAACTAGGGAAATTTGGGTGGCAAAAGATTGATTACCTGAAAATGTGGGTGAGGGTCTGGTATTTATAGGGAATTCCAACCGGGTTTGGATCCCTTGGGGGCCGGGTCTGAACTCGAAAGCCCATGGGCCTGACGTTGTAGCGCCCCAAATTTCTAATATGAGAGCTTAGAAAATAAGTGGCGAAATCCCAGCAATCCACTTCAATACAACAATAGTCACAACCAAAATCACTAAGATTTTCTTTCTTTTATTACAACAAACTTTTCAATTACAGCGGAAGTCTAAACATCTCAACACAAATTAATCTTTATTTACAACTCAATAATGATCTCAAATAAGTCTTTACAATTTTACACCAAACACTAAATAATCCAATTATCTCAAAGCCAACTCAAGCATCTAACCTCCAATCTAAGCAATAACCTGCAACATGTGAGGCTAGAGTTGAACCCTAACCCCCAAACTACGGGGTCAGCCATAAATGGTGTGAGTGGCAACAAATCAAACAAATAACATAAATGAACTTAAAACATAATATCCAACAAATAATAATCAAACACTAAAGTATGATGTAACAACAAAGAATAATGGGTGATACCAAAACCAAAAGCCAAGTGTGTAAAAACAGGAAATCCAAATGCATAAAAGTGATTCAAGAAAACTTCATGACCAAATGCTGACAACGATGACTACTAAGAGATGAAGATAAACTATGATAACTTGCCCATGCTCGATCATTCCGGAGATTGATCCCACATCACAGGTATTTTCCCTGGATAATTCAGGAGATCATCCCACATCTAAACATAGACTCATAATCACAAGAATACCCCAAAAGCGTCGCCTCGACTCCGATCATTCCGTAGGTCAATCCCACATCACAAGATAATTACTTGGATAATTCAGGAGATATACCTCACATCACAGGTTAACTACCTGGATAATTCCGGAGATAAATCACACATCTCAAGTTAACTACTTGGATAATTCAGGAGATTAAGTCCTACATCAAAAGCCATACTGAGGTGCATAACTCAAGTTCCCATTCGTCATGACACTACTAATGCCTGTCCTTATTAATTTGGGTTACTGAACAAATCTCTTAGAGTAGTGTACCCTACCGGACTAAAAATCTGAATAACTGAAAATGTGCCTCAATGGGCCTCAACAAATAACTGAACAAATATCTCAACACCGGTATACTAGGGTCACTTACCTCTAGAGACTCAAAAACAAATAACTGAACAAATTCCCACTAAACAAGTGGCTCAACTGAATAACTCAAAATCATGTTCTTAACTGAACATCTCAAAAACAAATACTTAACTGAACATCTTAAGATCAAACACTAAACAAAATATCTCATAATCAAATACAAAGATCTCTCAGGACCAGTCGACTGTATAGTTAATCAATCGACAGTCCAGAGGACATAATCCAAAATTTCTCAAAAATAACAAAGGCATGATCAGTCGACTTCCCCGAGACAAAGACAAATAATTCTCACCAAAATATTCTAAGTATATCAGTCGACTGAAGGGTTCATAGGTCGACTGTCCCGAAAGGACTGAACAAAATTACAAACAGAGGACCAGTCGACTGACCTCAGTCTAGGTCGACTGTCCCGAACAAATCTCAAAGACTAAAAATACACAGTAGGCTCGTACCAGTCGACTGCTTCGCAGTCCAGTCGACTGTCGGCTACAGATTCCCAAAAATAGGTCTGAACACAAATCAAACAGGGGTTTTCTAAAGATTCACTGATCATAAAAATTAATTGTATCCAGGCCAATAGACATCTCTCAATAATCTCCATCATGGATACATTACTCAATCACTCAAATACTCAAATCTCATATCCTCATGATCTAAACTCTTAATCCTTCGATTAGGGTTTTTCTCATCAAAATGTCTTCCTCAACTCAATCAAAAATCTGAACTACAATCATAAGATCCGGGTGTTTATCATCTGATCATAACACAATCACTTCTTAATATGTCTTCCATCAATACGATCTCATAAATCAACATTTCCTCAACAAATCTTAACATTTCTCATCCATGGTCTAAATATCAACAAAAGTTCTCGTCCTCCATATCAATATAAAAGATCCATATCATACATACCATGAGACTAATAAAACAATGGTATAACGATCACAACAAGCATAACAAAAGATCTCACGTCATTCATCAATCAAAACAAGCAATACAAAGCAAACAAAACAAACCACTCACCTTTGATTTGAAGAAAAGATTCACAAAAGCTTCTCCTTGCTAGATCCAAGAATCCTCCTTTGTTCTTCCAAAATAATCTCAAGAAATTCTGAATATACTCAATGACGGCTGGGAAAGAATTTCCCTTAAATATGCCGGGGTAAAATATTAGGGTTATATTCCCACTTTGCAAAATAATCCTTTTAAGAATACAATTTTACATACATAGGTTTAGTCTTGAAAATTCAATCAAATATCATTTAAATTAGGATCTAATAGAAGAATATACTTCCAAACCTCAAAAAATACTGATCGTAATGTCCAGCAAATACATTTTGCATTTTAATCCCTCAAAATGTCAGTTTTGCAAATAAGTCCCTCTTTTCTCAAAAATTGCAAATAGTACTAATTAATTTCAGAAAATTCTGGAAAAATACTAAATAATTCTCAAATAATAAATAATGATTTTTCATAAAGAAAACTAAATTTTTCAAACTTCTGAAAAGTCATTTGCACGTGTTTTGCACGTGTACAAAAGAATAAATTTCTTAGGAAGTATTTATTAATTCCTCAAAAAAAAATCATTTAAATTCATTTTCAAATAATTAAAATAATATTTGAAAATACGGGGTTCTACAGACGTGGCAGAAGGCCCAGGGGGTTTAGGGCTGACGTGGCAGTGCCAAGAGTGGTATAGGACTGACGTGGCAAAGCCCTTGGTGGTATTTGGAGCTGACATGGCTGATCATGGAGCTCCTGTGTCCTTGGGAGAATCGGATGGCCTAGGTTGTGCCAGGTCATCGTTATTCTTTACCAGGCTGGGCGAACTGCCCGTGGGGCTGTCGTGGATCGGAGGCCGAGGGCCATCGAGACTCGTCGGATACGAGGAGACCAGGTTTGTGGGGGTGAACTTGAGGTTCGGTGCCGACCCTACAGTGGTCCGAGGCCGAGCCGATTTGTTGTTTTTCTTATTTTTGAGCGAGAGCTGTACTGGGCCCTGGTTGGGCCCAGGTCATTTTTACCCTACCACACAAGCCCCCCACTCCTGCAGGGGTGCGGGAGTTAGCCGTGGAGGAGTGTTTATGGTCGTGGAAATGGGATGGCGAATCGCTGGGCCTTCCTGAGAAGATTACTCTGGTGCTAGACCGAACCTCGGTCGGGCGAAGGGTAGAGCTCGACAACATGAGCTCGTAGCTGGACCCTATGTGGTACGCCAACTGCAGGGCCTCCAAGTCACCAGCCTCCAAAATGGACGGAAGTGTGTCCATCTTCACCCTCTTCCGGCTCGGCGACGATGGCTGGGCCCCAAAAAGCTCCTTATCAGAAAGGTCATCGGGGTACCGACGGAACGGCTTCGGTTGTACGGGCGACCCTGTCCTCAAGTTACGGTAAACAGGCGCCTGGCTCGAGCCACCGGTCCTCGACCCCTTCTTCTTCGGAACCCTCTTCTTCTTGGCCCTATCCGGCGAGGGGGTAGATAATCGCCCCAGACCGGTCGGCATGGAACTCGAGCCCACGCCCTGACCTCCTATCTGAGCCCCTTCGGCTTCACCCACTTCGGGGCCACCTTCCTCCTCGGAAGCCGACCCTAGAACCTGGACTTCGTCTGAACTGCCGCTTGCCTCCTCAGACTCACTACTCTCCACCACAAAAGGCTTCCGAGATCGCAACGGCCTCACATTATACACTGGCTCCTCCTCGCCTACCGGCTCCTCCCACGAAATCGAATCGAAAGGCTCCACATTATGTACAGACTCCCCCTCAAGCACAGGCTCCTCCCACGAAGTCGATGTGGAGGCAGGCTTCCCTTCCCCCCTCGACGTCGACGCAGACGAACCAGACTGAGCCCTAGACATGCCTAAACTAAACAGACTTACCAACTAACCTGGGTTCACGTCGGAAGAACGAGCCTGTCACAGCAAACAGTAGGGATGAGCACTGAAGTGTTAGAAGATTTTTTGAAAAAGAAAGAAGCGAGAAAGAGGTGGGCGATAGGGGGAGAGGTGGGGACATTTATAGAGAATGAAAACGACTCCTCGATTTCCGCAATTACTGTTCACCGATTGACGTGTAACTGCCGCCTGGAAGATCGTGCCACGTCCTCGAAACGTGCACTGCTGACGTCACCCAATGCCAGGCTGGCAGCCAGACACAAGGGTCGGTTCGGATGAAGTGTTCGGCGGAGAAAATATTTTACTAAAGATTTATGGCTCCAGGGTTCGGTCGGCTCACCTCTCACCCGCGAACAACTCGGGGCTTACGGCCTCGGCAGCCGAAACCCCGAATTGTTCCCGGGTGGGAGAAAAGCCACCATCGCCTGCGCCCCGGGCTCCAGGGCTCGTTCGGCTCCCCTCTCACCCACGAACAGCTCGGGGCTTACGGCCTCTGCAGCCGAAACCCCGAACAGTTCGAGGGTGGGAGAAAAGCCACCATCGCCTGGAACCCTATCGAAAAAAGATCGGCCCACCTCCAATCTCTAACTCCCTTGGGCTGGCCGATCAACGGAAGCCGTCAGCACCAGAAGAAAGACAGAGATCAAGGATGACCAATCTATCCGAGGCTCCTCAGCCCCAGGGTCGGAATTCGGTTGATACCCCTCCCGTCTGGATCTTTCTTGGGCGAACAGCCGTGTCAGGGCCGTCCGACCCGAAAAAGGATCCAGACGGCAAAGTCACCACCAGTCCGAGGCACAACCAGGGTTAAAATTTTGCAAGAGACAGACGTCCGCCGAAGCAGACATCTCTGATGGCCAGTGGACCACCCTTGCTGTGATCAAACCTGCTAAGGGAAGAGGGGTATTTATAGCCTCCCCCATAGACCTGCCGTTATAGCATCGGGAAAGCCAAACGACGGAAGCCTAAGCGCCGTACATTTATTAGGCGGCGCCATTAATGCCCCTAGGAAATTGGAACATCTGCACAGATCCCGGAACGCCTTCAATGCTCCGCAAAGACAGCAGACCGCCCCGCTTCAATCCTTCTAAGGCACAACGGTTCGCCATCACCCTTGCCGACCCATAATCCCTCGCCAGCGCGAGGTTCGGTCTCGCACCAGGGAACTCTTCTCAGGAAGACACAAAGGCTCGCCATCACCCTTGCCAACCCATAATCCCTCGCCAGCACGAGGTTCGGTCTCGCACCAGGGTACTCTTCTCCGGAAGACGCAACGGCTCGCCATCACCCTTGCCGACCCATAATCTCTCGCCAGCTCGAGGTTCGGTCTCGCACCAGGAAACTCTTCTCAGGAAGACACAAAGGCTCGTCATCACCCTTGCCGACCCATAATCCCTCGCCAGCACGAGGTTCGGTCTCGCACCAGGGTACTCTTCTCCGGAAGACGCAACGGCTCGCCATCACCCTTGCCGGCCCATAATCCCTCGCCAGCTCGAGGTTCGGTCTCGCACCAGGGAACTCTTCTCAGGAAGATACAAAGGCTCGCCATCACCGTTGCCGACCCATAATCCCTCGCCAGCGCGAGGTTCGGTCTCGCACCAGGGTACTCTTCTCCGGAAGACGCAACGGCTCGCCATCACCCTTGCCGGTCCATAATCCCTCCCCAGCTCGAGGTTCGGTCTCGCACCAGGGAACTCTTCTCAGGAAGATATAAAGGCTCGCCATCACCCTTGCCGACCCATAATTCCTCACCAACGCGAGGTTCGGTCTCGCACCAGGGTACTCTTCTCCGGAAGACGCAACGGCTCGCCATCACCCTTGCCGGCCCATAATCCCTCGCCAGCTCGAGGTTCGGTCTCGCACCAGGGAACTCTTCTCAGGAAGATACAAAGGCTCGCCATCACCCTTGCCGACCCATAATCCCTCGCCATCGCGAGGTTCGGTCTCGCACCAGGGTACACTTCTCCGGAAGACGCAACGGCTCGCCATCACCCTTGCCGGCCCATAATCCCTCGCCAGCTCGAGGTTCGGTCTCGCACCAGGGAACTCTTCTCAGGAAGATACAAAGGCTCGCCATCGCCCTTGCCGACCTATAATCCCTCGCCAGCGCGAGGTTCGGTCTCGCACCAGGGTACTCTTCTTCGGAAGACGCAACGGCTCGCCATCACCCTTGCCGGCCCATAATCCCTCGCCAGCTCGAGGTTCGTTCTCGCACTAGGGAACTCTTCTCCGGAAGACACAACGGCTTGCCATCAACCTTGCCGGCCCATGATCCTTCCCCAGCTCGAGGTTCGGTCTCGCACCAGGGTAATCTTCTCAGGAAGGCCCAGCGATTCGCCATCCCATTTCGACGACCATAAACACTCCTCCACGGCTAACTCCCGCACCCCCACAGGAGTGGGGGGCTTGTGTGGTAGGGTAAAAATGACCTGGGGCCCAACCAGGGCCCAGTACAGCTCTCGCTCAAAAATAAGAAAAACAACAAATCGGCTCGGCCTCGGACCACTGCAGGGTCGGCACCGAACCTCAAGTTCACCCCCACAAACCTGGTCTCCTCGTATCCGACGAGTCTCGATGGCCCTCAGCCTCCGATCCACGACAGCCCCACGGGCCGTCTGCCCAGCCTGGTAAAGAATAACGATGACCTGGCACAACCTAGGCCATCCGATTCTCCGAGGGGCACAGGAGCCCCATGATCAGCCATGTCAGCTCCAAATACCACCAAGGGCTTTGTCACGTCAGCCCTATACCACTCTTGGCACTGCCACGTCAGCCCTAAACCCCCTGGGCCTTCTGCCACGTCAGGCCCATGGGCTTTCGGGTTCAGACCCGGCCCCCAAGCGGATCCAAACCCGGTTGAAATTCCCTATAAATACCAGACCCTCACCCACCTTTTCAGGTAATCAATCTTTTGCCACCCAAATTTTTCTAGTTATTGCTACTCTCTCACAGAGACTGACTAGATCGTCGGAGGGTCCGCCGCCGGGATAAACCCCGGTGTTTCAGGACCGTCTGCAGGTATTCGAGGCGAGGCGATCCGAGGCGATCCTCAAGCGCCGAAGCGAGCCTCCCGCTCGTCATCCCGTGCCGCACTCTTCCCTCATTACAAATTGAGTCCGAACTCACACCTGGTGCATCCACACTGCGACCAAAAACAAACCGCATCAGGTTGGCGAGGAATTATGGGTCGGCAAGGGTGATGGCGAGCCTTTGTGTCTTCCTGTGAAGAGTTCCCTGGTGCGAGACCGAACCTCGAGCTGGCGAGGGATTATGGGTCGGCAAGGGTGATGGCGAGCCGTTGCGTCTTCCGGAGAAGAGTACCCTGGTGCGAGACCGAACCTCGTGCTGGCGAGGGATTATGGGTCGACAAGGGTGATGGTGAGCCTTTGTGTCTTCCTGAGAAGAGTTCCCTGGTGCGAGACCGAACCTCGCGCTGGCGAGGGATTATGGGTCGACAAGGGTGATAGCGAACCGTTGTGCC
The DNA here is from genome assembly GCA_017893485.1 of Hemerocallis citrina. Classification (NCBI taxonomy): domain Eukaryota; kingdom Viridiplantae; phylum Streptophyta; class Magnoliopsida; order Asparagales; family Asphodelaceae; genus Hemerocallis; species Hemerocallis citrina. The sequence goes on along the minus strand of CM030359.1, from coordinate 425,275,252 downwards.
TTAGAAGGATTGAAGCGGGGCGGTCTGCTGTCTTTGCGGAGCATTGAAGGCGTTCCGAGATCTGTGCAGATGTTCCAATTTCCTAGGGGCATTAATGGCGCCGCCTAATAAATGCACGGCGCTTAGGCTTCCGTCGTTTGGCTTTCCCGATGCTATAACGGTAGGTCTATGGGGGAGGCTATAAATACCCCTCTCCCCTTAGCAGGTTTGATCACAGCAAGGGTGGTCCACTGGCCATCAGAGGTGTCTGCTTCGGCGGACGTCTGTCTCTTGCAAAATTTTAACCCTGGTTGTGCCTCGGACTGGTGGTGACTTTGCCGTCTGGATCCTTTTCGGGTCGGACGGCCCTGACACGGCTGTTCGCCCGAGAAAGATCCAGACGGGAGGGGTATCAACCGAATTCCGACCCTGGGGCTGAGGAGCCTCGGATAGATTGGTCGTCCTTGATCTCTGTCTTTCTTCTGGTGCTGACGGCTTCCGTTGGTCGGCCAGCCCAAGGGAGTTAGAGATTGGAGGTGGGCCGATCTTTTTTCGATAGGGTTCTAGGAGATGGTGGCTTTTCTCCCATCCTCGAACTGTTCGGGGTTTCGGCTGCAGAGGCCGTAAGCCCAGAGCTGTTCGTGGGTGAGAGGGGAGCCGACCGAGCCCTAGAGCCCGGGGTGCAGGCGATGGTGGCTTTTCTCCCACCCGGGAACAATTCGGGGTTTCGGCTGCTGAGGCCGTAAGCCCCGAGTTGTTCGCGGGTGAGAGGTGAGCCGACCGAACCCTGGAGCCTTAAATCTTTAGTAAAATATTTTCTCCGCCGAACACTTCATCCGAACCGACCCTTGTGTCTGGCTGCCAGCCTGGCATTGGGTGACGTCAGCAGCGCATGTTTCGAGGACGTGGCGCGATCTTCCAGGCGGCAGTTACACGTCAATCGGTGAACAATAATTGCGGAAATCGAGGAGTCGTTTTCATTCTCTATAAATGTCCCCACCTCTCCCCCTATCGCCCACCTCTTTCTCGCTTCTTTCTTTTTCAAAAAATCTTCTAACACTTCAGTGCTCATCCCTACTATTTGCTGTGCCAGGCTCGTTCTTCCGACGTGAACCCAGGTTAGTTGGTAAGTCTGTTTAGTTTAGGCATGTCTAGGGCTCAGTCTGGTTCGTCTGCGTCGACGTCGAGGGGGGAAGGGAAGCCTGCCTCCACATCGACTTCGTGGGAGGAGCCTGTGCTTGAGGGGGGGTCTGTCCATAATGTGGAGCCTTCCGATTCAATTTCGTGGGAGGAGCCGGTAGGCGAGGAGGAGCCAGTGTATAATGTGAGGCCGTTGCGATCTCGGAAGCCTTTTGTGGTGGAGAGTAGTGAGTCTGAGGAGGCAAGCGGCAGTTCAGACGAAGTCCAGGTTCTAGGGTCGGCTTCCGAGGAGGAAGGTGGCCCCGAAGTGGGTGAAGCCGAAGGGGCTCAGATAGGAGGTCAGGGCGTGGGCTCGAGTTCCATGCCGACCGGTCTGGGGCGATTATCTACCCCCTCGCCGGATAGGGCCAAGAAGAAGAGGGTTCCGAAGAAGAAGGGGTCGAGGACCGGTGGCTCGAGCCAGGTGCCTATTTACCCTAACTTGAGGACAGGGTCGCCCGTACAACCGAAGCCGTTCCGTCGGTACCCTGATGACCTTTCTGATAAGGAGCTTTTTGGGGCCCAGCCATCGTCGCCGAGCCGGAAGAGGGTGAAGATGGACACACTTCCGTCCGTTTTGGAGGCTGGTGACTTAGAGGCCCTGCAGTTGGTGTACCACATAGGGTCCAGCTACGAGCTCATGTTGCCGAGCTCTACCCTTCCCCCGACCGACCCCCTGCCTGATTGGTATTGCGTCTTCCCCGTAGACGCCTTCATCTCCGGACTGAGGCTGCCAGTCCACCCGTTTGTTCGGGAGGTGTTGAACTGGGCGTCCTTGGCGTCGATGCAGTACGGGCCGAACTCCTGGAAGCAGATTATCTGCTTCGTGCTGATGTGCGAGGAGCAGAAGGTACCCCTACGGCTGAGTGTGTTCCGAGCGATGTTGATGATCAGCTCGTTGGCTGAGGGTGTTTACTACATTTCGCCCCGGAGTAAGGGGAAGGTCGTCCACGGTCACCCGGACTCCATCAAGGATTGGAAGAAGAAATATCTGGTGATCCGGAGTGAGGAACCTTGGAACATCCCTACTCGATGGAACCACTCCAAGCCGAGCTATAAAACGCCGAGGCCGAGAGACCTGACAGCCGAGGAGTGGGGGTTTGTCGAGCGCCTTCGTCTGTCATACAGTATCAGCTGGACGAAGGTGACCGAGGGTCACCTGGCGAGCGTCGGACTGAGCCCAGCCATTATTTGTATGTAGTTGTTTCTTTTCTCTTGGTCTTGTTATTCCTCCGTGCTCATTGTCCTTACTGGATCTTCTTGCAGGTATGGATCCCGAATCGATCAAGGCTCGCAGGCTCGCCGAGAAGCAGAAGAAGGCCGAGGAAGGAGGGGGCACGAAGAGGCCGAGGGAGTCGTCCCTAGCCGTCTCGGAGGCCCAGCTCGAGCCGAGGACCAAGAGGACTCGCTCGGAGACGAGCAAGGGGGTGGCTACTTCGAAGGGCCAGGGCCAAGCGAAGGCATCCGATCTTGACAAGGGGAAAGGTCCCTTGGTCAAGGTCGAGGAAGAGGACCCGGTGATGGTGATGTTGCGGCAACGGTGGGCACCGGATTGGTCGGTTCGGATGGGGGACTGTCTGACCGAGGAGGCCCAGGCTGTTGAGGTGGTGGAGAAGTTGGCAACCCCTCGAGACCGCAAGGAGATGGAGAGCGAGCCCGTGGAGGTGGCGTTCACGCGCTTGGCGCAGGCCACCGTACCGGTAAGCTCGTCGACCCTATCCCCCTTGTCAATTTTACTGCGGAAGTCTTCTTCTTATCTGCATTTGTTGGTCACAGGCTTGCGTGCAGGGGGCTAACGTAAAGAACCTCTACGAAGCGGCCCTGGCACAAGAGCGAGCTCGAGCGGATAAGAGCGAGCGGGAGATGAAGGAGATGCGGATCGAGCTCGAGGGCTCGCACAAAAGGGAGCAGAAGATGAAGCTCGAGCTCGACGCCCAGGAGGCGGAGTGGGGGAAGAGGGTGGTCTCCTTGAAGAAGAAGTTCGCCAAGGAGAAGGAGGAGTTGACGAATGCGGGTCAGATGATGGTGATCAAGGCCCAGAACGAGTGTTACGCGAAGGCCCTCAGTCATGTGAGGCACATCTACCCGACCCTCGACCTGTCCAACTTCGATTATGACATGGAGATCGAGGGGACACCGAAGACCCCCAATAAAGAGGGGCCCGTTGATGACCCGGCTGCCGACCCCCCTGTGAACCCAGCCGATGCTGAGGTGGGGAAACAAGTTGTATAATTTTGTCTTTCTTTTTCCATTTCTCCATTGTATTTGCCTACCGCGGACTGGCCACCGCATTTTTTGTAAGAAGTAACTCCATTTATAAAAAAGAGGATTTTTGACTGGCCAAGTGTTTTGACCTCGGATTTTTCCGAACCTCCTTGCTTATGTGTTTTGAGTGGGCTGGCTCTCTTGTAGGTTACGGCTCCCCTTCCCGAGGTGGACCCCCGTCATTCTGACGTGGCGTGGCTCCGGAGCAAGGTTGAGGCCCTGGAGGCCACTTTGGTTCGCTATCGAAAGGGGGCTCGCGACACTGATGCGGCCTTCAATTATTACCGGAACAAGTCTGAAGCCCTAAGTGAGGAGGCAAGCCTGCTGAGGAGGGCGATGGTGGATCGGGACCTCGGAGGCGTCGGACTTGGATATACCATGTCGAGTGCCTCGGTGCAGAGACCCTCCTCTGAGAGGCTACTTCGTGACGTCATAGTGGAGAAGGAGATGGAGATACACCGTTACAAGACGATGCTGGGTATCTCGACATCTTCCTCAGTGGGTCGGCGAGCGGAGGGGGTTCCCTCTGCGCTGCTGCTACTGGAGCGTATGCGGCCAGTTGATGCCCAGAGTTCCGTGGCTGGTGCGTCGACCGTTGCCGAGCCGAAGGGCCGTCATGACGAGGAGAGGGCTCCAAGCCGTTCGGTCGGAGTGGTCCCGCCATTCGTCGGACCCGAGGGGCCCTAAGATGGAGGCTTCCTTTAGTTTGAGATGAGTGGAGTGGTCCTGTAACGGTCTTTGTTTGTTTTCTCAGAACTAATAAGGGAGTATGAATAAGGAATTCTTTTCATTCTTTGCTCTGGTTGATAGTGTAATGAATGATGAAGGGAGTGCGGTTCGGCCCTGTCGATCCGTGAGGGATCGGCGCGGTGTGTTGGGAAGACTCCCTGGCCTGAAGCCGAGTCGGACCTACCGAGATGTTGGGGACGATACCAGAGTGAAGACTCGGGTGCCGATCCCATTCTCCGGCGTTAGGTCGGGTCTGCCGAGGCGTTTGGAGTTTGACAAAAAGAGATTCCTTTCATACATGATAGGGAGGGTCGTCAAGACGACCCTTTACACATGGAAGCTTACAAATAATATATACATTAGCCAAGCTAGAACCTATGTTCGCTCTTCTAGGAACTTCATTAGGTGCTCGGCGTTCCAGGGTCGGCCGATGAGCCGGCCGCCCATATCTGCCAGTCAGTATGTACCAGGGCGTACAGCCTCGACTACACGGTATGGGCCTTCCCAGTTAGGGGCCAACTTCCTCTTCTTGGTTGGATCAGAGACGGACAGTTTTCGTAACACGAGGTCTCCCGCCTTGATGTTTGTGGGGCGGACCTTCTTGTTGTAAAACTTCTCGATCCGCTGTTGGTAGATGCTTCTTCGGATTGAGGATTTCTCTCTGACTTCGGCGACGAGGTCCAGGTTGGCCCTCAAGCCGGATGAATTGTCAGCTTCGTCGAAGGCCATGATACGGGGAGAGGGCAGGCCGACCTCGACGGGGATGACTGCCTCCGTCCCGTAGGTCAAGGCGAACGGCGTCTCTCCCATGGGGATCCTCTTGGTGGTTCGGTACGCCCATAGCACACTAGGCAGTTCTTCGACCCAAAGCCCTTTAGGGGAACTGTCGAGGCGCTTTTTGAGGCCGTCGAGGATTTGCCTGTTCGCGTTCTCCGCTTGGCCGTTGGACTGAGGGTGGCAAATAGCGGAGAAACGTTGCTGGATACCGATGTCCGCATAGAAAGTTTGGAAGTTCTGACCTTGGAATTGGGTTCCGTTGTCTGTAACGAGGACCCGGGGGATTCCGAACCGGCAAATGATGTTCTTCCAAAAGAATTGTTGTACTTGGCGCTCGGTGATGCTGGACAGAGGCTCGGCTTTGAGCCATTTGGTGAAGTAGTCGATGGCGACTATCAAGAACTTCTTTTGCCCTACCGCTACGGGGAAGGGGCCCACAAGGTCCATGCCCCACATGGCGAATGGGGTAGGACTAGCCAGGGATCGGAGATTGGCTTGAGGAAGCCTCTTGATAGGGGAGAACCTTTGGCATGGGCCGCACCTCTTGACTAGGTCTTGCGAGTCTTGGAGCATGGTCGGCCAATAGTACCCCTGATTCAGGGCCTTCCGGGCGAGCGTCCTGCTCCCCATGTGGCATCTGCCGATCCCTTCATGAAGATCTCTTAGCGCGTAGCCGGCCTCGTCGCTGGTGAGACAGCGGAGGTATGGCTTGCCGTCGGCCAAGGTGTATGAGCGTTTGAAGAGGATGTCATCAATCATGACGAACCTTTCAGCTCGGACCCTGACCCGTCTAGCTTCAGCTCAGTCTTCAGGAAGCTCGGCACTGACTAAGAATCTCCGGATGGGAGTGGTCCAGTCGTCTGGACTGGCACCGTCTTGGACACACATGACTGGCACCGTCTTGGACACACATTGCCTCCTGGTCTTGGTCATTGATACTTGGCTTTAGGAGGATTTCTATGAGTACAGTTTGGTCGAGACCCTCGAAGGAGGAAGAGGCGAGCTTTGACAATGCGTCTGCTTGAGCGTTCTGCTCTCTAGGGACTCGAATGACTGTGGAGTGGCAGAAGGACGCTAGGAGACGCCGGACCACCGCCAAATACTTCACCATGCGATCATCGCGGGCTTCGTATTCTCCAGTAATCTGATTGACCACGAGCTGAGAATCGCTGAAGGCCCAGATTTGCTTGGCTCCGGCTCGACGTGCTAGGGTCAATCCTGCGATCATGGCCTCGTATTCCGCCTCGTTGTTGGAGGCCGGAAAGTTGAGGCAGAGGGAGTATTGAAGTAAGAATTGGTCGGGGCCACGAAGGATGATGCCAGCCCCACTCCCCGTTTTGCATGATGATCCATCGACAAAAATCTCCCAGGTCGGATCCGAGGCCTCAGTAATGGGCTGCTCGGAGACTGTGCACTCGGTGATGAACTCGGCGAGGGCCTGCCCTTTGATGGCCGTCCTCGGCTGGTAGCTGATGTCGAACTGACTCAGCTCAATCGACCACTTGACTAAGCGGCCGGAGTTTTCGGGCTTGTGAAGGACAGTCTTCAGGGGCTGGTCAGTCAGTACTTGGACGGAGTGGGCCTGGAAGTAAGGACGAAGCTTCCGGGCTGCCATGACCAAAGCATAGGCCACCTTCTCTATCTTTGCGTACCTCGTCTCGGCGGGGAGCAGAACTTTGCTCACATAGTACAATGGCCTCTGGACCCCATCTTCCTCTCGGATGAGGACGGCGTTGAGTGCGCTATCCGAGGCGGACAGGTAGAGCCATAGTGGTTCGCCCGGCTCGGGCTTGCTGAGGAGAGGAGGGTTGGTGAGGTACTGCTTCAGCTGTTCGAAGGCTTCTTATTGATGGGTACCCCACTCGAAGCCCCCTTTTCCGCGTAGAGCCTTGAAGAAGGGGAAAGACTTCTCCCCTGACTTGGAGAGGAAACGGCCAATTGCAGCCAACCGGCCCGTGAGCCTCTGAACTTCTTTGACATTCCGGGGTGGGGCCATGTCAACAATAGCTTGGATTTTCTCGGGGTTCGCCTCGATGCCGCGCTGGCTGACGATGAACCCCAGGAATTTCCCAGTGGAGACGCCGAAGGCGCACTTAGCCGGGTTGAGCCTCATGTTGTGATGCCGGAGGACTCCGAAGGCTTCCTCGAGATCGGCGACGTGGTCCGGCCCGGCCCGGCTCTTGACGAGCATGTCGTCGACATAGACTTCCACGTTGCGACCGATCAGGTCTTTGAAGATTCTGTTGACGAGCCGTTGGTATGTGGCTCCGGCGTTCTTTAGCCCGAAGGGCATAACGCGGTAGCAGAAAAGACTCTGGTCGGTGACGAACGAGGTCTTGGAGACGTCCGGTGGAAACATCCGGATCTGATTGTACCCTGAGAATGCGTCCATGAAGGACAGTAGCTCATGCCCCGAGGTTGCGTCGATCAAAGCGTCGATGCGGGGGAGGGGGAAAGGATCTTTCGGACATGCCTTATTTAGATCCGTGAAGTCGATACAGATCCGCCAGCCCCCGGTTGCCTTCTTCACCATGACGACATTAGCCAACCACTCGGGGTAGCTGACCTCCTGAATAAATCGAGCCGACAAGAGTTTGTCGATTTCTGCCTTCACAATTTGCTGCCTCTCCGGTGCGACTTTGCGTCTCTTTTGGACGACCGGCTTAGAGTCTGGAATGACGCTCAGCCGATGCATAATCAAGTCTTCGGAGATCCCGGGCATGTCGGAGGGCTTCCAGGCGAAGAGATCAACGTTGCGGCGGATGCAGGCGATTATGCCTGGCTTCAAGTCCTCGGGGAGCGAGCGGCTCACCCGGAACCACTTTGATTCATCCTCGGTGCCGAACGGGACCTCCTCCAACTCATCGACAGGCTCTGGGGCGGGACCGTCCTTCTCGGGCTCGAGCTCAACGGCGTCGAGGGGGAACACACCTCCTCCGACGGCGGTCATGTAGCACGACCGCGCTGCTTCCTGGCTACCTCGGACGATGCCGACCCCTTGCAGGGTGGGAAATTTAAGTTTCAGATGGTATGCAGAAGGTACCGCTTGAAGGGAGCATAGTCCGGGTCGGCCGAGTATGGCGTTGTAAGCCGCCTTGACGTTTACCACCATGAAGTCCATGGACTCGGTCCTCTTGACAGGAGCCGATCCCGCGGTGACGTCGAGAGTAACAATCCCTTCGATCACGACAGGGATGCCAGAGAACCCGTGCAAGGTGTATCTGGCTGGCTTGAGCTTGCTTCTGGGTAGTTTGAGATTCTCGAAGGCTTCGAGGAAGAGAATATTTACCGAGCTGCCGTTGTCGATGAGAATTCATTGAACCTCACAATTAGCCATGTGGAGGCCAATGACGAGGGCGTCACAATGAGGTAGGCGAACGCCTTCGAGGTCCTCTCCTGAGAAGGAGACTGGCACCGGTTGTATCCTGGGCGAGGGGTTGTCTTGGACAGCATTCACCTCTCGGATGAAGGCTTTTCGGGAAGTATTTGACTCTCCCCCCATTGGCCCTCCATGGACACAGTGTAAGATGAATGGCGTATCCGCGGCTCCCTCGGGTTCGGGATCCCGACCCTGGATGCGGTTTGGAGTAGGGTTCGGAGGCGAAGGCCTCCGGTTCCTAGCATCTCGCCGATCCCGTGGGCTTTCTCTGGTGAATTCTCGGAGGTACCCTCGGGAGATGAGGTCCTCAATTTCGTCTTTCAGGGCCCGACATTGGTCGGTTTCGTGCCCATGATCTCTGTGGAAACGGTAGTAGAAGCGCTGATCTCGCTTCTTGTTGTTATTGGATCGGGGAGGTAGTCGGACAATGCCTTTGTCCTCGATTTCTAAGAGGATGGCGGACACGTTATGTGTCAAGGGAGTGTACCTTTCGAAGCGAGGGACCGGAGGTGCCCTCTTCGTGCCGACCCCTTCCTTTGCTGTTTTCTTGGCAGGTTCGGCATCATCGACCCGGCGCTTGCCCTTCCCCACGACTTCTTTGCTGCCCTCTGGGTTCAGAGCTTCTTCAGCTCGTATGTACTTCTCGACCCGATTGAGAAGGTCAGGGAAGTCCAGAGGTGGCCTCTTTGCTAAGGAGACCTTTAGCTGGTTGTGGCGGACATTGTGCCGGAAAGCTGCCGAGGTGACCCCTGCGTCGAGGGCAGAGACGGATCTGGCCTCGGTTGTGAACCTCTTGACAAAGTTACGGAGCGACTCCCCCTCCCTCTGACTGAGGTCGAGCAGGGAAGCGCTCGTCCTTTCGCTTTTCCGGATTGTAATGAAGTGGGCCAGGAAGCTGGCTTCCAGCTGGTCGAACGAGAAGATCGAGCCAGGGGCGAGTTTGGAGAACCAATCCCTGGCCGGACCCCGGAGGGTGGCCGGGAAGGCTCGGCACAGCAGGGGATCCGAAGCGCTGTGAATCATCATGAGGGTTTTGAAGCCCTCCATGTGATCAGCTGGATCACCCTCGCCGTTGTAAGTCTCGAACTGCGGAGGTCGGAAGTTCCGGGGGATCTCTGCTTCTATGATGTTGACGGAAAATGGAGGTCGAGAAGGCCCCCGTCCTTGGACTAGGTTGGGATTCCTGTCGCCGATGCGCTCGATTCGATTCTCCATCTCTAGGAGGCGTCGGAGCACCTCGTCTGTGCGCTCAGGAGGGGGGGTCGGCGCACGAGTGTGACTCCTCCCTTCGCTCATTTGAAGGGGTCGACTGTAAGTCGTGGACCTCGGCGCCCCATGGAGTGCCTCCATGATTTCATCTCTGAAGCTTCTGAATTCGCCCCTGGTGACCGCGCCATGGTCAGAAGGGTTGGGTCGGGGCGTAGGAATTCGGCCGATGCGGCTGAGTGCCGACGGCCTGTCTCCTTGCGCGGGCCTGGAATGGTTCGGGGCCGAGTTGGAAGCGGTCCCTCCCCTGGCCTGGCTAGCCCTCCTATGCAGAATGACCCGACGAAGGTCGGGTTCGGCGACGTGTGAAGCGCTTCGCTGGGGTCAGGGGTTTCCACCCGGATTATTGGATGCTTGCCCTCCGTCGAGGGCCCCCTCGGGAGGAGGCCCGTCTGGTCGAGCGGAACGGGCTGATCTTCGGGCTCGGGGAGCCATGAGAGATTGGGTCGAGGGGGAGCGTCGGTGGCGAGGCTCGAACTGTCGTCCGTACCGGATAAAAAAGATTTCCCACAGACGGCGCCAACCTGATGCGGTTTGTTTTTGGTCGCAGTGTGGATGCACCAGGTGTGAGTTCGGACTCAATTTGTAATGAGGGAAGAGTGCGGCACGGGACGACGAGCGGGAGGCTCGCTTCGGCGCTTGAGGATCGGCTCGGATCGCCTCGCCTCGAGTACCTGCAGACGGTCCTGAAACACCGGGGTTTATCCCGGCGGCGGACCCTCCGATGATCTAGTCAGTCTCTGTGAGAGAGTAGCAATAACTAGGGAAATTTGGGTGGCAAAAGATTGATTACCTGAAAAGGTGGGTAAGAGTCTGGTATTTATAGGAAATTCCAACCGGGTTTGGATCCGCTTGGGGGCCGGGTCTGAACCCGAAAGCCCATGGGCCTGACGTGGCAGAAGGCCCAGGGGGTTTAGGGCTGACGTGGCAATGCCAAGAGTGGTATAGGGCTGACATGGCAAAGCCCTTGGTGGTATTTGGAGCTGACATGGCTGATCATGGGGCTCCTGTGCCCCTGGGAGAATCGGATGGCCTAGGTTGTGCCAGGTCATCGTTATTCTTTACCAGGCTGGGCGGACGGCCAGTGGGGCTGTCGTGGATCGGAGGCCGAGGGCCATCGAGACTCGTCGGATACGAGGAGACCAGGTTTGTGGGGGTGAACTTGAGGTTCGGTGCCGACCCTGCAGTGGTCCAAGGCCGAGCCGATTTGTTGTTTTTCTTATTTTTGAGCGAGAGCTGTACTGGGCCCTGGTTGGGCCCCAGGTCATTTTTACCCTACCACAGGATACAAAAACACTAACCTGGTATACTAAGAAACGGGAAGGCCGCCAAAGAAATGGTTGTCGAAGACTATAAGAGTTTCCTGTTATCTGAGAGAAAAAAATGCAAAGTGGGGGACTAAGGGAGGAGGGGGAAGATTTATAATAGAGGAAGGGACTCCTCGATTTTCGCAAAAAAGATCTAACCAAGATCCAACGGCCACCAAGGTCTTGAGTGCTTCGATTCTCACGCCTGTGACGTCATCCTGGGGCATGAAATTACCCATTTACCCTCATCCCTATCGACCGATACAACGGCTCGGAACGTGTGGTCAACTACTCCAGCACTACAAGCCACCGAAGTTTTCACAAGTTTTAATGGCTCGGTGCTCGGATGGCACCGCGAGCCACAAATTCCTCCTTAATCAGCTTGAGGCTTAGTGCTCGGATGGCACCGAACTTGGAGAGAAAACGGCCGATGGCCGCCAGTCTTCCCGTGAGCCGCTGGACTTCCTTGATGTTTCTCGGAAGGGCCATATCTATTATGGCCCGGATCTTCTCGGGGTTCGCCTCGATGCCGCGCTGGCTGACAACGAACCTGAGAAATTTTCTCGAGGAGATGCCGAACGCACACTTGGCCAGATTGAGCCTCATATTGTGGGTCCGAAGGATGCCAAAGGCTTCTTCCAGGTCGGCGGCATGGTCCTATCCTTGTTGGCTTTTGACGAGCATGTGGTCGATGTGTTGGTTCTTGATTTTGATGATCACAACACAAGTGCATCATGTGTCTATATTATACAGCTGACATTGCAGTGCAGAGACTAAAGACAGAGACTAAAGACAATTCTAGCTGAACAAACAAACAAGCTCAAACAGATACAGATGAAGAAGACAAGGATCAAGTTTCAACTCAAGACTCAAGACTCAAGACTTCAAGCTCAAATGTTTTATAAATATTATATTTTTCTTGTTGAGTCTTAGTATGATGTAAAGCCTTGTCAACACACACACACACACTTACTCAAAATTTCATCATGTGTGTCTCTTAAAACCTCCAAAAATAAGTCAAAACAATTTGAAGAATTTTAACATTTAAGTACCAGTCGACTTAAGCTCTTGCCAGTCGACTGCCTAGTACAAAACTGTTTAAAATTATTCAAACTCTGATCAGTCGACTCATATGGCAACCCAGTCGACTGTTCGAGAGTTTTTGACCGTTTTCTGATTTTCAAAAACGAACTTTTTCAAACTCAAACGGTCTGATCCGTTGGTTGACAGTTATGTAACTGCTTTCCAACGTTCAGAAGATCAAAACTCTTTATATAGAGTTTCTTCTCAAACAGAAAAACTTACTTGATTTCTTACAAAAACACCCGAGCACTCTTGAGAAAAATTTAAGTGATTTTCTGTAAAGAACAAAGCTTTCAAGTTCACACATTTTGGTTCTCTACACTCAGTCCAGTATAGCATTGAATTCGCTTTGGACTGGGTATAGAAGTCAACCTATTCTTTTAGCCACGTGCATCAACACATAAAACAACAAGGCTATAGGTTGATTGTAAAATTCCTCTTGTACTCTTGCTCTCGGTTGGAGAGTGTTTTTGACTCTTGGTTGTAGAGTCGGTATTTTTTCACTCTTGGTTGAAGAGTGGGTCTGCTTTCTCTGGTTGAGAGAAAGGACTACGGGTTAGACAAGGTTGTTGTCGTAACGCCGTAGGGTATTCTTGTAATTTTTCAAGAATAGTGGAAATCTCAAGTGGGTTGCTTGGGGACTGGATGTAGGTCGGGAGGACCGAACCAGGATATATCTTGTGTACTCTGTGATTGGTTATCTTGTGGTTGCATTTACTTTTGTTTAATTCAACTCTGCAAAACTTGTCTGGCCAGTCGACTCAGCTTTGTATCAGTCGACTGATCAGTCTCGTATTAGTTATTCTCTTTGTCTCATCAGTCGCCTGCCTTATCTATAAGTCGACTGCATCGAGAGTTCAAGTTTCTTTTTATTTGGCTATATCAGTCGACTGGTTCCCCACTAAGTCGACTGTGCCGTGAGAAAGTATTTATTCCGCAATATATTTTTAATAAACACTATTCACCCCCCCTCTAGTGTTTGTTGCTTAGCCTACAGGATCCAACACGATGTACACTTTCATGTTGCGACCGATCTGGTCCTTGAAGACTCGGTTGACGAGCCTCTGATAGGTAGCACCGGCATTTTTCAGCCCGAAGGGCATAACCCGGTAGCAATAGGGACCTTGGTCGGTGACGAAAAACATCTTGGCTATATCAAGGGGGAACATCCGGATCTGATTGTAGCCAGAGAAGGCGTCCATGAAGGACAGGAGCTCGTGACCCGACATTGAGTCGATCAGAGCGTCAATGCTGGGGAGAGGGAAAAGATCTTTGGGGCACGCCTTGTTGAGATCCATAAAGTCTATACAGATCCTCCAACTCCCACTGGCCTTTCTCACCATTACGACGTTCGCCAGCCACTCGGGGTAGCTGATCTCTTGGATGAACCGGGCAGACAACAGTTTTTCTACCTCCATTTTCACAGCTTGCTGCCTCTCCAGGGCGAACTTACGTCGCTTCTGGACGATCAGCTTTGAGCCGGGGACCATGCTTAGTCTGTGCATGATCAGGTCTTCGAAGATCCCGGGCATGTCGAATGGCTTCCAAGCGAAGAGGTCGACATTGCGGCGAACGCAATTGATTAGGTCGGACTTCAGGTTGGGTGCGAGGGGGCAGCTCACACAGAACCACTTCAACTTGTCTCCTATCTCAAACGAGACTTCTACCAGTTCGTCCACAGGTTCGGGCTCTGGTTGGCTCCTTTCGGGTTGCAGTTCGACGGCGTCCAGGAGAAACACACTGCCTCCGATCGCCGTCATATAGTACGATCGTGCAGCCTCTTGGTTCCCCTGAATGACCCCGACACCTGACTTAGTAGGAAACTTCAGTTTCAGGTAGGGAACAGCCTGGAAGGAGCAGAGCCCTGGTCGGCCGAGGATGGCATTGTATGCCGCTTTGACGTTCACAACCATGAAGTCCATCGACTCGGTCCGTCTGAGGGGGGTCGTACCGACAATAACATCCAAGGTCACGATACCCTCTATCGGCACTGGGATGCCAGAGAATCTGTGGAGGGTGTACCCGGCCGGTTTCAGCTTATCTCGGGGGAGCTTGAGGTTTTCGAATGCTTCCAGGAAGAGGATGTTCACCGAGCTCCCGTTATCCACGAGGATCCGATGGACCTCGTAGTTCGCCATGACGAGGCTGATGACAAGTGCATCGCAATGCGGGAGCCGGACCCCCTCCAGGTCTTCCCCCGAGAAGGAGACATGAAGCTACTGGACCTGAGGGGAAGGGAGGTCTCGGAAGGCATTTACCTCTCAGAAAAACGCCTTGCGGGAAGTATTAGAATCCCCTCCCATAGGCCCCCATGGACGCAGTGTAGAATGGCTTGGCTTTGGTCTCTTCAGGCTCCGGGTCCCGCTCGGGACCCTGTTTGGGTGCGCGAGGAGGAGGAGAAGGCCTTCGGTTTCTCGTATCCCTTCGGTTCCGGGTGTTTTCCCAGGTGAATTCTCGGAGGTACCCTCATTGGATGAGGGCCTCGATTTCGTCCTTAAGGGCCCGATAGTAGTCGGTGTCGTGCCCGTTGTCCCGGTGGAAGCAGCAGTGGAACCGCTGGTCCCGTTTCTTGTTGCTGGTTGGTTGAGGGGGCGTCTGGACGAGGTCCCTATCCTCGATCTCTAAGAGGATATCCGACACGTTTTGTGTTAGTGGCGTGTATCTCTCGAAATGCGGGACCGGAGGGACCCTCTTCATGCTGGTTCTGTCTTTCAGGACCTTCTTGGCTGGCTCTGCCTCATCGGCCTTGCACTTTCCCTTCCCCGGGACCTCTTTGGCACCCTCGGAATTTAGGGCCTCCTCCGCCCGAATGTACTTCTCGACCCGAATGAGCAGGTCAGGGAAGTCGAAGGGAGGCTTCTTGGCCAAGGATGCCTTCAGCTGGCCCTGTCGGACGTTGTGTAAGGAATACAGCCGAGGCGACTCCGGTGTCGAGGGAGGAGACAGACCTCGCCTCTGTGGTGAACCTCCGGATGAACTGGCGGAGTGACCCCCTTCCTTCTGTCGAAGGTCCAGTAGGGACGCGCTTGTCTTCTTGGCCTTCCTGCTGGTCACGAAGTGGGCAAGAAAGTTGGCCTCCAGCTGATCGAACGAGTAGATCGAGCCGGGGACGAGCTTAGAGAACCATTCCCGAGCCGGACCCCGGAGGGTGGCAGGGAAGGCACGACATAGGAGGAGATCCGAAGCACTGTGAATCATCATGAGGGTCTTGAACCCCTCCATGTGATCAACAGGATCACCCTCGCCATCATAGGTCTCGAACTAAGGAGGCTGAAAGTTCCTGGGTATCTCTGCTTGTAAGATTGGAGCAGAGAAAGGAGGTCGGGTCGGCCTGTGACCCTGAGCCGGCCTTGGGCCGCCCTTGTCTAAATGGTCGAGGCGGTTCTCCATTTCCTGTAGGCATCGCACGACGCCCTCGTCCCGTTCTAGCGGACGAGTTAAGCCGCGAGACTCGTTGGCTCTGGTATTCGACCACGAGTGAGAGCGGAGGAGCGTCCCGGTCCCAGGGGTCCCTAAGATGGCCTCCAGGATCTCGTTCCGAAAGTTTTGGAGCTCACGGCGTGTGACCGGAGCTTGTCCAACCGGGTCGCATTGGGGTGGCGGCCTTCGGTCTGTGCGACTGAGCTCTGGCTCCCGCTCTCGGGATGGGTGCCTGGGATGGTTCGGGCCGAGTTAAAGCAGTCCCTCCCCTAGTCCGACTGGCTTGCCGGTCCCCGATGACCCGACGTAGGTCGGTCGCGACCGAGCGAGAAGCGCCTGGCCCGTTTTCGCCATTGACCCTCAGATGGTTGGATCCGTGGGCATCTGCGTGGCTATCCTGGAGAGGAGGGTCTGGAGGGCGCACAGAAATGACGGCTCTTCGGGCCCTGGGGGCCATGTGAGAGCTCGAATGGAGGGGATGACATTCCTGGCCCTTCGACGATCTAATCAGTCACTGGAAAGCAACCGTAGCTAGGGTTTTTGGAGGAGAAAGATTGATTACCTTGATGGAACTGCGATGATTCCCAGGACCACGGATTGGTGTGTGTATCGATCATAAAAGCTTAACAGATTTAATACGTGATCTAACCCTTTATAGCGGAATCTAGGGTTCACGAATTATACCTGCGATGAGAAGAAGACGATAGTTTCTAGCAACCTCGAGCCGTCAGCGACCCCAAGATCTTCTGCACGTATTCCTTCCTCGGGTTGGACGTCGTGTGGGCGACGGTCTACCAATCTTTCTTCTCCTTGGCTAACCTCTCTTTCTCTCCTTACGTGAATCACGAATTTAGAGAAAACTTCTTATCTCAAATAATCATTTTTCGGCCAGAGAATAGAGGATATATATATAAGGCTACGGCAGGGACCATGAGGAGAAATTAGGGTTAGGTCTCCTAACGAATCTGGGTATCCCGTATTCAGCCCGAACACACAACCCAGACCCATTAACAATAGCTCGGTCCACTAAAGAGCTATTGTTGCACTACCTTCCTAATCCCAAATTATATTTATGAGCTCCTTTTATTATATGCTCGTTCAGCTCCCCATGTTAAGATATCGAATGTCCGTCGATCAAATTAAGTTACTGACAACTATATTGATCAACATCTTTTATCCTTAAGTAGTACCACTCAACTTTATTTGTCATGTCGGATGTAATCCACCTGCAGGGTTTACATGACAATCCTTATGAGCTCCTTAAGGGGACATCATCAACCCGACGTATCGGGACATGGATTCCTTTTACAATCAACAGCCCATCATACATACAATGCTATTACCCAATTCACAGAGGTTGTTGATCCATAATGAATCTCACTCTTTTATGAGTCAAAGTAATGCACACTGCATATACATGTCTGTTATTATATCTGGATTAAGAGCATAAGCATCCATAATAACAGAGGTGTTTGTTCTCTTTTGTAGTCAGTACAAAGAGAACAACCTCAAGTGGTCCTGTTCAATACACACAAAGTGTACTAGTGTAAACCTATAGTCAAGATAGACTAATACCAGATTACACTACAACCTTTCCAATGGATTGTCCAAGTCCGTCTAGGTTGTGAACTATTTATATATTCCATAGGGAACTGATAATATGATCTTCTGTGTGTCTCCTCACACCATATTATCAACCTTATAGAATATCAGATACTTGCATTAATATTATAATAAACACAATATGCAAACATATGCCCATATGATTCTCATTCAAAAAAAAAATAAGGAAATAAAGTTAATACAAAAGTGATGCTTTCAGTATATAACCCTAACATACCTTGCCAGTGGGGGAGGAGGTCTAGTATTTATAGGCAGAGAAAACAGATCTGAGATCCTGCTGGGCCGGGTTTGAACCAGTTTGCTCGTGGGCCTGACGTGGCAGAAGCCCATGAGGCTCTGGGTTGATCTGATGATCAAGAAAGAGCGGGTTTTGAGGGGATCTGGTGGCCTAGGAGGGGCCACGTCATCTGACCCATATCAAACAGTATATAGTGTTTCATAAGTGTTGGTTTGTGTTATTTACAAATATTACTGACACATAGATCTCCTAAATTGTGGTGAGACATTTATGTTAATGACCCTTGCAGATACTACCAGCTCATACTTGTAATGTATTACATGTGCATATAATTTTTGTATTTTTCCATTGCATTATAATTTAACTTTTCAATTATTGTTCTAATAATTTTTTCCTTGAATTTGACATCTCAATAGAGAAGCATAAATAGAGGAATATAAAACTGTGCTGGAGAAATTCCTCAAAAAATTAATCTACACAAATCAAAAGTGACTCTTCTTGCATTCTTCCCTTTTCTTCATGCAATTTCTCTAAAACAAATTATTCAACTCCATAGAAGTGGCTATTTCTTTCTTCTTTTCCGTGTTTATATGAACTGCTTTGTTTAGATTCATAAGAAGTAGTAGACAAACAAAAAGGGTTAGCGAGGAAAAATTCATTGAGCAAATGAAACTTCTTCCGATTTCTCTAAAACAAATTATTCAACTCCACAAGAGTGACTGACGGTCCTACTGTTGAATTCTAACTGTGGAATAACTCAACAATGACGACGAGATGCAAGAATAATAGAATCAAAACAATAGAACAAAGAACAACCAAAAGCAACACACAAAAACACACAAGATTTTTTCGAGGTTCACCGAAAACAATGGCTACTTCAGTGCACAGAGGCACCCCTGCAATTTTTACTAGAAATATGAAGAATATGTTTACAAATCTCTCAAGAATCTCACCCCCAAGGTGTAGGGTTTCTCTCTATCTCCCTCTTTCTCAATGACGGCTGGTAGATCTCTATTTTCTTTTCAGTTAATACTAAAATCGTACACAATACAATATATATAGGTTTTCTCAACTTTCAATCTTATCCGCTCATCAAACAATATCGGGACGGTCGACCGCAACACCAAGTCGGTCGACCGGTTCTCTCCTTCGACTGTATAGGATCCAACAGAGTGTAGGTCAATCGACTGCGCGATCGACCGGTCGCCTCTTCAAGTTATAGAGTTGAAATAGTGAGCGAGACGGTCGACTGCGCGGTCGATCGTACGTTGCCTGGGATGCGGTCGGGGGGTGCGGTCGGGGGCAACTCTGCCTGTAGCTTCAAACTACTCTTGACATGCTTGCTCCCACTTCGACTCTCCTTCTCGTCTATCTTCTTCAATTCATTATCGTTTATTGGATCCACAAACCCCAACAATTACCACTTGGAGACATATACACGAAGTCTCTAACCTGTTCTTCATTCTTCCATTGGCCTAGTCTAGGCATGTGCCTCTGCGAGTCTCCTCAACAATTAACCGGGAGACGATCCGATAGCGGTATAGCAAAACTGATGTTTCCTGTTATCCACCACCTTAGTAAGCATGTCTGCCGGATTCTTAGTGCCAAGAATGTTAGTTAGCTTCAACCATTTATTCTCAACCGCCATTCTGATAAAACGATACCTCATTTGAATGTGCCGAGTCCGAGAGTGATATGCCGAGTTTTTTGGCAAGAAAATTGTACTTTGACTGTCACATCATAGTTCACCTATGGGTTGTTTCCTGTCCAACTATTTCATAAGCTTTGAAATCCACATGTCTTTCATCGCTTCTGTAAGTGCCATATACTCTGACTCCGTAGTTGACTGTGCTACAACCTTTTGTAACTGCGAAGCCCAGCTAACAGTTATTCCTCCAACTGTATGTAGTACTTCTGCAACCATCACGATCGCCCAAAAAATCTTCATCCACATAACCATGTATATGCAAAGAATCTCCCCCAAAACAAAGAGAGTGACTGAAGTACCTGCTAGATATCTAAGAATCCACCTTACTGCATCCCAATGTTGTTTACCTGGATTCTTCATGTAACGGCTGACAGCTCCCACTGCTTGTGCGATGTCTGGTCTTGTAGACACCATTGCATACATCAAACTCCCAACGGCTGAGGCATAAGGAATAGCAGCCATTTCATCCATCTTCGTCTTCGTTTTAGGACACAAGTCTATTGATAACTTGAAGTGAGCAGCCAAGAGACAAATGACTAGCCTCGCGCCATCCATATTGAATCTCTTCAACACCTTCTTCACATAGTCCGCTTGTGATAACCAAAGCTTCTTATTTCTCCTGTCTCTACTAATCTTCATGCCGATGATTTTCTTTGCTTCACCCCAAGTCCTTCATTGAAAACTCCGAAGCTAGCGCCTTTTTCACTTCCTTGATCTTCTCCATACATGAACATGTTAACAACATGTCGTCCACATATAACACCAAGGTAACTATATCATTGTCCTCATATCTACGAACATACACACAATGATCCGTTTCGCATCTATCGAAGCCTTTTTCCTCTCATGAAGCAATCAAACTTCAAGTACCATTGCCGCGGTGCTTGTTTGAGCCCATAAAGGCTCTTCTTCAATCGATACACCATGTCTTATTTTTCCTTTTGCTTCAAAACATGTGGGTTGTTTCATGTACAGCTCTTCTTCAACATCACCATGAAGAAATGTTGTCTTCACATCCAACTGCTCTAAGTGCAAGTCTTCAACTGCCATAATACTAAGCAGAACCCTAATTGAAGCGATCTTAACAACTGGTGCAAAGATCTCACTATAATCAACACCTTCACTTTGAGAGAATCCTTTCACAACAAGTCTCGCCTTGTACCTCTTACTGCCATCTATCTCATCTTTGACTCTGAAAACTCATTTGTTCATAAGAGCGCGCTTCCCTGCAGGTAACTTTGTCAACTCCCAAGTTTGGTTCTGTTCCAAGTAGTTCATCTCGTCCTTCATGGCTAACTCCCATTGAATTCGAGCCTCATCCCTCAAAGCCTCCTCATAAGTCTCTAGCTTTTCTGAATCCGTGTACAGAACATGCTCGTGAATAACACTAGCTGATGGATCAAATATCTTGGTTGGCCTTCTCTCTCATGTCGATCTCCTCAATGTGGGAACCGGTTCACCGACCGGTTCAGGTTCCCCAAACTATTTTGGCTGTACCTGTTCGTCTTGGATAACCTGTTCATTCCCAATAGGCTCACCATGAGCCTCCTATGCTGCCTGTGGTACTTGTACATGCTGCTGTACTGTAGGGCCCCCACGACTAGGGCCGCCTTCAGAATTTGAATCTGAGTATGAGTCTGAACCTCAATCTAACTCTAAACTGGTTGTACTGTCTTGACCCGTGTGTCTATCCTTGTATAGGACATCTTTATTGAATACTATATTCCTGCTGCGAATGACTTTGTTATCCACAAAATCCCAAAGCTTGTAGCCACACTCATCGCCACCGTAGCCAATGAACACACACCTCCTGGACTTAGAGTCCAACTTCTTTCTTTCTTTACTGTCAATTAGTACATATGTCATACAACTATAAACTTTTAAATGTGAATAATTGACAGTTTTACCCGACCATAGTTCTTTTGGAATGGCCCCATCAAAGGCACTAGACAGGCAACGGTTAATCAAGTATACTGTTGTATCAACTGTAGCGGCCCAAAGATGGACCGGAAGACCCGCATGAAGTCTCATGCATCTCACCCTTTCGAGTATCGTGCGATTCATCCTTTCTGCTACACCATTCTCCTGTGAAGTCTTAGGAACTGTCTTGATTCCTTTGATATCTTCCTTAGCTAGATAGTTAACAAACTCGTTGCTTGTGTACTCACCTCCGTTGTCTGACTTTATTGATTTCACCTTACAACCCGTCTCATTCTCAACTCTAGCCTTCCAAGCTCTGAATGCTTCAAATACTACTGATTTCTCGCGAATTGCATAAACTCAAACCTTTCTTGTAGCACCATCGATGAATGTGATGAAGTATCTTTTACCACTATAAGGGAATTCCTGAGCTGGACCCCACACATCTATATGCACCAACTCTAGCTTCCCAAGCTTCTTCTCACACCCACCCAACTTAAAGCTAACTGTCTTCTGTTTGCCCATTACACAATTCTCACATAAATCCATCTCAACCTTCTTCAGCCCCGACAAAAGATCTCCAGAACAAAGCTGTTTGACACCCTTTTCACCAAGGTGCCCCAACCTGACATGCCATAGAATTGACGAAGAACTACTTGCTGATGCTGTAGTAATGATATCACCAAAATCACCTCCTCTGAGTAAGTACAACATGTCACCACGCTTTCCTTTTGCCACCAACCTGGCACTTGTAGTCACCTTCCATTCTCCATGCCCAAAAGTTGTTTTGAACTCTTCTTTGTCTAGTTTGCTACTTGAGATCAAGTTTTTCTTCAAGTTCGGAATATGTCTTGTGTCATTCAAGACCAATTGCCCACCATTTCGAGCCTTCACCCTCACAGTGCCTCTACTTACAACTGGACATATCTGCTCATTTTCAACTGAAACTACACCACAATCACATGTCCTGTAATCCTAAAAAATATCCCTTATGGGGGTACAATGATGAGAAGCACTGAGTCTATACACCAATCATCTGGCATAATATTAAATCCCGCAGATAAACACAATTCATCTAGACAGGGTTCAATACTTACCACGTTGGCTACCTGTAACCCTGCTTGTGCTTTCTTATACTCCTAGCATTGGTCTCTCCTGTGTCTTGGCTTCTTGTAGTACCAACACTCACTTTTGCGATGTCCTTTTCTTGACTTGGACCTGTGATTCCTGCTCTGTGACTTCCCTATGTTGTTACTTCTATCACGGTTATCAACTGACAGCGCGGCATTGCTAGGATATGACACTGAAGTCTCTCCATGTCTTTTCCTCCTTGCATTCTCATTTATAATGCTGCTTATAACATCCTTTAGGGTTGTCGTATCAGTCATGGTGCTAGTAATAGTCTGCTCTACTGTGTCGTAACTATCGGGAAGAATGAATAACAACAACAACGATTGTGCCCTTTCCTCAAATTTTAAACCCGACGATTCCATCTAATTATAAACCATACAGAAATTGTTGATGTGCTCAGCAACCGAACCCCTTTCCGACAGCTTCAAGTTAACCAACTTCTTTAGGTGTAGAATCTGGTTCATTGCATTCGACTTCTCAAACATGTCTGCCAATATCTCCATTGCCTCTTTTGCAGTCCTTGCCTTCTCAATGTGAAATAGCGCTTTCCTGCTCAACGACAACTGAATCTGCCCAAGCACTTTCTGGTCCAATTTATTCCAGGCCGCCAACGCAACCGAATCGACCTCTGCCTCTTCTGGCTTCAAACCAAACAACGGATCATCTAAATCCTTCTATCGGAGATACGCAATCATTTGGATCTTCCACATTGTGAAATCCGTTCCATCAAACTCCTTGACTCTACTTGTCCCTCATCTCAATCAATACTACCAACCTGTAGCTCTGATACCACTTTGTTGAATTCAAACTGCGGAATAAGTCAACAACGACGACGAGATGCAAGAACAATAAAATCAAAACAAGAGAACAAAGAACAACCAAAAACAATACACAAGAACACAAAAGATTTTTTCGAGGTTCACCCAAAACAATAGCTACTTCCCCGCGCAGAGGCACTCCTGCGATTTTCATTAGAAATATGAATAGGTTTACAAATCTCTCAAGAATCTCACTCCCAAGGTGTAGGGTTTCTCTCTATCTCTCTCTCTCTCAATGACGGCTGGTAGATCTCTATTTTTTTTTCAATTAACCCTAACATCGTACACAATACAATATATATAGGTTTTCTCAACTTTCAATCTCAGCCGCTCATCAAACAGAGTCAGGATGGTCGACCGCAACACCAAGTCGGTCGACTGGTTCTCTCCTTCGACTGTACAGGGTCCAACAGAGTGTAGGTCGATCGATTGGTCGCTTCTTCAAATTACAGAGTTGAAACAGTGAGCGAGACGATCGACTGCGCGGTCGACCGTACGTTGCCTATGATGCGATCGGTGGTTGCGGTCGACCGCAACTCTTCCTGTAGCTTCAAACTACTCTTGATCTGCTTGTTCCCACTTCGACTCTCCTTCTCGTCTATCTTCTTCAACCCATTATCGTGTATTGGATCCACAAACCCCAACACATACTCCATTTCCTCTCAAATCCGCTCATTCATAGGCCCGGTGTATAGAAGACAAGATACAGCGCCAAGCAAACATCTTCTATAACATTTCGCAACCATAACAACCAATATTTGCACAACAATTAGAGCAAAATCTCCATCTTAATCGAGAAACAATCCCTTCAAACAAATCAGCACTAGTTTAACTCAGTAAACAATCCCAACACCAAGCCCCCTTCCAACAAATCAGCAGTAGTTTAACTCAGTAAACAATCCCAACACCAAGCCCCGAATGCAAATAAGAATCTCATTCAATTTCAGACAGAACAAACTCATTGAATCCGAATGCAACAAGATACAACTGCAGTAGATAAAAGGAAAGGCAGCACCTTGTTAGCCAGATTACCTCTCAGAGCATGGACCTCGGAGGCAGAAACTAAATACAAAGAAAAGGTACTACTAAGTTGCCCGTCTTTTCGAAATTTCATATATATATATATATATATCAGAACAGATTCTATCGTACTTGCTACACACTATCCAATTTCAGGACATCTAACAGGGAAAAAAAGGAACAGCTACTCTAACTCTGTGAGTGAGTAGTTTTGCTTTTGAATTTCCTCTGAGCTTTGAGATCAACGACGATGATGGAGATGTTGTCCTTGCTTCCCATATGGAGGGCGACTTTTGAAAGATACTCTGCTGCATATTGTGCAGCGAGATCAGCAGTTTCACCTCGTTGTGTGGAGGGAGAACTCGAGCCGTTCTTTTTGTGCCATAGAAGAAGTCTCTTGCGGACAGTATCGCAGACATCTTCATTTGACATGACATCCCATAAACCGTCGCTTGCAAGAACAAGGCATTCATCTTCTCTGGCCCGAGGAATGATTGTGACTTCTGGTTCGGGGATAATATATGGTTTCAAGTATCTGTCCCCTAAAAACCAAAAAATACCATAGTATCATTTTGATGACTTAATGGGAATAGCAGAATAGATGTTTTACTATAATTGAAAGAGAAGTACAGATAAAAGTTTGATATAAAACACACTTGTACACACACAATACAAGTCCTTACTGGACGATAAGGTATGAAATCAGGTTGTTTCCAACAATAAAATTCTTATGCAGTCATCACAGTCAAATATATAAATTCCTCAACTATCGCAACAATTTTGGAGTTTTGGTGCAGCAACAGGTTTTCTCACATGGTATCATGGTATCAGTCACACAAGTTCAGATTCCATTAGCATGCATTCAAAGATCTATATAATAAAACACAAAGAAAAGCTATCAAGTGGCTATTCTTTAATAGTAAGGAAATCAATGGTCACAAAGAAGAGCTATCAAGTGGCTATTCTTTAATAGTAAGGAAATCAATGGTCTAGATCTAAAGCTCCCAAAAGACATTCCCCCAAAGTTTTCTCCCAAAACTCACATTCAAATCCCCCCTCCCTCCCCAAAACAACTCCTTCATTTATTTAATTCTCTCTCTTTCTCCTATTTAGATCAGTTTGCTTCCTCTATTCCCCAAACCAGAGAGCTCCAATTTCTCTCCCTCTCCTCTGGAATTTTTAAGCCGCTAACTCCAAATCCCTAAAACCATTTTCTTAAACATCCGCTTCCATTCCATTGGCGAAGCCACCATCGTCCTCTCAAGCGCAAATCTCAAAGCAAATTCAAATTCAAATCCAGTGTCGAACCCCAATCAAGAGGTCGTTGCCGATATCTGATCCGCTGCTGATTCCATATCAGCAACTCCCCTCCATCAAATCGAGCGCAAATATCAAGCGACTCTGTATCGGCGACTCCTCTCCACCGAATCGAGTCTCTACATGCGATTTGGCGACCCTAATTTTATCTCATTAACCGAATTCTCATTCGAATTTTTAATTTTGTGTGCATGGGATCTAAGTTCAGAGAGGTATGATTGTTTTATTTTTTAGTTCATAAAAATTTAATTTGGTGATTTATTTGATGAATTTTTTATTGGTTCTGATTTAAGGTGTACGCAAGTGAGATTGATTATTTGGTGGCCTCAATTTGGGCTTCCAAACCATAGCAGGACAGGTAAGTTGATCAACAACCTAAAATAACTTGGCAAATATGCAACATTAATTTCTTTACTACAAGAGAATATACTATCGTAAAGTATTCCCTCCACTGGTTATTAGAAACCATGAATAACATAACATATAAGAACTTTTAGTGTATGTTTGGATATATAGGATTGTGATGCCTGGAGTTTACCAGTGAAGGGCGCAAACTCTCCGCTCAAGAAAGACGGCTAAAGTAAATTTGTTATTGATCCATTTTTTTTTTTTATAAAGATGCAATGGGGAGACAAAGTGGAGATAAAAGAAATGATTAGCTTGGATTAGAGTTTTGAGAAATTAATGTATTACATTTCGGTTGAAATAATAATAAGAGGTATTTCAATTGTAAACTGAGTCACGCAAGCAAATGTTTAAATTATTGGTATTGTAGATACCTTCACACCTGCACTTGGGTTACCATTGTATTTAGACATGCTCAGTGGTTTTGATATTAGAGTCAGCTTTATAAAACCTATATGATCATGCCCTTGCATAACTATTACAAGCATCTAAAAGTGATGCTGAAATTAAAAAAAACTCTATGCAGTGTTTTATAACAAACTATATGCATTCCAGGTAAGTTAAAGCTAATGATCAAGAAGGCGATAGTTGAGCTTAAAGGTAGATATGCTGCTTCCTCATATAATATGTTTCTTACTTCAATTAATTTGCTGGACCACTAAAACTATTTTATATAATCAAACCAGGTGCACCGTTCCGAAGACATGTCGTAGGCACGTGTCAAAGGACAAACCTAGTTATTTAAAATAACATATCAATTGTGCATGCAAGAATTTTAGAAGACATGACAATTAGAATATGACATTGTCATGCTGCCATTGGAATGGAACATAAAGTTTGGGTGCAGTAGTATGTAAAATATATTGGAATATATTCTAAAGGTATCATCAAATCGGAAGGGGGTTTGGCAAATGATAAAATTTGAGAGTTTGCTATCTGTTTGGATATTTTGAAAATAGAACAACCAAATTTGTATAAAAAGAAAATAATCCTACAAGCTAATTAAAAGTGAGAATAAGTTTGACAAATGGTATCCCTAACAGTGGCGGACACAGGCAGGAATAGTTAGGCTGGGCAGAAGTAAATAGTATTTTAAAAAAAAATTATATCTATTTATCAAAAAATATAAAAAATATATATAATTCATGTTGAACTGAAGTTTTTTACTATGAGCAATTTGTTAGTTATTTGAAACCATCAATTATTTAACTACGATATATTTAGTGATGGGATCTACTATTTTCTAAGAGCATCCACAATGGTGTTTCTCATTTTTTAGAAAACGGCAGCTACAGTAATAGAAAATAGCGAAATTGTCTGCAGTGGTTGTTTGCTATAATTTTGCTAAATTTTGAGAAAGACGAGACATGTTGTTTCGTCCGTGTTTTTTTTACGGTTAATTAATTAGTGATTAGAGATTAAAATAGGTTAATTAAATAAATTAAATAATAAAATATAACTAAAACCTAATTAACTATACACTTAACCTACCTAATTATACACCTAAATACACTTAACACCTAAACATGCTCCTCATTTGCTGGACGGGACATGTCCCGTCCCAAGCAAAAATTGCTTGAGACGAGACAACATGTCTCGTTTCAGCAATTTTTCGAATTATGTTTTTCTTCAGACGGTACATGTTGTACCGGCCAATCAATTATAAATAAAAAAAATGTCAGACGAAACAAGTTGTCTTGTCTGATCCCATTAAAAAATTGAAAAAAAAAATTGGGACGGAACATTTTGTCTCGTCTCTTATAATTTGAGAATCGCAAATTGGTTTCTCAAAAATGAGAAACGACTGTAGCTACTTTGCCATAAAATGACAAAATAGCAAACGACTGCAGCACCTCATTTCTCAAAAAATGAGAAATTGGCAAATATAGCAAACGATTGTGGATGCTCTAGAGATCTACTATTTGCATAATATGTATAAGTTGAATTGCACGCCTAGACAAAAAAACTCATACTTGTAAAATTCGATTTTCATTTAATTTGAAGTGATAAATATAAAAATATTATTAAGAACATAAATAATGAGATTAAATTCAATTATATATTTTCACTATGAAAATGTACTTTCTCAAACTTAAATTAGATATTCAAAATTTTATAAATATATAGTATAACTTTATTAAAGACATTAATGAAAGTTTATTCACAATCCAAAACCAAGTTATATTTTAAAAAAATATGAAAAATTAGTTGCTACTAAAGGGGATCGAACCATGGTTCTCTTATAGTGGAGTTTGAACCACCTAATCACAAAGTCAAGTCTCTAATTTGTCGATAAAGTATATATATATAGGGGAAAAGGGGTATGAGCAACTTGCTCATTTAGTAAATACGCAATTGATGGTGTGGCATGCATGTGATTGGAAAATCCTTAAAAGTGTTAGTTGTCCAATGTATCACATGCATGCCACATAATCAATTGCTCATTTACTAAATGAGCAAGTTGCTCATATCCCTTTTACCCATATATATATATATATATATATATATATATATATAGGGCAATGCTCCATTGCAAACCACCTAGGCCGCTGTTGGGAACAGCGGCCTAGGTTATAACATAAACTGTTGTTGGAATCCAGCAACAGCTTATGTTTATAACCTAGGCCGTTGTTCCCTAGGTGATTTTCACGCGTTTTTACAACATTTGCGTTTGCAATGGAGCATTGCTCATATATAGAGACAGCAATCTTTCATGGCAAACGCAAATGTTGTGCAAACGCGTGCAAACCACTTAACCCGTTATTGGCAATGACGGGTGACGGGTTAAGGCAAAACACATAACCCGTCATTGGCAATGATGGGTTAAATATTTTGCCTTAATCTGCTATTGCCAATAGTAGGTTAAGTGGTTTGCACGTTTGCAAATGCAACAGTAGCGTTTGAAATGGAAGATTACTCATATATATATATATATATATATATATATATATATATATATATATATATATATATATATATATATATAAGCAATGCTCCATTGCAAACGGGTGTGTTTGCACAGACCCGTGCAAACAGAGTTGCTGGCTGTTGGATCTTGGATCTTGGATCTTGGATCAGATCGATCAAGATCCAACGGCCATGATCGAACCCGTCCATCACCCATCTCGCTTAAGTTGTGAGGGGTAATTTGGGAATTTCGTCCCAAATAACTCTTCGCCTCATTCGCTCTTTCACTCACTCCCACTTATGAACCTAGGCCGCTGTTTCAAACAACCTAGACCATTGTTTGGAACAACTATATATATATATAATAATTGTATAGATACCTAGGGCTTCCCGATTTTGCATAAACCCACCCTGGGCCTAACGAGGGTCCAACTCTGATCCCCAACTTAATTGTTATCCCAAATCATTCATAGTGTGTTTTTAGTAGTTTAAGAGTATTGAACCCAAAGTACCATCACGATTTCTTCTTCAACTCTTTTGGCAACATTCACCACTTCCACCCCTAAAGCTCTTATGAAACATAAATATGGATATGGCAATGGACAAAGGAAAATTTGTATAATAACACATGATCAGAATTATGCATAAATTTAGTCCAAGTGTTATTTGATTCAACAATATATATTTGAGCTACATAAATGCAAATGTAATAATAGTCCATTGTCAAAACAGAATCACCAAAAAAAAAGAACAGATCCATAGACTTTAGAAAAAGAATAAGAGTTTGAATGAAAAATACGAAGTGTTCATAAATTGTCAATTATGTGATCAAATTGTGTCCCGAGTGTCCAAAAATTAATGATATATCATAAAATTCAGGACACATGCAAAAAATATCCATGAATTACTGGTCCCAACATGTGTCCCCCACGGGTAAGGCTCCAGAATAGAAGTGTCTGTCTCTGTAACAACAATGTTCACCAAAATGGAAGGACATGGGTGATCCAGCTTATGCAATATACCACCTGAAAGAGCTCAAACGTAGACAAGTGAAAACTCCTCTATGAAATTTTGTTCCCCAATTTTCGTATGTATACAACTACAATTACCCTCAAGTAGACCTAATCATAAATAGTAGTGAAGGATCTACACTTATATAATGCCTCGAATAAATAGTAGTGAAGGATCTACACTTATATTTATGCAATTGAGTCTTTTTACAATGCAATCCATCCAACTAAACAACCCTCACTAGGTTCCAAGCATGGTTTTAAATCTCAGATTTCGGACTCGTCTCGGCTAGGGGTGTTTCGTCCCGGATTGGAGATATCGGAGGAGATCTCGGGGAAATGTGATATATCGGATGTTCATTTCCTAAATCAATATTTTTTTGGCTACTAAATAAAATATTATGTCCTACAACTCATTTATCATATAAAATACTGTATAATATAACTAATGACTTGAACCAATTACGGTAAATCTTCGCATAATTTAACAAGAATATAGAAGAGAATGTAATATAAGTATATAACTAAATTGAATTTGCATTGATTAGAAAAAATACATTAGTTAATAAACTTACTTGACTTTGCATATATACAAACAATAGCGATACGAAATCCTCACATTATTTTAGCTTAAGGTCCTATATTGAAAAACATATGCAAAAAGTAAAACAACTTTTAAAAATATATTCACAATAACATGTCTATTTATGCTGATATTTCGCCAATTTCGCAATATTTCAGCCGATATTTCGGTAATTTTGGCTGAAATCTACACATTTCGGTCCAAAACGATAAAGAGTATAAAATATGTGATTTCGTATCGGCAAGCTAGCCGAAACGAAATTCCGGCCGTATCGGAGGAAATTTAACAGTGGTTCCAAGAGGTACAAGTTGATTCTCTAGTTGTTCTTACTTCTTAACGTCACCACGAGCTATGCTAAAAATACCCAAGCTAAGTTGCACACTCTAAACAACTCTTTATCTATGCGGGGAAAAAAGTATTAAATATAACACTTAACAAATTCCATATTTGTACAAAATTCCATCACAATTAGTAGTTTCCATTTTAGTTGGGGTGAACTCACAGATCCTATTCTTTAACTTAATCTATTAATTTTGGAGTATTTTGTATGACTCTAATGGTTCTTACAAAGTTTCCCCATCAATCATCTCTCCTCTACATTAACACCTTCCTCTTCCCTCCTTTTCTCCATGACTCCAGCTCAGTAAGGTTACTGGGTCAAACCTGTCATCCTTTCGTAGTCTGTCAACCTAAGTTATGTCTAGTCTACATTCTTCCTATGTCGCCATGAAGCGCACATGTTTAATTAAAGAGTTCTTCAGTTATTGTCTTATAATTGTATTAATTTCCAATTATCATGACAAATAAATAAAAATTCGTGTACAACACAGTGTGACGCCACAGGAACAATGCCCACAACCACACCCCAACTCTCTAGTTATAATAATAGAGATACTTTATTATGTTTCCAACTTAATTAATAATTAGATACATCATACAAAAGAAGATAGCATTGTGTCATAACAATTGATTACTAAAGCAATATAATAATAGATGTAACTTGGAACTAATCTGCGAAAAGTACAAAATGAAAGAAACATCTCAGTCCTAAAGATATTGTTGCTTAGTTTCCATATATCCTCATTTATTCATTATAAAAATTCTTTGATATGAATTGCTCGACAACAAAATCTCTATATGAGGAGACAAACAATCGGTACAGGTTATTGTGGATATTCCTTAAAACAACAAGTGGATATCAGTTACAGCTAACCAGTAGATAACTAATCAGAATAATCATAACATGAAAATGGTATCATCGTTGCCTCCATAGAAGTTGCCTCCATAGAAATAATATAATACACGAGATATTGTACAAATGCTATAAGGGAATCATGTATCAACAGTGAATGCAATAATGATATAATTCATCTCATACATCACAAAAGATGAAAGTGTACATACCTATTGACCTTGACATTGCAAGAACACCACATACACGGTGTCCATTCCATTGGATAACCTTGCCCCCAGCTGCTTCAATTCGTTCATATTCATCTTCTCTGTTAGGCTGGTGAATATGAAAGTAAATATGTTTATTATGCTGCATAGAGACAAACATTCTACAAATATATCCACAGTTGGGATACAAAAGAAGCTGCTATGGGTCTATAGGTGTTATCAAATTCGTATTTATTTTTCTTGCAGGTACGGATGAAAACATTTCGAAGAATTCAGAGGTTTGAAGATTTTGGTAAGAAAAATGAGTCAAAGTTTATTTCTTTTTCCCGCTATTTATATAAAAAACAAATATTTAAAGCTACACTAACTATTGCCTATATTGTAGGGATGTAAAATGTGCCGAGTCTGGCTGATCCGGCCCTCTAGGAGGCTGGCATAGGCCCGACCTGGGCCTCCTTGAGGGAGGCCAAAGCCCTCTTTTTTGTAATTTTATGGAGCCCGCATCTGGCCTGCAAGTCTGAGCCTAAGCCCAAATGAAAATTATATGATATTTTTTATTTAGTCAAATAACTAACATTTTTTATCTACTTTTATAAAAGGATTTAAAGATTCTATATTCCAATAATCTCAAACTTGTTAGTTGTTTGACTCATTAGGTGATACTTGATAGACCCTCCTCCTTTGTCCAGGGTTGGGACCGACCGCAACATAATGTGAATGTCAATACTACACCGGCGGAGTTACCTGTATTTTATTAATAAATTAAGTTTTTGTAATTATATTACTATAATAGAAAATAATTACTTGAATAATGGTCACTTACTATTGTTATAATTATGATTTGTAGTAACTATAATTTGCAATATAATCGTAATAATTTTGTAATAGCTATAGAACTATTAAACAACTATGCATGGAGAAGTTAGTTGATAGATAAGAATTAATTTGAACTATTATACGACTATGAATGCAGGAGTTAGATAGGTCAGCATTAATTTGAGCTATAAAAGTATACAATTTGATGGGCTTATATATGAACGGGCTAAAGCCTGGATTTTTGGGCCGGGCTGGGATTCAAACTCAAGATCCAAGCCCAGCCCTTAAGTATGAAGAACCGGGCCAGGCTTTTTAGAGGTCCAGATCAACGGGCATGTGGACGTGGGCTTTTGGGCATTTTTTTACGTCCCTATTATATTGGTACATAATATCATGCTAAACAGACTCCAATCTAAGTGTTGTACAATATGTTCTCTTATCATTGAATATGCTTGGGTCATTGAATATATATTCAGATATTCACAATTCAAGTGGTGTAGGATTACATGAATCTGTATCCATATTATACACAGATGGATATCCAATATCCATATTAGTCAAAATACAAATTGAAAACCAGGTCCAAATCATATTTTAATATCCATTTGCACCACTACCAAATATAAATCCAGACTTACTTTATGATCCACTGACAAGGGCAAACATTCTTTGCCGCGATAAAGAACAGCCCTCGAGTCCCCACAGTTAGCAACGATGATGTGAGAAGAAGAAATGAGGGCTACAACAGCTGTAGAACCTACGGTATCGGGAGCAATGGGTTCGGAGAGCCTGCCAGAACCACCATTTGCCTTTCCACCAACCTCATCATCAACTTTCAGGAAGCAACTCGTAAGGGCTCTCTCCCATATATTCTTACAATAGCCGCTTTTGGTGCCTACCATGTTGTTATTTATATTTCCAATCTCTTCAATCAATGCTGAGTGGATTCGATTTTGACAGTAATCTGCAACCTGCAATTAGAAAGAACACAAAAGTAAAGAAATGTCCTCTTAATAAGTCAAAGGCTTGTTGGGAGAAAGAACCCAAAAGTAAAGAAATGTCCTCTTAATAAGTCAGAGGCTTGTTGGGATATATAACGCTAAAGTTTCACTACCTTCTATAGTAAAATACCTTTGACTTGTTCTACTTTATAGTTATTGAGTAGGTCAGTCGACCATTATACTCAATACAGTTGACCTCCACTTTCGGACGGTCAACCGTGGAGGACCAAAATCCATCCAGAAAGCAAAAGCGTGGACAGTTGACTGTCCAATAGGACAGTCGATATTAATGCTCAATAATAGTAAAAAAATTAGCTACCTGAAATTAGAACACACACAAACATAAAGGGTTGTATTAGCACTATCACATTTACCAGATACCCGGACCGGACCCATCATTGACCGGAACCGTCCCGATCTATACGGGTCCGGGTCCTAAAATAAGACCCGATGCACTTCCGGGTCCGGATCCGGGTCCGCTCAAAATAGAACCGACCCGGACCAGGATCCGGACCCGGACCCGTTAAAAAATACCCAAAAAATATGAAATTTGAATAATAAGATTATAAGAATATACATACAAAAGTAATCGTTGAAGATAGATGTGTAAATATATATTTATTCATGTACTTAAGTGCGAAAATTGCTGGGACCGTAGGGTATTGGGTACAAAAATGCTTAAGTGCAAATATTTATTCCCCGCTACAGGACTCGACAGGTAGATTTTTTTAACTAGGACCCAAACCCGGACCCGGACCCGGTTCTTGCAAGTCCGGTCCGGATCCGATTTTTGTACCCATGAGGTACCGGGTCCGGGTTCGGATCCTGATAGTGGAGGAACCGACCCGATAGGACATGATACCAGCTCTAGGTTGTATTGCTTATTTGATATAAACACCTATAAAATTTCAGTATAACGTACAGTAAACGATCTTGACTTGTTTTACTTTATCGTAATTAAAATCACAAAAGTTTTGCAAATTACCGTTATGCTTCTGTTGATTGCTCAAGTACATTTAAGCTATATAAGTAAAATAAAGCATGCTGAGTGGGAAATATTAGGGTATCTATAAACTTGTATGAAATCAATAAAGAAACGCTAGAACATGATAAAAATGTGCATTTTTACCTGAGCACCACCATGACCATC
Organism: Hemerocallis citrina; assembly: GCA_017893485.1. Taxonomy (NCBI): domain Eukaryota; kingdom Viridiplantae; phylum Streptophyta; class Magnoliopsida; order Asparagales; family Asphodelaceae; genus Hemerocallis; species Hemerocallis citrina. The sequence goes on along the minus strand of CM030359.1, from coordinate 425,240,820 downwards.
ATAAACACCAAAGAAATGTGCGGGCAAGCAACTCAAGTTCGGGTTTATCCCATCCACCATTTTATCACCAATTAGCAATCGGAGTGGAATTTCGTAAAACCATGGGACTACGCTTACAGCATCCTCCATCTCCGGCCTCCTCCCACAAATGGATATCAAACCCCAGAGTGGCACGTAATCCTTCAACAATAAACTAGGGCGGAATCCCTGAACAGAATCTTCTACCACAATCGAAACTTTCTGGTTGGTAACTAAACTCGAACCCAACTCCTCAATCTCAACCCTAGCAACAATACTCTTCGCTTCACATACAGCACCTAATGTCCCTATCTCAAAAGCTTCAACTGACTTAACATCGATATCACACACTAAATCTTCATCATCACTCCCAGGAACAGACTTCACTTCAAGTTCATTCCCCCCACCTTCACTCGTCACCACAATCCCGCTCTCTGTGACCAAATCAGCCATAAACTTACTCTCAGCACTCGGTAATCTACACCCTAGTGTCAACATCAACATTCCCTACGACAATTCAAGTAGTAATTGTAGCTCTTCAATTCCTTGTACACAAAGTATCCCCTCATAGAGCGAAAACAGCTGCTTTCTTTCGCCTCCTCTTCATCCCTTCAACATGGTTTCAAGCAACAATTCACAGGGTAGTTGGAAATCAAACCTAGAGCAACCAAAATGAAAAGGGCATGAAAGGGGCTGATCTAGTTATATATAGGGAGATCGGTCAATCAATTTTGATGGGCAAAAAGATAAAGAGCAGCACTTTATGATACACAAGCACAAGAAATGGGAGGAAGAACCTAGGAAAGTTGAAAGGGTTGATGGATCACAAGAGAACCAAATAGGCAAGGTGGGACTTTTCCCATCTAGGTTCCCTGGATCTAAAGGAACCCATGTGTCAACTCTCCAAAACAAACAAAAATTATCAAAATTGTATTGGTTTTTTGCCAATTTCCTCTCTTTCTCTCTCTATTAGCACAAAGCACTAAACTTTAAAAGGAAAAAAACAACCAAAATTATGAAAACTATCTCAAACTAAATTGGGTCTTTGTCAAATTCCTCCCTTTAACTCTCCATAATCTCAAAACACTAGACTTTAAGAGGAAAACAACCAAAATCATGAAAATTGAGTTGGGTGTTTGCCAAGTTTCTCTCTCTCTCTCTCTCTCTCTGCTCAAACTAGCAATAAAAAACAACCAAATTTGTGAAAATTGAATTGGTTTTTTTACCAAGTTTCTATCTTTCTCTATCCAATCGCTCAAAGCACCAGAATTTAAGAGGAAAAAGGTGAGAAAGAGGGGAAAGCAACAAGAGTCGTGAAAGGCTTACCAGCTTATGTGTATGATGCGAAAAAGGGAAGGGAGGTGGGATTTGGTTTGGATTTGGATTGTAGGCTTCCAACCCACAATTGTTTCCTGGGCTCCCTGTTGTTGATTTAAGACGTGTGTGAGAGAGAGAAGACAGGTGTCGAGAGTTGACGAAGGTAAGGGGCAACTCCAGCTATTTCTGAAATGTTTTTCCTTACTGACCCACTTTTCGAAAATATTCACCAAACTGATCTACTATCGAAATATTTATTCAACTGACCCAATTTTGGATATGTCAGCATAACATATTTTTCGAAACAACGACCTAGGTTAATTTCATACTGTTCTTTTAAAAAATGACATCAGTTTAATTTTTTTTAGCATGCTGTTGTTTGAAAAAACAGCATCAGTACATTTCTTATACGAGTATGAAACTTCTGGCTTTAAAAAAATTTTAAGTGCTGAAACAACTTATAAATGATGTCGTTATTCCCAAGAACAGCATTCGCATTACTGATGTCATTATTGGAGATAACGGCATCAGTTATAATACTCATTAAACTCACTGCCTCCACAGTTGTTCTTCCAAACAATGGCATGAGTTAACTGTTGTCGTTTTTTGAAATAGCGGTAACAATTCACAGAAATAAATTAGTCAAGTATAAATAATATAATAAATTGTTGCCGCAGTTCCAAACAACGGCATCAATATCCCTAACAATGAATATTATAGCTGATGCCGCTATTCCTAACAACAGCATCTGTAATGCGAATGCTGTTGTTCGAGATAACGATATCAACAATAGAATTTTTCACACTTGCAATTTTTTTTCAAGTCAGAGAGAGTACATAATTGGAAATAAGTTAACTGATGTCGTTACTTCAAATAGTGGCATGCAATTTTTTTTAACAGATGCCGCTATTGGAAACAACGGCATATAAATAACCTATATCGTTATTTTTAATAGCGGTTAATGTTGACGTGTCCAACACTTGATCAATTTGGTCAATATTTTCAAAAGTGAGTCAGATTGGTTAATATTTTCAAAAAGTAGGTCAGTACGGGAAAGAATCGCTCTTTCTTGTCTCTCTCTCTCTCAATCCTTTTCAAGGGAGAAAGGAAAATATGAAAGGATGTTTTTCTTTTTCTTTTCTGTGTTTTTTATAATATCTGAAAAGAAAAGAAAAAAAATTAAGGACAAATTTTGGTAAGCATCCCTGAAGTTTCGGAGAGCATTTTGTACCCAGTTTTACTTATTTTGTATATATTAGATTCCAATGTCGTATACATTAGCGAGCATGTTGACAGCATCAAAAATCTCATAAGGCTAGTGAGACAATTTATTTTTTTGATAAAAAGATGACACAGTCATCACTTCATTAATGATAATTAACGAAACGGGCAAATAACAAAACATAGATAGCCCGAAGGCAAATCAAACATCAAAAATTTCCAAAACAGAGGCTATTGCCTCAACAGTCGTCACGAGGCAACAAAACAACAACAGATACAACCGATACTAAAAACATCTAGGCCAAAGTCTCCCTTATGACATGCCGAAGCCGAATCCCGCCCAAACTGAAAAGCAACTACTCCTCCTCCTCCTCATTTTCCAATCGTAGTCACTTCTTGGATCCTAGGTGCCCTGTCCATTCATGAATACAGAGGTAAATTTTGTGCATCAAAACTGATAATCTGAGATAAATCTTGCGAAAACATAAATCGTTTCGGTCTAGCCATAGGTTCCAAATCGTAGAGGCAACAGCAATGTCCTAACCTAATCTATCCTCCTTTCTAATCCTGTTAATTCTAATGTTACCCCAGACCTCCGAACTCGACCCCGGACAATCTAAAATCCCAAATCTAGGACCCATAATCTCTCATACCATTCTGGCTCTAGTACAGTTAAAAAGAATGTGATTCGTATCCTCCTCCTGTATTTGACATCTAGCGCAAGCAGTGTTCGACGCAATACCACGTTTCGTCATATTGACCTTCGATAAAATAGCATCGTTAGTCACCAGCCATAGAAAAACTTTCACTTTAGTAGGAACGTTAATGTGCCATATAACGTTAGCCATCTCACTTCTTCTTCCTACATCGTTGAGCCTTTTGTATAGTGAAGATACTGTAAATCTTAAGCTCGACTCCAACATCCATCGTCTCTCATCTTCAACCTCTTGGGTGTATCTCCCTTCTATACGAATGAAGTTGTTTAGAGTTTGTAGTTGAGTGAGAGTCTTGATCTAGGGTGTCCTTGACTTCTAGTCTAAGCCTGTTGTTGCGCCAAATGTCACTCACCAAGGTATCATTATTTAGCGCTGCATTTGCTGCTAACGGGAAAAGTCCCATGAGGGTGTTGTTTCCGCACCATTTATCCTTCCAGAATCTTGAGTTCTTGTCATTCCCTACCCTGCAGGTAGTGTTGCTATGGAAGATGTCTCTCATTTTGGATACACCTTTCCATAAAAAGGAATTCCTACTTAAGCGCTTCTTCCCCCTGTCTGAATTTCTTCCTTCGACCAATACTTAATGAAAGACTTACACCACCAATTGTTGCGCCTGTTAGCTAGCTTCCACCACCATTTACTGAGCATGGCTTTGTTCATATCTCTAGGATTGATGATTCTCAATCCCCCGAACTCTTTCCTTTTGCAGACTCTCCCCCAAAGTATGAGGTGTAACCCTTTTCCTTCCCCGTTTGCCCTTTTCCAAAGAAATCGCTTTCTACTTTTGTCAATTATGTTAATTACCCAATCCGGTAATTCATATTTAGACATGAGATATACAGGGATGTTATTAATAACTGAGTTTAAAAGGGTAATCCTTCCTCCTAATGTAAGCATGCGCCCTTTCCAACCAGCTAATCTTTTCTCGATTTTTCGATTAATGGATGCCATTCATCCCTTGTTAAATTCTCCGGTCTAATCAGAATCCCAAAATAGATTAAGGGAAAATCTCCCTTATTGAAACCTAGCATCTGTTGGATAGAAGTGATGGGAATAGAACAGCTATCGCTAAGAGGAATAATACAACTCTTGTTGAAATTAACTTTCATTTCAGACCAAGCCTCAAAACACCTAAGTATCGTACCCATTGCAGTAATTTCATCTTTTGATGCTGAACCGAACAGCAAAGTATCGTCGGCGTACTGAAGGATGGATATTACTTCAGGGATTCCTTTGATTTTGATGCCATGAATGGCGTTCTCTTTTCTGCCATTTCCAATCATCTCAACTAATCCGTCTGCAACGATGGTAAATAATAACGAAGACGGTGGATTTCCTAGTCTTAGCCCCCTTTGACATCTAATTTCCTTTCCTGGCACACCGTTGATAAGAAGAGACGATTTTCCTCCTCTGACACACTGATGGATCGACCTCCTTCACCTTTCCCCGAAGCCTTTTAGAGGTAAAACCTCGTCAACACAATCCCATTCTACAGTATCATATGCTTTTTGAAAGTCCACTTTGAATAGAAAGTCGTCTGTTTTATCTTTGTTTCCTCTGAAAACGACTTCATGAGCCGAAGCTACATTGTCCATAATGTCTCTTCCTCTAATAAATCCGCTCTGTGATTCTCCAACAATATCATTAAGCTATGGGCCTAATCTATTAGCCAAGACTTTCGAGATAATTTTGAAAGACCCGTTCAGGAGGCTGATGGGGCTCAATTCTCCTACTTTCTTGATTTCGGATTTTTTAGGGATTAAAACAATATTCGCGTAGTTCAACCTTCTCAAATCGGCGTCACCATTATAGAGCTCTTGGAAAATGCACATGAAGTCTGCTTTAATAATTTTCCCGTACAATTTATAGAAGAAGAGCGGAAATCCATCCGGCCCCAGCGCCTTGTCCTGCCCCAGACTCTTGATTGCAACTAGCACTTCATCTTTGTTGAACTTGCCCTCGATACTATCACTTCCATTAAGCCTTGTTGCTATCCACATATCCTGATTCAATTTACATCTATGTTCTCTTCTTTTGCCCAGCAACTCCTTATAACTCTCATTAATGTGTTGCGTGATTCTATCCTCGTTCTCGCACCAATCTTCGCCCACCTGTAACCCGAAAATATAGTTATTGTTGTTCTCATTAACCTTGTATGTTTATTGTTGTTATTGTGGTTGTTTTGTTGAACTCAAAACTATGACTTGGACTATAACTATGTGCATATAAAGATTAGTGTAGTAAGAATACTTACTTACCCATTCTAGGGTTGTAGGACTCATCTAGCTATTTTTTTAAAGATAAGTTTTTGTTATATGTTGTTCTCTACTTTGTTAAGAAATCAATCTTTGCTAACCCTAGTTCATAAGAAGTTGCTCTTATTGTATGTAGGAACTTGTAGGATTGAAGAAAAGTGGGTTGTAGTATGTGAAAATTTGTAGACTAAATAAATGTAGTCTTTGTAATTATATAGGACTTGTAATTTCCTAAAGAAGCAGTCTTGTAAAAATTTAGATAAGTCATTGTAGCATGTTCTAAACTTTTATAGGTTGCTAGAGACTCATGCTTGAGTTTTGTGTTCTATGTCAAGAAGAGAACTTATTCATACTTGTGAACCCATGAACCATGCTTGTGAAACCCATGAACCCATTCGTACTTGTTCTAGTTTCAAAAAGAATCCATGTACCAGGCTAAGTTGTTGTAGTAAAGAAACCCATCATGCTTGAGATGTAGCAAAGATACCATGCTTGAGTTGTTGTAGTATGAAACCCATGTTAAGTTGTATACCATGCTTGAGTTGTTGTAGATTGTTGTTGTAACACCCCGTAGTTTTTTTAAATATATATATATATATATATATATATATGTTGATAATATATATATATGTTGAAAATATATATGGTATATGGTTGCTGTGTGCTGTTGGTTTATGTGCATGGATAGCAAGTATATAAATAATATTGAAAATGGAAATGGAATGGTATGTATGGTATGTAGGGGGGCCATGGGAAAATGATTACACAGAAGCACATGACGTGCTGTGTGTGATTGGTTCAGGTAATGACGTCACCATGTGTTGGGGGCCCCACCAGATTGATAGTTGAGAGAATGTATAGTGCTTCGGCTGTGTGCTTCGGGAGAGGGTATGGGATTAAAATCCCATATCGGTGATTGATATATAATATAATAATATAAATAATAATAGCCAAGAATCAAGAGTCACCTAATCGGTTAACCAAATTTTGAGAGACAGCCTGTGGTGGGCAGTTGTACTACATAGTATCTAATTTGTCTTATAAATTGTATAAATTGTCCGAGCTAGGAGCAGGGGCGTTACAAATGGTATCAGAGCCGACTTTCGACAACGAGTGTGGGTAAGAGTCGGCGAGATGTATGCCTGAAATGGAGCTAGCAGATGTACGGGTATGCCTGAGAGTGAGTGGGGTTGGGGCCAGGTCGCCTGGTAAATCCACGGAGGTGGGCTAGGGGACTGGACAACACGCAGAATCAAGGTATGGTGCAGCTAGCAGAATCAGGGTACTCCACTCCACATCGGCTAGAAAGTAGATCCTGCACTAGATAGTGCATGCCCGTGCTCAGCGAGGACGCTGATTTCTGAAGGGGGGTGTGTGTAACACCCCGTAGTTTTCAAAAAAAAATAATATATTGAAAATGGAAACGAAATGGTATATATGGTATGTAGGGGGGCACGGGAAAATGATTACACAGAAGCACATAACGTGCTGTGTGTGATTGGTTCAGGTGATGACGTCACCATGTGTTGGGGGCCCCACCCGATTGATAGTTGAGAGAATGTACAGTGCTTCAGCTGTGTGCATTCGGGAGAGGGTATGGGATTAAAATCCCATATCGGTGTTTGATATAATATATAATAATATAAATAATAATAGCCAAGGATCAAGAGTCACCTAATCGGTTAACCAACTTTTGAGAGGCAGCCTGTGGCGGGTAGTTGTACTACATAGTATCTAATTTTTCTTATAAATTGTATAAATTGTCTGAGCTAGGGGCAGGGGCGTTACAGTTGTGGTAAAGAAACTCATGCTTAAGTTGTATACCATGCTTAAGTTGTTGTAGTAAGAAATCCATGTTAAGTTGTATACCATACTTAAGTTGTTATAGTAAAGAAACCCATCATGCTTGAGATGTAGTAAAGATACTATGCTTGAGTTGTTGTAGTAAGAAACCCATCATGCTTGAGATGTTGTAAAGAAACCATGCTTAAGTTGTGTAGCAAAGAACCCATCATGCTTGAGTTGTTGTAGTAAGAAACCCATCATGCTTAAGTTTTTATAGTAAAGAAACCCATCATGCTTGAGATGTAGTAAAGGATACCATGCTTAAGTTGTTGTAGTAAGAAACTCATCATACTTGGGATGTAGTAAAGATATCATGCTTGAGTTGTAGAAAGATACCATGCTTGAGTTGTTGCAGAAAGAAACCCATGCTTAAATTGTATTCATGCTTGAGTTGTAGAAAGATACCATGCTTGGGTCGTTGTAGAAGGAAACTCATGCTTAAATTGTATTCATGCTTGAGTTGTAGAAAGATACCGTGCTTGAGTTATTGTAGTTGTTCTAAGTAAAGAACGCATGCTTGTGTTATTGTAGTAGTTCTAGTAAAGAACCCATGCTTGAGTTATTGTAGTTGTTCTAAGTAAAGAACGCATGCTTGTGTTATTGTAGTAGTTCTAGCAAAAAACCCATGTTTGAGATGTGTAGTTGTTTTAGATTCAAAAGAATCCATGTGTGTTTAAGTTGTATGTTGTAGTGGAACCCATGAGTTTAGCTTGCATGCTAATCCAATGGAACTATTGAAATGAACCCATGTTCCACATTTGCTCTAGTTCGATTTTTAAGAAGAAACCCATGAAACTAGCTTCATGATAGTTCTAGCTCGAATTGGCAAGGAAACCATGCGTTTAGGTGGTTCTAGCTCAACCTTGAGAAAGAACCCATGAACATAGTCGCATGTTGTCCTAGCTCAAATTGGGAAAAGAACCCAGGAGTGCTAGTTGTTTGCGTCCTAATTGAAATTGGACCATATGATGTGCACATGCTTCATCTTCAATATATGGGTAATAATGGTTGGGAAAGTCACTATGATTGTTACCTTGGTAAAAGCTCGTCTAGGGTCTTATAGTTACCCTAGAGGTCATCGACCATCAAGACTCGCATCTTACCACCTTGGAAACTATGAATAAATCACACCTCGAGCGCCGATGGATCTTAACTGAAGTGGGTTGATCGCGGGCCAAGTATGTTGACGAGATCCCAGTTAGGGGTAGTGATGAGTGAGGGAGATCCCATCGCCAGGGTCTTGGATCGATAGGCCATGAACCAAATCCTTAGGGATCTGGTAAGTCTAGGTTGAGCAGCCTAGTAGAGTTATCTTGTGAAGTCTAACTTAAGACCTAGCATGTTGTGTATATACTGTTGTCACCCCTAGGATTGTTCAGGGTTAATGACATCGTTAGGGTAGTAACTTATGGCAATTGCTACTTAACCTTTACTTATTATCATTTTTTCGCCGAAGGGAAGGAGTTGGTGTTAAGAGTGATACCTTATGATCCGACATGTCCTATAGGCCGACACTAGGCGGTGTTATTGGGTTGTACCTGTAACACCCTGAATTTCAAAATACAACTGAATTCGAAGTTCCACATGATCTTTACACCTCTTTCGTACAATTTTACAAGAAAATTAAAAACATTTCTTACTTCAGAGTTACATTACACATTTACATTCATACAGCGGAAGCAATTTACAGTAATTACATGGAACAATTACACAACATTTAAATCATTCTTTGAGCAGCATGTATACTTCAATTTATCAACCTCTTTTTCCAACATATGAAACTGTAGGCCCGTCAGTTCATTCACTGACGAAATATTATACACGGCCATCCTCTCTATGCCGCAAACAGTATAACGATTTTCCATACTTAAAACAACCACAAACTTGATCACAAGTAAAACCATAAGGGACTATCCTATTGATGCCGTGTTGTGCTATGCACTTAGTTCTTAATGCAGGTTGTTTACATTATATAACACTAATGCATACTTGTTCAGAGTCTATGCAGCCCATACTACATAGGTCTGAGGGCAAGCCCTTAATCGTTCTTCATCTTGTAGGGTTCGATCCCTCGCCACGACTTAAACTACTACTGTAACTATGGTAAGTATCTTAGGCATTCTATGAACTACGAACTCACGTCTAGGCGCCCTGGAGAGAATCCCAACGCACTGACACATGACTCATCATGCAGGCATCCTGTGGTAATTCACCTCCTACCATAAACGTGACACCACCTGCAGTCATTAGATCACCACATAAGCGTCGCCACCGGACGGTGCTCTGGAGTAGTATCCACGCTCTAATCATGATGCATCATGGGACATCCTATGGATACCCTCACGCCGCCAATCCAATGTCCCTCGTACTCATGTTTGTTTTTTACGTTCATCACATCTTCACTATGTATCTCATCCTTAGGTATAATTGGAGGTCACTAATATATAATCTAGCATTACTCCTACATCGGTCTTTTAAATATCAACCTTTATCAACGACCCAAACTTGGTCAAAATATCATAAATTCTCTTTTCAATACTTTTCATTCTTGCCGATGTACAGTCTTAGCCAAGTTCTAGTATAACTCCTCATTTTCACATTCATTGAAACATGTCCACAAAATTTCACATTTCATCACATTCTCTTTCTAACACATTTCTATGCACAATTTGCATATTCAAAAGAAAATTATTATTTGATTCTACTTAACAAAAGTCTCAATTCATATCTTTTCAATTATTTCCATAATATTTTCACTTTCTTTATTTTAGAAACTCAAAAGATCAAAACTAAAGTGAACTCTTCACTCTAAAAAAAGATTGTATTTCTCTTTTTAAGGGTTCATAATTTCAAAATATATATATATATATTTTATAAGTTTATAAACTCAAGGATTTTCTGATATTTTCTCCCTATTCTATATATATATATACACACACACACACATTGGTAAGATTCACAATAGTCAAAGTAAAATAAAATAAAAAAGAAAATATTTTTTTCCCCAAAAAATATTGGCCACAGCCAGATTCGAACCGCACACACCCACACACACGGTGCACAGTCACCGAGACCCAAAGGCCCCACGCACTAGCCAAAAGGGACAAGGCGCCCAACTGTCACAAAGGAGGAGTGGAAGGGTTTTGGGTTTGATTCTCGGCAGTTGGAGAAAAATCGAATTTTTGGAAATAAAAAGCCTCTGCCGAGACTCGAACCCACACACACTCAGTCAAAGGTTGCTACAGTAACGCAACAAAAGCCCCTCCTATAACCAGTATGCACATAGGAATTAACTGATATAGAATTGGTTCAAAATAAATTTAAGTTGAGTATCTGTCCATTGGAAAATATTCTATTTTTCAAACGATCGTAACTTAGTTTCTTCTTCACAAAAATTTCTAAAAATTTTCAGAATACTAGATTTACATACATTCAACAAATCAGTGTTTTTAAAATAATTTTTTGACATTAAAACAAGTATTTTCACTATAATTTATGTTCTATGTTTACAATATTGCAAAGAAATCACTTTAATAAATTCTCTACTCAAAATTCTTGCATTAAGTTTTTATTAAAAGTGTAAGTTCCTGTTTTTTTTTCCCTCTTTATTCATAATGCTTATAATTTAAGTTGTATTTTTAAGCAAAAATAATACGAGGGTTCAATAAGCGCAAAATTCAATAATTCATTCACTAATCAGCACATGAACCTTTTTCTACAATTACATGGTTCCAATTCTACAACTTCATGGCAAAAAATGAATTTTAATTATATTAAACACAATTTATAACCAATAGCACACAATTCATCAAGTATTTACTCATTTATTTAGCAAGTCCTTTTTAGAGTCAATAAGTGATTATCTTATTAGTTCTTTTGGCATGCATATGTATCAAAATTTTATAGCATGATATCTAATATTAGAAGTATAGAAAACCACCCACCTATTTGAAGAAAGTTCTACAAAGCTCCTACGATCTCCTTGAACACACGAGCGGTCCTTCTCCTCCTAGAATGAGCCACCACGATGTTCCTCTTCCTTGCACTTGGTGAAGCCCGAGCCTTCCTCCTTGCTGTGGGTTGAAGTAGCCGATCTCCAAGGTAGGGGACACACCCACACACTAATGCACTCAATCTTTTAATCTTTCTCAATCTTTTACTCTCCTATATAGTTTCTTTCTTTCATTTATTTTTCTTAGTGTTGTATGCATGAAGGTAGGGGGTATTTATACTAGTTTTAGGATAGATTGGAGGGCTAGGATTACACTAGATGGTTGTAGATGAATGGTTAGGATAAAATGGGAAGTTGTAGCAACTACCCATGACACAAAAACCACATCTCCACTAGTCCACACCTCCCACTCTCTCTCTCCTACTATCCGGCCAAGGATGGAGTGTGCAATGCACACACACGTGCAAACACGTGTCCCAACTAGTGTCCCCTAATTTAAGTTGCACATTACAAAAATAATTAATTGTCTAAAAATGTGTCTACATGACAAGTTAATTAAAAAGTAGTTAATTCATGGGCTTTTTAAAAGAAAAATTAGTGGGCTTTTAGAAAAGAAATACTTAATTTATTAAGTTGGGCTTAGTTTTAAAAAGCAAATTTAGGCTCCTAAAAAAAATGGGCTTAAAGAATAAAAGAAGAAAAGAGAGAAAATAATTATTTATTCATGTTATAAAAAATCATTTCATAAGAGAATATTTATACAAAATTTTGCACGTGCACAATACTTAAAATCTACAATTTCATATTCATAAAATTCAGGGTATTACAACACTCCCTCCTTAGAATAGTTCCATCCTCGGAACTACAATAAAAGAGTGAGAAAACAAAACACAGTAAGAAGAAAGAAAATAAAATAAAATACAAATCAACCAAAGAGCTCAGGATGATCCTTCATCATCCTCTCCTCAGATTCTCAAGTAGCCTCTTCAACCAACTGGTTTCTCCAGACTACCTTGACCATCGGTATCGTCTTATTCCTCAAGACTTTCTCCCGACGATCAACAATCTCGACCGGAAGCTCAATGTAACACAGATCCAACTGCAAACCCTCTGGCACTTTGGGCAAATGATGACTTGGATCTGGAATGTAACCTCTCAGCATAGACACATGAAAGACATTGTGCACCTGAGACAACTCTTCCGGTAACTCAAGCCGGTAAGGAGTTTTCCCAATTCGTTTTAATATCTTATACGGGCCTATGAATCTTGGGGCTAACTTCCCACCTTAGCCAAATCTAATCACACCTTTACTAGGTGATACCTTCAGAAAGATAAAGTCACCAACCTCAAACTCAAGGTCCCTTCTCCGGTTATCTGCATAGCTCTTCTTCCTACACTGAGCATCCACCAACCTCTTCCTGATCAGATCAATCTTTTTTGAGGTCTGCTGCACAATCTCAGGCCCAAACATCTGCTGCTCCCCAACTTTGAACCAACAAACAGGTGTCCGGCACTTCCTGCGATATAAGGCCTCATACAGCGCCATCCCAATACTAGTCTGAAAACTGTTGTTGTAGGTAACTCCACCAAAACTAAATGCCTTTCCCAACTGCCTCCAAAGTCTAGTACACAACACCGAAGCATGTCCTCAAGAATGCGGTTGACTCTCTCGGTCTGCCCATCGGTCTGTGGATGAAAAGCAGTGCTGCAATCCGTCTTGGTACACAAGGCTGTCTGAAGACTCCTCCAAAAATGCGAAGTAAACTGCACATCTCGATCAGACACAATAGTTAACGGAACACCATGAAGCCTGACAATCTCACCAACATACATCCCAGCTAACTTGTCCATCGAAGCAATGAGTTTCATTGCCAATAAGTGAGAGAACTTGGTTAGTCGATCGACTATAACCCAAATCGCATCATTGCCCTTGGAACTCTTGGGCAAGCCCGTGATGAAATTCATACTGATGTTATACCACTTCTATTCCAGAATAGGTAACGGTTGCAATAGACCTCCGGGTTCTTGATTCTCGGCCTTGACTTGTTGACAGATCTCACACCTCGACACAAATTCAGCCACATCCCGCTTCAAACCTGACCACCAGAAATGTTGTTTAATATCCTTATACATCTTGGTACTCCCAGGGTGTACAGAAAAAAGAGTAGCATGTGCCTCCTGAAGAATACTCTCGTTTAAGTCCGACTGATCCGGAACACACAGCCTCTCTCCAAACCACAGCACTTCATCCCTGATCTGAAACTCGGACAATTTTCCAGCACCGACTTGCTCCTTCATCTTCTAAATCTCTACATCTTCCTTCTGACTCGCGATAATCCTTTCATTCAGTATTGGTTGAAGCCTCAACTGAGCTAAAGATGATCCCAAGCCTTGCAGAACGACTTCAATACCAGCTCGATCCAACTCTTCTGTCAGATGCCTCTGAGTTGTAATCAAACTCGCCAGACTGCTCTTGCAGCTAAGTGCATCAGCAACGACATTAGCCTTCCCAAGATGATACTTAATCTCCGGATGAATATCCTCAAGTACATCCAGCCATCTCCTTTGCCTCAGGTTCAGATCCTTCTGCTGATAGATGTACTTCAAGCTCTTATGGTCCGTGTACATGTTCAGCTTCTCACCATAAACGTAATGTCTCCATTGCTTCAAGGCAAAGATAATCGCAGCCAACTCCAGATCATGAGTCAGATAATTTTTCTCATGCGGTCTTAGTTACCTAGACCCATATGCGATCACTTTTCCCTCTTGCATTAAGACACAACCAAGCCCACGATGTGAAGCATCGCTGTAGACATCATACTCAACACCTCCTCTAGGCAAAGCTAAAATGGGTGTAGTAGTCAGCCTCTCTTTTAACTCATGAAAGCTTGCCTCGCACTGTTCGGTCCACTTGAAGTTCACATTCTTCTTGGTCAGACCAGTGAGCGGCACGGCTATCTGTGCGTAGCCCTGAATGAACCTCTTGTAGTATCTAGTCAATCCAAGAAAACTCCGGATTTCCTTCACCGTAGTAGGCCTTGCCCAATCCTTCACCGCCTCTATCTTCTGCGGATCAGTTGCCACTCCCTCCTTAGAAAGGATGTGACCTAGGAATGCCACTTCAGATTTCCAGAAATTGCACTTGGATAACTTGGCATACAACTCCTGCTCTTCTAGCTTCTTCAAAACGGCTGCCAGATGCTCTGTGTGCTCCTCCTTCGACTTGGAGTACACAAGAATATTGTCGATAAACACCATGAAGAAAGAATCAATGAACGACCTCGGAACTCTATTCATCATATCCATGAAAATTGCAGGCGCATTCGTCACTCCAAACGGCATAACTAAGAATTCGTAATGCCCATGTCGAGTTCTGAACGCAATCTTATGCACATCTTTAGCTTTCACTCGAACTTGATGGTATCCTGATCGAAGATCTATTTTGGAAAAAACAGCAGCTCCTTGTAGACGATCAAACAAGTCATCAATTTTTGGAATCAGATATTTGTTCTGAATAGTGACCTTATTCAGCTCTCGGTAATCGATGCACATCCTCATCGATCCATCCTTCTTCTTTACCAAAAGCACCGGTGCTCCCCAAGGTGACGCACTCGGTTGAATAAAGCCCTTCTCCAACAGCTCCTCAATCTACCGTTTGATCTCATCCTGCTCCACAGGCACCATCCTATACGGTGCCTTGGAAATAGGTGCACTCCCTGACTGAACAGTGATGTTGAACTCCACATCACGATGCGGGGGTAACCCAGGAAAATCCTCTAAAAATACCGTCGGATAATCCCGAACCACCAGAATCTGTTGCACCTCTACAGGAATCCCTTTCTTCTGGCTGATAGCAGCAACCAAATCTGAACATCTCCTTTTCCCTTGGAAAGTGACTTCAGGTCCACCTGGAGCCTTCACTGTTACTGTCTTGGACTTGCACTCGATGCTCGCACTGTACACCGATATCCAATCAATGCCAATGATAACTTTGACTCCCAAGAAATTCAGCTCGATCAGATCAATCCCGAAAATTCTATCTCCAATCATGATCTCGCAGTTCGCATAGTACCGATCAGTGATTAAAGTCTCCCCTGACGGAGTAGCTACTGCTAAGACCTTGCCTGAAAATATCTTCGGTTCAACTCCCAGAACTTTACCAAACTTAGGTGATACAAAAGTGTGAGAGGACCCAGTATCGAACAAGTCCACCTGGAGCCTTCACTGTTACTGTCTTGGACTTGCACTCGATGCTCGCACTGTACACCGACATCCAATCAATGCCAATGATAACTTTGACTCCCAAGAAATTCAGCTCGATCAGATCAATCCCGAAAATTCTATCTCCAATCATGATCTCGCAGTCCGCATAGTACTGATCAGTGATTAAAGTCTCCCCTGACGGAGTAGCTACTGCAAAGACCTTGCCTGAAAATATCTTCGGTTCAACTCCCAGAACTTTACCAAACTTAGGTGATACAAAAGTGTGAGAGGACCCAGTATCGAACAAAACAAGCGCTTTCTTTCCATTCAAATAAAGTTCTCCTGTTACATAACACACACTCGTTACATAACAGTGTACTAAATAAACAGGAAAAGGGACAACAGAAAAAGAAAAGAACACTCCTACACTCCCCCACTCGTACCAGTGATGACGTGATCCACCTCATCAGTGTCAGCTTCAGTCAAGGCAAATACTCGTCCCTGCTGGTACGGCTTCTTCCCGGTCTGCTGAGTTTGTCCATTGCGGACAACATCCTACAACTTAGGGCAATGAGACTTGTAGTGGCATGTCTCTCCACAGTTGAAATAAGTCAACGGAGGTCTCACCCAAGTATTCCCGGGTCTTCCTGCCACCTGAATAGCGTTCGCACCCGTAGGCTTGAACCTTTGAACCGGCGGCTGTCCTCTGACATTGCCAGCAACTGCGGGCCTCTTCCCCACATTCCAGTTGTTCCTCCGATTCTGAACAGCGTGGAATTGCTCCATGTCTGCCTCTGTGGCTGCCGCTCGTTTGACCAGCTTGTCAAATCTCGTAATACCTAGGGGTATCATCCTGAATCTCAGACTTGGCCTCAAACCATGCTTGAACTTTCGAGCCTTCTTCGCCTCGTCCATCACCAATTTGGGAGCTACCTCGAGAGCTGATTAAACCTCGTCTCATACTCTCTAACTGACATGCCGCCCTGCTGCAGCGCCAGAAACTCCATGGCCTTCTTCTCCTGGACGTCTGATGGAAAGTAATGACTGCGGAATTCTTCCCAGCTAAGAACAATGTCCCCCATCGTCCACTTCATCGAATGCCACCATACAGCCGCATCCTTCTCGAACTGAAGTGCCACCAACTTCACCTTGCTGCCCTCCGGAGTCTTCAAGACTTCGAAGATGGTCTCTACCTGTCGGATCCAATTGTCAGCCGCGTCAGGGTCTGACTTCCCCTCAAACACTGGTGGTTTCATCCGCTTGAATGATTCCACGAGTTTGATTGCTTCGGGTACTGGATTTGCAGGCACCCTTCCTTGATTCTGATTCATGGCAACGACATTGAGTGTCTGATAGACTCTCGCTAGTTCCGTTTCCAAGTCCAGACCTTTCCCATTTCGAGCTCTCCTTCTAGCCATACTCTGATGCAAAAGATCCATTAAATTCGAAGTATAAGACATGAATTTTAAATCAACTTTTCATTTCATTGAATTTCAAACTTTATACATTCGAATTTAAAACATTTCTGGCATCAAATGAAAACAGTAAGAAGATACAACAGTCTAGTACCTACGGTTCCTCTTGACTTCACAAAGCTCTTCTCGTAGTTCCTCCACTTCGTCCTTCAGTACATCGTACATGTTTTTCCTCTTCTCGAATTCCTAAACATGATGACTGAGAACTGCAATGCTCTCCTTGCTCTTCGCACACTGTGCCTGCAATAGCTCCGCTCTTTCCCTTTGAGTCTCTACTTGCCTCTAACGAGACACAATAAAACTGTTCGGAACTGGTTCTTCCTCGTCAGAGGAATCATCAGACGAATTCGTAGGTGGAGTGATCTCCCGAGACTCAAGCCATTCCTCTTCAAATTCTTCGGGATCCTCTTCATTTGAATCAGCTTGCCCGGGATAGTAATCCTCTTCAATGATGTGCCAGTCATCATCTCTAGCTGGGTCGAAGTGGCCCGCCATCTTAAAGAAAGGAGGAGAAGAAGCATAAATCATAGAGCAACACAAATGTAAGTAACTTACGTTTAAATCTCTAGACTTAACACATGCTCTAATGTCCACTTCTTGAGTGTCGTTCCTTTTAAATTTGTACTACTTAGAAGCGTGGCTCTGATACCACTCTGTAACATCCCGAATTCCAAAATACAACTAAATTCGAAGTTCCACAGGATCTTTACACTTCTTTCGTACAATTTTTACAAGGAAATTAAAAACATTTCTTACTTCAGAGTTACATTACACATTTACATTCATACAGCGGAAGCAATTTACAGTAATTACATGGAACAGTTACACAACATTTAAATCATTCTTTGAGCAGCATGTATACTTCAATTTGTCAACCTCTTTTTCCTACATATGAAACTGTGGGCGCGTCTGTTCATTCACTGACGAAATATTATATACGGCCATCCTCTCTATGTCGGAAACAGTATAACGATTTTTCTTACTTAAAACAACCACAAACTTGATCACAAGTAAAACTACAAGGGACTATCCTATTGATGTCGTATTGTGCTGTGCACTTAGTTCTTAATACAGGTTGTTTACATTATATGAAACTAATGCATACTTATTCAGAGTCTATGCAGCTCATACTATATAGGTCCGAGGGCAAGCCCTTAATCGTTCTTCATCTTGTAGGTTTCGATCCCTCGCCATGACTTAAACTACTACTGTAACTACGGTAAGTATCTTAGGCATTCAATGAACTACAAACTCACGTCTAGGCGCCCTGGAGAGAATCCTAACACACCGACACATGACTCGTCATGCAGGAATCCTGTGGTAATTCACCTCCTACCATAAACGTGACACCACCCGCAGACATTAGATCACCCCATAAGCATTGCCACCGGGACGGTACTCTGGAGTAGTATCCACGCCCTAATCATGACGCATCATGGGACATCCTGTGGATACCCTCGCGCTGCCAATCCAATGGCCCTCATACTCATGTTTGTCTCTTACGTTCATCACATCTGTCCTATGTATTTCATCCTTAGGTATAATTGGAGGTCATTAATATAGAATTTAGCATTACTCCTACATCGGTCTTTTCAATATCAACCTTTATCAACGACCCAAACTTGGTCAAAATATCATAAATTCTCTTTTCAATACTTTTTCATTCTTGCCGATGTAGAGTCTTAGCCAAGTTCTAGTATAACTCCTCATTTTCACATTCATTGAAACATATCCACAAAATTTCACATTTCATCACATTCTCTTTCTAATACATTCTATGCACAATTTGCATATTCAAAAGAAAATTATTATTTGATTCTACTTAACAAAATTCTCAATTCATCTCTTTTCAATTATTTTCATACTCAAGATTTTCACTTTCTTTATTTTAGAAACTCAAAAGATCAAAACTAAAGTGAACTCTTCACTCTAAAAAAAAGATTGTATTTCTCTTTTTAAGGGTTCATAATTTCAAAATAATAAATTTTTTTTGAAGTTTATAAACTCAAGGATTTTCTAATATTTTCTCCCTATTCTTTATATATATATATATATATATATATATATATATATATATATATATATATATATATATACATATATTGGTAAGAATCACAATAGTCAAAGTAAAATAAAATAATAAAGAAAATATGTTTTTCCCCAAAATATTTTGGCCACAGCCAGATTCGAACCGCACACACCCACACACACAGTGCACAGTCACCGAGACCCAAAGGCCCCACGTGCTAGCCAAAAGGGACAAGGCGCCCAATTGTCACAAAGGAGGAGTGGGAGGGTTTTGGGTTTGATTCTCGGCAGTTGGAGAAAAATCGAATTTTTGGAAATAAAAAGCCTCTGCCGAGACTCGAACCCACACACACTCAGTCACAGGTTGCTACAGTAACGCAACTAAAGCCCCCTATAACCAGTATGCCCATAGAAATTAACTGATATAGAATTGGTTCAAAATAAATTTAAGTTGAGTATCTGTCTATTGGAAAATTTTCTATTTTTCAAACGATCGTAACTTAGTTTCTTCTTCACAAAAATTTCTAAAAATTTCCAGAATACTAGATTTACATACATTCAACAAATCAGTGTTTTTAAAATAATTTTTTGACGTTAAAACAAGTATTTTCACTATAATTTATGTTCTATGTTTACAATATTGCAAAGAAATCACTTTAATAAATTCTCTACTCAAAATTCTAGCATTAAGTTTTTATTAAAAGCGTAAGTTCCTGTTTTTTTTTCGCTCTTTATTCATAATGCTTATAATTTAAGTTGTATTTTTGAGCAAAAATAATACGAGGGTTCAATAAGCGCAAAATTCAATAATTCATTCACTAATCAGCACATGAACCTTTTTCTACAATTACATGGTTCCAATTCTACAACTTCATGGCAAAAAGTGAATTTTAATTACATTAAACACAATTTATAACCAATAGCACACAATTCATGAAGCATTTACTCATTTATTTAGCAAGTCCTTTTTAGAGTCAATAATTGATTATCTTATTAGTTCTTTTGGTATGCATATGTATCAAAATTTCCTAGCATGATATCTAATATTAGAAGTATAGAAAACCACCCACCTATTTGAAGAAAGTTCTACAAAGCTCCTACGATCTCCTTGAACACACGAGCGGTCCTTCTCCTCCTAGAATGAGCCACCGCGATGTTCCTCTTCCTTGCACTTGGTGAAGCCCGAGCCTTCCTCCTTGTCGTGGGTTGAAGTAGCCGATCTCCAAGGTAGGGGACACACCCACACACTAATGCACTCAATCTTTTACTCTCCTATATAGTTTCTTTCTTTCAATTATTTTTTTTAGTGTTGTATGCATGAAGGTAGGGGGTATTTATACTAGTTTTAGGATAGATTGGAGGGCTAGGATTACACTAGATGGTTGTAGATGAATGTCTAGGATAAGATGGGAAGTTGTAGCAATTACCCATGACACAAAAACCACCTCTCCACTAGTCCACACCTCCCACTCTCTCTCCTACTATCCGGACAAGGATGGAGTGTGCGATGCACGCACACGTGCAAACACGTGTCCCAACTAGTGTCCCCTAATTTAAGTTGCACATTACAAAAATAATTAATTGTCTAAAAATGTGTCTACATGACAAGTTAATTAAAAAGTAGTTAATTCATGGGCTTTTTAAAGGAAAAAATAGTGGGCTTTTAGAAAAGAAATACTTAATTTATTAAGTTGGGCTTAGTTTTAAAAAACAAATTTAGGCTCCTAAAAAAATGGGCTTAAAGAATAAAAGAAGAAAAGAGAGAAAATAATTATTTGTTCATGTTATAGAAAATCATTTCATAAGAGAATATTTATACAAAATTCTGCACGTGCACAACACGTAAAATCTACAATTTCACATTCTTAAAATTCAGGGTATTACAGTACCCTTTTTCTCAAAGGGATACGGTCTGTGCCTTCAAATGGGCAGCAGCCTTGTCCTTGTCAGTGAAAACACCAGTTGACTCGATGACGTACTCTGCACCAGTCTCACCACCATGCAATCTCTTCAGGGTTCCTGAACAAATTAAATAAATTTAATCCAAAAGTACAACAGCATAAAGGTTACTACAGAGATAGTAAACAGGACCCACCTGCATCCAAAGACAGTAACTTCCTTCTCTCCAAAGAGAAAGGTCTTGGTGTCCTTCACCTTAATGTCATGGTGCTTCCATTGACCGTGGACACTGTCATACTTGAACATGTATGTCTGCAGAAATACGGAATGATCACTAAGAAACAATTTACAAAATCATAAACCAAAACTATTGATATGAACTCTCAAGGAAAGTTTGGACCACAAAGAAACAATTCAGAGCCTCAAAAGAGAAAAATCAAATACCAAATGAACAATTCTTCACCAATAGAGAAGCCACATTTTCAGTATAAAGAAAGTTTGCCTGTAATGCCATTGCCAACATTTCTAAATGATTCATTCCTCTGCCGGCCATATCCCTGTTTGCCTGCAATTCTTGATTATCTAGTCTAAATTAAAACCAAGAAACCCTAATTACCCCAATCGAAACCTTAATTATTCAGAATAAAAGATGTACATATTCAAAATCGGCGAACCTCAATGCCGGCGCCAGCGGTGGAGGAGGAGGAGGAGGCGGCGGATGCGGGGGAGATCTCGTCGAGATCGACGCCGAGGAAAAAGAGGAGGATGCGGGAGAGATCTCGTCTTCTTCGTGAGGGAGATAAGGCGACGGCAGCGGGAAGAGGGGGACGCGACTCGGGAGGGGGGGCACGACTCGGGTGTGAGAGATAGAGACGCGATCTCGTCTTCTTCGTGAGGGATTTGGGGAGAGAAGGATTTGGGTGTGAGAGATGGAGAGGAGAGAGAGAGAGAGATGAGTGTGAGCGTGATAGATAGTGTATAGATTTGGGGTATTTGGGATTTGGGGAGAAAATGAAAAAGTTGGGGGGAAAATAAATTATAGAATATATCTATTTTATCCCGTTAGTAAAACTTATAGTTACGGATTAAAAACTCTAAAGCTATAGGATACCTATACCCACAGTTTACTATACGTCTGTAGGTATACAATGTCTGTACCCACGGTTTTAGTGATCCGTCACTATAGGTGTCCGTTGGTATATGGCAAATTTCTTGTAGTGCCTTCTCACAAGTTGGGAGCACGGGATCCGTATCTCATCTATTAATTTCTGAAGTGCCTTGATAAGCGGGAGCGATTCCTGTCGGAGCTAGGGGGAATGGACCCCCGGAACTCCGTCTTGTCTTATATCTAGTGGCATGAAGCCATAGACTATGGTCTGGCTAGGGGTGCCACAGGCGATGCTACGTGCTATCTTGCGTTTGCGAGACCCCAGGGATGCCACAGGGGATGCTTCGAGCTAACCTGCCGCAGAGTCCCCAAGAATTCGTCAAAGATATTTGAGTGAGGTAATAGTGGCAACGCGATCACCACTATATATATGAATGCAGTAACAAAAATAGACAGTACCTGCAACCTCATCAATCACGTTGTATCTTCAGAAACAAGTTGAGTACAAGAGTAGAATTCATGGCGCGGGTTCAAATCCCTAATTATGAAGAAACGGCTTGAGAAGGAGCGTATGTAATATGGGATGCATACTGTTCTGGAGACTTGCTTGCATTAGAATAAGAACATCATCGCATTAGTTAATCGGGTATTAAAGTCTAAGGTATAGCATACACTGACACATCAATTTTATATATACATGTTTCTCTTTTCATCAATCTGTTTGCTTAAGTGGAGAATCATTGCTAGTCATCAGCCTTAAAAACATCAGCATATGTACTGACGTCCCCATTTCAATAGGTACCGGATTGCAGAAGTACAGGTACGGGATTCAGGAGGACTCAAGGCGAGAGAAGCAAGAGTTCTTTTCCATTTCAGTTGCATTATATGTTGTTTACTATTGTTCCATTGTAACAATTTTGTAATCTATTTATTTGTTGGAAAGCATCCAAGTGAAATACCAAGTATTGTTCTTTATTCATTGCACTCTGATGTAATATGTTGAAAGTTGTAACACTTGGGATTGTAAAGGTATTATTGTAACACTGTTGTAATGTATTGCAATTTTGTAACAATCGGATTTGTAATACATTTGTGTTGAATAAAAAGTTTTAAATTTTCCTGTTTTTCTGTGTATTGTGGCTAATTGAAGAAAAGATTCTGGCTTATGTCACGGTTTTCCAGTTACCGGAAATTGGGGCGTTATACCTGTAAATAGGGGCGGAGCTTCCGTGCGGCCATAACCAGGGCGTATGCCAACTTCTCCAATTTTGCGTATCTGGTCTCATCCGCGAGCAGAACCTTGCTCACATAATACAGTGGCTTTTGGACTCCGTCATCTTCTCGAACGAGAACAGCACTGAGCACATTTCCCGAGGCCAAAAGATAAAGCCAGAGGGGCTCGCCTGGTTCGGGCCTGCTGAGGAGAGGAGGATTGGCGAGGTACTCTTTCAATTGGACAAATGCCTCTTGCTGCTGAGTACCCCACTCGAAGCCTTCGGTTCCGCACAAAGCTTTGAAGAACGGAAGGGACTTCTCTCCGGACTTGGAGAGGAAACGTCATATGGCCACTAGTCTTTCCATGAGCCTCTAGACCTCTTTGATGTTTCTAGGAGGGGCCATGTCTATTATGGCCTGGATCTTATCGGGGTTCACCTTGATGCCGCATTGGCTGACGACGAACCCGAGGAATTTCCCCGAGGAGACGCCGAACGCACACTTTGCCGGATTGAGCCTCATATTGTGGGTCTGAAGGACCCCAAAGGCTTCTTCAAGGTCGGCGACGTGGTCCTGTCCCCGCTGGCTTTTGACGAGCATGTCTTCGACATACACCTTCATATTGCGACCGATCTGATCCTTGAAGACTCGGTTGAAGAGCCTCTGATAAGTGGCAGCAGCATTCTTCAGCCCAAAGGGCATAACCCGGTAGCAATAAAGACCTTGGTCGGTGACGAAGGATGTCTTGACTATATCAGGGGAGAAAATTTGGATTGGTTGTAGCCTGAGAAGGCATCCATGAAGGAGAGGAGCTCGTGACCCGACATTGCGTCGATCAGAGCGTCGATGCTGGGGAGAGGGAACGGATCTTTGGGGCACGCCTTGTTGAGGTCAGTAAAGTCTATACAGATCATCCAGCTCCCGCTCGCCTTTCTGACCATCACGACATTCGCCAGCCATTCAGGGTAGCTGACCTCCTGTATGAACCGGGCGGACAAGAGTTTGTCGACCTTCGCTTTCACTGCCTGCTGCTTCTCCAAAGCGAACTTACATCGCCTCTAGACGATCGGCTTCGAGCCGGGGATCACGCTGAGTTTGTGCATGATCAGGTCTTCGGAGATCCCGGGCATATCGGAGGGCTTCCAGGCGAAGAGGTCGACATTGTGGTGAATGCAATCGATTAGGTGGGACTTGAGGTCGGGCGCGAGGGAGCAGCTCACGCTGAACCATTTTGACATGTCCCCTATCTCGAACGAGACTTCTTCTAGTTCGTCTGCCAGCTCAGGCTCGGGCTGGCTCCTTTTGGGCTGCAGTTTGATGGCATCCAGGGGGAACACACCGCCACCGATCGCCGTCATATAGCACGATCGTGCTGCTTCTTGGTTCCCTCAGACAACCCCGACACCTGATTCGATGAGGAACTTCAGCTTTAGGTGGTAGGCCGAGGGAACAGCCTGGAGGGAGCCGAGCCTCGGTCGACCGAGGATGGCATTGTAAGCTGCCATTACGTTCACAACCATGAAGTCCATTGACTCGGTCCGCCTGTGAGGGGTCGTACCGGCGATGACATCCAAGGTCACGATCCCCTCGATTGGCACTGGGACGCCGGAGAACCCGTGCAGGGTGTTCCCGGCTGGCTTCAGCTTATCTCGGGGGAGCTTGAGGTTCTCAAATGCTTCCAGGAAGAAGATGTTCACCGAGCTCCCATTGTCCATGAGGATCCGACGGACCTCATAGTTCGCCATGACAAGGCTTATGACGAAAGCATCGTAGTGCGGGACCCCCTCCAGGTCTTCCCCTGAGAAGGAGACAGGGAGCTGCTGAACTTGGGGGGAAGGGAGACCCCGAACGGCGTTTACCTCTCAGACGAACGCCATGCGGGAAGTGCTGGACTCTCCTCCCATGGCCCCCCCCCCATGGACGCAATGCAGGATGGTTTGACCTTCGGTCTCTTCAGGCTCGGGGTTTCGCTCGGGACGTGGTTTGGGGGCGCGAGGAGGAGGAGAAGGCCTCCGGTTCCTCGTGTCTCTTCGGTCCCGGGCGTCTTCCCGTGTGAATTCCCGGGAGTACCCTCGTTGGATAAGGGCCTCGATTTCATCCTTCAGGGCCCGGCAGTAGTCGGTGTCGTGCCCGTTGTCCCGGTGGAAGCGGCAGTAGAACCGCTGATCCTTTTTCTTGTTGCTGGTCGGTCGAAGAGGCATATGGAAGAGGTCCCTGTCCTCGATTGCTAAGAGAATAAACAACACATTTTGTGTCGGTGGTGTGTACCTCTCGAAGCGTGAAATCGGGGGGACCCTCTTCATGCTGGTCCCGTCTTTGGGGACTTTCTTGGCGGGCTCTGCTTCCTCGGTCTTGCGTTTCCCCTTTCCCGGGACCTCCTTGGTGTCCTCGGGATTTAGGGCCTCCTCGGCCCGGATGTACTTTTCGACCCGATTGAGCAGGTCAGGAAAATCGAGGGGAGGCTTCTTCGCCAGGGATGCCTTCAGCTGGCCATGCCGAATGTTGTGCCGGAACGCCGCCGAGGCGACCCCAGCGTCGAGGAAGGAGACCGACCTCGCTTCCATGGTGAACCTCCGGACGAACTGCCGGACTGACTCCCCTTCCTTCTGTTGGAGGTCCAGTAGGGACGCACTAGTCTTCTTGGCTTTCCTGCTGGTCACGAAGTGGGCCAGGAAATTGGCCTCCAGCTGATCGAACGAGTAGATCGAGCCGGAGACGAGCTTAGAGAACCATTCCCGAGTCAGACCCCAGAGGGTGGCAGGGAAGGCACGGCATAGGAGGGGATCTGAAGCGCTGTGAATCATCATGAGGGTCTTGAAACCCTCCATGTGATCAGTAGGATCACCCTCACCGTCATAGGGCTCGAATTGGGGAGGTCGGAAACTCCAGGGTATTTTCGCTTGTAGGATTGCAGTGGAGAAAGGAGGTCGGGTCGGCCTATGACCCTGAGCCGGCCTCGCGCCGCCGTCGCCGAAGTGGTCGAGGCGATTCTCCATTTCCTGGAGGCGTCTTAGGACGTCCTCGTACTCTGGCGAGGCTGTCAGGCCGCGAGACGCGCTGGCTCCGGCGTCCGACCGCGCGTAAAAGCGAGGGAGTGTCTCGTTGACAGGGGTCCCTAGGATGGCCTCCAGGATCTCGTTCCGGAAGTCTTGGAACTCACGGTGGGTGACCGGAGCCGGTTCGGCCGGGTCGTGTTGGGGTGGCAGCTTACTGTCGATGCGGCTGAGCGCCGGCTCCCGCTCTCACGGCGGATGCCTGGGACGGTTCGGGGCCGAGTTGGAAGCGGCCCCTCCCCTAGTTCGACTGGCCTGTGGTTCTGGATGACCCGACACAGATCGGGTACGACCGAGCGAGAGGCGCCCGACTCGGGTCCGAGGCTGACCCTCGGATTGTTGGATCCATGAGTGTCGGCGGGGACGTCCTGAGGAGGAACGTCCTGACGACGTGTAGAGGTGACAGCTCTCCTGGGCTTGGGTGCCATGTGAGCTCGGATTGATGGGATGCCGTTAATGGTTGGGTTCGAATTGATGTCCGTATCGAGGTTTCCCACAGACGGCGCCAACCTGATGCGGTTTGTTTTTGGAGGTGGCTACACCAGGTGTGAGTTCACTCAATTTATAAAGTGGAAGCTTCGGTACTGAATGTACGCCCGACCCTCAGCGGAGAGAACGACTCGGGAGTAGGCGGGAGTGAGGTGGAAGTCGGATGCTTGGCTCAGATCTGGAGGCTCGGATCCGAAGGTCTCGTGTACCTGCACTCGGCCTAGGAATACCGGGGTTGATCCCGGTGGCAGGCCCTCCGACGGTCTAGTTAGTCACTGAAGAGTAACAGTAACTAGGGTTTTTAGAGGGAAGAGATTGATTACCTTTTGAAGGGGAATAAGACCTGGTATTTATAGGCAGTGCAAAGCGGGTCTGGACCCGTTTGGGCCGGGTCTGGACCCGGTTGCCCGTGGGCCTGACGTGGCAGAAGCTCATGAGGCTTAGGACTCACCTGGCAGACCTGATGATCAGGGGTGAACGATTTTTGAGGGGATCCTGTGGTCCAGGAGGGGCCACGTCATCTGACCCATATCAGATGGCAAAATATTATAGTGGTATCATGATCTTGCTTAAAATTGAGAAGATCACGTAGGGACATAGATTTTTAGATCTTATGGAACTATTGCCATTGTACGTACATTGCCTGTTCATACTAGTATATCAATTATTCCCTTAACGGGGAACAAAGTAAGCTACTCAGAGATAGGAACCCGACATAAAAGATAAAAATAGAATCTCTACCTACTAACAACAAATTCAATATGGTTCGCTCAAAATGACTTACATCCATCAATAATGTGTACAGTTACAAATCTTGCTCATAAAGTATTGGCTTAGCGAGATCAAGAAAAAGACCAATCTTTACCATCGATGAAGAATAACAACCTGCAAATCGATATCACTCTTTACAACCATGCTCTCTGGTTCACATTGTACCCAAGTGGAAACTTTTTATTATTATTTTTTTTTAGGAAAAACTTTTTATTTATTACTGGCATCCATCAAATATTACAACAAAAAATTGGACGTCATATGTCAAATACAGAACTATAAGCTACATCAATTTTCATTTCCTAAATAGAACACCAAGGATACAAGATACAACTCTAACCACATTAGTTATGATCCTGTACAAATTAAGCCTGAGAATGAGACTCTTGTGAGCAAGTAATCAGAAAGTGGCCAGAGGGCATCCATTAGTGGTGAAATAAGAAGTAAGATCGACGTGGAGATCATCGTACATGTGCAGGAATGGATGTTCCTGAAAGAGCAAAAGTAACGCGTAAAAACTAACGAGGAAAAAACAAAAAATGGGAAACAGAGAAGAAAAAAAAAAGGAAAAAAACCGACGAAAAGAGTAAAAAGAAAGGCCCTCTTTCTAGACGCAACAAACTGCCCTTGGATGCAAGTGAAGGGCACTTTGAGAGGAGTGCCTTCCTATATGATATTTTCCGAAGTTACATCCCCGCTATAAAAGTCAAGATCATGCTGAGGTCTGGGATGTGTACCTCTTGCATTGCATCCAGGGGGACTGGGGACAGGTTTATAGGATATTCTGTATTTTCAAAATCTCTACAATATTCTTAAATGCAGCACTACTGTTTTCTTACCAAAAGCAAAAGTGAAGATGGTCTATCCATAGGCTTCTTCTGTACGCTGCAACCAAGTGAACAAGAAGGATGTAAGTGATGTAAATACGTCTGTTAAGACAAGAAATTGCTTATACCCTTTCAACAAATATGTTACATATGAGAAGGAAGCAACTCTAGCATCTTTACTAAACATGACTATCTTATATAAACAACAGGTTGCACAATTCATTTTGAAAATAAAAATTCAGAGTTTTCATGGGATCTGATACATCTGAGTACTGCCTAAAGAGGCCAATTTTGTTTTAATTAAAATTTTTACAAACTAGATCCTTTCCCTATCAACCATGGCTCGTTCCCCAAATTATCTGATTTCTCTCTTTTAATATGTCAAAATGATCTTCTACTTGAATGGTACATACACGCCAGATAGCACAAGAGTACAAGACCTATGTACAGATACTTACCTGTATCTAATATGCATTAGACGCCAACACTTCACAAGCATACCTAGAACACATATCTAAAACTTTTTGCATATGTAAGTTTTCCTTTTTGAAAAATTGAGCTTTAGCAATGGATTTGCATTGTTAGTTAGATAGTTATAGATAAATCAATTTAATTATTCAAATAAAAGATGTATCATTTACAATTTTAGTTCATACCATAAAGCGTCTATTTCTCATATATTCTAACTAGTTTTTCTTCAACTATCAACTATAATAGTAAGGTCTTTAGATTTAGGATAGATGACTACACGTAATATGTCTACATCAATAATAGTGTCATACGCATATATAGAACTCATGCACTAGTATAGAGTATAGAGTTCTAGTGCAAGGTTAGTAATACATAAGTCAGATCTTTCAATCTAGTTTTAAGTGTGAAAAATTATGGATCATGAATAATGTAATAGAAAGGACAATATGACCAGATTATTTTTTAATGTATCAAGAATTTTTGGTGACTCAATAGTCAACGATCATATTTTTATCTCCCTTTAAAGTCATATATTTAGCTATATTTGATTAATTATGATCATATAAATTGATGCATCATTGATTTCTTCACCTTTGGACATTCTTTAATTTATCTTACAATACGATATAAGATACGATATTCTAGGAAATGATATACTATGTGCTTCACGATATGACAACTATGGAGCTTACTGTATTTTGTAATTTCGTATAGACTATGAAACTACTTTTGTTTGGACAACAATTATGGAATTTTGATTATGTTACATAGTTGGGTGCCAATTGGATACATTACACATACTTGTGATTAATAATAATACTTTAATACAGGTTGTAGATGTATTCTACTTTTTTACAAATTTATAAAGTCCCCTACCCATAATCGTGTAGTCTTGCGTGCCGAGATCTGTATCTATGCTGCCTAGATAGTAGGTACCTAGATAGCTCCCTACTCCTATGAGAAGTAATGATCAGAACCATGGTTTTATTTAATATACCATGGTTTTAAGCAAGTGTTAGTGTGGTCACTTATAAGTCTCTTCGCTGACGAGCAAGAGGTCGAGATTGCAAATCCCGCTTCCAACAAAAAAATCCCCAATTAATTAATATACGGGGTAAAGTGTGGGTGTGTGTGACTCCAGCCTTGTTCCAAAGTGTAGAGAATCTTATACCACTTGTAGTCCTAATTGCAGAACACACACCACAAGAAACAGAAACGCCCAAGAACTAGATGCACCAAGAACAAACCACCACAATAATCGCAAGATCTCACAAGTACACGAACACAATAATATGCAGAGATAACCAATACTTCTTATACCCCAAGAAATACAAAGATTACAAAGAGATCACATTCACAATCTCTCTCTCACCTTTGAAACACTCGACACTCACCCCTCTTGAAGTTAAGCAATGATAACGGCTCACCAATTCTCTCTAATCTGATATTGAGATTGATACAAACCCTAGATACTACAGCCACTTATATAGCCTTCAAGTAAACACTAAAAGATATACACAATTACATCTTATTGGACCCAAAATCCGTCAGCCAAATAACATACAGTGCCACTGTCTATCGACCGCACCCAGTTGCAGTCGACTACAACTAGTCTCGCCAAGGTCCGAACACTAGACAGTCGACGGCCGACAGTCCCACTCTCTGTTGGAACCCTATACATTCGATCGGGTGTGCGGTCGACCGCTACTATGGACAGTCGACCGCAACTCTGCCTGCAACTCCTGGCTGCTTTCTCCTCACTAGTTCGTGTATTCTCTTCTTCTTCTCCAACTTCAAGAACTCCCGTGCCTACGTGTATTTGAGGCCACAATCTTAACACAAAGAACCATGGTTTTTAACCACAGTATTGTTATCAGGTATTAGCTGCCATTTATCGGACACGTTGGGATTCGAGAGTATCTGTAGGTAAAGTTTCGATCCGACTCACCGGGAAAAGACAGAGAAAACATAAAACACAATTCTTTGCGTTGGCGGGCTACTTATTTAAATCAGGATCTCAAGACTCAGCAACTCCTTTTATGTAATGAATCATTTAACATACAATATTTTTCTTCCTCATTCTGATTTTTGCCAATGTATCTCGGTGTCAGTCAAGATTTGATACCACGATCAGAATTATACTTGACAAAAAGGACAAGAAGAAACATACAATAGCGAACATTTCTAATTGCAAAAGCCATTAATTCCATGACCCTCATTATGCTCTTCATGATACTGGTACATTTTGTTTCATTACTTGCTTTTAAACTATATTCTCATCTCCAACCATCCTTGCCCTGTAATTTATTGTTTTAAATTTCCTCCGATACGGCCGAAATTTCGTTTCGGCTAGCTTGCCCATACGAAATCACATATTTTATACTCTACATCGTTTTGGACCGAAAAGTGTAGATTTCAGCCGAAATTACCGAAATATCGGCCAAAATATTGCCGAAATTGGCAAAATATCAGCCGATATAGACACAAATGTTATTGTGAATATATTCAAAAAATTTGTTTTACTTTTTGCATATGTCTCTTTCAATATAGGACCTTAAGCTAAAATAATGTGATGATTTCGTATCGCTATTATTTGTATATAAGCAAAGTCAAGTAAGTTTATTAACTAATATATTTTTTCTAATTAATGTAAATTCAATTTAGTTATATACTTATATTACGTTCTCTTCTATATCATTGTTAAATTATGCGAAGATTTACCGTAATTGATTCATGTCATTAGTTACATTATACAATATTTTATATGATAAATGTCATGTAGAACATATAATATCTTATTTAGTAACAAAAAAAAAAATATTTATTGAGTGTAGGAAATGGACATCCGATATGATCACATTTTCCCAAGATCTCCGATGATATCTCCGATCCGAGACGAAACACCCCTTGCCGAGACGAGTCCGAAATCCGAGATTTAAAACCTGTAAACAATGTAAGTCTCACTATTCTGTCACACTACAGTCAGTTTTCTTATCCTTACTAACCAACTTTTCTGTTTCGCTCAACTTTCTTACTACGATTAAGAATTTAGACCCAATGCTCTACACCCTTCAAAAGGATTGTCTCCTTAACGTCTTTGTTCTGTTTTGTCACTCATTCGACACACAGCAAAAGGTATTTACGCTACTTGTCTCGAGCTAAAATAGCAATTCTAAGGAGAATCATAAAATCTGTCTTTTACTACTAGAGTTAGACTTTGTTAACCTGCAAAAGAAGTATAAATGGTAATACACAATTTTGTTTACCTGAAAAGAGGATATTAAAGGAAATGCAGCTTTTCCAAACTAAATTAAATCCTAAAGAGCTGGCTTTTCTTGGCTGCATAGAGGGGGTATTCGTGCAGTACAGTTTTCCAGTCTACACTCAAAGCCATATTCAAGAAAACTCCTTTTTCTTTTAATACTAAAAGGGTTTTGCAGAAGTTTCCAGCCTTGTCATAATCACTGGTAATTCTAGATGTGCCTCATTCACATAGCAATCTTAAATTGATCTTTAGACGTATTGAATTCAGAACAAAAAATTGCCAACCATTAGGTCACACTTCCCATCTTGACGCATTACATATTGTTCATGCTACCAAATTGACCGAAACAAATCCCCCACCCCAAACATACCAAAACCTTGTGCTGGTAGCTCCTCATTTTTATCATCAGCATAAAGCCGCACATAAAGCTGCATGGATTTTTAACTGATTACCTTTTTGAAACAAATACACTTCCATTATCTTCCACAATGATTTTTTTCTTTTCTAGAAAATATCTTTGAAATCACTAGGAATTGTTAGAATCAGAAATATCAACCAATGCAGATATGTATCAGACTGGGAGTTTGCCAAGCAATACTTTCTAGGCTATTTCTAGGCCGAGTTTTTGTACATGTTACCAGGGAACAAGTGAAGAGGAACAAGAAAAGAAAAATAACTAAACCAATGTGTCAACAACTGTTGATTTACCAAAATATTAAAATGTGGAACACATGATAGCACCTGTAAACTGGTAGGGGCCACTCCATGGCAAAGGTGCGCGCTCACCATGGCCCACTCTCCAATTTTTCTTATTCAAGGCCACCTCAAAATAGCTTACTCTAACACACACTACTTTAGCCTATACGTGTTGTTTTCTCTCCCCTTCTCCAGTAGTCATGGTGGAATCGGGCATTTCTTTGTCTAATTTGAAGGTTGAGTTAAGAACTGAAAGTTTGAAGGGTGCAAACAAATAACAGCTTGGCATGAGCAAGGAGTCTTATTTGTACTCTCCTCCTCTGGATCTTAATTTAATGACCAACAGCATGGATAAGGAGACTTATTATTATGTCGACTTCTTGACGCCTGCAAATGACATTAAGTAGAATCTTCAGACGTTATAGTCTTCTAAAGATAGTTTCAGCACCTTCTTTCTCTGATTTTCAACAGATTTTTTGTGTTTTGAACAGATAAGCTCCCTACGAATTAAATGGACTTTAGTCATTCCTCAACCTTTCCTATTTCTCCTTATCACGATTTTTCTGTTGATTTTCTATCCAAATAAGCTGATGACTAAACTAATTTAGCACAGAAATATATTTTGGGGGAAACAAAATATGCAGGAAAAACTTGAACATATAGCATGACAAACTCGGAGCATTATTCACATGATTAGCCTTACTGTGGAGAGAACATAAGTTAAACAAGAACCAATTTTGAAGTAGTATTGTTTTCCTCAACTTTCAATCCAAACCAGCAGTAATTAGATATCGATAGTCGAAGTTTTGTCTATGAACGCGTTTCTAATACCTGCTGATAGCTTCTAGGATCTTTAAATATTAGTGGTAAACAATAGCTTTTAGAAATTCGGGATGCAGTCAGAGATTACCCAATCTTTTTACAGCATGGAAAATAATGACTAGTAAAACATGACTAAGCATAGTTTTCATTTATTAAAATAAAGAAACAATTCTAAAAGTAAAGATTAAGGTAAAAATTCCTAAATCTGATATCAATAAGCATAGTTACCATGCAGAAACGAATGAGCAAAACTCCTCAGAGAACCTGTCTGGATGGGCCCGAGGTGCTGGCAGATCAACAACTGCTTCTAGAAGTTCGTAGAAGCTTTCAACAGGAGGGTATGGGAACTGACCCGTTGCACATTCCAACATAACTAGACCCAAGCTCCAAATGTCACTAGGGAAACCATGTTTGTTGTTACTGATACGTTCTGGCTATAAAAAGTAACATCCGGCAAAAGAAAAAAAATTAAATTTATATGACAGAAAGCCAACTAGAACTGAAATTTCAAACTAACAGTTTCACATATTAATACTTACAGACATATAGTTGTAGGTGCCAGTAAAAGTATCCCGCTGACCCGTCGAATTTTCAAGTATCGCACTCACCCCAAAATCAGATATCTTAACTTCCCCTCTGTGGTTTATAAGTATATTTGATGGTTTTAAGTCCCGGTGAATTATGCGTTTCTCGTGGTGAAGATAAATTATACCCTTGAGCACCTGAACAAAAAGGGAACTTTCTTTAAATTGGAATAATGAATTCATTCATGCAAAATAGTTAACAAGTTCAGCATTCAACACTAGCCTGCTTACAGAGTGCAGCCAGATATGGCTCTGGGATTGATCTCACATTCTTCAGAAAATCTGCAAGAGAACCACCATCCATGTATTCCAGAACTATAGATATGACGCCGTTGTCATAGAAGGATTGGTAGCATAGAACAACATATGGACTCTGTGATGATAGGTTGATCTTCAGTTCTTGTGCTATCTGTCTGAGTATATCCTCTTGGATATTCATCTGTATAACCTAAAAATAAAATATAAAAACCCAATTAGAATGAATTTTACGGTATAAAAATAAAGTATAACTCTCTCTCTCTCTCTCTCCTCACATTCGTAATAAGGTTTGCTTGATACACATTGTTAGACCTTTTTCTTTTTTGAAGACGTAGGCACACACTTTTTTTTTTTTTTTTGAACAAGAAGTAGGCACAAACTCTCATTCCATAATTAGGGAATTGTGCAAGCGGTGGTTTGAACCCCCAACCTCTTGCTCACTAGTGAAGAGGCTTACCACTAGGCCACTAGGACACTTGCATGATATACTTTGTTTTTTTTTATAGATAAACCGTTGGTAGAAGCCCCCGGATTTTCATTAATTAGATATTAACAAAACATTCCCATAGTACAAGGTACATAAAAACCCAGATACAACCAAAATATTGCTCGAACCCACATACAATAAAGAAGTGGAGATCCACTAGTGGTAACTTTAAAGAGCCTACCAAATAATCCTACATCTTCATTATGTTATGAAGAAATATATGTCGAATTGCTGAGAAAGACGAGAGATTGTTCAAATTCCCTAGACTCCATCACCCTTTGTTCCGCAATGACTGTCACGATACAAAATGAAAAATATTACACTACATACATCCAATCTACCTCAATTTGGCACCTATCCCCTTGGACGTGCCAACAAAAAGCTATATTGATGCCCCAACGCTTGGAGGAACCATTATCCTACCCAAGCCAATACTTGAAAAGGAGGTGAGTAGGCATCCCCCACTCCACCGAGACCAACCGAGAAACTCAATACCATTTGTTAGCGTTACTCGTGTCTCCTTGCCACTCTTACAAGCAAACAGTGTAAATTTTCATCATTACCGACCTAGTCGTCTGCAACCCTCGTGTTTGAGTCACCCAGTCTAACACAATCTCATGGTAGTGTAACAGTTGCCACAACAATTTAATGCGTCCCACTCATCCCATCCATGACAAAGGCAAAATTGCCCACCCACAAAAGTGATGAGCAGAACCCCCCCTCCCACCAATGAATCCATCATCAGCAACCAAATGACAACCCAAAGTACAACCGTTATCCTTCTCCACAAACCTATTTCTTCTTCAAATATCCAAAATTTTGCGGTCATCCACCACCCGTACGCTCTAATGAGTGCATTGACCTTCCATTGCATCATCTACTTATGGTTGCAAGCTAGACCTACCGCACTCCAATGCAATCCATCGACCCATAACTGGATTCCTTGAGCACAACCCCTGGTCCATACGACTCCCACCCAAATCGTTGACCAACGACCAGAATCACATATCCGGACTCCTCTGTTCAGCACCACCGAGAACTTTCCAGCAACCGAGATCCGCAGAGTTCCGCAAAAATCCGACCGATGACAAGTAGAACCCTCAAGCATTGACCCGATCTGTCCAACCTCAACTCAGATCTAGGCTCTAGGGCTCTTTGGATATGTTGGAAGAAAGAGGAGGGGGGAGAAGGAAAGACAGAGCCTTCTCCTCCCCCCTCAGATCTGAGCCTTAGTGCTTGTTCTGGATCAAGCATATCTGGTGATGAATGGAACTAGGGTGTGGAGAAGATCGGGAGAGAGGCTCGTGAGAAGGGGAGAGGAGCAGAAGGAGATTTTTGGTAAAATAGTTGAACGTGAACTAAAGAAATTTCTCATGGAAACGTGCGGAATCTATTGTCTCTACTTGGCATTTTTCTTGTATTTTTGCAAAGTAAGATTGCATGATATACATTGTTGATAATCAACAATTCATTATGTTAAGCTATCGG
The DNA here is from genome assembly GCA_017893485.1 of Hemerocallis citrina. Taxonomy (NCBI): domain Eukaryota; kingdom Viridiplantae; phylum Streptophyta; class Magnoliopsida; order Asparagales; family Asphodelaceae; genus Hemerocallis; species Hemerocallis citrina. The sequence continues at coordinate 425,204,357 of CM030359.1, read as the reverse complement.
GTAAAGTAGTAGATGGTGTGGTATCAGATCATTTGGTTTCAAGAGATATTAATCTAAACATAATCACCGGCTTATTAAATTTTTTCTCCAACTATTCTACTTTCTAAACAAGTCATCTTTCCATGTCGCTTGTAGGCCTACCTGAACGGGAGAGTTAAGATTGATGCATTATAAATTGTCAGCTGGAAGCATCAACCTAAGCTTTTGGCGAAATGTCATCTGACAGAGGCTGCCTACGGAGCTAACTATCAAAGACACAAGAAAAGAGTGGTCCACCTTACTGCCCCAGCTACATTTAGAACCATCTACAGATAAATTCCATAAAGAATTAAACGGATGGTAGAAATTATACCCATCAAGTAAAGTTGATCTCAAACAGTACTACTAATTTTGAGAACTAAATATTCCTTCAGTATTGCATTCAAACACATTCGACCTTTATCATGATCCAATGTTTCTGGTATCAAATGGCTAAGGACCATAGGCTCCCTAAAGGGATTTATTTAATAACAGAGCGGACATGCTCTCTAAGTTGGTGAACAAGTGCTAGTTAAAGCATGGACAGAAGATGGTCCATGGAATGCAAAAGACAAGTTGGAAGGTGAGAAAACTTATATATCATATGGATCAATATCTTGTAATCACAGAGGGTTGTTGGGATGCTCCCCCCCTACTTCCTCCTCCCCTTGCACCTTACGTGCTTATATATGAAGATTCATGAAACCAAAAATGTGCATGTGACAAGTTGGAAGGTGAAAAACTTATATATCATGTGGATTAATATCTTGTGATCAAGGAGGGTTGTTCGGATGCTCCCCCCCACTTCCTCCTCCCCTTGCACCTTATGTGCTTATATGATGATTCATGAAACCAAAAATGTGCATGTGCTATGAGTTTTTACATTAATGATTTGTTAAATATTGGAATGACAGATGATTGTCTAACGGCATTCACATTCATCATTAAGTATTGGAATGAAGATTATAAGGTTATTTCTGTATTTAAGTACAAACCCATCCGATAATGATCCTCTCCAAATGCAGTATAGTTCAACGAATACAACCCAGTTTGTTTTGGACAGTATTTGGAACATTGACCACGAACAAGTTGAACCACTAGCAATCACCCCACAATCCCATTAATTGGGGTTTACAGTGGAGTACTACACAAGGCAAATACACACTATAAAAGGAATAGACCATTTTTATGGTAAGCAGTATATCAACGTGTCAATGTACCTACAAATCATCCCACATTTACAACCAATTTGCATAGATTTGGGCATTTTAAATATGGCGAGCACTTGCAAATGGAGAGAACATAAAACATAGATGTGGTCAAAAAGTAAACCCACTATGAAAATCTGAGAGGGAAAGAAAAAAAATAAAATGAAACCAACTAAAAGATAACTAACAGAAAGCATAAATCTGGAAAATATCGGAAATGCTTCTGGGTAATACCTTTAGGGCAAAAAACTGGCCAGTCCATTTGTGTCGTACAAGTTGCACAATTCCGCTATTTCCTTTTCCAATCACTTTCACTATGTCCATATCAGCTAATGACAGATGATTGTCTAACGGCTTGATAAGTGGTGACTGTAGGGCAATCAAACATTGAAAAGTTTAGCAAGGTTATGTGCAAGTTTTATAAGAACAGAAATATAAATCGAGTATAGGATATGATCTATAAGAATGTCAACTTCATGAAACAGTTAGATAATCATGATACAATTAATAATCAGAAATGATATGTGTGAAATATGTAACAAAGCACTTGCTCCATTACATCCAACAAGTAGTTTCCCTTTACACAATTGTAGCACATAGAATATTCGTTAGCATTTGAATCTGCAGACACTAGCAAACATTAGACATCTTAAGAAACAAAATATAAGCATCCACATTTATGTTAAATTATCAAATAACAAGATATGGATATTAGATCACCAATACTGAACCAAAGCTCTAGAGCCTCGAGGATTGCTAACACATTTTTTAAAACATAAGACTAAGATTATCATCATTATCACCATAATCACCAGCACCATAGTAGCCTTACCCATCAGCTATGAGTTCAGTGCTCGAGGACAAGATTCAAAGATTTCACAAGAGAGTTTACAGTTAATTAACTACCAAACATCAATCCACTCAAAAAGTGTAGCCAAGAAATTATAATTAAATAGTTTGTAGCTCTAACTCTGGATGGCCAGTTAGCATGTAGAAAACATACCTATTTGGTCTGTCTGTGAGTTTTCTATCTGAGTAGTGCTAATAGTGCTAATAGTGCTAATTGTACTGCTGAATACCAACTTCACCATTTTCTAAGGAAACCAATCTCAGTAGTGCTAACTACTGTACTACTACACTACAAAGAAAGGCAGGAGCACGCGCCCACAAGCAACAATTGCAACACTGTTTCACATGGGATCCACATTCTCGAGTTTCAATAGCGTGAAAGTAGTACACTAAAAGTAGCACAGTTATGTAACTGTTTGGCATTGCTTTTGGAGAGTGCTTTTAAGTGTAAAAAAGCTCTTTAAGGCTCAAAATAGATGTTTGATGATCTTAATTACAGAGTGTTTAACTAAAAGTACTTTTTCTAAAACTGTTGTGTTTAGCCATTTTCTCCAAGATTCTGTTTGGTATTGCTGTAAACAGAAAGTACTTTTGCTAAAAAGTGCTTGTACCATAAGTATTGTTAGAAATAATAATGTTTACCTACAAAATTTTCTAGTAAATAAAAGCATTTTTTCAAAAGCTAGACGCAACACTTTAGGTGCTTTGACAAAAAGGTAAAAAGTAACAGTTTTTTTTTAAAAAAAAGTACTTTTGGCTAAACACACTTTTAATCATGTTGCCAAACACCTATATTGAGCCTAAAAAAAAACTTTCATACCCAAACGCAATGCCAGAGTCAAAGCGTCTAAAGTGGTGTGCTGAGCTTTTCGATAAGTGTTTACTTACATTAAAGTTAAACATAATTCTTTCTAACAACACTTTTCAACGAAAGCACTTTATGTCAGATGGTGGGTCGTGGTGGATTCTGGATCGGGGCATGGTGTTGTTGGTGCTGGTAGGAAGGAGAAAAAGGGATTGGGGAGAAGAAGATAAGAGAAGAGGATTAGGGAAGATTAGAGAAGATAGTAGAAGATTAGAGAAGATAGAAGGAGATTTTTATTGATTGATTCCTTTCTGGAGTTACAGCTCATGTATATATAGAGAATCAAGAAGCCTGTGCAACACGCACACTAGTACTTCCCTCCCTAGCTCCTCCCGCTCAACTTTCAATTCAAATAAAGTGCGCTAAGCGCGTACACATTACTCACTACAGACTCCTTCAACAATTGACTACTCTGCTCTTAAATCTAACTCATGTATCTCCTATCTCCTGTGGATGGCTTCTCCCCTGAGGTCGACGATCGGCGCTAACAAACCGGTGGCGACCCTAACAACTCCCCTTCCTTTACAGCGAGCTTGTCCCAAGCTCGAAATTGGGAAATTTGACACGCAGATCATCAATATCAATCCATGACGCGTTCTCTACAGATGAGTTCTTCCACTTAATCAGCAGCTTGATGCCGACTCTGTTGTTCTTCTTGAATATCTGACGTCCTAGCACTTGCTCTGGTTCATCTTCATCATTTGAGGGAATCCACCATTGCGGTAGATCAACTTCGACTTCGGGAAGGTGGGTTCCATGACAAGGTTTGAGCTTAGAGACGTGGAAGACGGGATGAATGGACACTTGCAGAGGCAATTCCAATCGATACGCCACAGCGCCGATCCTCTCTAACACGCTGTAAGGGCCAAAGAACTTGGGCGACAACTTCTGTGCGTTGGCTCCTCTTATTGAAGATTGTTTATAGGGCTGAATTTTCAGCAAAACCAGATCCCCAACTGTGAATTCCCTCTCCGTCCTTCTTTTGTCTGCGAAGAGCTTCATCCTTTGTTGCGCAACCTCCAAGTTGTCTCGCAACAGCTGCAAGACTTCATCACGCGAGAATAATCCTTCTTCTACTTCTTGCACCGCAGCCGTACCTGGCACATAACGCAGCAAGGTCGGGGGTGCTCTCCCGTATACTCCTTGAAAGGGGGTGACGCCGGTGGAGACGTGCCAATTTGTATTGTACCAGAACTCCGCCCATCCCAAGAATTTACTCCATTCTCGCTGCTTCTGACCACATAGACATCGCAAGTAAAGCTCCAAAGCCTTATTCACTATTTCCATCTGTCCGTCATTCTGTGGGTGGTATGTCGTGGAGTGTCGGAGTTTGCACTGTGGGAGAGTGAAGAACTCCTTCCAAAATTTGCTCATGAATATTGGATCCCTGTCGCTTACGATGCTTCGCGGCATCCCATGGAGCTTGTACACATGATCGACGAAGATTTGCACAATTGCCTCTACCGTGTATGGATGAGCAATCCCAACAAAATGCGCATACTTTGTGAGGCGATCGACCACTACCATGACAGCATTCTTTGCTCTGCTTTTGGGTAATCCTTCGACGAAATCCATGGAAATATCTTCCCACACTTTCTCTGGAATTGGGAGTGGATGGAGCAAGCCAGCAGGTAGGATAGTTTCAGTCTTGTTCCTTTGGCAAATGAGACATTCTCTAATTTTCAGTTTCACATCTTTCGTGATTCCTTCCCATATGAAAGATCTCTTGATCCGATGTAGCGTCTTGTGATACCCAGCGTGTCCCCCCGTCGTCGATGAGTGCATGTCGTGGAAGATCAAGTGCCGCAACTCTGCCTTCGAGCTGATAAGAATTCTCCCCTTGTAATACCACAGGCCTCCCACAACCCTGTAAAGCTGAGGATCCAAGCTCCCGCTGCTTCTCTTCTCCTCCAGCTGTCGATAGTAAACATCGTGCACAACCAGTTGCTTGATTTCCTCAATTCATCGGGGTACAACCACGGAGATCTCAAAGCAAGCTTTGGAATGTTTAGATTTCCTCGAAAGACCATCGGCAGCAGGATTTTGAGTTCCTCTTTTGTATTCTACAGTAAATGTGAGCCCAAGCAGTTTCCACAACCACTTCTCTTGTATTTCTGTGTTGATCTTTTGTTCCAGGATGTGCTTAATGCTCTATTGGTCTGTTCGTATCACGAATACATTTCCCAACAGATAGTGTCGCCATTGTTTGATCGCTTGTAGAATAGCCAATACTTCCTTCTCATATGTGGGGAGCGACAAATTCCTTCCCTTAAGTGCCTTACTCATGTAGGCGATGGGGTGGTGGTCTTGCATTAGAACGGCACCGATGCCTTCCTTAGATGCATCTGTCTCGACAACGAAGGGTTTGGAAAAGTCTGGAGCTTGCAAGACGGGTGTGGTAGTGAGAGCCCTTTTGAGCTTGTTGAATGCTTCTGAAGCTTCCATCGACCATTTGAAGGCATTTTTCCGCAGTAGCTGAGTGAGCGGCGAGGAGATGCTCCCGTAGTCCTTCACGAACCTTCTGTAGTACCCCGTAAGTCCAAGGAACCCTCTCAACTCCTTAATAGTTTTGAGCTCTGGCCATTCTTCTACCGCCTTGATCTTGCTATCGTCTACCGCAATCCCTGCGGCGCTGATGGTGTGCCCCAAGTATCCGACTGTGGTTCGACCGAAGCTGCACTTGCTGGGTTTCGCAAGGAGGTGGTTATTCTTTAACACAATCAGTACCTTCTCCAAATGTGATAGGTGCTCCTCCCAAGAAGAGTTGTAGATTAGTATGTCGTCGAAGAAAACCAACACAAATTTCCTGAGATACTCAGCGAATATGTTGTTCATCAATTGTTGGAAGGTCGACGGCGCGTTGGTCAGCCCAAAGGGCATTACCACAAATTCGAAATGCCCGTGGTGGGTTCGAAATGCAGTCTTAGGAATGTCGTTGCTGTTAACTCTGATCTGGTGGTATCCCGACCTCAAATCAATCTTGGAGAAGAATCGCACCCCATTCAGTTCATCCAACAGCTCGTCTATGAGGGGAATAGGAAATTTGGCCTTGACGGTTTGATTATTAAGAGCCCTGTAGTCGACGCACATCCTCCAACTGCCGTCCGACTTCTTGATCAAAATTACGGGAGAAGAGTAGGGGCTGTGACTGGGTCGAATGAACCCAGCTTCTAGCATTTCTCTAACTTGTTTCTCAATTTCCGCCTTGTACGAGTGGGGGTGTTTGTAAGGTCTCAAGCATACGGGTTTGTGGCCATCTAGGAGGGGAATCTCATGATCGATCTGCCGATGTGGAGGTAATCGCATTTTCTCTTGGAACACTTCTGGAAATCGATTAAGAGTGCTTTGAATATCGACGGGTATGTGGTCGCCTGGTTCTCAATCTCATCAGCTAGACCTTGAACCTGTAGTAGATACGCTTGACAAACGTAGTTCTTCATTCCCTTCAGCTGTGAAGCTTCCATCATCTGGAGTTGAGGGGGCACTACTCCTTTCAATTTCTTCATCTTTCCTTCAACCTTGAAAGCCATTGTCATCTCGCCAAAGTCCATTGTGACCGGTCCCAAGGTACGAAGCCAGTGAGCTCCTAGGACCATTTGCGACGGCCCCAATGGCAACAACAGCAACTCCGCCTGCAGTGGAACTCCTTGGACTGTAAAGGAGGCATGTTCCACCTTCCCCTCACTTTGCATCACCTGGCCGTTGGCAACTGTGACATTATATCGGAGCTCTTTGTTCACGGGCAATTGTGTTGTCGCAACTGTGTGGGGGTCAAGATAGTTATGGGTGGAGCCCGTGTCGATGAGGATGTTCACTTCTCGGCTGTTGATGGTTCCCTTCACCCTCATGGTTTGTGGGTATGCCTGAGTTCCTATTAGAGCGTGTAGGGATATTTCCGGTTGCTGTAGGCTGGGGTGCGGTGAGGGAGATGCTGGGTAGTTTTGAGATGCAATGGAAGGGGGTGAGGAGGTGGAGTGGGGAGTGAGTTGAGTTGTTGCTAAGAGTTGTTCTTCAGCCACTAAGGTACTCATGGAGTCTTCATCCCCTTGCTCTTCTCCTTCTAGACATTCCAGGTAGTAAAATTTTTGGGTCTTGCAAATGTGGCCAGCGGTATATTTGTCGTCACAGTTAAAACATAAGCCTCGCGCCCTACGTTCCCTCATCTCTTGGAGGCTAAGTCTCCTAGGCACAAAGTGTTGGTATGGGGGTTTGGAGCTGGCGGCATTAGGGGCGGCAGCAGGTGGAGAGGTAAGCACGGTGGGTTTGGGGGTAAATGGCATTCGATAGCTCCTCTTCAGACAGGCCAATTTCTCTTCGAACCCCTTTGCGAGGCCCATGGCTTCATTCACGTTCTTCGGCCTCTGTGATTTAACGTCCCATCTAATTTCGTCTCGCAACCCACTGATGAACGTACTCAAATAGTGTTTCTCCGTCCAATCCACTACGAAGTTGGAGAGGCGATCAAATTCTTGAATGTACAACTCGAGGTCTCCCTTTTGTTGTAACTTAGACAGCATTCCGCTGTAATCTTGAAACTCCGTGGGTCCGAATCTTGTGAGTATCTCCTGTAAAAACTGGGGCCAAGTGATATCTGGCATCTGAGGCTTAATGTGGCGGCAGAACTATTGCGCAGCTCTTCCCCTTAGATTGAATGACGCATATTTGAGTTTTTGTGTCTCTGGTACTTCATAGAATTCCAAGAACTGTTCTATGCCGCACATCCACTCCGTCGGATCCCCTTCTTCGACGGTTGGGAACTCCACTTTGAATGGTGTTCGGAAGAAGCCTCCGGGGTCAGGGACGAATGGAAGAGGGTTGGGATTCTGGTACTGATGATGGATGGTTTCACGATGGGGGTTGGGTGGAGGGGGTGACTGATGCAGGCTGGGGTTAGTAGGGGGCGTCGGAAGCAGGGGTGGGTTTGGGGGTCGATGCAAGCTTTGCTGTATCATCGCCAGCATGGCGTCCAATCGAACATTCATCCTAGTTTCCATTGCGACAAATCGTTCATTGATCCCCTCCGCTATCGATTCGACTCTTTCGGTTAGATAACCACTCCTCAGTTGGATCTCTGCCATTTGACTCTTGAGATTGGCCACTTCTCCCTCCAGTGGCGCGATCCCTTCATCTCGTCCATCGCCTTCGCTTGGCTCTGATACCAAGTTGTCAGATGGTGGGTCGTGGTGGATTCTGGATCGGGGCTTGATGTTGTTGGTGCTGGTAGGAAGGGGAACGAGGGATTGGGGAGAAGAAGATAAGAGAAGAGGATAAGGGAAGATTAGAGAAGATAGTAGAAGATTAGAGAAGATAGAAGGAGATTTTTATTGATTGATTCCTTTCTGGAGTTACAGCTCATGTATATATAGAGAATCAAGAAGCCTGTGCAACACGCACACTAGTACTTTCCTCCCTAGCTCCTCCCGCTCAACTTTCAATTCAAATAAAGTGCGCTAAGCGCGTACACATTACTCACTACAGACTCCTTCAACAATTGACTACTCTGCTCTTAAATCTAACTCATGTACCTCCTATCTCCTGTGGATGGCTTCTCCCCTGAGGTCGACGATCGGCGCTAACAAACCGGTGGCGACCCTAACACTTTACTTTTTCGTTCGAAGCAATTAAGCAATACCAAACAGAGCCTTATCAGTTTCCAACTTGTTTAGCGAAATTGAACAGTCTCTATCCTATTTGTCGAATGCGCAAAATTCACTTCCACTTTCGCACCCAAATTTGATCATATTAATTCAAGCAAAAAACAAGATAACAACACAAATCAACTAAAAAATCTTCGAAAACCAAGATGATTATTACCTCCCCTTCTTCGCCATGGGAAACGATCCGTAACCCGTCCCTGTTAACTAACAGATCCCCAGCCTTGAAGGTCCCACTCAGCGTCCTGCACCCCAATCAAAACCCCGAAAATCAATTTTTTTATAATAAAAAAAATCCAAAAAAACCCAAAAAAATTCAGAAAAAAGAAAAGGGCAAATGGGTTACAAGAATTTGTCGATGGCCGCTTCCGGAGCGGGGAGGGAGAGCCGCAGCCTCCTAGGATTCGGGCCTGCCCTTCTCATGGCAAACAAACTCTTCCTTCTGCTAGCTTTACCTGACTCCCATTAAAAGAGAAGGAAGAAAGAGGAGGACCCTGTTGATTGATTGATTGATTGATTGATGGGTTTGTCGGCGATGGGTGGTAGGTGTAGAGGTTGGGGGTGGGGTTTATAATCAACTGTGAGGTTAAGAAAGATGTTTTTTTTTTGGTGCGAAAAGTGAAATACCGACGACGACTTTGAATTTTATGCGACCCTATATCAGGTCAATGCCTGGTTGGAAACTTGGAATGGATGCACATCCATTTGTTGCTACATATCGTGCACGTGTTTTGTATTGTAAATTGCCAAATTCTTCTGGGTAAAAACTATAATTTAAATTTACGACTGTAGATCAAGTGTGTTTAGTTGTACTCGAGTTGCAATTGCAACTCGGTTGTTTGGGACTACCTCACTGTGATCGAATTTTACTGCAAGTGGGTATTTTCTACACATGCAAAGAGTTTTATTTTATTTTTGTGTTAGAAATTTCGTTATGGATTGAAGATGAAGTTACTGTTTGATGTGTTTTTTATACTATTTTTATACAAAAGTTGCATCAAAATAATGTTATGGGTTGGAGATGGCACAATCGAACTCCGAAGTCCAACAAAACCCTAACCCTCCCAATCTCGTGGGCAAAATTATGGAAAAGGGCTCCTTCTTCGCCATCTTTTGTCAAACCTCCTCTTCCCATGATTTTTTTGCTGTACTAGGTCACTTTTTGAAAATATTTGTGATTTTGGACCACTTTCCTAACTATTAATGCTGGTGGGCTAGTAGCTGCCACGTGAGCAGCGGCCGATATTCCGATTAGTAGATTGTTTCTTTTGGAGGTCGCTAATGGATATAGCACCCTCTTTTTAAAAGAAATTGAAATTTTTGTTTGATGTTGTTATTCCTATTAGCGACCGAAACATATATGAGACAACTTTCAATGAACTGTATTACAATACTTAACGAAATTTAAAGAGTTTTTTGTCTCTGAAAAAATAACAGTAATTTTTTTTTTTATAACCTAAGGTCAAATAGCGACCTTAGTTGGGTAATAATTTTTCAAATCATATAGACAGCAAGGAGATTTAGTCTCCCACTGATGTCGTTATTCGGAACAGAGACCTTAATTATACTAAGGTCTCTATCCGAATAGAGACCTAAGTTGTGTGACTATTTTGCAAATTTTACAAAGAACAAAGAGATTAAGTTTCCTAATGAGGTTGCTATTGCTCGTTATTCCCAATAGCGACCTTAGTTGAGTAATTTTTTTTGCAAATTTTATAGAGATCGAGGAAATTTAGTCTTCTGCTGAGGTTGCTATTCGGACTAGCGACCTCAGTTTTAAATTAAAAAAAACTCCAAGAGAGCAAAATCTCTCCAAAAATTGCTAAGTGTCTCAATACATTCGTTTGAGGTCACCAATCCCATTAACGACCTCATATATACTTCAATCGCTAGTGGGTATAGCGACGACAAAAAAAAATTCAAAATATTTTAGAACAGAGGCCAATATTCCCATTAACAACCTTCAAACTGAAGATGCTGTTAATGAGAATAGTGGCCGCTGTTGATGTGACACCAAGTAGCCCATGAGCGCTAATAGTTTCGAAAGTGGCCCAAAAAACGCACATGTTTTTTAAAAGTGGCCTAGTACGGAAAAAATCTCTCTTCCCACCATCCTCCCCTAGTAGCGTTGGTATCGGGTCGGGTCGGGTCGGGTCCTTCATACTCGGACCTGGACCCGTGAGGACCGAGTCCAGTTTCGGGTCCGGGTCCTATTAAAATATTCCTACCCGTTCGGGTAGGAGCGAGAGTGTGAGCGGCAAGCGGAGGATTTAGAATAGAGGAGAGAAGAAAAATGCATGTGTTTTGAGTTTGGAAGATAAAGATTTAGAATTGAGGAGGAAGGAGGGGATGGATGAAGATATAATATTTATTTTTATGTTGATTTTTTGGGATTTTTTTTACGGGTCTGGGTCGGGTCTCTTTTGAGCGAACCCGGACCCGGACCCAGACCTGAAAGTACAATGGGTCCCATTTTAGGACTCGGACCCGGACCCGGACCCGGATAGGCCAGGTCGGTTCCGGTCCAATGCTGGGTCCGGGTCGGATCCGAGTTTCGGGTATTTATACCAATGCTATCCCTTAGTCCCTTTCCCCGTCACTCGCTACCGCTCTCATGGTGGACCGGTAAGAACCCAACCCATTAACCGAAACACTGAAACAAACCGACCCATTAACTCAAAATCCAATATTGGACAACCCTTTTGATTTCTGAGTATATCATGTTCAGTTTAGTGTAGCATACGAAATTGACCCATTAACAAGAACCCTAAAAAAACCGACGCATTAACTAAAGATCCAGTTTTTAGCAACCCAGCCCCTTTAGATTTCTGACTGTTCATTTTTGTACAGAACTGCGCCCCACCCAGTGCCAATGAAGAAGAAGAAGATGCATTCGATGACGACACTGAGGTTCCGGGTAGCTTATCATCGTTTGCGAAACCCATTAAGAGGAAAGAGAAGGAGGGGTTGGATTTTAGCAGGTGGGAAGATGTTCTGAATGATCAAAAATAGTATAACTCTGTGCAATATGGCAACGTAATTTTCAAAAATGAGAAAATGACTAAGTTTTTTTTTGGGGGGGGGGGGGGGGGGGGGGGGGGTTGAAAAGTTCATATAATAAAGTGTATACAATATTGTAATATTTGTAGGTTTGATTTGTCACGCCCTGCTTTCCAAAATACTGGAATACGAGCATGTGACTGAGGCTCAACGAATGATGCGAATACACCATTCATAAGCTGTACAAGTAACTCAACAACAGAACAATAACAACCACGCAAGCATGTATAATCACAAATAGGATAATAATAAACTAAGAAACAGTTCATAACCAACAACTAGAAAGAAATACAGTTACGGGTCAAATACGCCTGGAATACAATAAAGAGTAGCATGAATAAAATATAAACTAAAGTAATATGATAATTAACAAGACTAAAATACTTGCTCAGCAACACATTCAGATAACTCTCCTTCCAAGCCTGCAAATACATTATCATAAAAGAAGAAACAAAAAGATGACCGTTAATGCAAGTCACGGACCGCAAGTAGTACAAGCTAAGGGGACAAGAAAAAAAACGAAACAAGAAGCAGGAAAAAGAGCAAGAAATCAAGAATCATGTAATAGGTGAAATACAATATGTAAACAGGATCGTGAACAAGACATCATGAAACAAGTGGCATGTAAACAAGTAAGCAAGTAAACAAGTCAACAGGAACACGTACATATAATTGGATTATGCAAGTGCACATGTTAATCTCAAGTCTTTTATTAACCTAACTAGTGCAGCAATCATGCGTCTCATACCATATATTTGATACACGCAATCAAGTGAACGTTTAGACTTAGTGGTAGATTCTATAAGTCACGTACTCGGAAAAATATGTACAAATTCTATCTTGTATCGAGACACGTGCAATGTGGAATATGTAAACCTGTAATTTGCAAACTTACAACTTGTATCGGGAAACCACGAGCTCCCGTCCAAGTACGCTCTTCTATATTGCTTACTACTAAATCTTTCCCTTTATACCCCGGCTTGTTGATTTTATTACACTCAACATGATCATGATGCAACGAGAACGATATCAGGATATGGTCAGGGAATATCAATGAATTATGAATGGAAACATTTTCTAACTCATGAGATGCGAAAACACACAGTTTTAATGTCATTTACTGGGGCAAGTCTGGGTTAGGAGCATTTCAGGGTTTATAAAACAATGTTGTAACTACGATGTGATCAATGGAATATGCGAAATTTAATCAAGAATAAAAAGATATCATAATAGCATTCAAACTACTATCACATGTAAAACAATCATGCACATAATCATGTATAATCATGAGAGTACATATGTGTGTATCAATCGTGTCCATATATTGCATATGGCAACAAAGTATTCGTGGTCATGTAGGAATACGGGATCGACGGATTATGTATAGGAACAGATTTCAATTCGATTGATGAATACGAAATTAGAATTTGTAATGGATAAACAATGAATTTATTTGTGGTATTTTTCAAAGGAAGCTTGTACGGGAACAAACGAATTGTACAAGATGATACTTGCCTTATTAGACGATTCCGATGTGAACGAGAGAATAACGGGATCAGATCCCGGATAATGAAGCACGTGTACGCTACGGAAACAACAACACGTGCACACGACGGGGCACTCAATCACACAACGAACTTAGCGACACACAACAATCAGCAATTCCATACAGCAACACAGGACACAACAGCCAACAACAAGTGGGACCAACAGCAAAAAGCAACTCTACGGCTCTGGCTTGGCTTCGACGGCTGTCAACGGTGGACTAGACAGTGGATCAATCGGTGGCGGAGAACAAGGGGTGGTCGAGCGGGATGCAAACGGCGGTACACAGGACGGAGCTCCGGCAATGGTGGGAGGAGGTGAAGGGGGTTGCTAGCTGTCGGCTGTTGAGGATAAGGTGGTGGTTGACGGGATGACGAGGGAAGAGCGGGATGGCAAGGACTGAGCGAAGGCAATGGCGATCGGCGGTGCTTGTGGGAGGGTGGAGACAGGGGCAGTCCGACAGCGGTGTGAGGAGAGGAAGAAAGAGCGGTGAAGGCTCGACTGGTGGAGACGGGGGCGATGCTTTGGGATGACGACGACGATGGGGAGTTCGGTGCTGCTGCGGCGTCAACTGGAGGTGGAGGACAGCGACTGGGTGTAACACCCCGTGTTACTTTCAAAAATAATATATATATATATATATATATATATATATATTGAAAAGTGTTGGTTGTACATGAAAAATGCATGCATGCATGTTGGTTTGGCTTAAAAAAGTAATATGGTATACATATGTTGAAATGTGAATTAATGGTTGAAAGGGTTGACTTCGGTCAAAGGCCCTTAGGCTGATGACGTGGGAAGTATGGGTGGAGCAATCCCATATCGGTGAAAGTAATATAATAAATAATATATAAATAATATCGCCAAGGATCAAGAGTCACCTAATCGGTTAACCAACTTTTGAGAGGCAGCCTGTGATGGGCAGTTGCACTACATAGTATCTAATTTGTCTTATAAATTGTATAAATTATCCAAGCTCGGGGCAGGGGCATTACAAATGGTATCAGAGCCGACTTTCGACACCGGGTGTGGGTAAGAGTGGGCAAGATGTATGCCTGAGAGGGAGCTAGCAGATGTACGTCGGTATATCGGGTATACCTGAAAGGGAGCGAGGTGGCGGCCTAAAATAGTGGACCACTCGCAGAATCAGGTACACTAGCAGAATCAGGGTACTCCACTCCACAATGGCTAGAAAGGAGATCCTGCACTAGATTGTGCATGCCCTGTGCTCATCAGCGAGGACGTTGATTTCTGAAGGGGGGTGTCTGTAACACCCCGTGTTACTTTCAAAACTATAATATATATATATATTTATATATAGTTTGAAAAGTGTTGGCTGGACATGAAAAATGCATGCATGCATGCTGGTATGGCTTAAAAAGGTAATATGGTATACATATGTTGAAATGTGAATTAATGGTTGAAAGGGTTGACTTCGGTCAAAGGCCCTTGGGCTGATGACGTGGGAAGTATGGGTGGAGCAATCCCATATCGGTGAAAGTAATATAATAAATAATATATAAATAATATCGCCAAGGATCAAGAGTAACCTAGTCGGTTAACCAACTTTTGAGAGGCAGCCTGTGGTGGGCAGTTGTACTACATAGTATCTAATTTGTCTTATAAATTGTATAAATTGTTCGAGCTCGGGGCAGGAGCGTTACACTGGGGATGACAACGGGTGGGTAGAGGATGGCGGTGTGGGAGAGGCGATTGGCGAAGTGTCTGAGTTCAGCAATGGCAGAGCTTCGATGGGTTCTCGGAGGGGTCGTGGAGGTGGCGATGGGAGGCAGTCACGGCACCGGCGATGACGATGAGATGTTGATGGGTTCGAAGGCAAGGCTGCGGTGATCGCGGTCGAGAAGCGACAGAGGCTCGAGCGAGAGGAGCGGGTTGAAGATGAGGGGGTGCAACGGCAGTGATGGTGAGGGCACGGTCGAGCGGGGTTCGAGGGCGGTCGGCAAGGAGACAGGGAGCCAGAGGGAGACGAGGGTGGTCGCGGGTTGGATGAGGAAGCCGAAGGGGGTAAGGAAGGCTCTGTTTTGTTTATGGGAAAACAGAGAGAGAGAGCGAGAGAGAGAACGGGGGAGTGTTATATAATAATATAATATTAATAGTGGGTAGTTGGAGATAGTGGGAGGTTGTAGTTACGGGAATGTGCAAAGTGGGGGAACGTGAAGAGATTTGTATACGGATAAGTATATAGGATTGATTCTGTACAAATACATGTGGGTACTGGGTTTAGATTTGAGCTTGGTTTATGGGCCCAAAACATTTTAATAAATTGGTTAAAGGACTGGGCTAAACTTTGGGCTCAGGTTAGATCAAAATATAAAATTGGACTTATAATAAATAGTTAAACAATTGGGCTTCGAATTAAATATTTAAACAATTGAATAATTGAATATTGGGCTTCATAAAAGTAGTTTTAATAATAATATTAATATTAGACTGGGCCTAGGCTTCAAGCAATAATTAAATAAAAATGATATATATATATATATATATATATATATATATATATATATATATATATATATATATAGTAGTGCTCACCGCGTGAACTAGTGGCCTTCGGGCGTTCATATCGAAAATCCGAACCGTTCACATTGATCTACACATCTAAATTAGTCTAAATATGTAAAATCAAATCATTTAAAATTCATTTGCCCATTCATTGAAGTGTTACAAAATTGTATGCCTGAAAATCATTGTTTTTAAATTCACATGATGGATGGGAAAATGAATTTCAAATTCACATTGTTTTTATATATATATAGAATGTAACAAGTAATCGAATAAATAAATTGGTTTAAATAATTAACCAAAAATAACATTTGGGTATCATATAAAAAATCATAGAATGAAATACAATTCAGGTTGAAAATCGATAATCAATTGAGAAGAACTAGTTACAAGATACTAAGAATTTGAAATGCGGAAAAACACATGAAAAAAAACGTATTAACGGGAACAGGGGTTACATGATTGACAGATATAATTCCAGTTTAAAATTTGTAAGGATCAAGAGCAAGTGGGAGGTTTACCTCTAACACTGTTATCGAGTCGGTCGGGTCGGGTCCTGCACTACCGAACTTGGATCTGCTTCTTTACTGGTCCAAATATTGAACCTAGACCAGATCGTGAGAACTGGATCCTGGCCCTATTAAAGAAATGCTACCCAATGGGTCCGAGTAGCGGTGAGCGAGTGGTGCAGGGCAGGAGAGAGAGGTTGGGCCTTTTGCTTCTTCTTCTTTTCTTCTTGCTTCTTTTTGCGCGTTGGGGGGGGGGGGGGGGTTTCTAATTGGGAGGTTGGATTTTTTTTCCCGGGTCCAGACCATTTTGAGTTGAACCAGACCTGACCTGAAAAATATAAAGGGATCCTATTTTAGGACCTTGACCCTACCCGCAATAGACCAAGTCCGGGTCCAGGTACGGGTCGGGTCCATTTTTATAAGACCCAGACCCGATCTGAAAATATGAACATGTCCTATTTTAGGACCCAAACCCTATCACTAATAGACCATGTTGATTTCGGTCCAATGTCGTGTCCTTGTCAGTTCCGAGTTTCGGATTTTTGTGACAGTGCTAGTTACCTCCTACATTTGCGTTTTTTTAAAAAAAGTATAAAAAAGGAGAAAAAAAAAACTTTGGCTCAAAAGTGGTCTTAGCATAATATATTGTATAGATAGTATAACTCTGTACAATATTTCACATAACTTTTTAAAATGAGAAAATAATAAAAGGTTTTTCTTGTAAAAAAGAATCTAATAGCATCTATACACCATTGCACGATTTTTAATGTTTTGATTAAGGGATATGATTCCAATTCAAAATTTGGATGGAGCAAGAGTGGAGAGTTGTCTCCTATATTTGCTCTCATTTTTTTAGAAAAAAGAAAAAAGAAATATCTTAAACAAATGTTGTTTAGCATAATATATTGCATAGATGTTCACAATGGCAAAAAAGCAGAACCGAAGAAACCTGTTAGGAAGAAAGTTGAAGTGTTAAAGAAGGAAGCTATGGAGAAGAAGTTGCTTCAAATTGGAAGTAGGAGTGTAGGGAGTATGAAGAATGTGGTGGTGGAAAGTGAGCGAGAGGTGGTGAGTTTGAAGGATGAGATTGAGGCTGAGAGTATTGTGAGGTTTAGCAAGAATGAGAGTAGAAGTGTGGAGAGTAGGAAGAATGTGGTAGTAGGGGTGGCATTAGGGTCGGACTAGCTCGGGCCGGCCCGCTCGGTCAACCCGGCCCGACCCACCCAAACTCAAGCTGAGCCGGGGCCAACCCGCCAAACCAATCATGTCCGGTTCGTCATTTCCCCCAAAAAAAAATGATTCCGGCCCAGCCAGACCTGGGACTGGGTTGAACCGGCCCGGTCCGATTCGGGCTGGCCCGCGGGCCGACTTTTGGCCTTTTTTTCTTCAGATTTTTTTTAAAAATTGGGTTTGTGTAATTACTAAAATACCCCCAACGGATCTATACTATCTAATTCTTTTTGGGGTATTTTGGGAAATTAAAAAAAAACCATATTCTATATATACAACCTTATTTCATTCAAATTATCTTCACAAATTCACTCAACTCACTCTACTATCTCTCACCTCTCTAATAAATTAACAACATTCAACTACTCTCTTGCAAGGTTCAACATTAACAACATCAACAATATCAACAACATCTCAACAACATCAACAACAACACTACAAGCTCTCAACTCTCTCTACCTTCATTCTTTAATGTACATTTTACACTCATACGGTATTTTTTTATTTGTATAATTTTTAGAATTAGTATTGTTGTTTGTTCTCATTTATTTCTCTTAAGTAGATTGAGTTTTGTTGTACTTCTTCTTCTTTCTTTTTTTTTTGAAGATTTTTTTCAAAAAAATTGATAAACATACACTAGTTATTCATTTAATTGTTGTTGTTTTATTGAAATATTTTTAAATTTTTTAGATTTTGCTTATTAACATACACCGGTTTATATAGAATGATTTTATTTAACTTTATTTGTTTTATAGATTCATTTTCTATAACATACACTATTTTATCTATCTTTACTTGTTTTGTATAATTAATTTTTAAGACATACACTAGAATTAATTTTTAGAACATACACTATAATTAATTTGTTTACATTCCAAACATACATACACTAGTCTAGATGGCATTTAACCGTTCACGCGGTAGACAAAGTAGCCAAGAGTCCATTAGTAGTCGTCGCATTCCTTCCATTGCAATTTCATATGTAGATGGTGAAGAAACACTTATGAATTATGATAGTATTCCCAATTTTCATGAAACACACACGGATCAAGTAGAAATAGAAGACATAGAATCACAACCATCGGAACAAGACTCATCTCAATCCCTTAAACAAGAGGGAACACTTATAAAAGTACACAAATATTTTGACTACGTTCCTTCACAAATCGATAAGAGTGTAGGACTAAAAATTTGTAAGAAGCATCAAACACCCTATAAGTTTAAAATAGGATCGAGAACGGGTACACTTCAACGTCACTTAAATAAATGTTAACCAGAAATTTCTAAAGACAATCTCACACAAAAAAAATACACCATAAGACCGGTCAAGTAGAAGTCATAGCTACGATCACGATATCGTTCGTAGGAAAATTGCTAAGATAGTAATTAGAGATGAATTACCTTATTTGTATGGTGAAAATAGGAATGCAGAGACTTTTGCACAAACCACATTAAATTCCCATTATAAAAAAATTGCTAGGAATGCAGTTAAGGGTGATTGTAAATCAGTTTACAATGACGTTAAAAATGATTACAACTATACTCGCTATCTGAGATAGCAAGTTCGTTTGAACTAGACTCACTATATATCTGAGATATCAAGTGTAGTTGTATACATTTCATGTTCAAAATTTATCTGAAAAAATGAGTACAACTACACTCGCTATCTAAGATAGCGAGTCTAGTTCAAATGAACTCGCTATCTCAGATAGCAAATGTAGTTCTATGATTTTCTCCAACACTTGGAGAAATTTTGGAATGAACTCGCTATCTGAATTTTGGAATGAACTCGCTATCTCAGATAGCGAGTGTTGTGGTATACATTTCAGATAGAAATTGCATGTTCAAAATTTCTCCAAGTGTTGGAGAAAATCATAGAATTACACTTGCTATCTGACATAGCAAGTTTATTTGAATTAGACTCGCTATCTAGATAGTGAGTAGGTTAACTTGGTAAATAGTTTTGGGAGTGGGTCAGCTTGGTAAATACTTTCAAAAGGTAGGTCATTTTGGAAAAAATTCCGGGATTAATTTGATTTTGGATGACCTCTTGGAGTGAAATCAAGGTGAATCCGCACAAAGAACAAAGCAGCGAAATTTGTGCATCGCTGGACAAAAGTACATTCCAAACAGAATATTGAAATTTAGTAGCAGTATTTTACAGTATTTCTTACAAACAAACAATGATCCCAGTACAATTCAATAGCATTATTCAGAGGCAGACAGCATCTAAATGGGTATATTGGTCAGGAACGTGCAAAGGATGATATAACCAAGTTCGGCTTCAGTTAACAGTTTGGAATTTATTCGAGTCGATGCAAGAGATGATGGAAAGAAAATTGCAAAGTGTATCAGCTTGCATCGATGGGATAGAAGCAGGTTTATGTAAACTCTGGCTAATCCCACAAACTCGGTTATACATATACATGGAAAGCTACTACACATAATTCATACGGCAACAAAAAATCATAAAACAACCAAATAGGAACATGATGAAGAGAATAGATATGTTTTCCAGCCATGAGATTTTGTACCCTGAGAAATTAAAGTTACCGATAAATTACCCCCCCAAAAAAAGCAGTCAAAAAATGTTACAAATCAAAACAAGCAAAATTTCTCAAACTACAATATTCAACAGTACTGACCATAATAGTTGCAACACAAACAAGGCAAAAGTTTTACAATATTCCCCAAATATGAAACTACACCAGAAGCTGCCACAAGAGAAGGCATATGTTTTGTTCTGCCCACCTGGGAAGCCAGGATGCAAGATGTTCTCTCAAACCCTAGACCATCTCTCTACTGCCAACCATGTCTCGAAAATGAGGGGAGGCTACTCTGCTAAGAATGTTCTTAATACATCACTGTACACCTAAGATGCTTCTCAGTTCATACTGTATGAAGTTAAGTTCATACATTTTATCGGACATGGACGAGGGCAGAACCTGACTAAAAACAGCAGGGAAACTCCTACAGTCATGTACCGAATCGAGCTTATACAGAGCACAACATGACGGGTTTATGGAGACATGGCATCGCCAGATGAAACCATCTGAGTATCAGTATCCTCTAGGTTTGACTTCCTCCTCGATTCCATGACAGAATTGCCTAGTGAACATGAAAAAAGACAAATATTGTTGTGTTAAATAAAAATGAAAGAAAATTACAAAAGGAATAGATACATCCTGATTCATTTTTGGAGATATTACCGAAGATAGAATCAATTGATCGTCTTGGTGATGAACTTCGCCTCATATCTGCAGGGGATAGGAAATGCCAGCCAATTTTAGAAAGAATCAAGGCAAGATATGTGGTTCTGAATTCTATTTAATTTAAAATGGACAGACAACAAAGGTGAAGGTAAACAAAGAACCGGGTCCCTCTTTTCCTACATGATGTATACCAGAAACAAACAAACATTTAAAATGTAGAACATCATCTGTCCATTCTTCTGTTCAGTTTTCATGTACTTAAGGAATGACTAAATTGTTAAATATCAAATAAGATGAAATGAGGCTCAGCAATCTACGGTAGATTAACATGATGCATTATAGATTTCACTGCAAGTGTCAGATCCCATCTCTTCATCTAATAATCTCACATGTGTTTGGAACTATAACTTCTAATAAAATGGAAACCATTAAAGTGGCATCCAGTGGACTCTTATCACTCTATTATGCCGTATATAGCCAAGGTTAGTCATGCTTAATATAACATTTTCCTAAAAAATACTAATTAACATTTATCCCAATTAGAGACTCAAGAGTTAAGTTTAACCTTCGATTTTGTGGAGTGCATCAACCTACAGAGTCATTTCGAAAATCCTAGTCATAGTTGGTTTTCTAAGAGCCAGTAAGATAACCAAAGAAAATTTAAGATTCAAATGGTCAATTAAACTTTCCTTAGTCGTGAATGGAACGAAATTAGAAACTACAATAGCATGGGTAATGAAGCAATCTTTGTACTAATTACAGTAGCTGAAGGGTTTTAAATAGTTAAAGGTTTAATGGTGCAATGACAAGATTAAAGTGAACTTTCTATGAAAAAATGAGTGCTCTTTCCGCAACTATTATGTGTGAAGCATCTTCAGTGTGAATCAGGTGTGTTTTGGATTTGATATTAGACGGTAAGATCTAATACTTATTCATTGCTTGTCTATTCCAACATTTTCCTTCTTCTTTCAGTATATTTTCCTGAATTCTAGCTATAAAAAGTAAAAACACTCGTATGATCCTATCAAGTCCCTATTCCAGCACACCATCATTACAATCTGAAATACCCACATTTCACCAAATATAACCTATTTATCCGCTCTTTTTTATGTTCAGAGCCATCGACCTGAACCCACTTCTTTACTATACTAAGAAATTTGACTATTTCTCCTTTTTGATGGTCGTTCACTATCATTTGAATATTTAATTATTAGCATTAAAAATGCATTTCTTGAGATGCCATATTGCACGATAATTTGCACAACAAGAAGATGCCATATCACTTATCCACAAGTTTGTCCAGAAAAGGGATAACATGCTACACAACATTAATATAACAAACAGAATGCTTTCGATGATTTTCGTACCATGTAATCCTTTAACGGCATCAAAATTTTTGTATGTATACCCAACAAAACTCAAGTCCTTGGGGGTCATCTTTTCTAAATTCTGCACATAAATTGACACAGTTAAAAGTCAGTGGGCTCAAGATGTCCAATAATAATTTAAAATCACAAGATCAAAAGCAGATAGAAAACAAGCATGAACAGCCAAAATCCTGGGTAACAAATTTGACAACATAAATATATATGGTGTGTAACTTTCTGTCAATGACCAAGTTTAAGAAAACTCGCGCTCCAAAGATAGATACGTAAAGCATGCCAAAGAACACTTTTCTTCTAAAGTACATAATTCATGTAAACATCATATCAGTAGAACATTTTTTATACTTAAGAGAGTATTTGTACCTTTCTTGATTGTCCAGAACCAGTCCTTGCAGGAGGCGGATCCATCTGTAATAGAAACAGGAAAATTAACTAGGGAGCTTATTTTCTATTTATAGAGAGTAACTCATCAAAAACAACCAGACCAAAATGATCCATTATTACTTCTGATATTACAATATTGCTGATATATACAAGATTAAGCAGATACCTTGTTTCGTCAAAGTTTAAGTAATCACATGAGAGTCATATCAGAAAGGGAAATTGATTACTACCAAATATATAAGATACACTTCAGCCTATCTAAATGAAATTGTATATAGGTGAAAGTAAAACAACTCCACAACTATAAAGATAGGAGAGGGGGGAGATATGAAGTTAAGTCAGAAAGTAGAAAGTTTCTCCATATTTTCTTCATCTCACTAAGAATGCAAGCTTCTAGGAACTAATTATGTCCTTATACAATGAAAAAACTCCTGGGAAACACAACATAAAATTAAGCTGGGTCGAAATGAGAATCATACTTCATCAAACTTCAAGAAGTTCTGAGTATCCAGTTCATCATTGACCTCAGGCTTAAATGCTGCCTCCATCTCATAAAGTTTATCCCATACAACATCTCTGAACCAAGGATGAGCCTGAAAAAGAATATAAATCTTACAGAAAAATGTGTATCATAAGATCAATAAAGACGAATTCTATGTGGTTGGTAAATACCTTTATTTGGTCAGCTCCACCACTTCCTAACCTGTGTTCGACATCACATAAAAATCTACATATAAGGTCTCTTGCTTCTGGGGACAGCCTAGAATCTTCGGGAAATTTCAAATGATGTCTCCAACTCACAATCTGATAATAATTGTGAAAATGTGTTGTTAAAATGTGAGACGAAGTTTATATGTGCATTCACATACAAATAGAGAAAAAGAATATATATCTTAAAGAAAATGTATCCCATATACAAGTAATAATTACATGCACAACCTCAACTTACTAATCGCAATGCGATAAAAGGTGAAATAAAATGCCCAAATTCATTAGAGCAATGGATTAGTAAATCAAATATGATAAATTGATAAATCATAATTCATAAAAAGGTCATTTCGATATAACTCACTCACGGATGTGTAAATTCCATATAACTCACTCATAGATGTGTAAATTCCATATAACTCACTCACAAATCGCTATTTCCATATAACTCACCCACAATTTTGGGTACTTACAAATTTATAAAAGTAAAAGAATATGTAAGGTAAAATAACATTTCTACACCTCCACACCTCTAAAGATGAGGGCATTTATGATCAGGGGCAAAATGGCCTTTTTTTAACCCAGATTAATTGTTAACGCAAGTTAAAGCAAATGAAACTAACAGAAGTAGATTTTTGGAATGTATCTCATACTATGAGTGAGTAAAATGGAAATAGCAATTTGTGAGTGAGTTATATGGAATTAGCACATTTGTGAGTGAGTTATGTGGAAATAAATACAGTTAAATATTAAGTCTAACAATTTCCATCTACCACAGAACCATCATGGAGATTGGGTAAATTGAGTTTATCAATTTAAAAGAATTCTCAAGGTCATTGAAATCACAAATTGTACAAAGGAGTTAATGACAGATTGGATGGACATACTCCATAAGTCTTGCAGGTTCTCCACACATATTAACTGACTGCAGTCTTTGTTGTACAGTTGTACACCCATTATTTCTTCTTCAAAACACCAAAACAAGGCAAGTTCTCAATAGTCGGAAGAATTTGGTGCAGGGCTAAATAATGGAATTTTCAACTATTCAATTATAACTATTTAGACTTTTCCTATTATGAACATAAAAGGAAACTAATAATTACATATATGTAAAGTTCACTCACGTATAAATTTATTAGGAAGCAAATCATGTAAAGCCCATTTATAGGCTATTTTTCTTTTTGGAAAACATGATTGGTGAATAAATTCTTGAATGATAGCTGACTCTTAATTTTCTTCAAATTTCCACAAGTTCTTTCTTCTTTCTACTTACCTCATCATCAGTATTAATAGGAAGAACTAAACTATCATAAAAAAAGAAGTTGCATACAGAGAAATCTTTACTTCAGTATGATGTCTTTAGTGAAGATCACAGTAGCCTTCACCAAAAGGTGTGACAAGTTCCGAAACAAGTTTAAACTTTTAAGCTTCCAGATACATTTTGTTTAACATGATCAATATTGTATCCATAAAAGATAAAACCTAGCTAAGTTCATCATAATTATGTTTTATCCAATTCTGAAAGATTAGACACAAATTACAATAATAATAAAAATATGTTAATAGTTCTCAAAATAGAAGTAACTATCAACAAAAATAGTTGAGAAAAGAAGTTAGCAGGAAAACCTTTCGACATGTCGTTAGTGGATCGTCGGAATAGAATGGCGGGTAACCAACAAGCATCTCATACATAATTGCACCCAATGACCACCTGCAATGGCAGAAGAATTTAGGAGAACTCAACAGTATTGTGAAACAAGGTGTTTCATGAATAATCCTTGAGGAATTCACAAGGTAAGGCATAAGGAATTTAAAGTCACTAGTCAGTTAAGTAGCAGAGGTATTCACCCTAATCCTGTAAAAATTAGCAATTACTCTAGCTGAAGCACACCAAAATTAAAATGCAGGGCTATAAGTAATGAAAAGCAATTACCATAACTAATTTCTCATATATAGACATTCTTCTACACTTAAAAGTGCTCATACAAGGTCATACCATTAGATAATAGATAACAGAAACAGACATGAATTTATCATTATAAACACTACCATAAACAAACTTCCTCAAAGAAAGGATATGAAGATTATACATCAGTAATCTATAGGAAAAGATAATCTGTCACAAAATAGTGAAGTTCAAAAATGTAAAATAATAGAAAGCAGAAATTAGTAGTAGTTAAAGAACATGAATGAGGGTATAATGAAATATTAAGAAAAGGAAGGAGATTGCAGAGAGCTCTTTCAACGAATGAAGCAACACAGAAGGTATACAGGAACCTCTGTTACTTGGGATCAAATCATTTATCATGATAGTGTAGTGAAAAGTAAACTTGTGTACAACTGCTATTCGAAAACGGTGTGATTTATGGTTGTGCAATGCAAAAACATCTTCTGAGAATGAGTGTCACCATAATGAGAACATTGAGACTGGTGAGTATAAAAGCTCCAAAACGCCTGTGCAGTTATGTAGCAAACTTCTGTAGTTGAGTGAGAGCGGAGTGCTTTCTACAGGCAATACCTGGGCTGTATACAGTAATAACTTTTGGTCCCTTAAACTTATATCCCTTGCACATTTTTCGAGCAGAATGAAAAACCAGGATTCATACTGCCGACCTCAACTAGTTGGGAAAAATGCTTTGTTGTTGTTGTTGTAAACTTATATCCATTAGCCAATTTAGACCTTGTTGGTCAACCAATTTAATGTCCCTGTCCCTGTCCCTAAAAAAAGTTGTAACAAGGTGTTTGAAGGACATACTTATACACTCCAAGTCTCTAACATAAGGATATCTGTTTAATATAATTAAAATCCCCGATTACGCCCAATTAATCCGCTAATTGGAGGCAAAGCGATTATTTTTTTAGCGATTTATAATATTTCGATAGTTAGCGATTTAATCGGCTATAATCGGCGGTTTAGTGGTTAATCGACTGATTTTAAGTGGCCGATTAACCGATTAAATCTCCTCTAATTTTCATGTTCGTTTGCTTTATTTTGGCTCAATCCGGCCCAAACTCAAATACAAAACCAAAATCCAAAATCCAAACCCCTTATGATCCTTGCACAAACCTAAACCCGAAATGTCGCCGCTCTCTTCTTCTTCCTTGCCCAAACCCTAATTGATTCTCTTCTTCTTCCTCGAGCAAACCCAAATCCGACCCGCTGTCGCTCCCTCTGTGTCGTCGCATATTTGACATGGCCCGCATCTGCTGCACCTCCTCCTCTTGCTACTCGCGCTCCTCCTCCTCCCCGATTGTTTTTTGTTTGATGGAACCGACCAACAAACCTGACTCGATCCACATTTAGAATCAAGACTCAACTCAAACCAAGAACTTTCTTCCTTTTTCTCTACAACTATATGTTCCTATTTGATAAGGAATGAAGACAGGTGAACTTGCTAGTCAGCAGTCGCAATTTTATAGCTGACACAACGAGCATGCATCAAAGATGAGATTGGTTTTAGACCAAAAAAACTGATGAGATCTTAAGATTGCATTTACTCTACTGAATCCATCTACGGTATGATGTAAAGACGGACAGACATCTGCACTCGGCGTCGAACTAATCGATACAGGACAAAAAGAAATACTAACAGAATCAGAATTGGCACGGAAAGATAACATTTTAACGGTTTTAGCCTTTTAGCACTATATACATTTTTTTAATTAGGATTTAGCACTATATGATAGCCCTGAGCTACCACTTCTAGAAAATACAGTCTCATAAGAGTATAAAAGCAGTTTCCACCAACAGAGCCCTTGTACCAGCTCAGACTAGTTTCTGAAAAAGCACTTTAAGTCTTCAATTCAATGTACACACAGAAAATTTATTTATCAAAAATTTGCTAAATAAGAATAGTTCTATCCTCCAGTATGCATACCATTCACAAAAAACTACTTTTGTTCTTACTGTGTTCTTGTGTTCTTACTGTAAACAAAACTAGTCAGATTTACGTTTCAGAAATAAGAAGAAGAATGTTTCAAAATTCAAATAAACATTTCAGTTTCAAACTAGCAATTAGATTAAAGAAAAGAAACAGGATATACGAACCAATCACATTCCATCCCATATCCTTTCTTCAATAATACTTCAGGCGCAATATAGTCAGGTGTACCCACAGTTGAGAATGCCTACAAATATCATTTGATAGTTGTTATTTAATATTTATTACTTTGGAAGATAACTGCCTACAACAGGTTATGAATTGCATAGCATGAAGAACTGGAAACAACTTATAGTACTGTGAAGAAGTAAGATCAATATTATTGGCGTACCAGCTTCCTCCTGTTCCTTTGCCAGTGCTGAAGCTGTTCATTAGGGCTTTTCCACCTGCTACCACTGTTTGTATCTGGAAAGCACCCATCTATATCCATAGACTCTTTCAAGTTATCATCTTCCAGGGGTTCATTTTCATTCAATGTTGAAAGAGTTCTACAATCAATTGGCTTGCACAGCCCAAAGTCCGACAACTTCATATGACCGTTTTTATCCAGTAGTAGATTGTCAGGCTTAATATCTCTGCAGATAATGTCATGTTAAAGGAGAACTAGCTGACAATACACAAAATTGAAATAGATAAGGAGTACAAACATAACTATACCTATGGATGTAGTTATGTTTATGAATGGATTCTATAGCCAATACACTCTGCGCAATGTAAAATCGGGCTACACTTTCAGTTAAGGTATCTTCCCTTATTAGTAAGGTCATCATATCTCCTCCGGGGAGATATTCCATTATTAGGTATAGGTATTCGGCATCTTGAAACGAATAGTAGAGTTTCACGATACAGTGACTTGCAACCTCAGCAAGCAAGTTTCTTTCAGCTCTCACATGCTCAACCTAAAGTACAAAAAGAAAAGCTTAAGATTGTGGCATGAAAGGAAACAAAACAGATAACTTGAAACATTAGTTCCACAAGCATTACGTTAAATCTGTGAATCATTTTCTGATTATTCAAGGTTAGCAATTCAAGTGATTTGACATCTTAAAAGATCATCTTTTATAAATAATTAGTTTCTCTACAATAATTTTGCCTTCATAGAGATATTCCACAATTCAACATAAGAAGAATAAATCCTTTAATACCAAATCTTCATGAATACATTTTCTCCTTTCAGCTCTGTCAGGACTAGTTAAGATAAAACAAAACTCCAGAAATCATCTGTGACATGTAATAATATATATTAAGTGATAACAAGAAATTTGGTATTACGAAAATCTTTTTGTTATTATTTTCTCTTGGAAACAACAGTAGCCAAAAACTTAAGCTAATGGATGACAAATCTTCTGATATCTCCTTTCCATGTGTCCTGCATATACTTTGGAATCACAAAAAACAAAATAGAACATACAATACTATCAAAGGTTTGTCTTTCCTAAAGCCTTCTATCACCATTATCTAAGAATTTCCAAAATGGTTCAGCTTTGGAGAACAAGGTTCCTGTGTAAGATTTGATGAACTACTATGCCCTTCTCTCCACCTAAAAATTAGAAAATTACTTGCTTATTAAACTACAGAAAGGAATCAAGGTTGTCAAAAGTCCCAGAAAGCCAGCTGGCTTTTGGGAAAACTTACTCATCATGCAGTTTATGTGTGTGCTACCAAGGAACAACTCTAGAAAATACTCCTCGAACAATAAAAGAGTTTATAAGAAAAGAAAACAAAAGATGATTAGGTGCAGAAGAAATACACAAAAATCTGAGCTCAGATAAATCCAAAAAACCAAATAGAACACATATAACAGTGGTGCAGAAAAACTAAAAACTCACCTCCCACGTATAATTTTATTGCAAAAATGCAAAGATAGACATCAAAATTCAATGCAACGATAAAAAACGGGCAGCAGTCTACATAAAGCAAAACAAAATTGATATTCCACACCAAGTTTATCCCTCACCTGTCCCCTGCTAAGCATTTCAGACTTTTTGAGCTTTTTCATAGCAAAAATATTGCCCGACAATTTCTCTCGGCAGAGCCTAACCTGTAGAGAATAGTGAGCACCAAAAAGCTTCATAAATAGTTCAAGATTCAAATTTACAGAGGTATCATATGTAGCAACCAGTACGAAACAGTGATCAAGAAATATATTCACACCGTTATAGTTTCTTTACCTTGGTCTTGAACACTAATCATGTCAAATGGAAATAGCAAAAAATAAGATTCCATCATATATGTGTGTTATATCCTATGAATAATTCAGCCTAGTAGCAAGAAGTGAAATTATGCTCATCTAGGCAAGCAGAACTAGCAGACCCATGGTAAAATGACGAGAACTCATGAGCAAACACTAGGAACAATCTAGATGGATCAATAAATGTTTCAATTACCAAGTGAGCTTAACTAGTGCAGTCTTTAACTCTCTCAAACTAAGTAGTAGGTCGCTGTTCCCTATATGCAAGGGACTTTGAAGAGGCAGTATATAGATTAATCCCCACCCCAACACACACACACACACACACACACACAAGGCAAACAAAACAAAAGGAGTAAAGACTGATGTCAAATTTAAATAGATAAATATTCCAACTAAATTTCATGAATTACATTAACACAAAATATTTGTCCAGTATGACAATCATGGCTAACAAAATGCCTATGTTTTCAAACACGATAAAATAACTCCAAACCAGCAATCCAATCCAACTTATGCTATTCATGATGAGAGGATGAACAATAACCAAACCCACCAAATTTACCACATGTGAGTGTATAAGCCAACGACATCTCTTTCAGTTATTATTTACAGAGAAACTTAACCAATCCTTCTTATCTGATACCAAGCCTTCACCAAATTTAGGATTCCCTAAATACAGTTGTCTATAGGCCACAACTTCATCTCTTCCAGTTTATCAGTCATGGTGTAAATTAACAATCTTTCTTATCTGATGCCCAGCCTCGAAATATACCTGTGGGGATATAAGCTCTAAAGATAGCTCTAAGAGTTATAATGTGAAGAGCTAAAAAAAGAGAGGCTATCTGATAATTGGGTAGCCTCCAAACAGTAGAATATGGTTAAAACGAAGTACATCCTGTGCATGAACTCAATATATAGATTATAGAAGCTTGCTTGGCAGCAATTACCAAGTAACGGAAAAAGGAACCGATCTGAAGGAGTTTAACAACAGACCTTACAACATCATCTAACCTATTTAAAAAACATCATCTAACCAAATATTGGAACCATTGTACACATTACATGAGTGAGAACTATGTCTATGGTTATAAATCTAATAAATGTAGTGATGCACTGTAGTTACTGA
This sequence comes from Hemerocallis citrina, assembly GCA_017893485.1. Lineage (NCBI taxonomy): Eukaryota > Viridiplantae > Streptophyta > Magnoliopsida > Asparagales > Asphodelaceae > Hemerocallis > Hemerocallis citrina. The sequence goes on along the minus strand of CM030359.1, from coordinate 425,173,940 downwards.
CAATTGCCTATTCCATGATATTTATTTTAGTAATTCTTACTTATGCTTCATTGTGCAGGATCAGCACCACAATCCTTGAAATGAAGGTACTGAGAAGATATATCAAATGCCCAAAATAGAAGAAATATATTATGAAATCAAAGGAAATAAAAGAAACACCTAACATAAACCAAGTACTACAAACCTCTCCGAAGGCTCCTCTTCCAATGATGGTCAGCAGCTCAAAATCATCCACACAGATCTTGTGTCTTTTAAGGCGCATATATTCTGTCTCTTTTCTCTCCAGATCCTTCATTAAATTGATCTGTTCTTCTTGGGAAACATGTGAAGAAGCTAGTTGTTTTTCTAAAATCCATCGTCTGCGGAAAAGTCAAGGTTGTCAGCAAGAAAACAGGATCAAAAGATCCAAGCAAAACAATAGCATCTACAAATCTCAATAGCATAGACAAAATGAATGCACTGTAACGATGGAATAAACTAAATCAAATTTAACTAGCTATTTTGTATCTCTGTATATATATAATTATTTTGGATAAAAAGTGTCACACTTTTCAGCCACAACACCGGAACTTTCAAGTTGTGATACGCGTCGTAATTTTATAGTTATAATTTAACACATTCCTCACAATTTCAGCACCTATTTTGTAGGCCAAAACCTGGACTATCGCAACATCTATATAATAAAACACAAAGAAAGCTATCAAGTGGCTATCCTTCAATCTCCCCCAAATTCAAAGGTCCAGATCTAACCTCACAAAACATATTTTTCCCCCCAAAACTCAAATTCAAATCCCCCACCCAAAACAACTCATATATTTACTTAATTATTTTTTTCCCCTCTCTCTCTCTCTCTCTCCCTCCCTCTTCTATTCAACAAATTAAGAAAATAAATTTTTTAAAATTTTTAAAAAATAAAAAAACTAAAAAATTAAAAATTAAAAAACTTTAAAAATAATTCAAAAAATCAAAAAAAATCATATAATATGTTTTTTGCTGGACCCCCAAAAGTTTCTCATATAATATGTTTGCTACTTCAATTAATTTGCTGGACCTCCAAAACTATTTTATATGATCAAACAAGGTGCACCGTTCCGAAGACGTGCCGTAGGCACGTGTCAACGAGCAAACCTAGTTAGTTTATAATATTCCAATTTAAATGTGGTCTGCATAAAAGCTGAACTATAGTGGCTCCCAAACCATGTTAAATTTTCCCAACCACCACACCAAGTTGTGGTGAGGGTTGAGGGATTAATATTCTAACAAAAGGAAAATATATGAAATCTCAAGATGGGCCCAAACTCAACCATTATCATGTTTCTTGGTGTTGAATCCTCATTGTAAAAGCATGAGGAGCAAACATAATTAAATTTTGAAATGATCCAACTCGTTGCCATATATCCATCTACGGGGACTAAAAACTCCAACAATGTTTGCCAATGTTCTTAATTGAATTAATAAATAATGCCTGACAAATAACACACACAAACTTAATTTACAACCATTAACACCACTAAACTTTCCATTTAAAAACACAACAATTTCAACTAATTAACTTCCTAGAAACCATCACCATTATCTACAACAACCAAGTTGTAAACGGCGTTAGGCGGTGGCAGTTCGGTCAAGGGGCGCCTAGCGCCTAGGCAGCACCTAGGCGGTTGAATTTATTTTGCCGATTTAGCTAATTTCAGCCCTATTCTTCAATTGTAAGTATAATTATGCAATCTAATTGCAAATATTCATTTATGTTCTTGTCTAATGTGTAATTAAAGGGTGTTTAAGCATAAAAAAAGCTTCATCGTGCAATTAATGTGTAATGTGTGCAATTAAAAAAATAATTGTCCAATTATAATATGTGCAATATGCCAATATGTGTAATATGTGTAACATGTGCTATTTTAATATGTGTAATAGGTATAATATGTGCAATCCATTATCAATAATACTAAAAAAAGTAAAAACAATTCAACTACTATTAAAGATCCATACATAGTATATAACAGATTAATAGATTAATAGTAGTTCTCTTTTTTGTGTTATTTTATAGTATTTAAAATTTTTTAAAATAGAAAACGCCTGGGCGTTGGACATCAGGCGGACGCCTGATTGGCGCCACATATGCCTACTCAACAAGACGGCCGCCTAATCGCCTCCGATCGCTTAGACCACCGCCTATGGCAAAGGCGGTTCGTTCTCCTCCATCTGAGCGCCTAGGCGTTCGAGCCGACCGCCATTTAGAACACTGACAACAACAAATCTGTTTTTCCCAACTAGTTGGGATCGGCTACATGAATCATGATTTTTCATTCTGCTCGATTTGACGCAATATCTTCTGTAAGGTCACAAGCTATCATATCTTTTCTAACCATTTCCACTCAAGTAAGTTTAGGTCTCCCCTACCCCTAACTCTACCTTCAATACTTATCAAATCGCTATTTCTAACGGGAGCACTACTAGGTCTACGTGTAACATATCCAAACTATCTGAGTTGATTTTCTCTTAATTTATCTCGTATAGGCATGTCTCGTATATAGTCGTTTCTAATTCTATTCTTCATGGTTTTACCACACATCCATCTTAGCATCATCATCTCCGCTACACTCATTTTTTAGACATGTTTCTTTGTTGCCTAACACTCTGCTCCATACATCATTGATGATTTTGCAGCCGTTCTATAAACTTTTTCCTTCAACTTCAAAAGTATACGTTGGTCACACAAAACACCACTGACAATTCTCCACTTAAACCACCCTGCTTGGATACTATGTATAACATCTTAACAAATCTCCCCATCTCTTTGTATTATCTACATAAAAAATAATTCCAAAAAAGTTGCACATTGCGCGGATTCACACAGTTCTCACCCCAAAATGTGTTTTCCTCCTATTGGCCGCATAATTCGGAATGCCACATAACAACATTTTATGCATGCATCCGCCACCAATCACTTTAATCACAAACCTTGGCCACAAAACTAAAGGGAAAATAGCAAACAATGCCTATAATTTGTGAAGAAATTAACACAATAATTTTAGCTATTTAACTTAATTGTAAACTATCATTGTTATCTACATCGAAAATAATTTCAAAAGGTTCCGTATTGTGAGGATTTCACCCTCTTCTCGCCTCAACATGTGTTTTCTTTGCTTCTGCCATCTAATCCAAAATGCAACATAACCACATGCATGCCTCTGTTGCCAATCACTTTACCCATAAACCCTAAACACAATTTTCATAAAACAACCAATGCCTAACATTTTCTACAATTTAACGCAAACCACATATCTAAACCTGTACAGGACCGGATCCCGGTAGTGCACTAGCCGAATCCGGCTCTGCCAATTGACACTACTAGTGAGAACAATGTGATTGATTCACTTTAATGTGAAACTCATTAAGAATTATGTTCAAAACCGTTCCACAGTTCCGGTTAATAATTTTCATTTTAAAATTACTAAGTAATTTGTCAGGATGGTTTGGAGAAATTAAAGGTCAGACATTAGCTAAAGGGGCGGATCCAGGATTGAAAAGTGATGGGGGTTGGAAAAAAATTGCTAGGTTGGATTGGAAGGGGAAATGGTGCATTATATTTGAAACTCCTTCACTAAAACCCCAAAATTACATTGAACCAATATCACTTGAACAAGTTATATAACAAACTGAGTATAGCACCAAAATTCAAAGATAATCCTTCCTAACATGATTAAAAATTATGAGCCACACAACCACAATTCCTAACAATCCAATTACCTATTTTTGCATATTACATCACATAAATAATTAAATACTAACAATATCAAGTAAAGGTCAGACATTAGCTAAAGGGGCGGATCCAGGATTGAAAAGTGATGGGGGTTGGAAAAAAATTGCTAGGTTGGATTGGAAGGGGAAATGGTGCATTATATTTGAAACTCCTTCACTAAAACCCCAAAATTACATTGAACCAATATCACTTGAACAAGTTATATAACAAACTGAGTATAGCACCAAAATTCAAAGATAATCCTTCCTAACATGATTAAAAATTATGAGCCACACAACCACAATTCCTAACAATCCAATTACCTATTTTTGCATATTACATCACATAAATAATTAAATACTAACAATATCAATCATTCAGTTGAAGGTATTGAATTATATGGCTCAAAATGAGTAAAAACAAGTATAATATACTACAATTGAGAAGAGAAAAATAATAATTAAGAAAAAAATTAGAAAGTTAAAATGAAATAAAACCCTGATGGAAATTAATGAGGTTTTGAAAGTGAGAAAGGATACCGAAAAATATTGGAGACGAGGAGAATAGCGAGGCCGGAGTTGGCGGAGCCGGCGGGATAGGCCTTGAGTCCGCCTAATGATGCATCATCGCCGGAGTTGGGATCAAAAGTCGGTGGATAATTTGCAGCACTGTGAACTCGCCATGAAGAAGGGTTTGGATTGGAGGCTAGGGTTTCGAATGGAATCGGGAAGATGAAGAAGGAAAACATGGAAGGAGGGTTTGGATTGGAGGCTTAGAATGAATAGGGTGGGGCTTGGGCCCAAATTTATATTGGGGTGGGCTTTAAAATATAATGTGTGTGTTGGTCGCGGGGGGGGGGGGGGGGGGGGGGGGGGGCGGGGGGGGTAAAGCATAGAGCCCACCTAATAATAATAATAATATTGAAGCATGTCAAAATGGTGGGGGGGGGGGGGTGTAGCATACCTCAGCCCCCTAGATCCACCCCCAAATTAGTTATCAATAATGTTTGCAAAGTTAATGGCAAAGAGACACATGGCAAGGCAAACATAATAAGAGTTTCAAGTCTTCATGCATGGGTGTGTGGTGTTAATGCAAGAAACGATCCTAAGTAGTTTGTCGGCTACAGTAAAAACTACTTTAAAATCTGATTGTTTGTCGCTCGCAGAAGATTCCAAAATTGCCGTTCCCCTCTAAATAAGGTATTCTCTCACATCATAATTTAAAACCCATTTACTCTGTAACTATTGCCTCACTATAGAGTTCATTATTTTGTCATGTGATCAGGCATCATGCATTAATACTTCTATTTTGGTTTGTTTCTCATTGAGCACCCACGTATATAATTATTTCTATCTTTTCATCTCGAAGAAAGGAACAGGAACATATACTTTTAACACCATGCAACTATGCATTGGGACTAAAAACTACAAGCACCATTTATAACACTCCCTATCCATCTATTGAGACTAAAACTCCAATTCTATTTGCCTTACTTCAGAAGTTAAATAATAAATAATGCCTAGCAATGACACATAGGAACTCAATTTCCAAAATCAATACCACTAATCCTTCCTTACAATTACACAAAACAATGTTAACTATCTAACTTACCTAAAAGTAAAAAACCATCACCATTATCTACATAAAAATAATTTCAAAATCGAACACGAGTTTTCCTCTTACTAAACCTTCCATGCAATCGCACATAACAATTTTAACTAATCAACTTCCTAAAAACTATCACCAATATCTTTACGAGACAACATGGGAAATAATTTCACAAAGGTTCCGCATTATGCAGATTAACCTCGTTCTCACTCCGACCCGTGTTTTCCTCCTACCGACCGCCTAATCCAGAATGCCACATAACCACATGCATGCATCCACATCCAAATCCTCTAACCAAACACTCTAGCACACAAAATTCCCAAAACAACACTCAATGCCTAAAATTCCCTAACAAATCAACACAATCTACAGATCTACCCTCAATATCTCGCAAATCGCACCCCTTCAAAAACCTAAGCCTGCCAATTCACAGTACCAGCAATATCAAATCCAGCTAAAAAAACACAGGAGATCAAGATCAAGCAGAAATGAAAACGATTTGGACCTTTCTTTTCGCTGCTGGATGTTCTTCATGTGCGACTTGTAGTGGTTCTCGATGTACTGCTTCGCCGCCGCCACTCTCTCCATCGTCAGCTTCGATCCCGTCGCCTCCTCAACCTCCCCCGCCGCCGCCGCCGCCGCCACAGCCGGAGCTTCGACGGACCTCTCCATCTCCTCTTCTCCTCCTCCTACCTCTTCGTTGATCCTCTCCATCTCTCTCTCTCTCTCCACTCTTTCTTTGTCTTCTTTCTCTCTCTAAAAAGCTCTCTTTCTCTCCCTCTCCATCTCTCACTTCTTCGGTTTATATATTATGACGGAGTCAGAAGAGATGGGTGGGATTAACGTGGTCCGGAGGGGCAAGTTAACGAGGTGCCACGTCAGCGGGATGGGGGATCCAACGGCTGGGATTCGTTAGTTGGGTATTGGAGTTCGAGCGGGTACAGCTGTAAAATTGGTGGATTTTTTAGGATGCGGGTGGTAACGGATTCATTAGCTGGAATGGGTTGGATGCGGGTTGAGGGATGGGCTGAAGTTAGTAGACCCGGACCGAATGGGGTGGTTTTTGGAGAGTGGCAGTTGCGCTGTTTGTTTAGTGGATTGTAGATTATAGATACAAGATTTTTTGGCAAGTGTGATTGTAATTTTGGGGATAGCAAATTATTTGAATGGATGTAATATACTTTTGGAAGCGCAAATGCTAGGTTATTCTCTGGAAGCAATGTATTGTGTATGCCTCCGAGTGCTTCGAAAAATGTGTAAGGAGCGTCGTACCGGCGCCCGGTAAAAAATGGGCGGTTTTCTGCGCCAATCTTGACGTGTGCAGGTAAAGAAGCTAGTCTAGGAAAATAGACTCAGGTTAGCGACTTGGAACATAGGAACATTAACAGGAAAATGCACAGAACTAGTAAATACCATGATTAGAAGTAAGGCTGGCAATTGACACGAACCCGAGCCGAGCTCGATCAAGTCCGACCAGTTTTTAGTAGGACTCGGGCCTTTTTTTTTTTTGCATTTTTTTGGGACCCGGGCTCAAAAAATATGCTAGTTTAATTTTCGGGCCGGGTTCGGGTGTGTGTGGGTCCGACCCGAACCCGACCCGATTTATCTATATACCCTAACTTCTGAAATCTGAAGTAGTAAAAGAAGTAAAGATCGACGCTTCGAGCGCTCTGCCGCTGCGTCCCTTCATCTCCCTCCAATCTTTCCCCTTTTCCAAATTCTTCGAGCACTTCGTCTTCACAACACCTGTAACACCCTAGATTTGATTTATGAGATTTTTATGATTTTACGTGTTTTGCACATATGTTTTATTTGTATAATTTTTCGTATAAAATATTTTTATAGTATTTGTTCTCTCTTAATTTTTTCCAAAAAATATTTTCTTTTAAAGCCTAATTAAAATCTAAAGCCCAAATTATCTTTTAAGCCCACTTTATTAATTAATTATTTTAAATATTTAAACCTATGGTTAAATTGGCCCATTAGTGAGCCCATTTAACTTATTTCTCCTTTAAAACAATTCAACTTGTAGTGTAGACTCTTGTCATGAATAAGTAATCTGTTTGGTTTGTTGTTTTTTTCTTTTATTGGTTTTCCAAAATCCCAAAGCCCGTTTGGTTAAGTTGTTTTGTGAAAACAGTTTTCACAAAACTCTTCTTCAACTATTTTCTGTTTTTTCACATCCTCTCTCTAAATATATATATATATATATATATATATATATATATATATATATATATATATATATATATATATATTATTATTATTATTATTATTATTAAATATATATATATATACTATTATTATAATATATATTATTATTTCATATATACTATTTTATATATACTATTGTAATATTCTATTATTATTATAATATATATTATTATTATTAGATATTACTATTATAAATTATTATATAATTTATTACAATTATAATAAATTATTTAATAAATTATTATTACATATATATTATTATAATTATTACCGTTATTATTATATTATTATCATATATATTATTATTTTATTTATACTATTTTATATTTGTTGTTGTTATATTATATTATTCGTATATATATTATTATTTCATATACACTATTTTATATATACTATTTTTATATTATATTAATATTATATATATTATTATTATTATAAATTACTCTTTTATATTATTATATGTATTAATATATAATATATTACTATTATATATTATTAACTATATTATTAAATATATATTATATTAGGGAAAAAGGGGTATGAGCAACTTGCTCATTTAGTAAATAAACAATTGATGATGTGGCATACATGTGATTGAAAAATTATTAAAAGGGTTAGTTATCCAATGTATCACATGCATGCCACATAATCAATTGCTCATTTACTAAATGAGCAAGTTGCTCATATCCCTTTTACCCATTATATTATTATTGTATATATTATATTATTATTATATATATTATATTATTATTATTATTTTATAATATATATATATATATATATATATTTTAATATATATATATTTTAATATATAAATAATAATATATATAATAACAATATAGATATAAAATAGTGTATATATATATATATATATATATATATATATATATATATATATATATATATATATATATATATATATATATATATATATATATATATATATATATATATATATATATATATATATATATATACTATTTTATATCTATATTGTTATTATATATATTATTATTTATATATTAAAATAGTATTATTTATAATATAAAATAGTATATATAAAATAGTATATATATAAATAATATATATATATAGTATATATAAAATAGTATATATAAAATAGTATTATTTATATATATATATATATATATATATATATATATATATATATATATATATATATATATATATATATATATATATATATATATGTTATTTTATATATGTATATAATTAAATATGTTTATTATAATAAATTATTTCAAATTATTATATAATATACAATTATTATAATATATTATTATTTTATATATACTAATTTATATATACTATTATTATATTATATTATTATTATATATATTATTATTTTATATATACTATTTTATATATACTATTCTTATATTATCATATTATTATATATACTATTATTATATTATATTATTATTATATATATATTATATTATATTATTATTTTATATATACTATTTTATATATACTATTTTATATATACTATTATTTCATGTATACTATTTTATATATACTGTTATAATAATCTATTATTATTATAATAAATATTATTATTACGATATATTTCTATTATATATTATTATATATATTATTATATAATTTACTTTTATTATAATAAATTTTTTAATATATAATTTGAATATATTATTATTACATATATATTATTATAATTATTATATATTATTATATATATGTATATTTTTAAATATGTTTATTATAATAAAATATTTTATATTATTATATATCAGTATGTATGTATATGTATGCAACATGTATGTATCAGAGTATATATACTGTATACAGTATATACATACAACCAAATCTATACATACATTATACTCTCATTTTCAAAAAACTGTTTGCATAAAAAAATTATTACCAAATAGTTTTTACACTCATTTTTAGAAAACTGTTTTCAGGAAGCTGTTTTCAAAACAACAAACTAAACGCAACATAAATTTTTATGCACATGTAAACTTGTAAGGAGGGGGTACTAGTTGGCACGTGCAAGCACTAGGGTGTGCATTGCACACCTTTACACTAGGCCGGATTGTGATGGAGGGATGTGGGAGAGATGGAAGTGGTGGAGAGGTGGTTGTGTATCATGGGTAGTTTTTATAACTCCCTAGTTCATCTAGACCATTGATCTTTAATCATTTGATCACATCTTAGCCCTACATTCACCCAAAAAAATTGTATAAATACCCCTCCCTATACTCTTCATTCTCACACTTAGAATTTTTGAAAGTACAGAATAGAAAGAAAAGAAAGGGAAGTATTTTGAGCGAGACAAAAGATTGAGGATTTGTGAGATTGTGTGCTATTTTGTTCTTCACCCAAGGAGGAGGCCGGACTACACTAGGGGGCAAGGCTCGGCTTGCGGCATCATTAGGAGGAGAAGCTTTTGGTGGCTTGATTTAGAAGGAGACGGCTTCGCGCGATCGTTGTAGGAGATCATTAGGAGTTTGTTTGTTTTTCTCTCCATCAAAGGTGGGTGATTCTCTTACACTTCTAACTAGGTTCATGCTAGAGTATGATTGATGCATTTGAAAAGAGACATAGTTATTCTAGCCATATGTTATAAGAATAAGACAAATTAGAATGCTTGATTGTGTGTGAAAAGAATGATAATTAGTTACAAATTTTGATAGTTAGTTTAATTTTGACATTTCTACCATGCTTTAATTGATGATTTGTGCTATACCAAGGAGACATGATTGTATGCTTAATTGGAATGAAATGTTAATCATGCTTAGTGGTGAATTTGATATTTCAATGGTTAAAAATGAGGAAAAAGGGGGATTTTTGTTACTGAAATAATTAAGTAATATTAATAGTCATAATAAAAAGGTAATACAAGAAGTTTGAATGCCAATTTACAAAAGAAACGACTTTGGTTGTACCTATTTGAAATTGTAGACAAATTTGTAGTCAAATAGAAAAAGTGATGTCTTTATGTCAAAAATCAAGATTTAATTTACTGATATGTTAGAAATGTATAAAAGTTATGTTCTGGAATTTTTGAAAGAAAGTGGAGAAGAAACGAAATCAAAATTAGTTTTTTTAAAATAAAAGTTCAATGAGCCGAAACTAAGATCAAACCCCCTAAAAACCAAATTCATATCAGTTAGCCACTTAGCCTAATTGGTTAGTGAGTGTGATGGGGGCGCTTACTGTAGCGTGGGTTTTTGGCCTTGGTCTCAGGTTCGAAACCGAACAAAAGACTTTTTCATTTTATTTTCTTTTGGAAAAATCCAAACTCGAGATTGGACTCAAATGAATCTGAACCATCTTTGTGACGTGGTTGCGCTCTGTCCCTTTGGTTAGTGCGTGCGCTGGCTTTGTCTGTGGTCGCCGGTTCGACTGGTTTGAATCCCGAACCCAGCAAATTCAAAACTTTTGTTTGTTTTTTTTTTTTTTTGGTGATTTTTTGACTTTAAAAATTCGGGGAAAATCCTATAATTGTTATAAATATATGTAGACTTCATGAAAAATAATTGTACACTATTTCGATTTGATTTAAATAGCGTGAGAGGAAAAATTGAGTAGAACCTTATAAAAATCGATTTTTTGCACAAGTCCAAGTATAAAAGTGACTTTTGAGTTATGCTAGATTTATAAAAGGGGATTCTGTGTAAAAAGAACTTGAAGTGTGTTTCATTAAGAGTTTTGTTATTATTTTGGGTAATGGGTGCTTTCAAAAGTAAATGAGAAATATGATTTTTGAAATTTTGGAGGAAAAGAAATATTAGTACGGAAACTAAGACTTATTGTGCTTGAATGAGATTGTTATGATTTGAATTGGAACATTGAATTATTGGAAAGAATGGAAATCATGTTAATTGTGAAAAAGAACTATATGAGTATGAGAACTCAAATATTGTGATTATGAATTGAAATTGAGAACTAGAGTGTGGTTAAGCCTCATACCGGCATCGAAAAGAAATATATTGAAATGAAATTTGGAATGAAACGACCAAGATTTGGGTCATGTGATATAAATGGCTGAGATCGGTTTAGTGGAAGGGCTAACTCTAGAGAATTAATTTTGTTCATGATTCAAATAACTAAGGACTAGATACATAGTGAAGACGTGATGAAAATAAGAGAAAAATATGTGTATGAGGGCCTCGGAGCTACGGTGTGAGAGTATTTACAGGCTGTCTTCACGATGCGTCGTGACATGACGTGGATGTCTCCAGGAGTCCGTACCACAGGCGATGCTCGCGGGGTGTTTGGTGACTGCGAGTGGTATCATGTCCCATGACGGAGGTTGAATTGTCCATAGGTTCTTCACGATGCATCGTGACATGACGTGGGATTCCCCTACAAGCTGTCTGGACATGAGCTCGTACTCATAGAACATCTAGGATACTTATCGTAGTTACTGAAGTTGTGCAAGCCATGACGAGGGATTGAACCCTACAAAATAAAGAACGGTTAAGGGCTTGCCCTCAGACCTATATAGTATGGGATGCATAGAATCTGAACAAGTGCGAATTAATGTCATATAATATACATAACTGCATTAAGGACTAAGTGCACCGCACTACACGACATCTATAAGATAGCCCTTTGTAATTCTGTTTGTGATCAAGTTTGTGATTGTTTAAGTATTTGAGAATCGTTATACTGTTTTCGGCATAAAGAGGATAGCCGTGTATAATATTTCGTCGGTTGTAAGCAACTGACGTGCCCACAGTTTCTATGCAGGGTAAAGTGATTAACAAGACTAAGGAATGCATGCTGATTAAAAAACAATTCAAGTGTTATACATTTCAATTTATGTAAATTGTTGTAATTTTGCTTACGCTGTAAATATGTAATATAATTGTAAACTCTGATGTAACAAAAGTTCTTTATTTCCTTATACAATTGTACAAAATAAGTCTAAAGATCTTGTGGAACTTCGAATTCAGTTGTATTTTGGAATTCGGGGTGTTACAATGCCAGCCCCCACTCTCATGCTCCTTCTTTCTCCCTAGTCCCTATATCTCTCTCATTCATGGTAGCGTTTGCCTATTTATATGTAGTTTTTTCATATTTTTTTCATCATCAACCCCAACCCTAACCCTAACCCTAGCTCCAAATTCAATCTCATTTTTCTGTAATCTGAATAGGGGATCTCGAATTCATCATTTGCCAAGTTTCAATTTCAGGTAAATTTGTTGATTCATTGATTTCACTTTTTTTTGTTGATTTTGTGAGGAATTATATGAATTATAGGAGGTAAGTTAGTTGTTTGCCAGTTTTTCTTCTAATTTATACAAAGAATAAGGTTTTAGTTTTGATATGCAGTTATCTACTTATCTATAGTCTAAATTGTAAAGCAAATGTAGACTGTACCTATAGATACTCGCTTGAACTCATTTCATATTGCACAAATACAATCAGCATTACTTTTATGGTCAATGCTTGTTTGTGAAATTACTTTTCTGCAGCACAAATGATTGTTTGTGAAATTACCTCAATGATTATTGCAAAGTATTTACATTTGTAGAACCTAAAATGTTTGGTTAAACAATATAGAAAATCATCTGCAACTATAGATGACTAAGGTTAGCAATTGACGTTCTATAGTTATACTGAACATGAAGCTATTTCAGCATAAATTTCTTCATCTGCATTCTGCAAATATATTTCAGCATAAATTTATATAGAAAATCATCTGCAAATATATTTCAACATAAATCTGATGTAAATCTGATATGGTTCAACTTTTATCTGTTTTAGTCATCCTATTTATTTGATGTCAATTGTCAAGTGGTCCTTAATCAAACTGAATATGCAAAATCATGTGGGGATTACCTTTTTAGGTAGTTGGAAACTGGAAAATGACAATAATATTTGGGTAATCAGAAGGATTACCTACATCTCTCTATTGGTTAAAACTTAAAAGACTCAAATGAGGTCGAAGTAATCAACATTCTACAGAACCACTTATGATGCTTTATAATTTATACACAAATTTATGCAGCATCTATAGAAATTTATGCTGAAAACTTGCAACTCTGATCAATTATGAGTTTGGTTTTAGGCTAAAATATATTAAAATTTTAAAATCAACATCTAATAACTTGAAGTATGCCATAAATGTTAAAATATAAATAAAAATGAAAAGCTTCTTTGTGTATTTTTATTCAGATAATATTTCAAATATTCCCAGGATATCATAATTATTCTTACAGTTTTTTAACCTTGCGTTTGTAATAGTTTTTGGATACATAGAGGTCAAGTTGGCCTCAACAGACATGCATTAAAGTAACAACAAACAATCTAGTAAGTAGAACTATAGTAGATAATTCCTTTGCTCATACAATTTCCAGCTAAATGTATGTCTTATGATAAAAAGGAAAACTTTGCTTGTTGATGCTCTTTGAATTTTAAAGGTAGGGTCAAATTAAATAGTTGGATGATTTGGAAACTGCTGCTCTCTTTCTCCAACAGAAAGGACACATCATAAGCTATCGGATACCCATTGCTTATAAGTTTATCCATAATAAACAGTTACAAACAATTATGGTTGATCAGAACTTTACAGATTATTTTTTTGGCTAATCAAGTTTCTCGTCCATTAGCCATTTGCAGTGGTGGATTAACTTTCCAGGTCTGATAATTTTGTGGCAGAATGTGTACATTTTGTGAGGTGTATATATTTTGATTGCTTAACAACAGTGAAATTGATGTTGTTTTGATCAATTCCCCTCCCAAAAGTAATCATCTAATCGTTCATCTGTTGTTCATGATATTTAGGCATGGTTTTGTCTTTATATACAGGGTTTAGTAGTGTTATTTAAACTTCTTAAATTAATCTTCCCTACAGTTATATCACAGTCTCAAGATCATTTTTCTCCCCGAAATTTGGGCATAGAAGTGATATTGGTGATGGCTTAGAGCGTTGGAGGGGTTATTATCAATCACTTCGTTCCACCCAGATGGTTTGGTGTTGATCATAGGTGATGCCACGAGGATTTTATTTATCTATCGTATATTCTGATATGTTTTTTATGTATCATATTTCTGATTTGTTGAGATTGTCAGTATTGTAATATCTAGTAAGCCATTTGCACTATTTTGTATTGCAGACATTTCTGCTACATCATTTTACAAGCCTGTGCCTGTTCTGGATTTAAAGGACTGATTTGTGAAGGCATTTTTGCTTGAACTTGACAGCTGATAACAAAATATTATTTTATAGGATTTGTATATTTTCTTGCTATATATATTTTTTCCCAACTTTTCAGCTAAAGAGGATTAAGAGTACAAGTCACTCATAGAGGTGATAGCTGCAGCCTGCACACAGCTTGGCAATCTTGTTAAGAAGGAACCTGCACTAGAAGAAGATAATTCTTATTATATCACTTCAAATCGAAGTTGCAATGATAAAAATTCTTACCAACATTGTCCTGATTTTATCTTCTTTGTATTTTTAAAATAAAGATTCTAAAGCTGATGTTATCTTGTATTATTTTTTTAGGCTTGTAAATATTTTTTATGAATGATTATTTTGATGAGCTTCATATTTATATGCTATTGTGCTACTTTATATATATATAAAAATCCATGTAATTGTTTTTTTTAAAGAAATCGGGCCGGGCTCGGGTTTTTTTGTTTATTCGGGCCCGGGCTTGGGCCTGCATTTTGGAGCCCGATACAAAATCGGGCCGGGCTCGGACTTTACAAACTAATTTCGGGCTTGGGCTCGGGCTCGGGCTTCGGCTTATATAAATCCAGCCCTAACCCGACCTGTTGCCACCCCTAATTAGAAGAGATAATAATATAACTTGTTTACAGGAAACGAAGTGGATAGGGGAGAAAGCTAAAGAAATAGATGATTTTAAATTATATTATACATGTAAAATTAAAAATAAAAATAGATTTGAAATGTTAGTAGATAAGAAATTCAACAGAGATGTAGTAGGTGTTAACAAGAAAGGAGATATAATAATACAAATTAAGATTGTATTAGGGAGAAATATAATTAATATCATTATAGCTGATGCACCTCAAGTATGATTAGATGCACAAGCTAAAAAAAAAAGAATATATTGATGAGATAATTCAATGAGTACCCTTAGGTGATAAATTATTTATAGGAGGGTATTTCAATGGACATGTATGAGAAAATAACATGGGATATGAGGGGGTGCATGGAGGACATGGATTTGAAAATAAGAACGATGGTGGAGAGACTCTATTAGATTTTGTAGCTTCGTATATACTAGCAAATATTTTTTTTTTAGAAAAAAGGAGGGACATTTGATCACCTTTAAAAGTGGTCAAATAAGAGCCAGATTATTTTTTTCATTACTAGAAAGGTGGATCGCTTAACATGTAAGGATTGTAAAGTTATACCGAGAGTGTGTTTAACCTCACAACATAGATTAATGGTGTTGGATGTTAAGACTGAGAAACACATATGTGTGAGGATTGAGACTAGGAACCCAAGAATTAAGTGGTGGAACCTGAAGGGAGATAAACTAGAGGTTTTTAGAGATAAAGTCCTTAAATGAGTGACATGGAATTGGGAAGGGGTGACAAATATGATGTGGACAAAAATGGCTAAGTGCAAGAGAAATCTCAAAGGATATACTTGAAGAATCTAAAGGTAGAGGGTTGCAAACTAAAGAAACATGCTGGCAGCAAGAAGTCCAAAATATTGTGAGAAAGAAAAGTTAAACCTTCAAATATGGCAAAAGAATATAAATGAAGAAGATTTTGACAGATATAAGATCGTTAGAAAATAAGTTAAGAAAGCGTTAAAAAAACAGAAGGAAAAACTTATGATGATTTATACACAAAATTAAGAACAAAAGAAAAAGAAAATGACATCTATAAGCTTGCTAAACAAAGGGTTAGAAAAACAAAATATTTAGATACAATTAAGTGTCTTAAGAGCGAAGATTAAAGAGTCTTGGTAAATGATGAGAAAATTGAGGAAATATTGTCAAATTACTTTGAGAAGTTATTAAATGAAAATGTTGTGGGCAACTTAAATATAGAAGACCGAGGGAGAGTCGAGAACATATGTTTTTTCCGTAGAATTAGGACTTCAGATGTTTGAAATGCTATAGGAATGATGAAAATAGGAAAAGTTTTAGGACCCGATGGTATACTCATTGAAGTTTGGAAGTGCATTGGGGATGTTGGAGTGAGTTTGGCTAACAAGATTATTTAATGGAATTTTGAGAACTAAGAAGACATCTGATGAATGGGGTAGAGTATTTTAGTACTTATATATAAAAATAAAGGGGATATACAAAGTTGCTCCAACTATTGAGGGATTAAATTAATGAGTCATACGATGAAAATTTTGGAGAGAGTGATCGAACATAGACTATGACTAGAAACTACAGTGTTTAACAATCAGTTTGGAATTATACCTGACAGGTCAACAATTTAAGCAATTTATGTACTGAGGTGACTTATGAAAAATACAGGGAGAATAAGAAAGATCTACATATGGTGTTTATGGATCTAGAAAAAACATATGATAAAGTTCCTAAAGAGATAGTATGATGGGCGTTAAATAATAAAAAAGTAATTATTCAGTATATTGAGGTAATCAAGGATATGAAAGAAAGGGCAAAGACCACAATTAGAACAACCACATGAGAGACCAGTGATTTTCTTATAACAATAGGTTTATACCAAGGTTCAGCTTTAAGCTCCTACCTCGTTACTTTGGTTATGGATGAAATAACGTAAGAAATATAAAAATAGGGGCCTTGGTGCATGTTTTTTGTCGATGACGTTGTCTTAGTGGATAAGACTAGAGCATGGATT
This sequence comes from Hemerocallis citrina, assembly GCA_017893485.1. Taxonomy (NCBI): domain Eukaryota; kingdom Viridiplantae; phylum Streptophyta; class Magnoliopsida; order Asparagales; family Asphodelaceae; genus Hemerocallis; species Hemerocallis citrina. The sequence continues at coordinate 425,156,563 of CM030359.1, read as the reverse complement.
AATACTATATTAGAATTATGGATAGAAACTTTGGAAGCTAGAGGTTTTAGAATAAACAGAACTAAAACAGAGTATATGAAGTTTAATTTTAGTGATATTCGGAACACAAATGAGGAAGTAGTGAAGCTTGGTGGTTAAAAGATACCGTTTCCGATATTTAGGCTCGATTATACAAAGAGATTAGAAAATTTGTGAAGATGTTAGACATATGATCCATGCAGGGTGGCTTAAGTGGAGAAGTATCAGTTATGTTTTGTGTGACAAACGTATACCTTTGAGGTTGAAGAAAAAAAAATATAGGGCGGCTGTTAGACCATCAATAATGTATGGAGCAAAGTGTTGAGCAACAAAGAAACAACATGTCAAAAAAATGAGTGTAGCGGATATGAGGATGCTAAGATAGATGTGTGGTAAAACCATAAAGATAGAATTAGAAACGGGCATATACGAGATATGGTAAAGGTAGCTCATAACCAAGATAAATTAAAAGAGAATCAACTCAAGTGGTTTGGACATGTCACGCGTAGACCTAGTACCCCTGTTAGAAAGAGTGATCTGATAAGTATTGATGGTAGAGTTAATAGTAGGGGAGGACCGAAACTTACCTGGGTGAAAATGGTGAGAAAAGATATGATAAGTTTTACCCTTACAGAAGATATTGCGCTAAACCTAGCAAAATGGAAAACCAGGATTTATGTAGTCGACCCTAACTAGTTGGGAAAAAGACTTTGTAGTTGTTGTTGTTGTTGTATGTAATATACTTTTGGCAATGAAATTATTGGTAATTTCTTACTTTATTTTTCTTAAAGCATGAATTCAATGAGCAAGTTAGATACTGGGGTACCTTTATGTGTAATAATGCACATATATCCCTTTTTTAGGCCTTATAAGAATAGTTTATTTACCATCTTTGTTCGTCGACAGTTTGAAATTGCTTTTTAGACTTGATTTGTTTCTTCTTTTGTTTTCAGGTGTAGCGCCCTGAATTTCCAATAATTAAAAATTATAAAATACGTGGCACAAATCCAGAATCAACTTCAATGTAATAGTAAATATAGCAAAACACAAAAAATTATTAACTTTTATTACATCAATTTTTTACATAGCACAGTGGAAATTTATCACTTTGACTTACATTTTCTTTCTTTTACAAACCATTCTTTTACAATTTGCATAAGTCATATTATCATTCTACCACATGCACCCAATCTCAAGCTAACGGTACCTACCTGTAAAACATGAGGCTAGAGATAACCCTAACCCCCAAAACTACAAGGGTCAGCCATAACAATGTGAGTGACATTAAAAGAAATACAATTTAAAATGAAGCATAAAGAATAAATTCATAATCAGCACATTCCCATGGTAGTAACAAACGATAAATAAAGCATAAAACATCAAGTGAAACTACGCTAAGTATCAAGTTTAGGAAAACAGAAAAAACATCATGCATAATACAAGTCAAGGAAACACAAATGCAGTAAGATGACTCTTTAATGCATACTTGTCAGATTCTATGCATTCCATACTACATAGGTCCGGTGCAAGTCATTATCGTTCTCCACATTATAGAGTTAAATCCACCATCATGCAACTAATCGTACTATGGTGATAGAAACGAGATATAGAACACTTCGCGAATAGGCCTGACGACCCTCGACGCGCAAGCATGATGTAAGCATAGCTCTAACTCCGGAGAATCACCTCCCTGCCGTATTCCCCACGAATAGGCCTGTCGACCCTCGATGTGCAGATACACAGTATATTCCGCGAATAGGTTTGTCGACCCTCGACGCGCGAATGCATCGTATGTTCTGTGAATAGGTCTGCCGACCCTCGACACGCGAACATACCAACTGTCCTCTAGACATTCCGTGAATAAGCATGCTGACCCTCGTCACGCGAATATACTAGGGACATAACAACGCACAGTCCTAGAATACACCCCTTGGAGAGCTCATACTTATGTTTCCCAAGTTCTATCACATCTCCACTAGTGTCTGTCCTTAGGTTGATTATTATTAATTAAATCACAATTTTTCCCTCCCCAGAGTTGGTGTACCCTGCCAGACTTAATTTCACTAAAACAACACCGAGGCCCTGACTGGCCAAGATCCAAAAAATCTCATATGCCGGTACACAACGGGTCCCACTCAACTTCTAGGGTCACAAAGATTTCAAATATCATCTCAAACATTTCTTTTCATCAAAGAAAATCAAGCCCCTGAAATTCACAATAAAAATTTCCTCAAATCCAACAACCAAGAACCAAGTACTTTAATGTACAAACCAGATCCACATAAGTTGCAAAGAAACTGAAATCAATCAACAAATAAATTGAGATTCCCATCTTTGAAACAATAGGAAAAGCATGAATATATTACTTTCTAAAATTTCCAAATCTAAGTTTAAAATCTCATTCAGTAGAGAGCATTCATTCTCTGAAAGTAGTAGGGTCCAGAACAAATCTTTTTGGAAACTAAAGATTATCGTTTGCAAAATTTGAAGAAACATTCGTTTAAATGAAGAAAGTTGCAAATGAAGAAACTGCAAACAAACTGTTATGACAGTTGACTGTCAGTCCTAGTGCAAAAGACAGCAGTCGACCATCATGGTTCAATTGAAAAGTAGAGGAACACAACTCAGGGTGATGACAGACGACTGACAACACATAGTATAAAGGGGGCAGTCGACCGTCGGCCTTCAAGTGAAAACAAAATTCAAAATGGCTTGACAGTCGACCAACGGACACAGTATAAAACACCGCGGTCAACCTTCAGCCTTCAAAAAGCACGGCCAAGTCGTGGCAGTCGACCGACAAGTGTAATACAAAAATCTAGCGGTCGACTGTCAGACATTCTGCAGCCCACAAAATCCTTTTTCTTTTGAACATTCTCAAACCAAAACACATTTATCTTGATTTCATAGGATGAAAACCATAACACATAAAGTATACCTCAATAAGACCAACCCAGTACATCCCCTTATAAATTTCTTCCACAAAATCCCACAAGAAAGTCTAAATTCCCAAGTTATATCCTGAATCTGAAAGATTAAAGAAAGATCCTCATAGAAGAATTGCGAAAACCATAATATGATCAAGGTATAGTTCACATGAACGCATCTAAACATTGACAGTACTGCAATATAGAAACTAAATCCAAAGTTTTGCAAAATCTAAGAGAAAAGCTCATCTACTGATACAAGCAACAACACAACCAGTGGCCATTCCCCATGGCAGTCGACTGCAAATCCTCGACGGTCGACCGACATGGCACAGCAACAACAGCAACTTCGAAATTCAATTTCTTTCAACAGATACATATATGCCATATAATTCAGAGCAATAGAGCATGGGTATCTGATCCAATCTAACTTAGTTCATCAATCAAATTCATTCTCAAGAACAATCTAAGCATGATCTTCACATGTTTAAATATTCCACTTTTATCTCGTGATAACAATTTATTTCTATCTAAACTATTCGTTCATGGAAGGAAGACCCCTAATCCATGTTTTTAGAACAATTCAAGATCTCCACAAACAATTTTCTAGCATGATATCTTGTCCATCACAATCCAAGAACACATCAAGAGTCAAAGGGACATCTATTAACTAGGGTTCTGATCATCAAAGGTTATTTGGCTTTATTTCATAGAAATTCATATTCATGATAGATCTACATCAACCCTACCATTATAAAATATACATCATGCACCCTGATTAAAAATAAATTCTCATATCCTACAACGATTGAACCATACAATAATGAAAATATCACTCACCTCAAAAGTAGATCAACGAAGAGAAAAAATAAGAAGCCCCTTCCTTTGTAAAAAAAATGTCCAAGATCCAACACCCAATAATGCAAGCTTCAAGATCCAAATCTCCAATTCAATAAGTTGCGAAGGAAAATAAGTTTTGGTTTCAGTACAAGGCGAGGCGGCGGCTGCAGTATATATGGCCGAGATATACATTTTTTAGGCTTTTGAAGATTTACAAAATATCCCTTTTAGAGATAATATCTTTATATGCTTAAATCCATTAAATTAGGCAATTTGATAACCATATAAGGTGAGATTCAAATCCCCCAGATCTCTCCTATTGCTGGCCGGCCTCATTTGAAATCCAGAAAAATCAACTTTTGAAATTTTGCTTCTAAGTGGCACTTTTGCGAAAAGATCCTTCATTTAGCAATAATTGCGAAAATACCCATAATGACTTATAAAAATCCAGAAAATTGCAATTATTATTCACCAAAAAAATTTATATCCTCCAAATAAAATTTTCTGACTTTATGTTTTCCCAAAATTTTACTTTTGCACGTGCAAAAAGGCAAATATCAGAAATGTTCATTAAATCTCCAAAAATCACTTAAATTCATTTATTAATCTCAAAACATTATTTAAAATTATAGGGTGTTACATCTCCTTCCTTAGAATAGTTATGTCCTCATAACCACTGCTAATAGGGACAGAACAAATACAAGCAAAAAGAAGAAAAGTTACATAAAAAGTTCAGGAAAATCATTCTGCATGCGATCATCCGACTCCCAAGTAGCTTCCTCGAACAGCTGGTTCCTTCACAATACCTTGACCATAGGTATCACCTTATTACTCAATACCTTGTTACCTTGACCATAGGCAACTCAAGTTCAGTTGTAGACCTTCGGGCACTTCCGCCAATTGATGACTCTGATACGGCACATACCTCCTCAACATCGATACATGGAACACATCATGCACTTCTGCCAATTCCTCCGGTAGCTCCAACTTATGTGCTGTCTTACCAATCCGCCTCAAAATCCTATATGGCCCAATGTACCTTAGTGCCAACTTGCCTCCCTTCCCAAACCTGGTTACTCTTTTAGTCGTAGACACCTAGAGGAACACTGATCCCCGATCTCAAACTCCAAGTCCCCTCGCCTAATATCTGCATAGCTCTTCTGCTGACTCTGAGCCTCGACCAACCTCTTACGAATCAGCTCGATCTTCTCCGATGTCTGCTGCACAATCTCCGACCCAAACATCTGCCTTTCTCCAACTTCGTACCAACATACGGGTGTCCTGCACTTTCACCCATACAAAGCTTCATATGGTGCCATACCGATACTCGCTGGGTAACTATTGTTATAAGCAAACTCAACCAATGCCAAGTACTTCTCCAAACTGCCACCCAAATTCATAACACAAGTCCTAACATATCCTCCAGTACCCGATTTACCCTCTCGTCTGACCATCGGTCTGTGGATGAAAAGCAGTGCTAAAATCGGTTCTAGTACCCAAAGCTGCTTGCAAACCCTTCCAAAACCTCGATGTGAACCCGCATCCCTGCCGGAGACAATCGACATAGAAATCCCATGAAGTCTCACAATCTCATCAATGTACAGCTCTGCCAGTTTCTCCAACGACCAAGTAATCTTCATAGACAAAAAGTGAGCTGATTTGGTCAAATGATCCACGATAACCCAAATTGAGTCGTTGCCCTTCGGACTCCTCGGCAACCCAGTGATGAAATCCATGCTAATATTCTCCCACTTCCATTCTGGAATAGGCAATGGCTGTAACAAGCCTCTAGATTTCAGATTCTCTACTTTGATCTGTAGGCAAGTCAGACACCTTGCCACAAAGTCTGCCACATCTCTCTTCATCCCTGGCCACCAAAAGTGTTGTTTGATATCCCTGTACATCGTCGTGCCTCCAGGATGTACTAACAACAAGGTACTGTGTGCTTCTTGCAAGATACTCTCCCTTAAATCGGTATTCTCCGTTACACACAACCTCTCGCCCATCCACAGAACCCCATATTGGACACGGAACTCTGATAACTTACCATCGAAAACCTGCTGTAACATCCTATGAATCTCTGCATCTAATTTCTGACCCTCCATGATCTGCTTCCTGAAAGAAGGCTGCAACCTCAACTGAGCCAAAGATGCTCCCAAACCCTTTAGCAACACCTCAATACCTGCCTGATCTAACTCGACTGCCAACTCTCTCTGAGTAGTGATTAAACTCGACAGACTGCTCTTCAGAGTAAGCCTATAGACCACCACATTCGCCTTGCCTGGATGATACTTGATCTAAGGACAAATATCTTCCAACACTTCCAACCACCTTCTCTGCCGAAGATTTAGATTCCTCTGCTGGTAAATGTACTTAAAGCTCTTATGATCGGTAAACATGTTGGCATTCTCTCCATATACATAATGCCTCCACTGCTTTAAGGCAAAGATGATAGCTGCAATTTTAGATCATGTGTTGGATAGTTATTCTCATGCGGACGCAACTGCCTCGAAGCATACGCAATAACCTTCCCTTTCTGCATCAGGATACACCCCAAATCCCTGAGTGACGCATCACTGTAGATATTATAGTCCTTTCCAGCTTGCGGCAAAGCTAGGATAGGCGCAGTCATCAACTTTTTCTTTAGCTCTAGGAAACTCACCTCAAACTTATCAGTCCAAGTGAAGACCACATTCTTCCGAGTCAACCCTCAAAGGATCTGCAATCTATGCATAGCCCTGAATGTAACGTCTGTAATACGCAGCCAATCCCAAGAAACTCCTAACATCCTTCACTATCGTCAGCCTGGGACAATTCTTCACTGCTTCGATTGTCTGAGGATCGGTGGCCACTCTCTCCTTAGAAAGGATATGATCAAGGAAAGCTACCTTGAACTTCCAAAACTCACACTTCTACAGCTTGGCATACAAATTATGCTCCTGTAACTTCTTCAATACCTCTGCCAAGTGTTTAGAGAGCTATTCCTCCTATTTCGAATATACCAGAATATCATCAATGAATACCACCACAAAGGAATCAATAAACGGCCGCAAGATCGGTTCATCAGGTCCATAAATACTGTCAGTACATTCGTCACCCCGAATGGCATCACCAAAAACTCGTAGAGCCCATGACGAGTTCTGAAAGCTGTCTTGCTCACATCTTCCTCCTTAACTTGGACCTGATGATACCCTGACCGCAAATCAATCTTCAAAAATACAGCTGCTCCCCCAAGTCCATCAAACAGATCATCAATCTGTGGAAGCGGATACTTGTTCTGAATAGTCACCCTGTTCAACTCTCGGTAGTTAATGCACATCCTCATTGACTCATCCTTCTTCTTCACTAACAACACTGGCACAGCCCACGGTGAAGTACTTGGCCTGATGAATCCCTTACTCAGCAATTCCTCAATCTGCTTCTTAACTTCATCCTGCTCAACAGGCGCCATTCTGTACGAAGCCTTAGAAATCAGAGCACTCCCTAGTTGAATATTGATGCAGAACTCAACATCTCGCTGTGGCGGTAACCCTGATAGTTCCTCCAAGAATACCGTAGAAAAATCCCTGGCAACTGGAATGCTTCTAACTTTATATGGAATCAACTTAGATACTATTGCAGCCACTTTCGGGTTATTCTTCTTCCTCTGAAAAGTCACTGCGGATCCTTCCGGTGCCTTCACTAACACCTCTTTGTTCTTGCATTCAATTGTTGCATCATATATTGCCATCCAATCAATGTCCACGATCACATCCACACTCAAGACTTGCAGTTTGATGAGGTCAATGCCGAATAATCTCCCACCAATCTCAATATCACAGCCCTCGTGATACCGACCAGCAATCAATTCCTCTCCTAATAATGTTGCTACTGACAAGACTCTGCGTGGAAATATCTTAGGTTCCACACCTAAAACTTTCGCAAAATTGGGAGATACAAATATATGCGAAGAACCAGTATCAACTTTTGAAATTTTGCCTCTTAGTGGCATTTTTGCGAAAAGGCCCTTCATTTAACAATAATTGTGAAAATACCCATAATAACTTATAAAAATCCAGAAAATTGCAATTATTATTCACTAACAAAATTTATATCCTCCAAATAAAATTTCTTGACTTTGTGTTTTCCCAAAAAATTACATTTGCACATGTTTTGCACGTGCAAAAAGGTAAATCTCAGAAATGTTAATTAAATCACCAAAAATCACTTAAATTCATTTATTAATCTCAAAAAAAATTATTTAAAATTCTAGGGTGTTACATTAGGTTTATTTGACTTGATTCTTATTGAATTGTTATTTGCTCAGGGCATTTTAGTTATTCTAGGGGTTGTAGGCAACTACAACTCTATTTTCTTAGTTATATAGTAGATTAAAATAAGAAGAGTAACCGTTAGAGGCGTATGATTCACTTATTTTGTCATGATGAGTAGAATACCTTGTGCCCAACTTCAACCTACTGTTGGTCTTAAAAGCTAAATATCTCGGCCCAAGCTTATCACACTCTCTTTTGTAGATTAAGAACGGGAATTAAAAGCAGGCAGAAGAGTTTTGCAGATGTTCGACGTCGAGATTTAGAGTTCGAGGTTGGAGATATTGTTTTTCTGAAGGTATCGCCAACAAAAAGAGTCATCGGGTTCGGGAAAGGAGGAAAATTAGCCCAACGGTACATTGGACCCTACATGATTGTGAAGCGAATTGGTAACACGGCTTACAGGTTGGAATAATTACCAGAAGAGTTGGCACATGTACACAACGTATTCCATGTGTCTATATTGAGGAGGTACATACCAGATCAGAATCATCAGTTACCTGTAGTACCCGAAGGACTACAACGAACTTAAGCTATAAAGAACAACATGTGGAGATCTTGGATTGTCGAGAGAAGGTTGTACGGAATAATGTCATATCGATGGTCAAGATGCTATGGAGGAACCAACTATTCGAAGAAGCTACATGGGAGTCAGAGGCCCGTATGAAGAATGATTTTCCGAAACTGTTTGTGTAGGTTCTGTGTTGTATTTGTTTGTCTTCCCCCGCTAGCAGTAGTTATGAGGACAAAACTCTAAGGAGATAGTAATGTAACACCCCAGAAATTTAAATGTATTATTCTCAATTATTAAATAATTTTAATTTAATTTATTTGACTATTTCGATTGTTTTGTGAAATTATTGTTTTGCACGTGCAAAACACGTGCAAATATTAATGCAAATCTTAAAATCTTGGGTCAATATATTAATTCCTCTTATTTAATTGATATGTTTTTATTTTTGAAAATTTTTGAATAAGAAAAACTAATTTTGAAATTATTTTGACAGAAGGATTTTTTTTTTGTTTTGAAAATAAGCAATTTGGGTCAAGATAAGAGCTAAAAAATTCAAAATTTAAACTTAAAGATTTCAGAATTTTGGCCAGCCAATTTGAGAGGGATTTGGAGAGAATCAAATCCTAATTGATTGGGTCATATATGGATTATAACAAGATATGATTTTCTAAATAATTAATATTGCAACTGGGGTTTTTCTAGGGGTTTTATTTATAATATTTTCCATGAAACCCTAGACAAAATCTCGGCCTATATATTGAGGGCAACAAGTTTTGACATCCTCTCTTTGATTTATTTTTTTGGTGAATTTTTGTGGCTTGGAGTAGAGAGTATGTTCTTGGGAAGGAGAAGGACTAATCTTGGCTTTCGTATTCAAATCTTCAAGATGTGAGCGTCTCTCTACCTCTCTTGTTATGCTTTTTATCTCATGAATGTTGTAGTATTATGCTAGGACTTGATTTGTGAATCTGTGATTATATTTTAGCATGATTGTGGAGTTTGTTATGAGATAATCGTAAAGGTCTATATTTGATAAAGAAATGTTGGTTATATGAGATAAATAATGAATCTTGAATGTATGATGATCTTAAATAAATTGTTCTTGAGTAATGAATATTATTATGCATGAAAGATCAAGTTTTTATCTATGAAAATAGATTTAATGAACATATATGTTATTGTGGATGTTTAGATCTTGTTGGATGATTCAATAACCATGATTTGAGTAATTAAAAGAAGAAATCTCTAAGAGTTATTTACTGTTTTGATGTGAAATTTTGATGAGTTGAATATTATAATTTTTTTTACACAAAAGTGCTAAAAAACATTGAAAATATTCATGAAGTTGTGACCTAGGATTTCGATGGCTAAACCCTAGGGTTAGGGTTGAACGGTAGCCAAGGGGTGGCTCAGTTTTGGGGGGTCAGAAACAGTGCCCTGGGTTGCACAGTGCCAACATGAGCACTGTGTGGAACCCAGGATTTGCTTTTGTGAGGGTTTCGGCCTGGAGCATAGGCTCGGGTTTGGATGATCTTGGTTGATGTGGCGTGGGGTTTTGATGTGTGCAAGGGTTTGAGAACCCTAGTGCATGTATGGATATGTATGTATCTAGAAATTGTATGATGATTGATTTATTTTTTAAGATCAAGTTTTGAATGTGCAAGTTTCAGATTTTGTAGAAATATAGTTTCAGATTTTAATATGTTCGAGATGTGATTTCGAGTGGGTAAATCTATATTTTAGTTGGATGAAATTCTTAGTTTTGAGATGACATGTGTTTCAGTTTTGAAAGATGAAATCTTCAAATTCTAAAGGGTTTATTTTCAGTTTTTAAAGAGATAAAGTTTCGGATTTTTGGAACTAAAGAATTGCATATTTTAGGAATGAAATCCCACAAAATAAAGAAGCTTGTTTTCAGTTTAAATTGATTTGAATTCCAGAAAATTGATGTTGGTTTTATATATATGGAAAGAGGATTTTAAATGTGGAATTTAAAGGATTATAGTGGATTGAATTTTTTTCCCGTGAAAGAAAGAGTCTTTTACGGTAACAATGGTTTATTAAATGAAACATGAAATGTTGAAGAGATTTTGTGGATGTGCGAATGTTTTATTTTTAGAATGAAGTATTCCGGTTGAGGTTTCGATTTACAACCGCGGTGTTGTGGAAAATGTATTATTTTCAGAAAATATCAAATAAAAAATGTATTTTTTTAATGATTGAGCCAAGTGGAGGATCTTGATTGAAAGTTAAGGTTATTGTGAGAACCCTAGATGAATGCTTGAGGCATTGAGATGTGAGAACTAGAGGTTGAGTGAAACCCTAGGGTACCGGCAGTGGTTATTTTGGTTGTAGGAACTAGCCAGAGGGGTTAGTGTTCATAATTTTGATGAGTTAAGTCCGGTAGGGTGAGCTAACTATAGGTGGCTATGATCACCTATGTTTGAATCTAAGGACATGCACTAGATTTGGAGTTTGTGACGGAACTTGTGCAATATAAGTATGAGCTCTGCTCAGTCGGGTGGATGTATTCCAGAACTATGTGATTTGTATGTCTCCCTAGTATGTTTTAGCGGGATAAGTTTCGGGATTGCGGTCTATTTGCGGAATGTTTATAAGTAAGATGGATTTGGTATGTTCGCGCGATACACTTGTACAGTCTGGCGGAATAAGTTTCGGGACTGGGGTCTATTTGCGAAATGTACATTATGTTCGCGTGGTACACTTGTACAGTCTGGCGAGATGAGTTTCGAGACTGAGGTCTATTTGCAGGATGTACGTTATGTTCGCACGGTACACTTGTATAGTCTGACGGGATGAGTTTTAAGATTGGGGTCTATTTGTGGAATGTATGGCAGGGAGGTGATTCTCTAGAATTAGAGTGATGCTTACTGGATGCTTGCACGTTTATGCTTGTACAGTTTGGCGGGATGTATTTCGGGGCTGGGGTGTAGTACCCCGTATTTTTTAAATATTATTTTTAAGATTTATAAATGAATTAAAATGATTTTTTGGAGATTTGATAAATATTTTTTTTTAAAATTTATCTTTTTACACGTGCAAAACACGTGCAAATATTTTCTTGGAAAGTTCAAAGTCAAAAATCATTTTGTGGAAAATCATTATTTATTCTTAGATATTATTTTTGAATTTTCTGAATTTTTCTGATATTTATTGGACCTATATGCAAATATTACGAAAAGAAGGACTTTTGTGCAAAATTACCAATTGGAGTGAAAACTCCACATTTTCAGATTTTTGGGCTGGGTATAATGCCTAGTCAACTCAGGGTTAAAAATTTTACCTTTTGTTTTGATGAATTTGATTTCTTTTACAAGTTTCGATAAAAGAGGTTCTTTTTGCAAAATTGTTGTTTTGAGGGGTAAAAACATAAATTCATTTTCTGGGTTTTTCAAATAGTTCCGGCTAACTTTATGATGGTTGTTTTTGTTTTTAAATCTCAAATAAATTGGTTTTATCAAGTTTCCAAGTATATGGATCTATATATGTAAAAATGTGTTTTAAAAGGAGTATTTTTGCAAATGTGTTCAAAACCCTCAAACCTTGGATCCCGACCTATTTAAGGGTGGAGTGCAGCCGTCTTTCGCTGCACAACACAAGGGATTTCATTATTTTATTTTCTTGAAGTTTTCAAGCAAAAGATCTTGGATTTTCTTACGAAGGAGGATTCTCTTGTTCTTTATTTATCTTCGTTTGATCTCTTCAACAAGGTGAGTGACATGTTTTGTTTTGTTTTGTTTTGTTTTATGTATGTTGTATGTGATGATCTATCGATTAGAAAGCATGCTAGGAGTTTGTATGATGATATATGAAGTTTGGATGAGTAGATGAATTAAAAGTGAATCCTTTCATGAAACTATATTATTGATGATTGAAACCCTAATTTGTTGACTTGAGATTGTTAAAGAATTGAATAGAAATCATGAGTAGGATGCTTTCCTTCATATACTTATTGTTTTAACTTATCATGATGTGTTTTATGATGATATTGTATAAAAGTGGATAAAAAAATTACATTTACTTGTGTAGAATGCATAACTCTACTTGGGGTTTCTTCGTTGAATAGAAACTTGATTAGTGATTGATATTATGGCTCATATGCATGGACAAATTATTGTGAATGATTGTGGATGAATTTAATGGCTATTGGATCTAAGAATTAAGTCTTGGAGTTTTGAGAAAAAAAGGGTTTAGATTTGGATCTATGCATTATGATCAAATTGGGGATTTCGTAATTTTGTGAAGTTTTGAGAAGTTTTCAATTGGATATGATTGGTTTTAGTACTGAGTTTGAATCTAAATATTTCACTATTTCTAATTCATGAGGTTTGAAGTTTTCTTAGCACACAAACATGTGTACATATATCTTATTTCGTTGTTTTCGAAGAAATTGGGTTTTCGTGTGTTTGATGGAGTTTTGATCGAATTTCAATTATTTTGGTTCTGAGATAGTTTTAAACTCTTTACTACTCTTATTGATGGATTTTTGAAGTCTAAACTGATGTTTAAAATTCGCATTCGAACATATATGTATATAAGATGTTGTTTTGAAAGATTTTTGGGTAAAACTTTCATTTCGAGATCTTGATATGTTTTGATGTCTTTTATTAACTCCTATATGTTATACAAGTTACAATTAATTATCTCAGAAAATTAGTTCTTCAAATTTGTGATTTTTACAAAGTGAAATTGTGTATCGGTTAAAACATGCACAACCTTTAAACTGCAGTCTGGAGGACTGACAGTCGACCGACCAATGCCGACAGTCGACTGTCGGGGTCCTGGCTGAAGTATTTTCTTGTGTCTCGAATTTTCCTGCGGGACAATCGACTGACTACCTTATACAGTCGACTGTCTCTGCTCTGAATTAATGCTTTCTTTAAGTGTTGGATTTTCCTGCTGGACAGTCGACTGTCCAGATTATACAGTCGACTGCTACTGCTCTGTCTGATGTTTTCTTGACTTTTCTGATGTTTCTTTTGAACGATTGTTCTTTTAATATTATATTATTTTAAAAGATGTTTTGTAATGTTTACAGAGAATTATATGTTATTGACGATGGAGTTTTAAATGCATTCTTTTGGACCTTATTTGAGTTACACGTGCTTTCAAAGGAATTGATGTTTTGTGATATTTTTATAACTTAAAAATATGGTTTTCAGTTATTTAATAAATCTAATATTTATTTGGATTCTGGAATTTTATATAAGATTTGGACTTTTGTTGGTTTAAGAGGTTTCTTCATTTAATCGTTTCGACGATGGATTGTGAGTTTTATTGAATGTTTTGGTCTTGATGGATGAGTTGTGAATTCTCTTGGAGTTGAGTGAGAGTCTTTTGAACCGGTAGATGAGATTTATGGATTTAGACCTGCGGGATCTTTGGTTTGTTTTGTGGAATTAAGTCCGACGGGATACACTAACTCTAGAGAGGGAAAGTTTTGTGTTTTTAATAATAACCAACCTAAGGACAGACACTGGTGGAGATGTGATGGAACTTGGAAAATGTAAGTATATGCTCTGGTCTGTTAGTCCAACGGATGCATTTTATGACTGTTTGTTGTTCTGTCTCGAGAGGATATTTGTATGTTCGCGTGTCGAGGGTCTGCAGGCCTATTTACGGAGCATGCAGGGTGCATTCGCGTGTCGATGATCGACAGACCTATTCACGGAATGTACTTAATGTATCTGCACGGTGAGGGCCTTGCAAGCCTATTCGTGGGGTATACGGTTGGGAGGTGATTCTCCAGTTTTAGAGCTATTCTTGCATGATGCATGCGCATTGAGGGCTGTGGTGCCTATTCGCAGAGTATTCTGGATCTTGTTCCCATCACCGTAATAGGATTAGTTGCATAACGAGGAATTTAACCCTATAAAGTGGAGATCGTTAAGGGCTTGCACCGGACCTATGTACTATGAAATGCATACAATCCGACAAGTATGCATTAGAGAGTCAGCATATAACATTGATGTTTTCTTGACTTGGTTTTATGCTTGTTGTTTTGTGTTTTTCTACACTTGACACTTAGTCTAGATTCATGATGCGGTTTATTTCTGGGAGACGTGTGGATGCACCAGGTGTGAGTTCGGACTCAATTTGTATTTGAAGGAGAATGCTGCTCGTCTGACGACCCTTGGCTGACCGGGCGGAACCTATGGCGACCTCGGGGTGATTCGGAGATCTGGGCTCGGATCAGAGGATTCGGATCCGAGGTCTTGTGTACCTGCAGACGGTCCTGAAACACCGGGGTTTGTCCCGGTGGCGGACCCTCCGACGATCTAGTCAGTCTCTGTGAGAGAGTAGCAATAACTAGGTGAATTTAAGTGGAAAAAGATTGATTACCTGAAAAGGTGGGTGAGGGTCTAGTATTTATAGAGAATCCCAACCGGGTTTGGATCCGCTTGGGGGCCGGGTCTGAACCCGGAAGCCCATGGGCCTGACGTGGCAGAAGGCCCAGGGGGTTTAGGGCTGACGTGGCAATACCAGGAGTGGTATAGGGCTGATGTGGCAAAGCCCTTGGTGGTATTTGGGGCTGACAGGGCAGATCATGGGGCTCCTGTGCTCCTGGGAGGATCTGAGGGCCTGGGCTGCGCCAAGTCATCTTCCTTCTACACCAGGATGGTAGGACGGCTTGGAGGGCTGTCGTGGATCGGAGGCCGAGGGCCATAGTCGCTCATCGGACACGAGGAGTCCGGATCTGTGGGGGTGAACTGGAGACTCGGCGCCGACCCTGTAGTGGAGGTTCGGTGCCGAACTGGAGGTTCGGCGCCGATCTGGACCGCTGTTTTCACCATTTCTGAGTGAGAGTTGTATTGGGCCATGGTTGGGCCCTAAGCCATTTTTACCCTACCACACAAGCCCCCCACTCCTACGGGGGTGCGGGAGCTAGTCGTGGAGGAGTGTCTACGGGTGTAAAAAATGGGATGGCGAACCCCTGGGTCTTCCTGAGGGGGGCGTCCTGATTGTCTAGAGCGATCCTCGAGCCGGCGAGAGCCTGTTAGGCGGTAAGGTTGATGGCGAGCCGTTGCTTCCTCCTGAGAAGAGTACCTCGGCGCTCGACTGAACCTCGAGAAGACGAGGGATTATGTGTCGGTGAGGGGGATGGCGAACTGGTGTTTCTTCCTGAGAAGAGGGCCCTGGTGCTCGACCAAACCTCGAGATGACGAGGGATTACGTGTCGGCAAGGGTGATGGCGAGCCGTTGTTTCTTCCTGAGAAGAGTACCCTGGTGCTCGACCGCACCTCGAGAAGACGAGGGATTATGTGTCGGCAAGGGTGATGGCAAGCCGGTGATTCTTCCTGAGAAGAAGGTCCTGGTGCTGGACCCGACCTCGAGCTGGCGAGGGACTTATGGGCCAACAAGGGGGATGGCAAGCCGTTGGCCTTCCTGGGAAGACCGCCCTGGTGCCAGACCTGACCTCGAGCTTGGCGAGGGATTACAGGTCGGCAAGGGCGATGGCGAGCCGTGGAGCCTTCGTGAGAAGACTACCCTGATGCTGGACCCGACCTCGAGCTGGCGAGGGACTTATGGGCCAACAAGGGGGGTGGCGAGCCGTTGAGCCTTCCTGAGAAGACTACCCTGGTGCCGGACCTGACCTCAAGCTTGGCGAGGGATTACGGGTCGGCAAGGGTGATGGCGAGCCGTGGAGCCTTCCTGAGAAGACTACCCTGGTGTTGGACCCGACCTCGAGCTGGCGAGGGACTTATGGGCCAACAAGGGGGATGGCGAGCCGTTCAGCCTTCCTGAGAAGACTACCCTGGTGCCAGACCTGGCCTCGAGCTTGGCGAGGGATTACGGGTTGGTAAGGGTGATGGCGAGCCGTGGAGCCTTCCTGAGAAGACTTTTCTGGTGCTAGAAATTGGCCTCGAGCTGGCGAGGGGTTTATGGGCCGGCCAGATTGTGGGCGAACCGGTGTGCCTTGGAAATGTTGAGCAGGGTAGTCTGCCGTCTTTGCGGAGCATTGGGGGCGCCTTGGGATCTGTGCGAGGTTCCAATTTCCCAGGTACTTTAATGGCGCCGCCTAATAAATGTATGGCGCATGGTCTTCCGTCGTTTGGTCTTCCCCATGTCATAAAGGCCGGCCCCTGGGGGAGGCTATAAGTACCCCCCCCCCTTCCGGAGTGGGTCAGATCAAAGCAAGGGTGGTCTATTGGCCCTTAAAGGTGTCTGCTTCGGCGGACGCCTGTCTCTTGCCACTTTTTTACCCCCGGTTGTGTCGGAGAGGTGGTTTCTCTGCCGCCCGGATCTTCTCTTGGATCTGATGGCCCTGATACGGTAGCCAGATCCAGGGGGGATTAGGGCGAGAGGGGCAACGACCGAACTCCGAGGGGTGAGCTGTTTGCAACTGTGAAGGTTCTGTCCCTCCGGAAGAGATGAAGGGCGTTCCGGGCCAGTTGTTTGCAACTGTGAAGGTTCCGTTGCCAGAGCAGGCCGAACCTTTGCAGTTGCATCAACTGGCTCGGAATGGTGCACTTCTCTCGATCTCTGAATGTTGATCTGCTTTCGACCGGGGTGCTCGCCGAGGGCGGCGTCTTAAAGCTTTGAGCCTCGGATAGATGAGTCGTTCTCCGATTGGAGGTTGACTACTCTGCATTTCAATAGGGATCCAGGTGATGGCGGTTTCTGTCTCACCCTTGAACAGTTCGGGTCTTCGGCCGATGAGGCTGTAAGCCCCGAGCTGCTCACGGGTGAAAGGGGAACCAACCCTGCCTCGGAGCCCGGGGCGTCTGTCTAAGGATGGCGCCTTAAATCTTAAGTAAAAATGTTCCCTCCCCCGAATACTTCTTCCGAGCTGACCTCCTCGTCTGGCTGCCAGTCTGTCATTGGATGATGTCAGCAGCGCACGTTTTGAGGACGTGGCGCGAATTCCCAGGCGGCAGTTGCATGTCAAATAGGTGAACAGTACTCGCAGAAATCGAGGAGTCGCCTCTATCTCCTATAAATATTCCCCCCTCTCCCCCATCAGTCCACTCCTTTCTTGCTACTTTCTTTTTTCAAAAAATTTCTCAACCCTTCAGCGCTCATCTTTGCAGCTCGCTGTACTAGGCTCGCCCTTCCAAAGTAACCCCAGGTGAGTTGGTAAGTCTGCTTAGTTTAGGCATAGATGGATAGGGCTCAGTCTGGCTCGTCAGCGTCGACGTCTAGGGGGGAAGTGAAGCCTATCTCCGAATCGACGTCCTGGGAGGAGCCCGTACTCGAGGAGGAGTCAGTACACGTTGATGAGTCTTCTGATACGGTTTCGTGGGAGGAACCAGTAGGTGAGGAGGAGGTATATGGTGCGAGGTTGTTGCGCTCTCGTCGTCCCTTCGTAGTGGAGAGCAGCGAGTCGGAGGAAGCGAATGATGGTTCGGACGGCGTCCGTGTTTTGGAGTTGACTTCCGAGGGAGAGGGAGGCGAGGGTGGCACCGTAAGGAGATCCACAGTTCAGGGTGCAGGTCCGAGTTCCATGCTGACTGGTCGGGGGCCCTTATTCATTCCCTCGCCGGAGCGAACCAAGAAGAGGAAGAAGGCTCCGAGGAAGGCAGGATCGAGGACTGGTGGTTCGAGCCAGGGGTCTGTCTACCGCAACTTGTGGACAGGTTCACCCGTGCAGCCGAAGCATTTCCGTCAATATCCTGACGACCTATCCGACAAGGAGCTCTTTGGTGTGCAGGCCTCTTCACCGAGTCGGAAGAGGGTGTTGATGGACGCGATTCTGACCGTCTTGGATGGCGGGGACTTGGAGGTCTTGCAGCTGGCGTACCACATAGGTCCTAGCTACGAATTGATGCTGCCGAGCTCTACTCTGCGCCCAACCGATCTCCTATCTGCTTGGTATTGTGTCTTCCCAGTGGACGCGTTCATTTCTGGACTGAGGCTGCCAGTCCACCCGTTTGTTCGGGAAGTGCTGAACTGGGCCTCCTTGGCACCGATGCAGTATGGACCGAACTCTTGGAAGCAGATAATCTGTTTTGTACTGATGTGCGAGGAACAACAGGTACCCCTGCAGTTGAACGTGTTCCGAGCGACACTGATGATTAGTTCGGCGGCTGAGGGTGTTTACTATATCTCCCCCCGGAGTAGGAGGAAGGTTGTTCACAGCCACCCGGACTCCGTCAAGGATTGGAAGAAAAAATATGTAGAACCCCGTATTTTCAAATATTATTTTTATATTTGAAAATGAATTAAAATGATTTACAAAAAATTTAATAAATATTTTCTAAAAGATTTATCTTTTTACACGTGCGAAACACGTGCAAATAATTTTGGTGTAAATATACAATTTGATATTTTTAATAAGTTCTCATACTTATTATGGAGTCTATTCTAAATTTTGGGATTTTTCTGAATAAAGAAACTATTTTTACAAATATCTCGAAAGAGAGGGGCTTTTATGTAAAAAGTCGTTTGGATCTTAAATAAACTATGAAAATTCGTTTTTACTAATATTTTGGCTTTCCATGGTTATCATTTGAATTTAAATACATCTATATTTTATTTAAAGTCGATTTGGTGAAGATTTAAATAAAAAGGGTGTTTTTGCAAATATGAAATTTATGTAGAATCTTGTGCAAATGTTTTTTCTGGAAGTTAAAATTCAAATATTTTTGTTGGAAACTATAATATGTATTACTATATATTATTTCGGATTTTTCTGGATTTTTATGGATATTTTATGATGAATTTGCAAATATTACAAAAGGGAGGGCTTTTGTGCAAAATCGCCACCCTGAGTGTAAATCCGGGATTTCTTATCTCTGGGCAGTGCTGGGTTGTTGGAAAACTTAGTGGTAAAAGGATTTTATTTAGTTTTGATTTATTTAACTTATTTTGACTAAGAAAGGTTATATATGTGAAGTAATAAATTGGAAAAAGGACTATTTTGCAAAAGTACTTCAAAACCCTAATTCCTTTCAACCCCGGCCTGTATAAAAGAGGGTGTGCAGCCGTCATTCGCTGCACAAACTCCAGATTTATTAAAATATTATTTTCTTGGTGATCGGGAGGAGGATTTTTGGATCTAGCAAAAGGAAGATCTTTTCGTGGATTCTTCTAAAACCAAAGGTGAGTGACATTGTTTGTGTTATTGTTTGATTTTGTGAGTGTTATGAAATCATTTGTTTTGAATTATGTGAATGATAACGTTTGCTTGTTTTGTATATGAATGATATGGATCTTATATTGTGGTATGTATGTAAACCATTGTTATTGTTGGACCATGTTGTGAAACCTATGGATATTGAGTAGATCTTGAGTTATGAGATTATATGTTAGAAAACATGTTAAGAATTGATCATGGTTGGGATCGGATGGTGAATATCTGGGTCTAGAGTATACAAATCAGATTTTGATCATAGTTGTGAAAGAAATTAGTTTTGAGAAACCCTAATTGAAAGATTAGTGATTATGGATCTTGAGAATTAAATTTCGACATTTGGATGATTGGGTGATGTATCCTTAATGGAGTTTATTTGAGGTTGATTATTTTGCCTGAGAACAACTATCTTTTATGAACAATGAATCTTTAGAAGCTCCAGTTTGGATTGTTGTATTTAGACCTAAAATATGAAAACTGTACGCCGACAGTCGACTGGCCTACTAAGCAGTCGACTGGAACGTCTCTACTGCTGTACCTTCAGACCTTTGAAAATCGTTCGGGACAGTCGACTTAGACTTCTGTCAGTCGACTGGTCTGCTGAGAACCTTCTTAGTAAAATTTGTTCAGTTCTTTCTGGACAGTCGACTTGGCCTTGTGCAGTCGACTGGTTCACTGAGAATTCGATTGTGTGAAATTTGTTCAGTCCTTTCGGGACAGTCGACTTAGCCTGTATGCAGTCGACTGGTGACCTCTGAGGTCGACTGATATGACTTAGTATATTTTTGTGAATTTTGGATATTTGTCCTCTGGACAGTCGACTTACCACTGTATAAGTCGACTGGTACTAAAGGATCTGTGTAAATTTTAGTGTTACTTCGAATGATTAGTTTTCAGATAATTCAGTCTATAATTGATCTTCAGTTCAGTATTTGATTTTGAGATATTCAGTTCAATATTTGGTTTTAAGATGTTCAGTTGAGCCACTTTTGTTTAGTGGAATTTGTTTAGACCTTTGAGTTTGAGTCTCTAGAGGTAGGTGACCCTAGTATACCGGTGTTGAGATATTTGTTAAGTTATTTTGTTGAGGCCCGTTGAGGCATATTCAGTTATTCAGTTTTGAGTTATCCCGGTAGGGTACACCGACTCTAGGAGATTTTGTTGAGAAATTAAATAACCCACAAATAATAAGGACATGCACTAGTGGCGATATGATGAACGGGAACATGAGTTATGCACCTCAATATGGCTTTAGATGAGAGATTTGATCTCCTGAATTATCCAAGTAACTTTCTTGAGATGAGGGATTTATCTCCGGAATTATCCAGGTAAATTACCTGAGATGAGAGATATATCTCCGGAATTATCCAAGTGGTGCTTGAGATGCGGGATTGAACTCCGGAATTATCGAAGTCGAGGCGACGCACATGGGGTATTCATGTGATGATGTGTCAATGTTTAGATGAGGGATGATCTCCGGAATTATCCAGGTAAAATGCCTGAGATGAGGGATCCATCTTCGGAATTATCAAGCATGGGCTAATTCTCACAGTTTATCTTTATCTCATAGTAGTCATCGTGTTAAGATTAGTCGCATAGCGGGGATTGAACCCATATGAAGTGGAGACGTTAAGGTCTTGCACCGAACCTATGTAGAATGCGATGCATAGACTTCGACAAGTATGCATTAGAGAGTCCACATATAGCAATTGTGTTTTCTTGACTTTGTATTATGCATGTGTTTTCCAGTTTTTCCTACACTTGACCATTAGACTAGATGCACTTGTTGTTTTCATTGTACGACGTTTTCATGCTTTACATCTCTGTTATCCCTTATTCATTTATTATTGTGTTAATACATGTTGATGATGACTTTACGTTTTTATGATTAAATTATATTGATTGTTTTATGTCACTCACACTATTTATGGCTAACCCCTTTAGTCTTGGGGGTTAGGGATCATCTCTAGCCTCACATGTTGCAGGTTATTGCTTAGAGCTTGGAGGTTTGGATACTTGAGGCATATTTGAGATAAATTGATTTATAAGAGTTTGTGTAAATTTGTAAAAGCAGTTTTAAGATAATTTGAGTTGTAAATGAAAAAAAAAATATTATTTGTGTTGTTTTGAATTCCGCTGTGATTTTTGTACAAGTTTGTTGTAATAAAAGTTGAAAATTTTTAGTGGTGTTGGTTGTGTATATTGTTACATTGAAGTGGATGCTGGGATTGTGCCACGTATTTTCTAAGCTCTCACATTAGAAATTTGGGGCGCTACAAAATATCTGGTGATCCGGAGTGAAGAGCCCTGGGACATTCCGACTCGATGGAACTACTCCAAGCCGAGCCATCCTGCGCCGGGGCCGGGGGATCTGACGGCCGAGGAGTGGGGGTTTGTCGAGCGCCTCCGTTTGTCCCCTAGTATTGATTGGACGAAGGTGACGGAGGTCCACCTGGCGAGCGTTGGACTGAGCCCAGCCGTTCTGCATATGTAGTTGTTTCTTTTCTCTCGATCCTTTCGTACTTTCTTGCTCATTGTTTCTTAATGGTTTTTTCTGTAGATATGGATGAGGCATCGATTAAAGCAAGGAGGCTCGCCATGAAGAAGGAGAATGCCGAGAAGAAGAAGGGGGAGGCGGCGAAGAGGCCGAGGGAGCCGTCCCTTGTTATTTCGGAGGTACCGCTCGAGCCGAGGGTTAAGAGGACTCGTTCGGAGACGAGCAAGGGGGCTTCCCCTTCGAGGGATAAGGGCCCAGCGAGGGCATCCGATCTCGACAAGGGGAAAGGTCCCTTGGTAGAGGTTGAGGAGGAGGACCCGGTGGTGGATATGTTGCGGCAACGGTGGGCACCGGACTGGTCGGTTCGGATGGGTGACTGTCTGACCGAAGAAGCCCAGGCCATAGAGGTGGTGGAGAAGCTGGCGACGCCTCGCGACCGCCAGATGATGGAGAGCGAGCCCGTAGAGGTGGCATTTACGCGCTTGGCGCAGGCCACCGTGTTGGTAAGCTTGTCGACCTCCTCCTTTCTGTTAGTCTTGCTTCAGGAGTTTTCTTCTTATCTGTGCCTTTCGGTCGCAGGCTTGTATGCTGGGAGCTAATGTAAAGAACCTCTACGAAGCGTCCCTGTCGCAAGAACGTGCTCGGGCGGACAAGAGCGAGCGAGAGATGAAGGAGATGCGGATCGAGCTCGAGGGTTCGCATCAGAGGGAGCAGCAGATGAAGTTGGAGCTCGAGGCCAAGGACACCGAGTGGGGGAAGAGGGTGGCCTCCTTGAAGAGGAAGTTGGCGAAGGAGAAGGGGGAGTTGACAGCTGCGTTCGCCAAGGAGAGGAAAGAGCTGACGGATGCGGGTCAGCGGATGGTGATCGCCGCCCAGGATGAGTGCTACGCGAAGGCCCTCAGTCATGTGAGGCACTTCTATCCGACCGTCGACCTGTCCAACTTTGAGTACGACATGGAGATCGATGGGACCCTGAAGACTCCTGCCGAAGAGGGGCCCGTTGTCAACCCGGCCGTCGACCCTCCGGCGAACTCGATCGATGACGAGGTGGGAAATCGAGTTGTATAGTTTTGCCTTTCTTTCTTTTCCCCCCTTTCGATTGTATTTGCCTCCCGCGGACTGGCCACCGCCTTTTTGTAAGAAGCAGCAAAATTTATCAAAAAGTATCTTTGACTTGTCAAGTGTTTTGGCGCCGGACATTTCCGAATCTCCTTGCTTATGTGCTTCGAGTTGGTTCTCTTTGTAGGTTGTGGCTTTCCTTTCCGAGGTGGACCCCCGTCGTTCCGTCGTAGCGTGGCTCCGAAGCAAGGTGGAGGCATTGGAGGCCACTTTGGCTTGGTACCGTGAGAGGGCCCGCACCGCCGAGGCGGCCTTTAGCTATTACAAGAACATGTCCGAAGCCCTTGGTGAAGAGGCAAGTCGTCTGAGGAGGGTGACGTTGGATCGGGGAACTCGTGGGAGTTGGACCTGGATAAGCTATGTCGAGTTCCTTGGTGCAGAGGCCCTCCTCTGAGAAGCGACTTCGCGATGTGCTAGTGGAGAAGGAGGTGGAGATACACCTCTACCGGTCGATGCTGGGCGTTTCGAGACCTTCCTCGGGTGGTCAGTGAGCAGGGGGGGTACCTATTGTGGTGTTGCTAACGGAACGTATGCGGCCCACCGATGCCCAGAGTTCCGTGGTCGGTATATCAATCGTGGCCGAACCAAAGGACCCTTATGCCAAGGAGAGAGTTCCCAGTTGTTCGTTTGGAGTGATCCCGCCGTTCGTCGGACCAGAGGGGCCTTGAGAGGGCGGCCTCCTGCTGTTCGAGATGATGGGAGTATTTCTGCAACGGTCTTTGTTTGTTTCCTCTTAACCTGGTATTTAGGGCAGATTTGCCGAGGCGTTTGGAGTATGGTACAACGAGATTTCCTTAGTATAAGATAGGGGGGGCCGCTAAAAACGGCCCTTTACAAAGGAAAGCTTTACAAAAGGTTCACTTCTAGCTAAGTTAAAACCTATGCTCGTTCTTCGCAGGAATTCACTGGGTGCTTGGTGTCAAGGGGGAACCTCTCCGGCTCGACGGCAGGTCTGGGGGTAGGGCCGTCCTTCTCTGGTTTGAATTTGACGGCGTCGAGGGGGAACACTCCTCCCCCGACGGTGGTCATGTAGCATGATCGCGCTGCTTCTTGGCTGCCTCGGACGACACCGACTCCTTGTGGGGTGGGAAATTTGAGCTTCAGATGGTAGGCCGAAGGCACTGCTTGGAGGGAGCATAACCCGGGACGGCCGAGTATGGCGTTGTAAGCCGCCTTGACGTTGACCACCATGAAGTCCATAGACTCGGTCCTCTTGACGGGAGCCGATCCTGCGGTAACGTCGAGGGTGACAATCCCTTCTATCGCGACAGGGACGCCGGAGAACCCATGCAAGGTGTATCCAGCCGGCTTGAGCTTGCCTCTAGGTAATTTCAGATTCTCGAAGGCTTCGAGGAAAAGAATGTTCACCGAGCTGCCGTTGTCGACGAGGATTCGGCGAACTTCACAATTAGCCATGTGGAGGCTAATGACGAGGGCATCGCAGTGGGGGAGGCGAACGCCTTCGAGGTCCTCCCCTGAGAATGAGACTGGCATGGGTTGTAGCTTGGGAGAGGGGTTGCCTTGGACAGCATTCACCTTTCGGATGAAGGCTTTTCGGGAAGTATTCGATTCCCCTCCCATTGGCCCTCCATGGACACAGTGCAAGATAAATGGCGGGTCCGCGGCTCCCTCGGACTCGGAATCCCGACCCTGGATGCGGTTTGGAGTAGGGTTCGGGGGCGAGTGTCTCCAGTTCCTATTATCTCGTCGATCCCGCGGGACTTCTCGGGTGAATTCTCGGAGGTACCCCCTGGAGATGAGTTCCTCAATCTCGTCTTTCAGGGCCCGGCATTGATCGGTGTCGTGCCCATGGTCTCTGTGGAAGCGGCAGTAGAAGCGCTGATCTCGGTTCTTGCCGTTGTTGGGTCGGGGAGGTAGTCGAACAATGCCTTTGTCTTCGATTTCTAAGAGGATGGCGGATACGTTATGCATCAAGGGAGTGTACTTCTCGAAGCGGGGGATCGGCGGGATCTTTTTTACGGCCCCCGTGTCCCTCGGAGCTTTCTTTGATGGCTCGACTTCTTCGGCTTTCCGTTTTCCCTTCGAGTTGGCCTCCCTGGCGTCTTCGGGGCTAAGGGCCTCTTCTGCTCTAATGTATTTCTCGACCCTGTTGAGGAGGTCGGGAAAGTCGATGGGGGGTCTCTTCGCCAGAGAAGCTTTCAGCTGTCCATGACGGACGTTGTGCCGAAAGGCCGCGGAGGCGACGCCTGGATCAAGGGAGGAGACCGCCCTTGCTTCCGTGGTAAACCTCCAGACGAACACTCTGAGGGACTCTCCGTCTATCTGTCTGAGCCCAAGTAAAGAGGCGCTGGTCCTTTCCGCCTTCCGGCTGGTGACGAAGTGAGCAAGAAAATTGCCTTCTAGTTGGTCGAAGGAGTAAATGGAGCCGGGGGTGAGCTTTGAGTACCATTCACGAGCCGGACCTCGGAGTGTGGCGGGGAAGGCTCGGCATAGCAGGGGATCCGAGGCGCTGTGAATCATCATGAGGGTTTTGAAACCCTCCATGTGATCAGCGGGATCTCCCTCGCCGTCGTAGGTCTCGAATTGAGGTGGTCGGAAATTCCTGGGTATTTCTGCTTGAAGGATGGGGGCGGAGAAGGGAGGACGGATGGGTCTGTACCCCTGAGCCACTCGTCGGTCGCCGTCCCCTATGTGATCGAGGCAGTCCTCCATTTCTTGGAGGCGCCTTAGGAGTACGCCGCCGTCTTCTGGCTGGATAGTTGACGTGTGCGACATGCTTGCCTCGGCATCCGACCTAGTTTGGGAGTGGAAGGTTTCCTCCCTGGGGGCCCGTCGGAGGGCCCCGAGAATTTCTCTCCGGAAGTCTCGGAACTCCTTGTGAGTGACGGGGGCGCCCTCGACCCTGTTTGGTCGGTCCGAGGGTTGCCTTCCGATGCGGCTGAGCGCTGACCTCCGTCCCTCGGGCGGCGGTCTTGGATGGTTCGGGGCCGGGTTGGAAGCGGCCCTTCCCCTGCTGCGGTTAACCTGTCGGTTGACGATGACTCCCCGGAGGTCGGGATGGGCTTGGCGGGCGACGCTCCTTTGGGATCCCTGATGGGGAGCCCTGTGTTTTGAAGTATGTGGACCGGCGTTAGCAATTGGTGGGGGTGAGTCCCGTCGGTTGACGGAGGAAGCAGCCCCCTTGCCCTTTGAAGCCATGAGAGTTCGGCTGTCGAGGTGCCTTGATGGTCGTGCTAGGGTCGGCCTCTGAAGCAGTGTTTCCACAGACGGCGCCAACCTGATGCGGTTTATTTCTGGGAGACGTGTGGATGCACCAGGTGTGAGTTCGGACTCAATTTGTATTTGAAGGAGAATGCTGCTCGTCTGACGACCCTTGGCTGACCGGGTGGAACCTATGGCGACCTCGGGGTGATTCGGAGATCTGGGCTCGGATCAGAGGATTCGGATCCGAGGTCTTGTGTACCTGCAGACGGTCCTGAAACACCGGGGTTTGTCCCGGTGGCGGACCCTCCGACGATCTAGTCAGTCTCTGTGAGAGAGTAGCAATAACTAGGTGAATTTAAGTGGAAAAAGATTGATTACCTGAAAAGGTGGGTGAGGGTCTAGTATTTATAGAGAATCCCAACCGGGTTTGGATCCGCTTGGGGGCCGGGTCTGAACCCGGAAGCCCATGGGCCTGACGTGGCAGAAGGCCCAGGGGGTTTAGGGCTGACGTGGCAATACCAGGAGTGGTATAGGGCTGATGTGGCAAAGCCCTTGGTGGTATTTGGGGCTGACAGGGCAGATCATGGGGCTCCTGTGCTCCTGGGAGGATCTGAGGGCCTGGGCTGCGCCAAGTCATCTTCCTTCTACACCAGGATGGTAGGACGGCTTGGAGGGCTGTCGTGGATCGGAGGCCGAGGGCCATAGTCGCTCATCGGACACAAGGAGTCCGGATCTGTGGGGGTGAACTGGAGACTCGGCGCCGACCCTGTAGTGGAGGTTCGGTGCCGAACTGGAGGTTCGGCGCCGATCTGGACCGCTGTTTTCACCATTTCTGAGTGAGAGTTGTATTGGGCCATGGTTGGGCCCTAAGCCATTTTTACCCTACCACAATTCACTTGATGCTTTCATGTCTTACTATTTACTATCTTATATTCCTTGATGATTTCATATTTTACTTATTGTTATTTCTCATCTCATTTATTCTTGCTGTTAATACGTGTTGTTGATGAGTCTATGTTTTATGATTTATTTATGTTGTTTTTGTAACACCCCGAATTTCAAATAAGGATAAATTCGAGATTTCACAGGATCTTTACTTCACTTCGTACAATTTTACAAGGAATTTAAAACTTTTCATTCACAATACATCAGAGTTCAATTACAACTTGGTTTTACACAGCGGAAGACTGAAATTTACAATAAAACATTTACAACATCTTTAAAATAAAACAGCATCAGCATATCCACTTTATAGCTCCATGAATGGTCCTTTACCTGCATGTTAATCTGTGGGCACGTCAGTTACTTACAACTGACGAAATGTTATACACGGCTATCCTCTCTATGCCGGGAACAGTATAACGATCTCATACTTTAACAAATCACAAAAAGATTGAATGAACATATAAAGTGTCAAAAGTGATTATTCTAAATATAAGTGTATGTCATGCCTTAATGCCTAATGCACACAATTCTACACTAGGATGACACTAATGCACACTTGTTCGGATTATATGCATCCCATACTACATAGGTCCGAGGGCAAGTGCCTACGTACTCCACATTGAAGGGTTCGATCCCTCGCCATGAGACTACCCAGTAATAAAACAAGTTTTAGAGTTATTTCACAGATACGGATCTCAGCCTCCCTGGCTTATAATAACAGATCCCAGCCTCCCTGGCTATTATATCGTGATGATAATCCCGTAAATGCCCTTCTAGCCCCGGTATATACATATTCTCTGGAGTATGGTAAACATCCGTCGACTACCCTAAGTCCCGGATAAAATACAGTCCATCTCCTATGGGGCAACCACAGTCCACCAACTGGGTCTATAGCCACGGAGATCCACCGCCGACTATATAGAAGCACCCATTTACGTTTGCACAAGTTTATCACATCTTTACTTAAGTGCCTAATTATTTTTAGTTCAAGACATGAATATGTTATCACCCTAGAATCAGTTTTACCTCATACCGGATTTATTCACAAAATACGAGATCGCCCGACGGCATTATCTCAAAATCATATCAATTCTTTCTTTCAAAATTACCGGTAACCGAAGTCTTACTAATTCTTAATCATAATCTTTCATGTACAAGAAAAACATGGGTACACATACCCTTTAATAATCACGTCTTAACTTAAATAATTTCTTCTTTCAACTTAATCACAAGTAATCATAGTCTCATCATTATTCATTATCTAGTCATCCGTTCACATTCTTTATAAGCAAAGGAATAATTTCTTTTAAGAACACAATTCTATCACATGAGATTTCATAATAAAATCAAGCCATTATAATGTCTCACTTTACTTAGAATATTCTTCGAACAAATAAGAGTAAAATTCTCTTCAAGAAAATCACTTCACAAAAGTAATACTTTACATTTCTTCTTAAAACACATAAACCTTGTAGTAAATATGAAGACTACATTATACAATGCACAAGTAGCCGAACAACTAGTTTGCTACAGTTTGCTTGGGTACATAGGCCAAATATTTTCGAAAGTGGACCAGTTATGGACTAACTTTGGTAAATATTTTCAAAAGTGAACCAATCGGGTAAATATTTTCCACGGTGGATCAGTTTCGGAAATTATTTTCTTTTTACCCTTTTCATTATCCCTAATTCACACTTAATTCCATTTAATCCAAAAAAAGTATGCTACACTGGGTTTCGAACCCATGTAAAGCCCAGGCAGCAACTAAAGAAGCCCACACCGACCAATATGTCCATATGGACTGGTTGTCTCAATCACAAACCAAAGTCCTTTTCACATCTTCCTCAATCTAATCTTCATAAAAAAAAATATACAAAAAGAATGTTTCGGCCACACTGAGCATCGAACCCAGACGCAACAAATAAGCAGCGTACGGCCGAGCCAACAGGCTAGTTGCGCCCAACGACATCAAGTCCCCTCTTCGACTTTTGTTCAAATCTTCTGTTATTCTTTTATTTTCATAAAACTTGAATCTAATCTTTGGTTAGATATATATATATATATATAAACTGTATTTATTTTCTAATCCGTAGCTCATTGATTAAAAATCATATTTTAGACAATAATTCATTTCTCCCTATTAATAAGCATGAATTTGCATGTATTCATTTCAATCAAAAGGGTATCATATCATATCTTCTATAAACAATCAAATGAATTCAATAGTATCGATTTCACTTTACAAAAATTTATTTGTTTATCAAAGAGGAATCCTCAACATATAATCACATACGTATTCTAGTTCGTGGCAAAATGATCCATTATTATTTTTTCTCATTACCAACTAACATAATTGTTGATTAATATACTAAACATAGCATTTTTTTATTACATACTTCTACTTTATCAAATCAAATTCTATACTACTCATTTATTTATTTTTTTAATAGCATGCACATTCTCTATAATTAGAAAGTAGAGAACACCCACCTCAATGAAGTTTGAACAATGAAAGAAAATGAACACCTCTTCTAGCTCCAAAGTGACCTCCTAGATCTTCCCCTTCTAGCAAGAGCCTCCAAGCACAAAAAAACTCTCTTCTATCTTACTTTCTTTCTTCTCTTTTCTTTTCTTTTCTTTCTCTTATTTTTCTCTCTTTCTTTCTTCTATTTTCTATTGCTTGATTTGCTTTTTGGTGTCAAGAATGAGAAGAGAAATGGTGGCTATTTATAGGATTTTGCTAGGGACTATATTGCAAAATCTCCCACCTAATAACTTCTCATTTTAATTCTCTTTTTAATTCTCACCTCTTCATATTTTTAACTCCTAAAACTCCCACCCTTTCACATTCTCCAACTCTTCAAAAACTCAACCCCTAAAACTCCCAAACTCTCCAACTCCCCACTTCTACAAAACATTAAATCCTACCTTCTCCACATCCAAACCGGCCAGCACACAAGTGTGCTGTGCATGATCAAGTGGGCCCCCAAATGCCATAACTTTATAATACCAAGTAGCCAACTCATTTTATAAACATGCTGTTATACTCTCCAATATGGGCCCCTACTATAAATCTAATAATTCCCATTAACTCATTTACACCATATTACCCATTGCCATACACAGCAGCCTACTTCTTCAACCGTGGGCCCATCATCACCATAACATATATACATTCAAATCCATATACAGCCACCATACTCTTTTTAACATACTCTTCATATATATATATATATATATATATCTATTATATTTAATTTCTAAATTACGGAGTGTTACACACTCCGAAAATTATTTTGAAAACAACTACGCTTAAATGTGCACACCGAAACCATGTGCATCGCACGTAAAACATGAAAATGCAAAAATCGACTTTATTGATGAAAAGTTATTAAATATAATCGAAAACAATATAAGAAAAATATATTTACTAATTTTATGCATTACATGATGAAATCACAGTACGTAGAAAACACGTGTATTATACGTGCGGAAAATCGAAAAATGCATTTTAATTAAAATAGGGGGAAAATAAATTTTCGTTTTATAAAAATAGATTTGTAAACATAAAATAAATAATTGGAACCTAGAAATTATCACCCGTAGCGGCGGAAAATATGTAATTAATATGTGTATTGAAAACACGTACAAAGCACGTAGAATACAAATATCGAAATATTATATTTTTGTTGATTCAAAATAGGGAAAAATCAATATTGAAAATAAATAAATAGTCGATAATCAAAATACGGGATGAAAACACGTTACAAAATACACGTGCGTAACACACGAGGGCAAAATTGTAATTTCAATTTTGCGGGGTGTTACACTCTCCCCCCCTTAGAGTAGTTCCGTCCCCGGAACTTGCTAGGGTAAAGATTGTATTTTGTACATGTCACAGGAAATATTTGTATTTAGAAAACTTTAACTTTAAGAAAAATAAATGTAGTATACGCAATAAACAAGACAAACTCGTTATAAGAAAACTATGAATATTAAGATGTTACAAGACAGAAAAAAGAAAAATAGGAAAATGGCATAAGAATTGAAATGTGACAAGAGATAGAATAGTTTGAGAGAAATTTTCGTATACAAATAATATTAGGTAAGCTATTGGATAAAAGAGAAAAGTTGATTAAATTGTTAATTTCGAAATAGTTCGGAAAACAATGTGGCGAAGAAACATAGTCAATAGGTAATTCGGAAAAATTTATCAATGTAATAAACTGTAGAAAATTTACAAGATTTGCAATTTAAAACATGACCATTGAATAAGATTTTGGAAAAATAAATTGGGAATAAGACTTTGTTGAAAACATAAAATGACTTTGTATATCAATTAATAAAATAGTTTGTAAGGGAACTATAATAATTATACACACAATTTGAAAAAATAGAAAGCATACGTTGAAATACTTTGTGAATATACAAAATTTTGTAGTGATGAAAATATTTTATAATATTAAGACAAAATAGTGTAAAGCACATACACGAGATGGAAACACAATTGAAAACAATAATTATGTAGTGTAGCAAATTAGGACAATAGACATAAACGAGTATATGCAAAAATATTAATGTAGTAATTAGATGAGGGTAAAATGATCTGTATAAATGGAATATTGAAATATATGATATATATAGAAATCATTGGAAAAATATAAGTAATAACTAAGAATGAAAAGATAGTTAAAATTTGAGAAAGGATATTGTATAAATAGTGAGTATATGCAATATATTAAAGAAGTGTAAACCTATAAAAGTAATGAGTAGCGATTAATAGTAAAAATGAATATATCAAAACAAATATGCAATAATAGTACCGAATGTAGACAATAAAACAAATGGTAGGTCATATTTATACAGGTAGAAAATATCAATCTTGTTAAAAACATATAGAATAAGATACTATAGTATCATAGAAATCAAAATCATATAAAATGATTGCTCCTAAGAAAACTTAATAAGAAAAATCCAAAATAATAAATGAAGAAAATATTGGTTGCAATATTAATTTAATAAACGGCAATTTAAAACTTGGCAAAATACGTAAAGTAATAGTAGATATAAACGGGTAAACATAAAGTGACATAAATAAATGAAAGACAAAATTTTAAGTTTGAAAAATAGGTTTAAAATATCAAGACTAAGGAAGATAGACAAATAATAAATATTCAAATGATTTAATAACATAAGAAAATATTTATTTGAAAAATATTGAATATAGATAAAGTACCATGATAAAAATTTACAAAATAATTTGAGAGGGAAGTGTGTAAGGTATCGTGAATGACGGTCCAAGCCATCCAAAAGAAAAAGAAATCATCAGTGTATAGAGCAACACAAATGTAAATCACTTACATTTAAATCTCTATAGACTGAAACTCACACTCTAGTGTCCACAGGAATAATATTGTAACTACTCAATAAGGTGTCACGGGTTCTAGACTATAGTTAATAATCTTACTACTCTTCCTAAACAAATCTTTAGTCTATCAAGTTCTGATTTACTTGGGTTAGCCGTAAGAGTCGGTTCCCAGCTAGCGGCGGTCCGAAGACGCTTAAGTACCGTGTCGCTTAGGGTTGTTTACACCCGGTTGACAGAAGGACTCTTTTGGTTTATTCCCAAATTTATTGTCACTTGTTATCGTTCCTTATAAACTTGTACTACTTGTGAAGCATGCTCTGATACCATCTGTAACACCCCGAATTTCAAATAAGGATAAATTCGAGATTTCACAGGATCTTTACTTCACTTCGTACAATTTTACAAGGAATTTAAAACTTTTCATTCACAATACATCAGAGTTCAATTACAACTTGGTTTTACACAGCGAAAGACTGAAATTTACAATAAAACATTTACAACATCTTTAAAATAAAACAGCATCAGCATATCCACTTTATAGCTCCATGAATGGTCCTTTACCTGCATGTTAATCTGTGGGCACGTCAGTTACTTACAACTGACGAAATGTTATACACGGCTATCCTCTCTATGCCGGGAACAGTATAACGATCTCATACTTTAACAAATCACAAAAAGATTGAATGAACATATAAAGTGTCAAAAGTGATTATTCTAAATATAAGTGTATGTCATGCCTTAATGCCTAATGCACACAATTCTACACTAGGATGACACTAATGCACACTTGTTCGGATTATATGCATCCCATACTACATAGGTCCGAGGGCAAGTGCCTACGTACTCCACATTGAAGGGTTCGATCCCTCGCCATGAGACTACCCAGTAATAAAACAAGTTTTAGAGTTATTTCACAGATACGGATCTCAGCCTTCCTGGCTTATAATAACAGATCCCAGCCTCCCTGGCTATTATATCGTGATGATAATCCCGTAAATGCCCTTCTAGCCCCGTTATATACATATTCTCTGGAGTATGGTAAACATCCGTCGACTACCCTAAGTCCCGGATAAAATACAGTCCATCTCCTATGGGGCAACCACAGTCCACCAACTGGGTCTATAGCCACGGAGATCCACCGCCGACTATATAGAAGCACCCATTTACGTTTGCACAAGTTTATCACATCTTTACTTAAGTGCCTAATTATTTTTAGTTCAAGACATGAATATGTTATCACCCTAGAATCAGTTTTACCTCATACCGGATTTATTCACAAAATACGAGATCGCCCGACGGCATTATCTCAAAATCATATCAATTCTTTCTTTCAAAATTACCGGTAACCGAAGTCTTACTAATTCTTAATCATAATCTTTCATGTACAAGAAAAACATGGGTACACATACCCTTTAATAATCACGTCTTAACTTAAATAATTTCTTCTTTCAACTTAATCACAAGTAATCATAGTCTCATCATTATTCATTATCTAGTCATCCGTTCACATTCTTTATAAGCAAAGGAATAATTTCTTTTAAGAACACAATTCTATCACATGAGATTTCATAATAAAATCAAGCCATTATAATGTCTCACTTTACTTAGAATATTCTTCGAACAAATAAGAGTAAAATTCTCTTCAAGAAAATCACTTCACAAAAGTAATACTTTACATTTCTTCTTAAAACACATAAACCTTGTAGTAAATATGAAGACTACATTATACAATGCACAAGTAGCCGAACAACTAGTTTGCTACAGTTTGCTTGGGTACATAGGCTAAATATTTTCGAAAGTGGACCAGTTATGGACTAACTTTGGTAAATATTTTCAAAAGTGGACCAATCGGGTAAATATTTTCCACGGTGGATCAGTTTCGGAAATTATTTTCTTTTTACCCTTTTCATTATCCCTAATTCACACTTAATTCCATTTAATCCAAAAAAAGTATGCTACACTGGGTTTCGAACCCATGTAAAGCCCAGGCAGCAACTAAAGAAGCCCACACCGACCAATATGTCCATATGGACTGGTTGTCTCAATCACAAACCAAAGTCCTTTTCACATCTTCCTCAATCTAATGTTCATAAAAAAAAATATACAAAAAGAATGTTTCGGCCACACTGAGCATCGAACCCAGACGCAACAAATAAGCAGCATACGGCCGAGCCAACAGGCTAGTTGCGCCCAACGACATCAAGTCCCCTCTTCGACTTTTGTTCAAATCTTCTGTTATTCTTTTATTTTCATAAAACTTGAATCTAATCTTTGGTTAGATATATATATATATATAAACTGTATTTATTTTCTAATCCGTAGCTCATTGATTAAAAATCATATTTTAGACAATAATTCATTTCTCCCTATTAATAAGCATGAATTTGCATGTATTCATTTTAATCAAAAGGGTATCATATCATATCTTCTATAAACAATCAAATGAATTCAATAGTATCGATTTCACTTTACAAAAATTTATTTGTTTATCAAAGAGGAATCCTCAACATATAATCACATACGTATTCTAGTTCGTGGCAAAATGATCCATTATTATTTTTTCTCATTACCAACTTACATAATTGTTGATTAATATACTAAACATAGCATTTTTTTATTACATACTTCTACTTTATCAAATCAAATTCTATACTACTCATTTATTTATTTTTTTAATAGCATGCACATTCTCTATAATTAGAAAGTAGAGAACACCCACCTCAATGAAGTTTGAACAATGAAAGAAAATGAACACCTCTTCTAGCTCCAAAGTGACCTCCTAGATCTTCCCCTTCTAGCAAGAGCCTCCAAGCACAAAAAAACTCTCTTCTATCTTACTTTCTTTCTTCTCTTTTCTTTTCTTTTCTTTCTCTTATTTTTCTCTCTTTCTTTCTTCTATTTTCTATTGCTTGATTTGCTTTTTGGTGTCAAGAATGAGAAGAGAAATGATGGCTATTTATAGGATTTTGCTAGGGACTATATTGCAAAATCTCCCACCTAATAACTTCTCATTTTAATTCTCTTTTTAATTCTCACCTCTTCATATTTTTAACTCCTAAAACTCCCACCCTTTCACATTCTCCAACTCTTCAAAAACTCAACCCCTAAAACTCCCAAACTCTCCAACTCCCCACTTCTACAAAACATTAAATCCTACCTTCTCCACATCCAAACCGGCCAGCACACTAGTGTGCTGTGCATGATCAAGTGGGCCCCCAAATGCCATAACTTTATAATACCAAGTAGCCAACTCATTTTATAAACATGCTGTTATACTCTCCAATATGGGCCCCTACTATAAATCTAATAATTCCCATTAACTCATTTACACCATATTACCCATTGCCATACACAGCAGCCTACTTCTTCAACCGTGGGCCCATCATCACCATAACATATATACATTCAAATCCATATACAGCCACCATACTCTTTTTAACATACTCTTCATATATATATATATATATATATATATATATATATATATATATATATATATATATATATATATATATATATATATATATATATATATATATATATATATATATATATATATCTATTATATTTAATTTCTAAATTACGAAGTGTTACACACTCCGAAAATTATTTTGAAAACAACTACGCTTAAATGTGCACACCGAAACCATGTGCATCGCACGTAAAACATGAAAATGCAAAAATCGACTTTATTGATGAAAAGTTATTAAATATAATCGAAAACAATATAAGAAAAATATATTTACTAATTTTATGCATTACATGATGAAATCACAGCACGTAGAAAACACGTGTATTATACGTGCGGAAAATCGAAAAATGCATTTTAATTAAAATAGGGGGAAAATAAATTTTCGTTTTATAAAAATAGATTTGTAAACATAAAATAAATAATTGGAACCTAGAAATTATCACCCGTAGCGGCGGAAAATATGTAATTAATATGTGTATTGAAAACACGTACAAAGCACGTAGAATACAAATATCGAAATATTATATTTTTGTTGATTCAAAATAGGGAAAAATCAATATTGAAAATAAATAAATAGTCGATAATCAAAATACGGGATGAAAACACGTTACAAAATACACGTGCGTAACACACGAGGGCAAAATTGTAATTTCAATTTCAATCAAAATTGTAATTTCAATTATGTAAATTTGTAAAAGATGTGTTGTAAAGAAAAATGTTTTAATTAAAGGTGTTTTGTATTCCGCTGTGTTTTGTAAACAAATGATGTAATAAAAGTTGAAATAATAATTATCTGTGTTTTTGGCTATGTTTACTATTGCAATTGAAGTTGATGCTGGGAATTGTGCCACATATTTCCGAGATATCATATTGAAAATTCGGGGCGCTATAGAGATTGGTATCAGCGTAAGCTTCAATAGTAATAATAAGCATAGAATAAAAAATGAATCTAGGTGTGGACACTAGAGCGTGAGTACCTAGGTGTGGACATTAGAGTGTGAGTATCACATAGAGTTAGAATATGGTGTTTTGGTTTGGAGTATACTTGGGGTTTTGCCATAGGGTATTGATGTGAATGTGTATTGTGTTGTGATGCTCTAACTTTACCCCCATTTTGCAGTATTCAGTAGAATGGCAGGACCCATGACCAGGAATGATGGTAATGGTGATGGGGCTGAAGGTTCCCATGGAGCAGGACTTGATCTTGAGACTGAGATTGCCAAGGTGTATCAGACCTTGAACACATTTGTGGCAGCTAATATGGTACAGAATCAGAATCAGAATCAACGGGCTGGACCAGTGTTTGTTATATAGCATTTTGTCTCTTTGCTGCAGTCGTTGAATAGTATTTTATACCAATTTAATATAAAAAAAACCCAGACGGAACTTCACTTTGCGTCCACGATTTTAAAGGATTTTTTATGATTTTTTAATAATTAAAAACGTTATTTAAGTAAAAAAAAAGTGGGCCCCTCCTTGGACGCACCTTCACATTGTGTCCAAGGAACTCCCAGCTTGTATTTCGTTTATTAAATTCTATTTTTTAAACAAAAGACGTCGGACCCAATGTGAAGTTTCGTCTGACGATATATATATATATTTTTTTCTTCATGGGACGCAAAGTGAAGTTGCGCCCGACAAATTTAAAAATTATTTTTTTTTGTGGGACGCAAAGTGAAGTTGCGTTCTGTATAATATGCATTTCTTTCAAATCTATCATATAGCAATCTACTGTTGCTATTTATGCATAAATAGCAAACGACTGCAGTTGGTCGTTTGCTATAAAATGCATAAATAGCACACAACTGTGGATGCTCTTATACAAGGACAAAACCAGGGGGGTTTAGTGAAATTTATCCATCCAATATACTAATCGCAAATAAAGATATGAACCTTTTCATAAATAAAAAAAAAAAAATTAAAAAATTTATTTCCAAACCCACGGGCATTCAGCGTGCTCATCCAAAGAACCCCCCGATCTCCCTCTCCTCGCACTCACTTGTCCAGATTCCCTCAAGATTCCTTCAGATTCTGCAGTGATGTGCGGAATCCTCGCCGTCCTCGGCTGCGCCGACACCTCCCTCGCCAAAAGATCCCGCATCATCGAACTTTCCAGAAGGTTCGGAAATAGATTCCATCGTCTTCCCCATTTTCAAAACCCTAATCAAATTCGTCTTTTTTGTTGTTGTTGTTGACTGATAGGCTTCGGCATCGGGGTCCGGATTGGAGCGGGTTGCACTGCTACGAGGATTGCTACCTGGCCCACCAGCGCCTCGCCATTGTGGTGTTATGATCCAAATTTAGTCCCACATCAGTTATATAAGGAACCAATGTTGGGTAGTTATAAACTTGGGCTCCCTCCCTTTAACAGCTAGCTTTTAAAGGTGAGTTCTTCTAGGTTCCTAACAATTGGTATCAGAGCCAACCCCAGTGAAAGCCGCCGATAGTCGGAAAAGGCTACCTAGAGGCTAGATTAAAATTACTGGTAGGACTGGATCGGGCCAGTGTCACCCTAGCTTTTAAGGGTGAGTTCTCCTAGGTTCCTAACATGTGGACCCCACCTCCGGCGACCACGACCAGCCGCTCTTCAACGAGGACAAGTCCGTCGTCGTCACGGTATATGTTATTTTTAATTGATTTGATTTTGGTTGTACGTGCAATGCTTGTGTATGGAACCGGCAAGAATTTTTTGGTACTGTTGCTTTTGTACTCACATCCGTTTTTGTATTACTCTGTTTGGTATAATACATTACTTGCTGCCGACTGAAAATGAAAATACTCAGGTTAGTTGATAGTACAAAATAATTTCTTTGATTACGGGCACGTGCGATTTTAGAACAAGTGTGACTTTGACAATGGAGGGGGTTTGTTAGTGCTATATAGACTCTGGAACATGGGTGGTTGGTTATCTTCCTTAAATTCACCGTTGTGATTAGTTGTATGCAAAAGTAGTTATAGTCAGGCGAAAACTTCTATAGGCCCAAATAATTACTTTTGGGCTCCTAATAGCAATATATTTTTTTTACGTGCAAAATATGTGTCTATATTTATAAGGGGAATACAAACTTGGGGTCCCTAAAATTGCAAAAAATTCGGAGATTTTTTTTAATACCAAACTATCCCACTTTTTGTAAGTATGTACGAAACTGTCCATGTTCGAAAATTTAATACCAAAATATTTCTATCGTTAGCGTGGTGCAGGTAATACAACTTTTTCCCTCGAGTGGGGGTGCGCCAAAAAACTCATCCAATATACTAACGCTAACCTCGTTAACGTTAGTGTTTAAACTACTCGCGTTAACGGGGTTAACGTTCGTGTTGGGACAGTGGGGGGACTTTTTCAAAGAGGGTGTTGGTAAAAAATCTTTAAGTATAGACTCGTTAACCATGTTAACGTGCCTCATTATACCAGACGCGCTAACGGGGTTAACGAATGTCGATTGGGTTCATCTTTAAGCAACACACGCTATCTCGCTCTCTTCTCACCTCTCCTCTATGCTAAACCCAACTCAGGCAATTTTTAACCCAAAACCCCCAAACTCTAGTCTTCGATTTCGCCATCTACTCATCTCAATCTCTTCTAATTTTAGGTGGAATCTCTTCATCACTCCATTTTAACCCATCTCAATCTCCTAAAACACGCCATTTGAACCCATTTACCCGTTTCCCCAAATTATCGACCGTTACTGGATCGTGGTGCTTGACGTGGATTTGTTACTTCCACCCTACATTAGTTTGTAAGTGTTCTTTATTTATGCTATATTTTTTTTCTCTTCTGATTTTGGGTCTAGGGTTGTGGTTTTAGTTAGAGTATTAAGTTGAAAAGGTTTCAAATTGAAAAGGTTAGAAGTACATGTAATTAACAACATCTAAATGAAGGACATAGTTTGCATTAGTAGATGAAGGACTAGTTTGCATTGGTAGATTTTGGATTAATTCGCATTATGAGATTTTGGATTTTCATTTAGGGTTATGGTTGCATGAGCTCTTGTTGTGAGGTTATATATAATTATATTTGATATCAAACTTGTAGGATTTTATTTGTTATAACATATGGCACGGACAATGGGTAATACCGAAGAAGAGAGTGGTATTAGATCTCCAACAACCCGGATAGATCCACGTACATGTCAAGGACAACCTCCAAAAAAAGCGAAGCGTCGTGGACGTACCAATGTAAGATGATTTGACTTTAATTTTTTACGTTCAATTTTGACATCAATAAAAAATAGAAATATGTATGTTGAATTTTTATTTTTTGTTGGTGTAGGATGAGGCCGGTACGTCTTCTCCTCCGGCCAATCAAACGGCCCCACATCCTCGAAATGAACAGCAACCTACTTCTCCGTCTACAGATTCAGGCCCATCTACTTCCTCCTATGTTCCTCCGGTGGTTCCCGGTCCGATTGACCATAAGTTGCTGACTTTACAAAGTCAACATCGATCTAAAGACGTTTGGGAAAAAAATTCTTCGGAGTGCATATTTAGGGGGCACAACACTTTAGAAATGCATCCCGGTATACATGGGTTGTTACAAACATGTGGATTATACGATATTGGATTGATGAGCTCCATTAAGGCGGATCGACCGTTATTAACGGCTCTTCTCGAGAGATGGCATCCCGAGACGCATAGTTTTTACCTGCCAGTCGGCGAGACTACAGTGATGCTGCAAGATATTTTTGTGATTACGGGTCTGCCAATTGATAGACAGGCCGTAACTGGCTCAATGGACTTCGATCCGGAGTTCATTATTCAAGAGTATCTCGGTGTCGTGGTGGATCGGTCTGCCCTTGTTGGGAAATCTTTGAGATTGAAATGATTGAAGAAAAAGTTCTCCGGTATGTTGACCAATAACTCCACGGACAACCAGTACACCGTTATTGCCGGGTGTACATAATGACACTATTCGGAGGTGTCATCTTCCCAAATTCGTCCGAAGATTTCGTTCCATTGATGTGTCTACCACTAATAGCCGATCTTGGGGCAGTTAGGGGGTATAGTTGGGAGAGTGCTGCGTTGGCCACCTTGTATCACGCATTGTGCAATTGCTCTCTTGGTGCCAAGCAAATGAATGGACCAATGTTGATTCTCTAGGTTTGGAGTTGGGAACGACTGCACATCGGCCATCCCGTTGTGGCAAAGTAGTCACCAAAGTGGTCGAACCTTCCCGAGGACGTGAACATGAGGCCATCTCAAGGTGTGTATTGGACGGGTTCGTTGACGTGGAAGACGAGCCTAA
This sequence comes from Hemerocallis citrina, assembly GCA_017893485.1. NCBI lineage: Eukaryota > Viridiplantae > Streptophyta > Magnoliopsida > Asparagales > Asphodelaceae > Hemerocallis > Hemerocallis citrina. The sequence goes on along the minus strand of CM030359.1, from coordinate 425,115,051 downwards.
ATAGGTGCCTATCATGTTACCGGGATGAGCTTGACCACTTGCAAGATGATTGTGTTAAGTGGCAAACGTATACCGAGGAACGTTTAGCTCGATTGCCTCCAGTATGTACCTCGGCTCATCAGTTGTGGTTTACTAAAGCGCCGCTGATCCACTTCGGTACAGTTGAGGCATATTTCCCAGACAGGGTTCTTCATCAATTTGGGTTGCATTTGAGCATTTCAGTTCACCAACCATACAATGCTGATCTTCACAATGTCACTGGTCTGGGTAGACAAGCAGCACATGATTGAGCAACTTCACTCAGCGTTTACGTGAAAATTTGGAACCATCGTCTCGATCACCTAATTCAGAATATTCCACCATTCGATGCAGCTCATCATGTCCCTTACATGACTTGGTTTAGGAGAATGACTCGCCTACACATTTCTCCAACAAGCCAACGACCAGCCGAGGTGCAAGTACCGACACGTAGACATGCCACCGATCCAGCTGACACCTACTCTGTTAACCTACCAATGTATCAACCGAAGACACCATTGCTTCGGAGTGTCGTAAGTGTTATTTCATTATTTACATTAAATTTATTATTACGTCTACTTATTTTATTTATTATTTACTGAATTTATTATTACGTTTGTTTTGTTTTTGTGTAGATGGACCAAACTTGAATTCAAGTTAAAGAATGCGTGAAGATTTTGAAAAGCAATGTAGTCGAACCATTGAAGGTTTTCGCGCGAAAAATTGTTGAATCATGTCGAGTACAAGTTGATCTTGTCGGTGAAGGTAACAGAATTGATGCGATCTTGTCCGGGCCCGTGCACCAAACTGGTCGTCGGAAGACGATTGCTAGAAAATCTTGTCCACATTCAATAATACATGAAGAAAGATAAAGGAGAAGAAGGGAGCCATCTTGTCCAATTGATGAAATCTAAGAAGAGGAAGAAGAAGAACTTGACGAAGATAATATTCCTATATCTGGTTTAACTCAGGCCACCTAACAGCGTCCCAAACGAGCAAGGAAACCTTCAACTCTATTCACCCCGTCGTAAGTGAAACTTCTATTAAGTTGTGTAATTTTCCAATTTTAGAGATTGGTGGCTTAGAACAAAAGACATGTGGATGTAAAGCAAGGAAACCATTTAAAGGTGTGTATGTTTTTGTTATGTTTATGTTATGTAATGGGTAGAAAATGTTTGAAAGATGAGATAAGGAAATGCTGATCAGAGTTGCTGTAATGTTTTAACTGATTTGTGCTGATTGAGTTTATCTGAGTTGTGATATGAGGTTTGAGCCGGGATATGAAGCTGATATTGTGGAAAGCTGATTTGAAGACCAGCTTTGGAGTTATGATATGAGGTTATGAGGTTTGTGCAGAGATATTGTGTTAACTGAGTTTATCTGTGTTTGTGCTGAGATATTGTGAGGTTTGTGCTATGAGGTTGTGATATCTGAGTTGTGATATGAGGTTATGAGGTTTGTGCTGAGATATTGTGTTAACTGAGTTTATCTATGTTTTGTGCTGAGTGAGTTTATCTGAGTTGTGATATGAGGTTTGAGCTGAGATATAAAGCTGATATTGTGGAAAGCTGATTTGAAGATTTGAAGGTTTCTGGATAGTGAAGAATGTACACTTTTCCAAGGCTGTTAACTGAGTTAACGAGTGTTAGTAACTTCAATTTCCAGAAAGTTTTAATTTTCTGGAAAGTGAAGTTAGTTAATGAGTGTTAGTAACTTTAATTTCCAGAAAGTTGAAACTTTCTGGAAAGTGAAGAATCTCCACAGTCGTTAACTCAGTTAACGACCTTGGTAAAACTTCAATTTTCAGAAAGTTTCAACTTTCTGGAAAGTGAAGAATCTCCACAGTCGTTAACTCAGTTAACGGCCTTGGTAAAACCAAGGCTGTTAACTGAGTTAACGACTGTTAGTAACTTCAATTTTCAGAAAGTTTCAACTTTCTGGACAGTGAAGAATCCCCAAGGCCGTTAACTCAGTTAACGGCCTTGGTTTTACCAAGGCCGTTAACTGTTAATGAGTCTTAGTAACTTCAATTTTTAGAAACTTTCAACTTTCTGGAAAGTGAAGAATCTCCACAGTCGTTAACTCATACCAATGCCATTGACTGAGTTAACAAGTCTTAGTAACTTGAATTTCCACAAAGTATCAACATTCTTGAATTTTCTCATCTGCGTAGTCGTTAACTTTCAAAATAACATATATCATACAAATATGACAACAACTTCAAATTCATGATTCCATGCATACTTCCAACTTAAATATTACATAATCAAAAAAATTCAACTAACAAAACTCCAAAACAGCTCAATGTTGGCTTTGAGTAGATTGACTTGAGTTTTTCCGACATCGGCGTTTATTGTGACCCCACAAACCACATTTTGAACACGTCATTCCCGAAGCCCTACTAGACTCATCACGTACATCCATATCATTATGTACTCTCGTACTCTTTGGCTGACCTTTCCGAGAACGTCGAAGACTCGCATCAGGTACAAGTTTGTTTCCAGTATTAACTGGCCAATATGCAGGATCTAGTGTTGGATGAAAATTGGGAGCCCATGTTTGTGCTAACGAAATAGTTGAGTAGAATGTATCGACATACGATTTGTAATCAATAGCGCGATATCCACATGCTACTAGAACATGAGAACATGGTATATGATATAACTGAAATTTTTGACAAGTGCATGTTTTATTGCCCAAGTTAACGGTGTGCAAGTTACCACCTTTTTGATTCCCACATACTCTTCGTATACCTGTTTTGACTGCAAAAACTCCAGGTTGATGGCTAAACAATATCACCTCATGCATGTTGGCTCTTTCACGCCGGAGATCTATCAAATCCTGTACTCTTTGTGCAAAAATTTTACCCTCAGTAATTAGCTTGTTGGCTAACTGATGTCGTGTGGCAAAGTACGAATTAAGACGGCAAAAGTCCATGTCCACAATAGCAGTTACTGGTAAACAACGCACACCTTTCAAAACCGAGTTGAAAACTTTTGATAGGTTGGTAGTCATTATCCCATATCGCCGTCCTCCATCTTTAGAAAGTGCCCATTTCTCAACTATTTTCTCTTTCAACCAATTTGCCGCTTCCGCATTTACTGTTTCCAATTCCGCATGTTTGCTTTGAAATTTTTTCGGTTAGTTTTGACATGCTATAATTTTGACTTTCGTCCTCATTGCTTTGCTACCAAATTTGGTAAAGAAATGTCGTATACAATAACGATGATAAGCATTGGGTTCGTTCCATGCACCATTCTGCGATTCTATGGTGGCCAAAATACCTGCGTGGCGATCAGATATAACACATAAACCAAACCGATCTGTGATATGGAAACGAATACAGCTCATAAACCATGTCCATGTATAAACACTCTCTCCGTCAACTATTGCGAAAGCAAATGGAAACAATCATTTGCATCTGGTGCGACTGCTAATCTGCTATTAACAAATAACTCTTATATTTATCATACAAGTGTGTTCCATCAACACTTATAACAGGTCTGCAGGACTTAAACCCTTCAATTGAAGCACCAAATGCCCAAAACACATCCTTGAATGTTTCTTCGCCAGGACCGGATTCATACTTATCCCAATGGTCAACAGTTCCTGGATTTGCTGCTTGTATTGCTGATAGAAGTAAAGGCAACTTAGTGTACGCCTCTTCAAATGATCCGTCCAACTTCTCAATAGATTTCTGTTTTGCAATCCAGACATTCCTATAAGATATCTGATAATTCAATTTAAGTTTGACTATCTCAATAATTGCACGCGGTGTAATTCCTATCCGAGCCTTCACAACATTCATAATCAAACTGCATACAAGTTTAGTGTCAACTTTGCAATGGTCTTGACTCAATGCGGGATTCACACATGTATGCGGCCCTACAAGTTTTTTAACCACACAATTTGTCCGGCCCTTTGGAACAATGACACGTAATCGCCACGGACAACCACCCTCACTTGCAACCAGTGGGATTTGCACCAACTCCTCAAGTGAATGTTTTCTCGGAGCCAATTTACATTTGACAACAAAGATCGTAGGTGAAGATTTCATTGTGATAAATTTCCGATGTTTGTTGATGGAGTACAACTTTACCGCATGTTGAATCGATTCTTTACTTTGAAACTCTTGCCCAATGTAGAACTCATCCACGGTAGATGAACCGGACGATTCTTGTGGATCATAATTTACTCTCGCACTTTGTGCCATTTCCTTGGTAATATGAGCGTTGACATTATTGAAGCCTTCAATAAAGTTCACATCGACATCAATACTCATTTATATTAATATTCAAATATTCATCTACTTCTTCCTCATCTTCATTATGTAATCCCGCTTCAGCTTCATCATCTGTTTCTTCGTCTTCTTCTTCATCATCAACTAAATCAATATTAACGGTAGCATTTTCAAATATCCCGAAAAAATTGGTATTCGGAACATAATCATTATCCAAATTTGGTTGACCTGGCAATTCAAATTCAGTATGATCCGGGCTTGTAGTATTTGGAAAGGTGTGTTCTTGTAAGGACGGAGGGATTTCTTGGGATGTTTGAACTGGGTTCGAAACGATCTGACGGATCGGCAATTCACGAGCGGAGCTTGAACCAGGGTTAGATGTGGTTGGGCATTAATATTTTTAATTTGCTGAATATATAGCTCTAGTGCAAACCAACTAAAATTCGGATCAAGTGTTCTACCAATCATGGGCTTCAGAGAGTTGTCGTTTCCTACGGGCACAATCATAAAATATTGACCATCACCTTTTTCCGCTGCATAACGGGCTAATATTTAAATCTTCCATCGTTCTCAACCCCAATTAGTGACCTTATAAACCTTCTCTACAAGTTCTTCCATTGTGATTGTACGAGGTGCCCAAATTATTTTGGGATCAATGACACTATAAGAACAACCTATTTTTGGGTCACGGATAATCTCACCACCAAAATAAAGCCAAATAGGAAGATCATAATCCAAACCTATATATATATTTTTAAAAAAAAATTTCAATTTCTACTATACAAAATGTATTCGATAAAATGATATAAAAATCATACCTTCAAATGGATGATCAGAACAGATGAGGAATTTCGAGCTTGAAGAAGACGGGGTAGTGAACGGGTTGATAAAAAATCCGCTATGTAAATCCTCAAACTAACAATACCCCAAACATGGATTTAGGGTTTTCAAAGTGGGAGGATATATGAGTGTCAGTGAAGAAGAACAAGAAGATGAATGTGAGAGAAGAAGGAAAATATCCCTTTAAGATTTTGTAGAGTAATTTTGGATTAAGATCTACAATTGGGATGCTAGGGTTTTGGAGTTGGGTTCCGAAATTGGGGGAGAAAGAGAAGAGAGAGAGACACTAAAAGTATAATGATGTTACCTATCACCGTGTCTTATTTAAAACTCACCCAAACGACACACGCTAACCCGGTTAGCACGCTTGGTTTAAATAGGTGCGCTAACGGGGTTAGCGTCCCTATACTAGGTTATTTTCAAGTGAAACCACTCTTTGAAAAAGTCTCCCCCATTGTCCCAACTACAAACGTTAACCCTGTTACTGCAAGTGGTTTAAACACTAACGCTAACCGGGTTAGCGTTAGTATATTGGATGAGTTTTTTGGCACACCCTTACTCGAGGAGAAAAGTTGTATTACCTGCACCACGCTAACAGAGTTAACGCTAGGGAAAGTACTAGACTCGTTAACCCCGTTAGCGACAGGGATGTTTTGGTATTAAATTTTCAAACAGGGATAGTTTCGTACATACTTACAAAAAGTGGGATAGTTTGGTAAAAAATTCAAATATGGAGGCCTGAGGCGGCCGCCTCACCTGCATGGGGGGGGGGCTGGTTATAGAGTTGTACTGCTTCTTGTATTATGTAATGTAATGTGCTTCTTGAGAAACCCCCACTTTTTTTGTTTAGGAAAAGCGTAAATGATAGTGACATGATTTCGTATCCCACTTTTTAGTGCATGATTTCTCATCCGTATTGATACTCTTGATTTGCACACATATATTGAGCGGCTTGTGTTAGGGATTAGCAGCTCATTAGATTGATTGATGATGGGTTCATTAGATTGATTGATGATGGGTTCAATTGCTCAGATGCTATTGAAGATGTAGCTGCAGTTCATTAGATTTGTGTAATAAAGATTGTATCTGTGAATGTTGATGTATCAGGTTTTTACGTGCGTAGCGCACTAGTTTTTCATATGAGTTTTAGGTGGGAAAATGTTCTGTTTGGGTTGGCGCCAAGGCACAGTAAAGTTGTACGTAATCTGCACGTGTTTTCCTTTTGTAACAGATTGTAACTACCTTTAAATAGGCCAGTGAGTAAATGAGAAAATCAAGAATTAAGTGCACATCTTCTTCTCCAAATATCATCTTCCTCTGTCTCCTCAAAACCCTAGAATCGCCATTAATGGGCAGACCAAAGCAACAGGTGGCCGGAGCTCTTAACAGCTTGTTTCGTTATTGCACTACATTCCACCCCTGAAAGGTTTGGGAGTTTGTAGTTTGTTTTTTGCATAACTAGATATACTTTACATAGGCAAAGTTTTTTGGTTAGATGTATTTATATAGAGTTTCTGCGTTCTTCTTTTTGTCTGTGGTCCTAATTATTTGATTCGTCTTTCTGTAAGGAAAAAAATTACCGCCTTCTATAATTAATCTTAAACTTCATTTTTTTCAGATAGTCTGTACGCAATAAGGATTTTTTTCTCTCTTGAATGGATTTGCTCGTGAATGATTGGCCTGATAGTCTATATGCAATAAGTTATCTTACTTTTACTTTTGGTATCATTAATTTGAACTGATGGGACAATCGACCTGATTTGCTGATTTAGGTTAATGGAGAGATATACAACCATGAGGAGTTAAGGTCAAAGCTCAAGGACCACAAATTCAACACTGGCAGCGATTGTGAAGTAATTGTCCATCTTGTAAGAAATTTAGAACTTGCCAAGTTTTTGTTATTAACTATCTCTTAGGTTGATCTCACCAAAGAATATATAAGGCTTTGTCTCAGTTGTTTCTAAAATTACAAACATTGACTAGATTAATTTTACTCGTGGATGTTTGTAGCAATTTTTTTTTTTTTTGATCCTTTTCTTATTCTCTCTAACAGTATGAAGAGTATGGAGAAGATTTTGTGCATATGCTGGATGGAATGTTCTCGTTTGTACTTCTTGACACTCGTGATAGAAGTTTCATTGCTGCTCGGGATGCTATTGGCATTACTCCGCTGTACATGGGCTGGGGACTTGATGGTAAGTGATTAAGTCATGCAATACAGACAGAAGTATGCCGACCCCAACTAGTTGGGAAAAAAGCTTTGTTGTTGCTGTTTATACAAATAGAAGATGGTTATAGGCGGTGAAATTTGTTTTGAGATTCGGGTGAAATTGCGAATTATGCATTGTTTTTTGTTTGGTTTATCAGATATATCTTAAACTAATCTTCTAATTGTATATTGGACAAAATGAAGACCTACCACAGAAAATACCAATAACTCCATCCAATATCAAGTATGATACAGATTCGAATGCATCTCATTGTGCAAATCCATGACTTATTGTACTAGATCTGAATGCAACAACCATATATTCAAAATATGAAGTTTGAATGGATTAATGTATTATATTAGGTATTTACCTTTTGTTTTAGTCATATAGTTAATTGGAAATAAGTTACATTGTGAATTGAAGATTTTATTATTATTATTATTATTATTATTATTATTATTATTATTAAATTTTTTTTTGGGGGAACAAGGCCATAGCCAAACACACCCACACTTACCCCATCTATATATATATTAATTGGGTATTATAAGGTGCAAGCGAGATTTGAATTTCCGACCTCTTGTTTAGGCTTTCCAGTGAACCACACTTGCAAAATATAGTAGAATTGAAGAGAAAGTTGAGACACTACTAATTCCAGGAGTTAGGTATTTCTGTTTTTGCGCGAAACTTCTCAAAAGCTTAAAGATAACTTGACCAAGGTTGCTTTCTGGTTTGTCGTGGCATCATTTTCAAAGAGAGGGCTTGAAGATCAAGACAGCATATCAGTGCAAAGTAACAATTAATCATAGCCTTTTCTTTTTTCTTCAAGTCACTGTAGCCACCGCCTGCACATGTTTTTTCTATTCTGATCCATCCCCCCCCCCCCTCCTCTTCTTTAAATTGCTTTGGTTGGTTAACCGTGTTTCTTACTCTCTCTCTCTCTCTCTCCTTTTTTTTTTTTTGGAGTAAGCTGCTCAGTTTATATTTCTTCTTTCCCATTCATTTCATTGTTTTAAGATGGATTGCTCTTCAGGGTTCCTCAATTGTTTTTGCCTTTTCTGTTCTTATATTTGCTTTATTCTGAATTGTATCAAATTTCTTTTATTTTGCTGGCTGTACTACTCAGCCTTAAACTCTTGTACGAAGACTTAATTCCTTTGTATTTTTATGTTGGCTTGAGCTGTTTTGGAGCTCTTATCTATTCTATTAAAAAAATGGTCTCCACTAAGTAATTATCATTTTTTCTTGTTGGAAGAGTGATTAGCATATTGGTTCCAATAAGATCTGGCAGAATATTTGAAGAATATATGATTAAGCCTAGTTAGTTTGATCCGTCTAGAATATTTGTATGTGATCTCCACAACAACGATGACAACCACAGCACAAAGCCTTTCTTTTAAGTTATGGCTAGCAACATGAACCCGTTAAGCTTTATGAAGGTCATCTCCTTTGTTAATTATGTATGAGCCTATGACCCATTGACCTATTGAACCTAATTTAGATATAGCAAGTCTATTGTTGTAACATGATGATTGAAATTCTGTTATTAATATATTAAATGGCAAACCTAACAGCCTTGCACACTTCAAACTTGGTTAGCAAGGTTTTGTTGGAATCATTAAAACTGTAGCATAAAATGATTGTTTTAGGTCGGGAGGTTTCGGTCGGTGAAAGTAGGAACTAAGTTTTTCTTTTTGTCAATGAAATGTTCTATTTTCAAAAGGTAATCTGAAAGGGACCACCAGGTATTTAACTAAATAAGGGTTGTGAGTTACAAATTAGTTATAGATAGATATTGTGTCAAAAATTTAAAGTGGGATATTGCATTTCCATCTTGAATAGTGCCTTCTATTCCGCGGAAGACTGGAATAAATTGTCTGCTAAGTATATTCATGAGAAATTAATTGCAAAATTTTAAATGAACTACGAGATTCCTGCTTTCTTCTAACCAAACCTACAAAGAACCCCTATAAAACTCTATGTTTATAATTTATATATAATCTGCAATTATGAACTGGGAATTTTTACCTTAAATTCTTTTCAATTTTTTGTACTTATTTTATGGGAGCTATTATTTAATTGTTGCTTGTTTTACCAGGATCAATTTGGTTTGCTTCAGAAATGAAAGCCTTGAGTGATGATTGTAAGCGTTTTGTATCATTTCTTCCTGGGCATATCTATTCCAGCAGAACTGGTACACTTAATTTAAGCAGCAAAGCTTTCTGATATCAAATAAGAGAAAAAGGGGTATGAGCAACTTGCTCATTTACTAAATAAGCAATTGATGATGTGGCATACATGTGATTGGAAAAGCCTTAAAAGGGTTAGTTGTCCAATGTATCACATGCATGCCACATAATCAATTGCTCATTTACTAAATGAGCAAGTTGCTCATATCCCTTTTACCCATCAAATAAACTATATTTTTATAATGCCTTTTGTAAATTTTGTTGCCTTTCTGGTTTTTAATCTTTTTTGTGAGAATAACTAATTTCAGACTCTTTCCAGGTGCCCTATGGAGGTGGTACAATCCGCCATGGTATTTAGAACATATACCATCAACTCCTTATGATCCTCTAGTATTACGCAACGCATTTGAGAAGGTATGTGTCATTTTATTACTATATTTTAGTTATGAAAGTGAAAGCTACCTAGTGCAATTATTGGATACTTTGTGTATCGCCTTTACTGCCTCTCACCTAAATAAATTGAATATTTCCATATTGGGTTATGTTGCCTATGCGAACTATATTGTGCTGATATTGCTATAGATCAAGTCCTACCATGGACCCATCTCCTTGTTGGTTGGACATAGCTGATGGGACTTAAAACTGAGAACTTTCTTTAAATTGCTTATTATATCTTTATGATAATTATTTGTCTGTTGACCATTTTTACGCCCCCCTCATATCTTGTTTATGCAACGAAAGCAAAAGTCTTATATTCTGCTTTTTATTTTAAGTGACTGACTGACTGCTCACCAAAGCAATCTTCCTCTTTCTTGGGCTTCCTTGTTAATTTATTTTATCTTATACTTCTTTGTGTTTATTGAAAATACAGGCTGTCATCAAGAGGCTTATGACTGATGTGCCATTTGGTGTGCTCCTTTCTGGTGGACTTGACTCTTCACTTGTTGCTGCTGTTGCTTCTCGCCACCTGGCCGAGGCAAAAGTTGGCAAACAGTGGGGATCTCAGCTGCACATGTTTTGCATCGGTCTGAAGGTGACCTTTTTCTTTTATATTGGGTGTAACTCTGTGCATTCACCGTGGCAGTTTAACTGTTTAAGATATTTGTTTCCCTTCAATAATTTTTAGACACATTTACTCTGCTAAGGTAATTGTAAAAAACTTGCTAAAGCCTTGCTTTTAGTTATTGCAATTGCTTTACCTTTCTATAGCGCTTTAGCTCCACTTCAAGATTTACTGGAACTACTGATGTAAACTTAACCCTAAATAGAGAATTTTCAAAAATATTAAAAGATTAAGTTTACCAACATGTAAGGAAAATTACGTTATAAATTAAACTATTAATCGGTTTGATGGATTTTCAAGATATGAGATAAGTTTAATAAGCACAATTAAAATTCAAGCCTAACAATGAATAAATATACCTAAATGTGATTAGCGAGTAAGATATTCAATGGCGATTCGTACGCTAATTGGCATGTAGAAACATATTATCAATATTTGTGGGCGACAGATAAATCAAATAATATTATAGATATGATAAGGCAAAACACAAATATTGGAGAAGTGGAAAGAGTTTACCGGAGGTTGCAGATAAAGTGTATTCGGTGGTTGGTAGAAGCGCTGGCAACGACAGCAATGCTGTCGGGGAAGGTCGACAACTGCGAGGGAATTGGCAATCGACGACGGTGAGGCGGCCGGGCTCGGGGTGGTCGGCTGAGGGGAGAGGGGCGAGTAGGTGTCGGGAGGTTGAGGGGTTAGATTTATGGCGGCTTGGGGCTTAGGGTTTCGATCAGAAGAGGGTTCGGGAGATGGAGGAGGTGGTCGGAGATGGTTGTTTACGAGGTTTCAATAGATGGTGGGTCGGAGTGGCGACAGGGATGAAGGAGTAGGGGTGTTGGGTCTCGGGGATTGACGGCGAGGAGGAGCAGTAGAGATGGGGTTTTGGGTTATAAGTGAATTGGGGATTAGGGTTTGAGATTTTTAATTTGGGGATTTGGGTATAGTTCTAGAGTTTATCACAAACCCTAAAATTGTATCTCAATGTCTCACACAAAAAGATGAAGAGCAAAAACTCCATCACAGTATTTTTTAAAAATCAATAATAACATACTTTTTCATTATTCTCAAGGCCTATATATAGGCTCAAAACAAATCTCAATACAAATCTCTAAAATATTCTATGCATAAAATAAAGGGTGCAAATTGCAAAACTACTGCATATGGCTGAATCTCAAAATAAAACAAAGCAGAACCCATGTCCTCATCAACTACAGTATTCAAACATTATCAAGTTATATGTCAAAACTTTGTTGTAAATTTTATGATTTAGTTTATTAGGTATATACTTTCTTAAACGTCTAGTATATTTTCCTTTTATCTCTATTTTATTGCCACCTTTTGCCACTAAACCTGTAAATCTTAAGCTGTCTTTCCACTTTATGCTTTTGTCTCAATATTTTCAGTTGGCACAATTTTACACGTCAAGGAATTTCATAGTATGTCAAAGTCGACATGTTATTCAATTGACTTAAAATCTGTAACTATGTTAGCTTTAGCCAACAAATTGCAAAATGAGGTCCCAATACAAAATCAGTGGCTGTTTATGCTTTTTTAAAACCTTTTTACTGAAATGATTACTCTTCATCTGAAGGGTTCTCCTGATCTTAAAGCTGCAAGAGAAGTTGCAGATTATCTGGGTACTTATCATCACGGGTTTTATTTTACAGTGCAGGTAACATTTTATGTTATATCAAGTGCAAGAACTAGAGTTAGAACCTTTGTAATATGCAGTGATGTCTGTTTTTTTTGTTTGATTTAATAGGAGGGAATCGATGCACTCGAAGAAGTTATTTACCACACTGAGACATATGATGTGACCACTATTCGAGCAAGCACACCAATGTTTCTGATGTCTCGAAAAATTAAGTCATTGGGTGTAAAAATGGTTCTTTCTGGGGAGGGCCCTGATGAAATTTTTGGGGGTTACCTTAATTTCCATAAAGCACCAAACAAGGGGGAGCTTCATCTGGAAACATGCCGGAAGGTATTTACGATGAGTAATGATTCTCTTTTTCAGATGTTATTTTATTGTCTTTAAAATCTGTAGGTTTTGAAGCAATTTTAAGATGAAGAAGCTTTTTCACACTGGATAAAAGTTTGTGATATAAACTTTAGTCCCACGTCCACTAACTATTGTTCTCTTTGGAGATCGGTCATCACCAAGCCCTGCTTTAAGTTACTTTATTCTTCTCTACTACTATAACTCCAAATAGATGGCGTCATTTGTCTATGTAATTCTGTGACATAGATTAATCATCCGTCTATATGTGATTTAAATCATAGCCGTCCCTTATATACTAAAGGCTAATACATTAATGAAGATTTTGCGTACATAAATCTACTACTTTGCACCTTCTTTATTAGTTCTCAAAATAGTCAATTACCTGGCCTTGTATCCCCACTTCACAACCATCTTTAGTATTTATTTAATATCCAATGTTCTTTTATGCATGTGCAGAGTCTCTATTATTAATACTAGACTTCCTACTTATACCAAATGTCTCTTCGATGTGTTTTATGTGTAATATTTGTTGATCGTTCTGGAACTTGGCATTGACCTCAGTGTATTTTATATTATTAGATCAAATCTCTTCATTTGTATGATTGCTTGAGGGCCAACAAATCGACATCAGCATGGGGTTTGGAGGCCCGTGTGCCATTTTTAGACACAGATTTTCTTGACATAGCAATGGCAATCGATCCTATATGGAAAATGGTAAGTACTGATCTTCATATTTATCTTTCGATACGCGTGCAAGAATTTTTTATATTTTTTGGCATTCGGCCTTAACTGCCCGAGGGATTTTCCAACATCCCTAATTAATTCCGTCTAAGGCGGTAATCCAGCCTGTGACCTCTCACTTAAGAAGGGGAAGTCTTGCCAACTGCACTACAAAGTGTTTGGCCGTGCAAGAAGTTATACAAGTGTTTTCAGTTGTATTTGGAAGGGAAGATGTATAAAAAATTAGAATCTCTGTGAGGCAAAATGTAAAGCATGAACTTAACTGATTTCTGTTAAAATATTTTGAATTGAAATAGTTTATGAGAAACTCGGAAACAGAGAAGACTTGGGAAATTCTAGTGGGTGGCTTTTAAAGTTGTCCCCTCAGTTAACATTGGCATCTGCTGACACCAGAGTTTTCAGGCGTCGGATCAGAAATGCCCAAATCAAGATGATTGGGAGCATCTTCTCTATCTTGGCCAATATTTTAGTGTTTTAGATCATGTCTTCTAGGATTTATGGGAAGAAACTTAAATTATTTCAGGATAATAGCCACTCATAACATTTTGTCAAAAAACTTCCATAGAGCCTTGCGCTCAACTGAACCCATTTAAATGAAAATTTAGTAGCTGGTAACTACAACTGAAAGTATAGTCTTTTATCATACTAAAGTAGTTACATACATATTTTATTTTTATAACCATTCCCAGATTAGACCTGATCTTGGTCGCATTGAGAAATGGGTCCTGCGCAATGCCTTTGATGACAGTGAAAAGCCTTATCTGCCAAAGGTTTGGATTATTCTGTATTTTCTGCTAAAAATTAATTTTCATCCATATTAACCTTGTTTAGTGCACAACTTTTGGAACTGATATCATTACCGTGTCTTTGATTTTAGAACATCCTTTACAGGCAGAAGGAACAATTCAGTGACGGAGTTGGCTATAGCTGGATTGACTGCTTGAAGGACCATGCAAATATACATGTATTTCTCACCTTTTGTAACTTAGTGAGGAGTGATATTAGACATAAATTTGCAACTATGTTCAGTTTGTAGGAACCCATATACAATAATAGTTACATTAACATTTCATGGGTAATATGGCGAGAGTATAGACTACCCCTTTCCAATTATTCACTGACAACTTTTTTTCTGTTAATCTGCCAGGTTTCAGATGCCATGTCGATGCATGCAAATTTTGTTTATCCCGACAATACTCCAACAACAAAGGAGGCATATTATTACCGGACCATATTTGAGAAATTACATCCAAAGGTAAGGAACTTTTTCTTTCTTTTTGCCAAAATAAATTGTTTAGTGTTTTCTCTAGAGGAAGTTCATCTATTGTTAGGGATGTAATGCAGATCAGAATTTGCGTCCGTAACTGTATTTGACAAATATGTATTGTGGGTATGGATAGTGGTAAGCTATCCCACTTGAATGCATGTAAGAATCACATACTGCATATATGATATTTATCACCATGACCAATTAAAACTAAATTGGTCCTTTGTTTTACAATGTGAGGGGACTGTAGTTGATCCTTAACAACTAATTTTAACATAATAAGGGATTGAAATGATTGGTTCGAGAACTTATTTTGTCCTTCCATTCATCAGTTGTATTTGATAATATCCAACTATAATCTTTATCTAGGCAATCTGATCTGACGTTAAATTAATTTGTTGTGTCCACCACAAGAACATAAACACACGTATAGTAGATAAATCCCCTCTGTACATCCCTAACTGTTGTCATTTCGCTTGTATAAAATTTTGTGTGCATAGTTCTGCCACTAGACAAAATTACACCTCATACTTCAATGAATAATGTGCCAAGGTTGACCCAATCAATGAGCTTAAGTTATCATAAAATATTTCAATATGTGCAAGAAATTTAAAAGCAGTTTACCTCCCTGCTTTTATTGTAGTATGTCGCGGTTTCTAGTTGTTTATCGAGTTATTTTTATTATTTTCTATTTGTTAACTACGAAGATTGACTGACAACTCTGTGACCAATCTCCCATCACTTATTATGTGAGATAAATTTCTAATAGCGAAAATGTTTGCAAGTTCTCTTTTATGATTCTATTCCACATAATCTCTCACAGCAGCAAGCTTTTCCATTTAGCTTGCTCCATCTTTTAGCCCGCTGTGGTTGTATTTGTTTTTTTTTTGAAAACGTGGATAGAATCTAACGATTCCAGCCCAATATATATATAACCAAGAGAACAACAAAGTACAATTTTACCGAAAGTAAAACTATAAGCAATTCACAACTATCATAATAGACACTAAAAGCAATTGATTAAATTGCCTAAGGCCAAAAACAAAAAACAAGGAGCCGAAGATCGAAAGCAACAATCGTGAGGCTGGCCCAAAGGACAGCCACACAAACATCGTCGGCCGCTCACCACCACTGGCCAAAAAACTCCAGCAAACGCAGCGCTGGGGGACCCCGAACAGCCCAGAGCCACTCTGAAGGCCGCTCCGCCAACGACAAAGCAACAGCCAAACCAACTAGAGGGACCAGCTAGCGGTCACAAAGCGACCCCAAATTAGAAAATGAGTAAATGCGGCCAGACAGGAAGAATAGAAGCTAGCCAGCAGGAAGGGAAGGGAACGGGCATGACACTCTGGAGGAGATGCAAAATGATGCTAAAACACAGAGAATGGCAACAAATCCACCGAGGCAAAAACCCTGGAAATGCTGAGCATCAAGACCACACATAGGGGGAGCACCACCACGGCATCCTCTGGAGGGATGGTCACCAAAGAAGGAACAAAGAGGGCGAGAGCACCAAGAACAGTCAATACCGACACAATTCAGGTAAAAGGTCAGAACAACTCCCGACAACAAAACTTAAAGAAACAAATAGATTACCAACGAGATACAACCAGGGATAAAAACCCCTCAAAACAAAGTCACTAGCAACACTCTGACGGGGGCTGCAATGTAGCACCCAAATCAGGCCAAGAGGACTCAGTCATGAGGCCAAAAAACCAAACTAGATCAGAGCCTCGAGAGACAACGGCCCGTAAGTTGACAACTCAGCTGCAAAACCACAGCAAAACACCAAAGCAACATAAATCAGAGAAGCCCAGCAACAAGAACATAACATCTCAGCTGCAACAACGATTCAGACTATCAAGCATTAAAAACAGGAGACAACGTAAACAAACAGCCTCCAAAAGAAAGGCCAAGAAGCCCCAAAAATAACATCCAGCCCTACTAAACAGAATAAGAAGATGAGCCATCAAAACAGCACAAACAAACATCAGATCAAAATAACCCAAATCAAAACAGCCGAGGAGCGTGATCGCCGGCCAAACCTGTCGGCCCATACCAAAACGACCCAAAAAAACCGCGAAAGAAAAGGCAAACAGCCACCACATCCACTTCATGACTGCAAAAAGTAGGGAAAAGAGAATAAATTAGAAAAGGGCAAGAGTGAAATAGATTAAGGAATATTCGAATGAAACATACTAATCGCCTCATCTAGGCGACTTAAATGCAAAGCTTCCACGTTATCATACGTTAAAGTGGAAGGCCAAAATTTAGAGAAGAATAAAAAGTACTCGATAATATTATCGATCGAGGCGGCAGAATGAGTAAAAATACGTTTGTACCGTTCCGACCAAATGACCCAAATGATAGCCATAATGGACAGAAACCAGGATTTTCGAAAATCTTTTTTGAGAGATTGAGACTTCCAACAGGACGAGAAATTGCTGGGGATATTAGGCGCTTGCCAGGCAATAACATTAATCATCCATAACTGTTAAATAAAGCTACACTTGAGAAAAATGTGATCGGCGTCCTCATGACCGGAGGAGCAAAATGAACAAGATTGACCTAAGGCTAGGTTCATCTTGTTAAGGACATCAACTGTAAGAAGCTTGTTGTTAAGCGCCAACCAGGTTAAAATCTTGGATTTGAGAGGAGCGCAACCGCTCCATAAGGGCTTAGCAAGCGGGGAGTAGATACCCCCGAAATTCAAAAAGTTAATAGAAGGATTTAATCGAGTAGTTACCAGAACTGGTCCATCTCCATTTGAAATCTTCTATGGGATGCCAGTAATAAAGGTTGAGACCGCTGAAGAGCTTGGTTGTATTTGTTATAGTTGTATTTTGATTTCATTAGGATTGTCTTAATTTCTGCTGCTATAAATTTCTAGTGTAAGTGATTATATATATCCAGGATATTGACTTCTTGGTCTTCTCTGTGGGAAAAAATAACTCCACACCCTTGTGCTAATGGTCAAAATGTACCCGTTTTTTTGGGGGGTAGAATGCTGCTAGGCTGACAGTTCCAGGGGGCCCCAGTGTGGCCTGCATCAGTGCCAAAGCAGTGGAGTGGGATGCTTCATGTTCTGAGAATCTTGATCCTTCAGGTCGGGCTGCCCATGGATTTCATGATTCTGCTTATGAGGAGAGACCCCGAGAAGAGGTTTCTGCTTCCCAAATCTCGACCCAAATGATTTTCCCCCAAGACATGCTGTGACTGAGCCCACTGCTGTGGTTTGAAGATCTACGGTTGACATCCTAGAAAAAGGAAAGAAGAGAAAAGCATGATAAAATTGAAGTGCTGTTGACGACTGATGTTCTTTGTGGCTTAATTGGAACGGTGTTGTTAATGTTGTAATTGGATTTAGGAAGCAAGGGAAACAACACTCAAATTGCGCCTTTATTTTGTTTCAAGTACGAATTTGTTGATTTTTATAAGTTATTTCATTCATCCTACTATGATTGTAAATACTCCAACTAAAGTATTGAACCCTTCTCGTTTAGTTCATTATTGAGTTTGTTACTTGCAAAACTTTTTTGTTTTTCCAGATGAGTTCAATATTCTGACTCGAGTCAATGTTACTTGCAATATTTTTCTTCTGTTCAGATTAGTGTAACCTGTTCATCGTAGGAGTTGTTAAATGTACAGGTTACATTCCCTTGTTAATCGGTATCAGAAGTTACAGCTGAGCCAATATCTGGGAGTATCACTATCATTTATAGATGCTAGAATTATTATTGAAAGGTAATTGTCACCAGTTCCCATGTTGTTATGGACCTCCAACCTGATGAGGAGCATATATGCGTGCATTATTGCAATGTCTCCTCGACCTGTGTTATGTCTTGTACCCGCCCGTGTGCAAGCACGTTAATAAGCGCATGAACATGAAGTGACGGATACCTTGGAAGTTATTCAAAGGCAGCCCAGAAACACGGAGATATCGGTTCAAACATTGAAGAAGTTGAAGTAGAAAGTATGCAAGAGCTGATAAACGAAGACAAACTTGTTGGAATAAACTGAGACCTTCAAAGAATGCTGAAAGGATTCAAAATTTGAAAGTAGTCTAAATAGCACAAGTGTGTTGGTTTGTTGAAAAGAAGAAAAGCATCCATCTTTGGGACCTAGACAAATTAATTAAATGGAAGGTGTTCGAATAACTGCCAACACTTGAGAGCTTCGAAATACTTTGTTGAATATACTTCCCTTGAATCACAAAGATAAGAAGAAAGCGATGGAAGAATTGACCATTATTAGATTGATGAAATTGATTAAAATTCATCCTTGCTATAGTATCTTAATTTCTACTCCAATCCAATGTTTACTTTTTCTAAGCATCTTATCAGATGCAATTACTTTAAAAAACTTATCGATTAGTTGGCTTCTTTTGACTATGATTTTTGCTGAAACTGAATAAGTTGAGAATTCAGATAATGAAGTAGAACTAACTTATCCTTGTTCTTGGACTGATGATACTACCAACATCTTCAGTTCAAACAGTGACTGCGAAAATGTCATAGAATTCGTAGAATGATCAAAATGTACAGGGCTAGGTATTCGGATCAGCAAAACATTGATGCAATACGAACATGAACAATAAATCTATGGTAACCTACACATGAATTGTCGAAGACAAACCATTCCACAACTGAAAATACTACCATATGAACGTACGGTATAAATAATCATTTCAAACAATGATAGAGAGTACAATTGAAGGTTTCGATTTCCATTCAAATCTCAACATTCCCTCATAAAACAACTCCGAAATTAACAAACCTACGACAACTACTACTCTCCTTATTTCTTCAACCTCTATGGGTGTAAAACTAAATCACCCAAAAGAGTGGAAAAAAAAAAACAATAACGAATAGCAACCTTATCAATCTCTCGATGTATCAATCATTCTCCTAATAACCCTACCAACCCCTTTCCATTTGCTATAGTATAACAAACATACATACATACATACATACATACATGTCTAAGGCTATTATCAATCACTAGTCTACTACCTTGGCCTACATCGAGAAACTGAAACCGGCACGCCCACTATGCAACAGGTTATGCGCGATAGTATCCCTGACCTGCACCATCGAGCTAGACCCAACAGCGGATTCCGCCACCATCTCGTCATCGACCAGCTCAAACTCGGCCTCGGGCCTGCCTATCTCCTCCTTCCTCAGCTCGCAGATATTATGCAGCACACAGCAGGCGCCAAGCACGACGGGCAAGTCCTGCAGCTTCATCTCCGTCCTCTTCTGCAGACATCCCCACCTCCCCTTCATCCTCGCAAACGCCCTCCTGGCCAGGGCCCTGAGGTCCCCACACTTGTTGTTGAACGCGTGCTGGGTCCACGTCAAGTTGGTGTGGCCGTACGGAACCAGCAGCCAGTCCATCAACGGAAACTCGCTCCCCCCAACCACCCACTTCCCATCCAAATGCCCCTGCACCCCTCTCTGAAACAGCGCCGACTTAGCTAGCACCTGCTCGTCGCTCATCGACCCGGGCCAGCCTATGCATATGTCGGTGAAAACCCCATTCGGGTCGACCACACCCTGCACCGTCACCGAGTAGGATGTCTTCTGGTTGCGCTCCGTGTGCCTCCTGTTAAAGTACTCTCCCACATTGGCCTTCGGGGCGATGATGGGAATGTGGGTGGTGTAAATGGAGCCGACCACGTTTGGTATACCGGAGATTTCCTCGAACTGGTCACTGGTGGTGTCGGCCGGCCAGTTGAGGTATTTGGGCATGAGGACCGTTTTTATGGCGGAGCAGACCTCTAGGACGAGCTTGTGGCAGGTGGAGATGCCGAGGCCGAAGCGCTTGCTGACTAGGCGGAGGGGCTCGCCGGTGGCGAGGCGGTAGATGCAGACGGCGACGCGGTGGCGGACGGGGATGGCTGCGCGGAGTGTGGTGTCCTCTTTCGAGATGGAGGGACCCAGCTCGTCGCAGAGGAGGTCGAAGGTCGCCCGGCTCATTCGGAACTCGCGGCGGAACTCGGATTCCGGGCACGTGGGGGAGTCCATTCGGTCCCACCAGTCTCGTGACCTTGCCTTCACCCACAGCCGCCTCTGCACCACGGTGGTCTGAGCGGTTGTTGCTGTTGTTTCTGATTCTTCCGAGTCGTCGGACATCCTGGACTTTTTGGAGGCGGAGGAAGACTCTACATTTAGATTTTGTTGGATGATTTCGGGACTGCGTTCGCGCTTGTTAGATAGGGAGAGGGGCAGGGCCATTTCGGCGGGAAAGAAGGAATCTTTGGGGAGGGGAACTTCGGGAAGGGGGGAGAAGAAGGAGGACAAGTAGGAGGAGAGGAAGTCGTCTTCGAGAAGATTCATAGAGGAGGAGGAGGAGTCTTTGGCCAGATTCACAAAATTGAGGAGACTGAGAGAATCTCTGATGAGTTTGGAGTTTGGGGTTTTTGAAATTGAAGGAGAGTGGTATTTATTTTATTTTAATTTATAGGTTGTGGGGGGTGGGGGAATTTGAAGCGTGTGAACGCGGTTGGGGAAAGAGGGGAGGAAAGAGGGGAGAAAAGTGTCTGACCGTCCAAACCGCGGTTACGCGGGTACGGAGACTGCGGGAGTGTTAGTTTAAGTTAAGTGGGGCCAACAGGCTCGATGAGTAGAATCGTTGTCAAACAAGAGGGGTCTTCAAATAATGGTTATTTTCTCCAGAGGCCACTCATAATTCTATATTTTCATAAACATTACTAGTAATTGTTACTTGAATGATGTCTAAATGTCTATGTTATCTACCTATCAAACAGGTGTTGTTCAAATAAATTTAGAAATTAAGTCGGCCAGCTTTGTGAATGACTTATTTAAGATTTTCGAAAAAGATGTATTGTCATTTTTAAATGTTTATAAAGTAGTTTTTTTATAAAATTTTCAATTTTATCATTGTTCTTTTGTAAGAAAAATAATAAAAAATTTATAGATGAGGACAATTAGGATATTGTGGAAAATTTTGCCGTACTGTCTCACTTTTTGAAAATATTTGGCGCTCTGCCCCACTTTTGAACACAATTAGCAATCTGTCCCTGTTTAGGACACGTCAGCATAAACCGATATTGGAAATAACGGCATAGGTTATTTACATGCCGTTATTTCCAATAACGACATCTATTTTACTTTTTTTTCATGCCGTTGTTTGGAATAACGGCATCAGTATGTTTCTCTTACAAGTGTGAATCTTCTAACTTTAGAAAATTCTAAGTGTGAAAAAACTTATAGATAATGTCGTTATCCTGAATAATGGCATTCGAATGATTGATGCCGTTATTAGAGATAACGACATCAGTTATATATAAATGAACTCTTGCCATTGTTTGGAAAAAAGTAAGAATGAATAACAAGTTAAAAAAAAAAAATTATAACTGATGCCGTTATTTGGAATAACGACATTAGTTATAATTTTTTTATTTTTTTTTATTTTTTATTTTTAACTTATTCATAAATAGGATGAATAATAAGTCACTTTTTTATAAAAAAAATTTTATAACTGATGCCGCTATTCCAAATAACGGCATCAGTATTGAGAATGCCGTTATTTGAAATAACGGCATCTGTTATAAGGTTTTCACATTTGCAATTTTTTCTCTAAATGGAAACTACAAACGGTCGAAAAACAAAATAATCTATGCCGTTACTCCAAATAATAGCATGACACTTTTTTTAAATATAGATGTCGTTATTGGAAATAACGGCACGTAAATAACCTATGCCGTTATTTTCAATAACGATTTATGTTGACGTGTTCTAAACAGGGACAGATCGCTAATTGTTTTCGGAAATAGGGCAGAGCGCCAAATATTTTCAAAAAGTGGGGCAGTACGGCAAAATTTTCGACATTGTGGTTTATTTATAAACTTCAAAAATCAAGAATATAAAATATTTTACTCAATCCTAAATGGTTTCTTGATAGTGTTTAGAAACTTAACGGACGGAGTCCATACTATTAGTAGTACAGATTTTGTTTTTGTTTTTATCTAGTACACAATTATTTTAAATTTTTTTTTTTTGAATTTATTTGATGGAGGGAGTAATTTTTTAGAAATATCTTTGAAGAGGGAAGGGATGGGACGTGCAGCATGTGCTGTTTGTGAAGCGCGTGATTGAAAGGGATAGAGATGGTATTTAAGAGAGAGCGCGAAGGTTCTACAACTAATAATAACAACTAGAAAGACTAGTACAGACAAAAAACATAGTACCACTAACAAAGAGACAAAAGTTAATGACCTTTGGGATCTCTATATCACCACCAATTTGATGACCTTTCGGACTCCGAGATGTTAGCTCTTGCCCATACCCTAGGCTTTTCCCTCGCCTCCAATGCTTCTATCCCGATTTCCAACATTAGAAAACTTGAACGTTCCCGCGTCCTGGAGCACATGAACTGCCATGATTAGTATCTCATGGAACATCCGGGGTCTCAATTGCCCCACCAAAAGAAGAGCCATTTTTGACCTTATTGCATCTTCCCACTGTGATCTTATCTCTATTCAAGAGTCTAAGATCGAATCTCCCACTCCCCACCTATTCCGTTCTTTAGGAGGGTCGGCTATCACCAAGTGGATCTCTCTAGATGCTATTGAATCTAGAGGCGGGATTCTCTTTGGTTTTAAGGATTCAGTCTTCGCTATTATCTCGATCCACCGTCTTAATTTCTTTCTGATTGTTCAACTGCACTGGAAGCTGTTAGACTGTGTATTAACGGTTATTTCAGTCTACGGCCCGTCTACTTCTAATCGTCGCCCGCTCTTCTGGCACGAATTCCATTCCCTTCCCCAATTTGTTCAAGGCCTGGGTTTTTTCTGTGGAGATTTCAACATTACTCGATTTGCCTCGGAAAGGTCGAACTCGGTCTCCTCGGATTCCCAATCGTGCATCTTCAATGATTGCATTCGGGCCCTCCAATTATCTGAAATCCCTATCAACGGCAGGGTTTTTACATGGTCGAACCAGCGCCTTTCTCCTTCATTTGCCAAACTAGACAGGTTTCTGGTTTCTCACTCTTGGTCCTCCAGATTTCACAATTCCTACGCAAAAGCCCTCCCCAATCCTGCATCTGATCACGTTCCCATCGCCCTTTTCTCCGACTTTCACTTTCCACATCACCACCAATTCCGTTTCGAAAAATTTTGGCTTCAAGATCAGCTTTTTGTTAAACTGATCGAGGAATGCCTCTCATCCATCTCTGGATCTCGTGGTCTAAATAATCTGCTTCTTAAGCTCCACACCATCAAATATGGCTGTAAGATTTGGCGCCGAGAACGTCAATCTAACACCAATTTTCTCAAAGAACTTCTTCTGGGTTCCATTCAGGCTCTTGATCAGATGGAGGAGCAAGCTCCCCTATCTCTTCATGCTCGTCAAGAGCGTCTGGCCTGCAAGCGTGATTACGCGGATATTCTCCTCCAAGATCACTCTAAATGGGCTCAAAGAGCCAGAGTCCATTGGCTGAAGGAAGGTGATGGTAACACCGCTTTCTTTCATCACTATGCCTCCCATCGTAGGCGCTGCAACCATATTTCGACAATTCATGATCAGGGGGCGGACCTGCACTATGATCCTGATATTCACCATGCTTTTCTATCTTTCTACAAAAACCTATTAGGTTGCTCTAAACCTCGCCTGATCTCCCTAGATTGGCAGCATCTCTATGGGCCTCCCTCCATAGATCTTTCCTCTCTAGAGGCTCCTTTCTCAATGGAGGAGATTAAGGCTGCGGTTTTTGCGCTGAAAAGCGATTCTGCGCCTGGTCCGGACGGTTTCCCGGCTTTCTTCTTCCAAAAATTCTGGTCTTGGATCAAAGCTGATCTTTTCGACCTATTCCAAGATCTGCACCGAGGTTCTTTCTCCTTCGATCGTATCAATTATGCCCATATAGTTCTTATCCCTAAACTGGCGGGGGCCAACTCTGTAGCGGATTTTAGACCCATTAGCCTTATCAATACTACGTTCAAAATTATCATGAAAGTCCTTGCGGCCAGACTCAGTGCGGTTATCCCGCCCCTGATTGATCCGGCCCAATCTGGTTTTATCAAAGACAGATTTATTCTTGACAGCGTAGCAGCCGCTCAAGAGATTATCTCTCTTAGCCACCATCACAAAATTGAGGGCATCCTCCTTAAGCTTGACTTTCAAAAAGCGTACGATAATGTTAACTGGGATTTTCTTTTAGACATCTTGTCTCATCGTGGCTTTGGTCCGAAATGGATCGATTGGATTAAATCCAGCCTGAACGCTGGTACTTCGTCCATCCTTATCAACGGGTCTGAGGGTCACAAATTTAAGGTCAAACGTGGTCTTCGACAAGGAGACCCGCTCTCTTCCCTTCTCTTCTCTCTGGTAGCAAACGTCTTTAGCAGGTTGCTTCGCAACGCTCGCGAAGTTCACGCCATTGAGGGTATTGGTCGATCCAGTCATTTCGACGGTATCCTCAACCTGCAATACGCAGATGATACCATTATTTTCTCCAAACCGGAGCGCGCTTCATTGCGCAATCTTAAACTTTTGCTTTATTGCTTTGAACAGGCTTCCGGTCTGGCCATCAACCAACAAATCCTCGGTTTATTAGCTTGGTGGTAATGATCATCGCCATCTTGAAATCTCCCAATTTTTTAACTGCCGTATTGCGTCTTTCCCCATCTCTTACCTGGGGATCCCCCTGAGATGGGGTAAGCTCCACAGAGCTGACTGGTTCCCCATTATCGATAAAATTGAATCCAGACTGAATGTATGGACTGGCAAATTACTTTCCCGAGGCGGTAGATTAATTCTTCTCAACTCGGTTCTCTCGGCTATCCCTTTATATATGATGTCGTTCTATTATCTCCCGTCATGGGTCCTCAAAAGAATTGATCAAATTCGTAGTAATTTCTTTTGGTCTGGCAACACCCTTTATAAATAGGGCTCGCACCTGTGCAATTGGAATATCATCTGTTCATCTAAGGCGAGTGGGGGATTGGGTGTTTTGAACCTTCGTGACCATAATATGGCCCTCTTAGGTAAATGGCTATGGAGATTCCATAAATATCCTCAGTTATCGTGGGTTCAATGCATTAAAGAGTTTTATTTTGGTTCCTCCCCTTGGTGGCTATTCAATTCCTCCAACCACCGTTTTGCTTCTCCTCTTTGGAAAGGTGTCTGGAAATCTGCTCCGGCATTCCAGTCTAGTATTCGTAGACTTTGTGCTGATGGATCGAGAACCAAACTCTGGACTGATCTTTGGCTAGGCAACACTTCCCTTGCCACAGCTTACCCCTCTCTTTTCTGTTTGGCTGCCATTCCAGACGCTACCGTTGAGGAATCTGTCGCCTGGATCAATTCTTCCAGAGTTTGGACTATTCCTTTCGCTATCCAATTACCATCCCATCTCATTTTGGAACTGCAACATCTGCTAGAGTCTCTCTCCCTCTTCGAGTGGCAACACTCAGAGGATATAGCTTGGCGATGGAATGCATCAGGTTCCTTTACGGTCAATTCTTTCTACAAGTTCCTCAATTTCAGAGGCATTGTATCCCCTGCTGCGGATTTCATCTGGAAATCCTGCGCTCCCCTCAAGGTTAAGATTAACTCCTGGTTGGCCCTCCATAACAAGCTCCTCACCGTCCAAGTGCTGAACAAAAGAAACTTAGCGTGGGGGCAACTCTGCCCATTTTGTCTAGCAGCCCCGGAAGATGTTGATCATCTTTTCGTTGGCTGCAATTTCGTTCGTCCCCTTTGGAAATTAGTGTCGCTAGCTTGGGCCAATCCATCTATTCCTATTAACCTCCTCTCCTGCTGGAGTTCTCACTCGTATCTCCCGAGGTTCAGTCTAGGATGGAACCTTTCCGTCCACATTATTATTTGGATTGTTTGGTTGGAAAGGAATCGCAGAGTATTCACGCTCAAAGCCTCCTCTTGCTCGTCTCTCATTGAAGATCTTTTATTCCTTTATAAATTTTGGTCGTCTCAGATTAACGATGATATGCGCCAGTATTACTATTATCACCGCTTAGATGAGTCTCTTACGGTTCTTTCCACCCTCCAAGCTTTATGACTCCTGCTTGAGGTTTTGGTGTCAAATGTTGCTATTTTCTCCGCCTTGATGTATCCCCTTCATATTTCTTTCCAGCATCTTTGTTCATTGTATATTTATTCCTTTATTTTCTGTGTTGTTTTTAGTTCAGCATGGTCGAGTCTTTTATCCCCGTTTCTTAGCAGTGTAGTCAATTATGATGGTATCATTTTTACTTATCTCTTTATTGTTGCCTGTTTGCTTCTCTGCAAGCTTGTAGCTTGCTATATGTTCGGTATTGTTTCTTTATTATACCATTGCTTAATTTTTTCCCCGCTTCTCTACTATGATGTTGTAAGGATTGATTCACTCTCTTTCTCACTTTGAATTTTTTCTGATGTTCCGTGTATCCGGCAGGACTGATCGCTGCGATTACGGACCCTTCATGCTGGACTTATTTTGCATTTTGATGCTGGCTTATTTCGGTTGAGTCTCTGACTTACCCCTTTTGGCTTGAAGCCTTGGTTTTGGTCGGGTTTCCTCCTGGGCGCTGCTCGCTGATTGCTAGGCGATCTCCTGATTTAGTTTCTTTGGTTTCTCTATGGTTGTTTATTTCGTTGTTTGGTTTCCAGTGGTTACAAGTTAGGTGGGTGAGCGTGAGTTTGTATCTATTAGCGTTCTAGCTCCTTGACTTGTAATCCGAACTACTCGTAACTCTCTCTGGGATCTCACTGTTATGTCTTATTTTACATGATATTGGGAGCGAGCTCCTCCTCTCCTCTATTGTTGCGTTATGCTCTGTTTCGGGGTTGCGAAGGGTATATTGCTCATGTTTTGGTTTGTTTTTATGTTCTATATCTTCGTGCTTGCCATTGGCCCTCTAGGCTGCTGTCTATTGCGTGGGTTTCCGGCTGCTGTTTGCTCATTTTACATGCTGCATGTTGGTTTGGTTGGATTCTTGCGTGCTTAGCCTTGTGGCGGTGAGCCTGAGGGCTGACCCTGGAGCGACTTCCTGTTGCCTTGTTCACTCGAGGCTCCGTGTTTCTTGGCCATCCTCCGCAGTTGCCTCACCGTCTCCCTGGCCCCTGCCTTGCAGGGCTCGACCACCTTCCACTTGCCTGCAGCGTCTGGAGTTTGGTTATCCGTCTATTAGAGAGTGTTGCCACTGTTCGTTGCCTTGGACTCTTGAGTTTCCTTGGAGTTGCTGTTGTTCCTGGTTCCCGACCAGACTGCCTTCAAGCTGCTTTTCTTGCTAGTCTCTGTCTACTTTGCATCCTTAGTCCCCGCTTGTATTCCTACTATAGTTTACATTCTGTGTTTGTCAGGCTGTCGATTTTGTTTTACTCCTTGTAAAACCTTCGATGTTTATATTGTACAGTGTTTATCCTATTATCAATATATTTTTTTGATCGGGCTGGAGTCGGTTGACTCTATCCGCTTACATAAAAAAAAAAAAAGAGACAAAAGTTAAAGCGATATTTGAATTGAGTCAGTGGTCACGAGCTCTTACTCCCAAAATGACACGGTGTCACGTGACAGCGCGTCAAACATTGTTTATTGTTTCCCTTGGCCACGTCATCACTACCACGTTCAGAATATCATTCCTTCCTACATAGTCTACCTGCACTATAGTGATGTAGTGCATATATTCCATACCGGGAAAAAATGGGTATGGACAACTTGCTCATTTAATAAGGTATCATACATGTAATTGAAAAATTATATAAATGGTTAGGTACTCAATGTATTACATGTATTTTACGTCATCAATTGCTTATTTAGTAAATGAGCAAATTGCTTATATCCCTTTTACTATATATATTAGTATAATGTATGTGTGATGCACGTATAAAAAGTAAAGTCATCAAATTAAATGAATATATATTGAATAAGAAAAAAAAGTTTATATTTGAATATTTTGATTTATATTTATATTTGTTGGATATAATTTGGACGTGTATTATACGTGTTTATATAGTTACAAAGAGTTTATTTGTTACAAACCCCAACTCTCCCATTAAAATAGTAGATATATCTCTAATATTATAATGGGAGAATGCCTTAGTGTCATTTGTCATTTTGTCATTCTACCAACATATGCAACGCACGTACATAATTAATATAAATGAGATTTCCGGTTCGAATCATCTCTACGTTAGAGTCTTTATTTTTATTTTTTAAAATTATTAAAATGTACATCACACATCACACGTGTAAATTACTAGTATATAATAATGCTAATATGAGATGGTGAGATGGATGAGATGAAAATATTTTTTTGAGAGAGGAGGGATTTGAATCATCCGAATCTCAATCACACCGTTCACATCACTCTACATATCATCTAGATGGTGTGTACAAAATTTCAAGCTATTTGGAGACCTCTAACCTATGCATCAAAATGTTCAACACGTCATGAAGATAGTACGAAATACATATATATGCATTTATTTGAACGTCTTGATGCATAGGATACAAGTCTCTGAATTGTTTGAAATATGGTACACATCATCTTAATGACATATAGAGTGATGTGAATGGTGTGATCGAGATTCAGATACTAAAATCGCTTATCTCTTCAAAAATATTTTCATCTCACCCATCTCACCATCTCATAATAGCACGACTCTCTCTCTCTCTCTCTCTCTCTCTCTCTCTCTCTCTCTCTCTCTATATATATATATATATATATATATATATATATATATATATATATATATATATATATATAATTAGGATGTTGCCAAACACACTTTTACCTATATCTGTATCTATGTATCAATCTATAATCCAATATTTTAATGGAAGAGTTGGGATTGTGTAACCAAATAAACACATACATTGTAATCAAATAAACATGTATAATAAACGTCACTACAAAAGATACTTGTTTTACCGGCGAATATTCCCCGGCGTTTTACTAGTAGCGCCGGGGTAGGGAGCGAATAGGAATGGGGCGCCAGATGGGATGGTTATACACCGGCGGTCGCATTAAAACACCGGTCAATCTTCGTATTCACCGGCGTTTTATTTAGAAACGCCGGTGAAGTGTATTATTCACCGGCGTTTTGATAATAAACGCCGGTGAATATACGGACACATTCACCGGCGTGTCTAATTGAAACGCCAGTGAATAAGCTGCGATAAAACCCGCGAACCCTAATCTTTCGCTCGCCATTTTCCCAACCCCCCCCCCCCCCCCCCCCCAAAAAAAAAAAAGGGCGCTTCGTTTCCCTCCTTCCTCGCTCTACTTCCCGCGCGTTTGCCTCCGCCGCTTCGTCCTCTTCGACGGCCTTCAACCTTTCGAAATCGTCCCTTCTTCCCTTCGTCATTTTTGATTTCCCTCTTCCCTCTCTCTATTTGGAGGTGAATCGGCGATCGCCCCGCTCTCTCTCTCTCTTACGCCCCCGCGCTCGTCGCCCCGCTCTCTCTCTCTCTTCGGTATCATCTCTTGATTTCCCTTATTTTTCAAAAAAAGCATGTTTTTTCAGATTATGCTTCTTGATTTCCTTAACATGAATGGTTTAGTTGGGATGAAGAATGAATAGAAAAATATATGCTTAGATACTGGAAATTTTCATCTTCTTTTACTGTTAATGAAGCTTATTTCATGCATCTGATTGTCATATTGGCATGTTTTTTAGACCAAAATGGGTTCACTGTGAACTGAGGATGCTAAAGGTACGTATGCCAAAATCCTCCGGCCGGATATGCACAACAATTGGATTTTAGATTTAGTTGGGCACAGTGAATTAGTAGAGCAACATATAAGCTCAGATAATGGAAATTTTCATTTTAAGATACTGTTAAAGTTACCTGTTTGCCCTCGTTGGCATGATTTTTTAACAAAAAATGGGTTCACTTTCAAACTAAGTATGCTGCTAGCATACCCATTTTCTTTCACTGTTAATGAAGCTGATTTCATGCATCTGATTGTCTTCTTGGCATGCATATTTTTTTGACCAAAATGGGTTCACTGTGAACTGAGGATGCTATAGGTACGTATGCCAAAATCCTCCGGATATGCACAACAATTGGGTTTTAGATTTAGTTGGGCTAAAGAAGTAGTAGAGCAACATATAAGCTCAGTTACTGAAAATTTTCATTTTAAGATACTGTTAAAGTAACCTGATTGCCATCTGTGGCATGATTTTTTAACCAAAAATGGGTTCACTTCCAAACTAAGTATGCTGCTAGCATGTCCATTTTCTTTCACTGTTAATGAAGCTGATTTCATGCATCTGATTGTCTTCTTGGCATGCATGTTTTTTTGACCAAAATGGGTTCACTGTGAACTGAGGATGCTATAGGTACGTATGCCAAAATCATCCGGCCGGATATGCACAACAATTGGATTTTAGATTTAGTTGGGCACAGTGAATTAGTAGAGCAACATATAAGCTCAGATAATGGAAATTTTCCTTTTAAGATACTGTTAAAGTAACCTGATTGCCATCTTTGGCATGATTTTTTAACCAAAAATGGGTTCACTTCCAAACTAAGTATGCTGCTAGCATGTCCATTTTCTTTCACTGTTAATGAAGCTGATTTCATGCATCTGATTGTCTTCTTGGCATGCATGTTTTTTTGACCAAAATGGGTTCACTGTGAACTGAGGATGCTATAGGTACGTATGCCAAAATCCTCCGGCCGGATATGCACAACAATTGGATTTTAGATTTAGTTGGGCTAAAGAAGTAGTAGAGCAACATATAAGCTCAGATAATGGAAATTTTCATTTTAAGATACTGTTAAAGTAACCTGATTGCCATCTGTGGCATGATTTTTTAACCAAAAATGGGTTCACTTCCAAACTAAGTATGCTGCTAGCATGTTCATTTTCTTTCACTGTTAATGAAGCTGATTTCATGCATCTGATTGTCTTCTTGGCATGCATGTTTTTTTGACCAAAATGGGTTCACTGTGAACTGAGGATGCTATAGGTACGTATGCCAAAATCCTCCAGCCGGATATGCACAACAATTGGATTTTAGATTTAGTTGGGCTAAAGAAGTAGTAGAGCAACATATAAGCTCATATAATGGAAATTTTCATTTTCAGATACTGTTAGAGAAGCTGATTGCCATCTTAGGCATGATTTTTTAACATAAAATGGGTATACTTCCAAACTAAGTATGCTGCTAGCATCCTCATCTTCTTTTATTGTTAGTGAAGCTTATTTTCATGCATCTGATTGTCATCTTGGCATGTTTTTTTGACCAAAATGGGTTCACTGTGAACTGAGGATGCTATAGGTACGTATGACAAAATCCTCCGGCCGGATATGCACAACAATTGGGTTTTAGATTTAGTTGGGCTAAAGAATTAGTAGAGCAACATATACGCTCAGATAATGGGTATTTTCATTTTCAGATACTGTTAGATAACCTGATTGCCATCTTAGGCATGATTTTTTATCATAAAATGGGTATACTTCCAAACTAAGTATGCTGCTAGCATCCTCATCTTCTTTTATTGTTAGTGAAGCTTATTTTCATGCATCTGATTGTCATCTTGGCATGTTTTTTTGACCAAAATGGGTTGACTGTGAACTGAGGATGCTATAGGTACGTATGCCAAAATCCTCCGGCCAGATATGCACAACAATTGGGTTTTAGATTTAGTTGGGCTAAAGAATTAGTAGAGCAACATATACGCTCAGATAATGGGTATTTTCATTTTCAGATACTGTTAGATAACCTGATTGCCATCTTAGGCATGATTTTTTAACCAAAAATGGGTACACTTCCAAACTAAGTATGCTGCTACCATCCTCATCTTCTTTTACTGTTAGTGAAGCTTATTTTCATGCATCTGATTGTCATCTTGGCATGTTTTTTTGACCAAAATGGGTTCACTGTGAACTGAGGATGCTATAGGTACGTATGCCAAAATCCTCCGGGTATGCACAACAATTGGGTTTTAGATTTAGTTGGGCACAGTGAATTAGTAGAGCAACATATAAGCTCAGATAATGGAAATTTTCATTTTCAGATACTGTTAATGAAGCTGATTGCCATCTTAGGCATGATTTTTTAACAAAATGGGTTCACTTCCAAACTAAGTATGCTGCTAGCATCCTCATTTTCTTTTA
This sequence comes from Hemerocallis citrina, assembly GCA_017893485.1. Classification (NCBI taxonomy): domain Eukaryota; kingdom Viridiplantae; phylum Streptophyta; class Magnoliopsida; order Asparagales; family Asphodelaceae; genus Hemerocallis; species Hemerocallis citrina. Next base: position 425,082,387 of record CM030359.1, on the reverse strand, counting down.
CTGTTAATGAAGCTTATCCCATGCATCTGATTGTCATCTTGGCATGTATTTTTGACCAAAATGGGTTCACTGTGAACTGAGGATGCTATAGCTGTATGCCAAAATCCTCCGGATATGTACAACCCTGAAAAATATATGCTTACATACTGGACATTATCATTTTTCTTTTACTGTTAATGAAGCTGATTTCATGCATCTGATTGGCTTCTTGGCATGTTTTTTACCAAAATCCTCCAAATCCGTACAAGATTTGGGCTGAACAAACCTCGTGTAGGTTTCTTTTGGCGCTACAAACATCAATGATTTAGTTGGGATGAAGAATTATTTTAGAAAAACTTATTAGTAGCCATATTAGTTTCTTTTGTTTAGCATTATTATTATTATTATTATTATTATTATTATTATTATTATGAGATAACTAAGTGATTATTAGTAGCCATGAACAGAATAGTTCATGAGTCATCAGATCTTCTTGTTACCGTAGTTACAGCACGACGCGCTCATTATTCGGCTGATTCCTCTTCATCAGCAAAATACCCTTTACCATCATCATCTCCTTGAACGGAAAGCCAAATACAGGGGAGACTATAGTCGATTTTTTTTACACTCGAACACAGGGTGTGCGATAAAATACCACTAAGGTGGTTGTGATAATTTCCACAAAAGGTAGTTTAGGGTTATGTGAATAGAGTAGATTGTGTTAAGATGTAGTTTTTTTTTGTACATTTTTTGGAACCACAATTTCTTTATTTTACAGTTAAAGATTATATCGTTTATTTATTTGCAGCTAGGGATGGTTTTCAAATAGGTGAAATTTAATATACAAAATGCCTTTTACTGTTATTACTATTTAATATATCAAATTTTAATTTCCGATTGTGTGCTATTGTTATAATGGATAGAAGTTGGATTAGTAAACCACGATTATCCAAGGAGTACCGTGATGGTATTAAAGATTTTATTATCTTTTCCAAACGACATTCCCATGATCCCAACCTAATCTTTTGTCCATGCCTCCGGTGTACAAATTGTATGCTGAGGACATGTGACGTAGTACATACACACTTTGTTGTCAACGGTTTTCTTCAAGGGTACACAAGGTGGTTTTGTCATGGAGAGGATCATACGTCAGCTCCTGTTCTTAATTGGGCTGTGATTAGAAAGAGACGAGTTGGAGTGGAGATCTGGAAACCCATATAGAGACATCTTGTTCACAATAATTTATTATTATTGTTGTTCCAGTCGCTCTTGCTGTTGTTGCTGATGTCTCTATGTGTTCGTGTGCTGAAGGGAAAGAAGGGATGAGAGAGAGATGAGGAAAATGCTGCTATGTTAGCCTGGTGTATCCTCATTCTCTACCATTCCTCTTTCTGGCTTCTATATTTGGTTTCCTTCCACGATGACAATTCCTTAAAACTACACTTGATATGAGCCCTATTCGTATTTTTCTTCAATGAAGAATTGATCTATGACTACAATCTCCATTCAAAACCCAATTGTTCTATATTTGGTTCCCTCTTGCTGTTGTTGTTGTTGTTGCTGATGTCTCATCTTCTTTTACTGTCAGTGAAGCTTATTTTCATGCATCTGATTGTCATCTTGGCATGTTTTTTTGACCAAAATGGGTTCACTGTGAACTGAGGATGGTATATGTACGTATGCCAAAATCCTCCGGTCGGATATGCACAACAATTGGGTTTTAGATTTAGTTGGGCTAAAGAAGTAGTAGAGCAACATATAAGCTCAGATAATGGAAATTTTCATTTTAAGATACTGTTAAAGTAACCTGTTTGCCATCTTTGGCATGATTTTTTATCCAAAAATGGGTTCACTTCCAAACTAAGTATGCTGCTAGCATCCCCATTTTCTTTCACTGTTAATGAAGCTGATTTCATGCATCTGATTGTCTTCTTGGCATGTTTTTTTGACCAAAATGGGTTCACTGTGAACTGAGGATGGTATAGGTACGTATGCCAAAATCCTCCGGCCGGATATGCACAACAATTGGATTTTAGATTTAGTTGGGTACAGTGAATTAGTAGAGCAACATATAAGCTCAGATAATGGAAATTTTCATTTTAAGATACTGTTAAAGTAACCTGATTGCCATCTGTGGCATGATTTTTTAACCAAAAATGGGTTCACTTCCAAACTAAGTATGCTGCTAGCATCCCCATTTTCTTTCACTGTTAATGAAGCTGATTTCATGCATCTGATTGTCTTCTTGGCATGCATGTTTTTTTGACCAAAATGGGTTCACTTTGAACTGAGGATGCTATAGGTACGTATGCCAAAATCCTCCGGCCGGATATGCACAATAATTGGATTTTAGATTTAGTTGGGCTAAAGAAGTAGTAGAGCAACATATAAGCTCAGATACTGGAAATTTTCATTTTAAGATACTGTTAAAGTAACCTGATTGCCATCTGTGGCATGATTTTTTAACCAAAAATGGGTTCACTTCCAAACTAAGTATGCTTCTAGCATGTCCATTTTCTTTCACTGTTAATGAAGCTGATTTCATGCATCTGATTGTCTTCTTGGCATGCATTTTTTTTGACCAAAATGGGTTCACTGTGAACTGAGGATGCTATAGGTACGTATGCCAAAATCCTCCGGCCGGATATGCACAACAATTGGATTTTAGATTTAGTTGGGCACAGTGAATTAGTAGAGCAACATATAAGCTCAGATAATGGAAATTTTCATTTTAAGATACTGTTAAAGTAACCTGATTGCCATCTTTGGCATGATTTTTTAACCAAAAATGGGTTCACTTCCAAACTAAGTATGCTGCTAGCATCCCCATTTTCTTTCACTGTTAATGAAGCTGATTTCATGCATCTGATTGAGAAATGCGAAATAACTCAACTACGGAACGAGGGTGACCCTTGGCATGCATGTTTTTTTGACCAAAATGGGTTCACTCTGAACTGAGGATGCTATAGGTACGTATGCCAAAATCCTCCGGCCGGATATGCACAACAATTGGATTTTAGATTTAGTTGGGCTAAAGAAGTAGTAGAGCAACATATAAGCTTAGATACTGGAAATTTTCATTTTAAGATACTGTTAAAGTAACCTGATTGCCATCTGTGGCATGATTTTTTAACCAAAAATGGGTTCACTTCCAAACTAACTATGCTGCTAGCATGTCCATTTTCTTTCACTATTAATGAAGCTGATTTCATGCATCTGATTGTCTTCTTGGCATGCATGTTTTTTTTGACCAAAATGGGTTCACTGTGAACTGAGGATGCTATAGGTACGTATGCCAAAATCCTCCGGCCGGATATGCACAACAATTGGATTTTAGATTTAGTTGGGCACAGTGAATTAGTAGAGCAACATATAAGCTCAGATAATGGAAATTTTCATTTTAAGATACTGTTAAAGTAACCTGATTGCCATCTTTGGCATGATTTTTTAACCAAAAATGGGTTCACTTCCAAACTAAGTATGCTGCTAGCATCCCCATTTTCTTTCACTGTTAATGAAGCTGATTTCATGCATCTGATTGTCTTCTTGGCATGCATGTTTTTTTGACCAAAATGGGTTCACTGTGAACTGAGGATGCTATAGGTACGTATGCCAAAATCCTCCGGCCGGATATGCACAACAATTGGGTTTTAGATTTAGTTGGGCTAAAGAAGTAGTAGAGCAACATATAAGCTCAGATACTGGAAATTTTCATTTTAAGATACTGTTAAAGTAACCTGATTGCCATCTGTGGCATGATTTTTTAACCAAAAATGGGTTCACTTCCAAACTAAGTATGCTGCTAGCATGTCCATTTTCTTTCACTGTTAATGAAGCTGATTTCATGCATCTGATTGTCTTCTTGGCATGCATGTTTTTTTGATCAAAATGGGTTCACTGTGAACTGAGGATGCTATAGGTACGTATGCCAAAATCCTCCGGCCGGATATGCACAACAATTGGATTTTAGATTTAGTTGGGCACAGTGAATTAGTAGAGCAACATATAAGCTCAGATAATGGAAATTTTCATTTTAAGATACTGTTAAAGTAACCTGATTGCCATCTTTGGCATGATTTTTTAACCAAAAATGGGTTCACTTCCAAACTAAGTATGCTGCTAGCATTCCCATTTTCTTTCACTGTTAATGAAGCTGATTTCATGCATCTGATTGTCTTCTTGGCATGCATGTTTTTTTGACCAAAATGGGTTCACTGTGAACTGAGGATGCTATAGGTACGTATGCCAAAATCTTCCGGCCGGATATGCACAACAATTGGATTTTAGATTTAGTTGGGCTAAAGAAGTAGTAGAGCAACATATAAGCTCAGATAATGGAAATTTTCATTTTAAGATACTGTTAAAGTAACCTGATTGCCATCTTTGGCATGATTTTTTAACCAAAAATGGGTTCACTTCCAAACTAAGTATGCTGCTAGCATTCCCATTTTCTTTCACTGTTAATGAAGCTGATTTCATGCATCTGATTGTCTTCTTGGCATGCATGTTTTTTTGACCAAAATGGGTTCACTGTGAACTGAGGATGGTATAGGTATGTATGCCAAAATCCTCCGGCCGGATATGCACAACAATTGGGTTTTAGATTTTGTTGGGCACAGTGAATTATTAGAGCAACATATAAGCTCAGATAATGGAAATTTTCATTTTAAGATACTGTTAAAGTAACCTGATTGCCATCTTTGGCATGATTTTTTAACCAAAAATGGGTTCACTTCCAAACTAAGTATGCTGCTAGCATCCCCATTTTCTTTCACTGTTAATGAAGCTGATTTCATTAAGATCCAGGATGGCAAATTTTGATTCGGCTGTGATTGGATTGTTTAGTGGCTGTTGTCTATGTTCTTAATTGGGCTGTGATTAGAAAGAGAGGGCTCGAGTGGAGATCTGGAAACCCATATAGAGACATCTTGTTCATAATAATTTATTATTATTGTTGTTCTTGTCGCTCTTGCTGTTGTTGCTGATGTCTCTTTGTGTTCGTGTGCTGAAGGGAAACAAGGGATGAGAGAGAGATGAGGAAAATGCCGCTATGTTAGCCTGGTGTATCCAAAGTCTCTACCATTCTTCTTTCTGTTTCCATTTCTGGCTTCTATATTTGGTTTCCTTCCACGATGACAGTTCCCTAAAAATACACTTGATATGAGCCCTATCTTATTTTTCTTATTTTTCTTATATTTGGTTTTCGTCCACGATGACAGTTTCTTGGATTGTCTGAACAATCCATGAAAGACATGCTTAGATACTGAATTTTCATTTGTTTTACTGTTTTAGATAGTGGATATTCCCAATCAGAGGAGAATATAAAGGTTTCAAGTTAGATACTGAATTTTCATTTGTTTTGTTATTTTAGATATATTTAAAAACAAAATTAAGTACTAGATTTTTAGCATTGCAATGTAATTATTTTACCTCTGTATATATCATTAACAATTCCATTTGCAACTGGCACTTTGATCTTATAATTTAAGATACAGGTAGTTCTTTTTGCAAGTTCAAAAAATATGTATATTCTGTATTGTGGTCTACTGTTGAATTAAACTATTGTTTTTTTTCACAGGGCGGTCGTCCAGATGAAGGAAATTCTGATGATCAGAGCTGAAGCTACTCGAGGGGTATGAATCTGTGGTCCTCCTTGCTGTTCTTATGTCCTCCTTGCTGTATGGTTGTTGTTCTTATGTCCTCCTCCTTGCTGTTGTTATGTCAGACTGGGTTTTTTTTATGAGAGTTATGTCAGACTTTTAATTTGGGATATTTTAGATATTTGTCAGACTGGATTGTTTGGATATTTGGGATGTTAGTCCCTATATTAATTTGTTAATTATGACACTGTTAATTAATCAATGAATTTGGACGTTGATATGACACGTGTGAAACTTGATTATCTTTAATTATTCTTGTGTTTGGTTGTGATTTGCGCAGTAATATGCAACGAAATTGGTTGAATCAGTTGTGAATTAGTTTACAGGTTTTGTAAATGAAACTGTGAATTGAAATTGAATGGAAAACCGGAGTATCGAAAATAAACGGGCATAGCTAGACCGGCGTTTTAAAAATGCCGGTCTATCTAATCAATTTGTTGGAGTATGCGATATACCGGCGTTCCCACACACGCCGGTGAATGTCGTCAGCTGTAACGGCACCGACGAACACCGGCGTTTTATAAAACGCCGGTGTATATAACTACACCGGCGTTTTTTGGTCGCGCCGGTGATTGTAAGTAGGGAAAACCGGGCACTCATAAACGCACATACACCGGCGCTCTATGACCGCCGGTATACTTTCGTTCTACACCGGCGTTTCTATAAACGCCGGTGAATGTATAAACACCGGCGGTTTACGACCACCGGTGAATGTATATAGGGATAAAAGAACGGCGCTCAGAGACCCACATACACCGGCGTTTTATGACCGCCGGTGTAGTTGTGACATTTACCGGCGTCCATTAAAACCGCCGGTGTAGACCCCTTTGTTTCCGCGATGCTCGCTTCGGCGGCATTTGGACCGGCGCTATTATAAACGCCGGTGAAAGTTTCACCGGCGTAAAAAAACGCCGGTAAAGACGTAAAAAAACGTCGGGAAATCGAGTATCTTTTGTAGTGTTGCATACTAATATAAATGAGGTCTTAGGTTTGATGCCAGATAACGTCGAAATTTTTACTTTTGAAAAATATATTTATACATACATGCATTGCATGTGTAAATTACTATCTAATATTTTAATGGGAGAGTTGAGGTTATATAGCCAAACAAACACGTGCATTATAACCAAACAAACATCTGCAATGCATGTGCTTAACTAATATAAAGGAGGTCCTAGGTTCGATGATAGACAACGTCGAAATTTTTACTTTTAATTTTTTTTATTAAAACGTGCCTCGCACGTGTAAATTACTAGTAACTATTATAATGTCGGAGTTAGAGTTGTCATTTGTAAATCTACCACCACGTACATCGCGCGCACAAAGTAACTCCCCAATATTAATTTAAGAAACCTATAAAACGCATGTACATACAAAATAATTTCCCAATCAGCAAAACAAACTTACGTGTACATAACTAATATGAAAGAGGTCTCGGGATTGAGTGCTCACTACGTCAGAGTTTTTACTTTAAAAATATATATATTAAAACACACGTATACTAGTAATTGGACGCTTGATGCATGTTTTTTTTTAAAGCTCTCACTCGTCACAAATTACCTTCAAGTGCATTAACATTTATTTTATATGGGTAGCACTTTCGTATATAATTATGTCGTAAATAATTTTGAAGTATAAGAATATTATGGTAACAAACTAATTAATTAGAAATGAATTGTTAATGTAACTCTCACTTTAAAATGTACTAGTTATTTGCACGCATGTGATGCACACCCTAACAACTTTTTTAATTATTTTAAGTAATGACTATGATTGTTTTACAAAAAGATTACTTACCTCGAACCCCAAATTCAATCATTCAAACCGTAACCCATACCTGAAAGATTTTTGCTCGAAAATGAGATCAATGCAAAAAAAAAAATACCCACCTCGATTCCCAAATCCGCGTATCCAAACCCTAAATCTAAACCTGAAACGAAGAAAAAGAGAGAAACTGAAGATGAAATCCAACAAAACACTAACCTCAAACCCCAAATTTGATCATCCAAACCCCAACACCTCATGACTGAAAGATAACAACCCGGAAATGAGATCAAATCTAAAGAAACACTCACCTCGAACCCCAAATCCGAGCATCCAAAACTTAGCACTAAACTTGAAAGAGAGAAAAAGATAGAGACTGAAGATGAAATCCAAAAAAATACTCATCCCGAACTCCAAACTCGATCATCCAAACCCTAGCTCCATGTCTGAAAGATTACATCCCAATCAGAACACTATTATTAAATGTCCATAGTCAAGTATTATTGTGAATTAGGACAAAGATAATACATAGAGACTAGTGTGTGCGTAGATTGATGACCATTCTCACGGTTTATGGATATGAGACAACATATCTTCACATGGGTACATATTAGAGTAATAATATACTGGACTGAATCACCATGAGAATGCTGCATGGATCGTTACATGAGTGTTATAAGCAGTTTTCATAGTGACCATGGTGTATGTAGTCATTTGACTTGAAGTCACTACAGTTCTGTACATGAGAAGTTATATATTTTAATACCGTCAAATGTTGCTTGTAATAAGATGATTATAAAATTGACTATTGGATATACTACAAATCATACAGAGAGATGTGAGTGACTTAGACAGGATTTGTCCCTCCTACATAACATGAGCGATATCTACGGGCCCTTGATTGAGTGAGACTGCAAAATGTATAGTCGTGCTCAAATAAGTCAATATGAGATATTGAGCTCATTTGTTTCAGTAAGTCTGCTCGAACAACAAGAAACCAAAGATTGAACTATACAAGGGTGACACGCCCAATGTCTTGTGGTCAATTAAGATATCTGGACAAAAGGACTAGACTACATGGTAACATTAGTCACGAATATGTTATGTCAAATCACTGACATTTCCATTACTTGAGTAACAGTAATGTATTGCTAGATACAACTCACTATTTGTGACACTAGAATATGATTTACTATTACTGTCAACGTAATGAGAACCTACATGGTCACACACTTAGAATGAATCGAAATTGGGATTTAAAGTCATGAGATGGATTTAATTGAGAATCCTAGTAAGACTTTGATTCCTGACATGGTTGGGTAATTAATTAGATTAAATGAGCCAACTAAAGTTAAATGCCTATACAAGAATCTGACCTAGGTAAGATTGTGAGTCCAACCGCCTCACCACTCTTTTAGGGCTAATTTTCTGTACCTATATATACGATTTATTTTTGTAGAAAAGACACATGAGAAAATCCTAGCCGTCACAGAAATTGTGAGAGAGAGATCGTGAGGAACATCCCCAACCCGCAACTAGCACAGTGGCGTGATTGAGAGCTTGATTTGATCCATTTGTGTGGATACATTAGAGGCACCACAATATTTGTGGTGCTGTGATTGACATATTTTGGAGACACCAGATCCATTTTTAAGGTATAACTCCTAAACACGATTTATGGTTTTCGCATGGATCCATGTCTAGGTTTCGATATTTTGTAATTTTTTCTGCTATGTATTTAATCAGTGATTGCCCTCGAAACCTAATGGATAGAATCACCTAAAACCCTTCTAATATTTAATAATTAGCAGTTACAAAGATTTATCGATCCGCCTAGCACAACTCTTATACCATCTTCAAACACCACCTATATATATGTTAGAAAAATTGGCGCTCTGATACGACTTGGTAGAGAATTATTCCCTATAGAGGATCTTGTTGAGTCTTAGACACGATCAACACAAACCACAATGTAAATACTAGATCACACCAATCACACAAATCTCACAAGAATTATCTCGGTGGGGGCTTTCGCCTTAATCTGGGGGGGGGGGGGGGAATCGTGATGTTATTCGACTAGAGAAGAAACAAGAATATTATAATTTTCACCATGACCATCTCTCAAGCCTAACTAGAACTACTTGATATTTACAATGGAGAAATCAGTCACCTTTCAGATGAAGTACTCACTTCCCATATTCGGCACTCAATAAAATCATATCGAATCTTAGAGCCGTTACAATGAATATATAGATCTAGTGAAAACCTAGTTTGGTACACTTGATACACTAATCATCCGATGTATACTGAAGAGACAACCCTGCATTGAGAGCCGTACGATCTAACTTGAAGACGAAGTTGGGCTTCTCATGAATTAGCCAGACCCACACCCAAAAACCTATCAGCCGTGCAAGACAGTCGACTACAATCACCCAGATTGACACCCGAGGGGGTGACAATTGACCGCACAGTTTACTGTCCCCTTCTCTGTTCCTTTTGTTGCTGCTGACTTTGCTGCAGCTGACTGTTGACTGCTTTCTTCTATATCTTCAACTATTCGTTCCAATTCCATCTCATCGCTTCATCACATTCTCATCGAACATGTGTATGCAAGACATACAAACTCAACAATCTCCACCTTAGATTGCATACTCATAAATCTACACACGTGTGATTTAAACTTTTCTAGACCTTTTATCTCCACTTTGTAAATAATCTGTTTATGACTTCTTCTGCTAGTTGAATTTACCTCCATCTGTTTTCCCCCAGTCGTATGCCCCCTTCAAGGGCACACCCCAGTAGATGTTATCATGGAGGTGCCACTCTCCATACGAACTCCACCTACCCCAAGGCTCTCTCTACTTTCTAATGGTATTCGAACGTTGCATTTTTGCTTTGGCGATTCTAGTGACAACTTACTAGATGATGCTTTCGGAATAATGGGCATTCATACACTCGATCGAGTTTTCATGCTCCCACAAAGCTGGGTAGAGGTTATGCAGACCCTGCCCAATCCCCCTCTTATCCTTAATCACCTTACGACGACTCTCCTAAACTTTTAAAACTCCACCTCGAGTTGTGTACTTGTAGCCCCCAAGAATCAAGAGTCCCTAAGGATATCAGATTTCGCTTTATCGAAGGAATATGTATGACCTCTTCTAGTGTGAACCATTTACCATCTGACGTATCGAATTGAACTGTTCCCTCACCCATCACTTCACAAACCTCTCATTCGTCATTCTCACACTACGACCTATTGACGACTTGTAAGTAGAAAACATCTTCCGTTTGGAGCAAATATGAGAAGAACTTTTGAATCAAGATACCAACTCGAATCCAAATCCGAAGAACTTGAACCAAGAAGACATAGTTCAAAGTTACCAAATTCTCATGATTTACCTGAATCAGTTGTACTAAATACATTGGCTTGATTACCTCCTGTAGTAACATTCTTCTGACTCAACCACTTGCGACAATCTCTTTTGTAATGCCCGGTTCCTCTATTATAGTGGCAATAGATCTTACCTTGTGTGTTTGATCCCTTTCAATTGAAGAATCACCATCCACCGCTAAACAACCTGCATAAATAGATCCTTCTTTATGTGTCTTCTTTCTCAGTTTAATCTTCTTTCAGACCCTTAATCACCCCAACTACTATAAGTGTCTCCTTGGCAGATTTCCTGTGTAGCATGGTAGTTATCAAGTGATCATAAGAAGTAGGCAGTAAATAAATCAAGATGAAAGCTTTATCCGCTTCGCTAAGATCATCAGCATTAATGCCTTCAGTTCTATATTACCTTACCGAACTCCGCAATGTTATCTTAAAGATGGGTACCTTCCTTCATTGAGAAACGAAACAGCTTCCACTTCTAGTACATTTGATCCAACAACGACGATCTCAACTAGTCATATTTGAGTCTTGCTCATAGACTCGCCGCACTTTTCTCCTCAAGAATATTACAATTGACTTTGTCCACCTAATTGTAGCCAAATTAAACTCAAGGTCTTCAAACAAATCTCATCCACTTCTCCTACTTCATGTCGGTTGGCTTATTCTCTTTTAAGGCAAGATACAAGTCCTTTTGAACCAATATATGTACATGTCCACCTTCATAGATTGAAGTTCAACTTACAATCAAAGTGCTCGATTTACATTTTTTGATTTGCCATCTTCTTCAAGTAAACTCTAACAAACTCATGAACTTGATGTGCTCTTGATACACTTGTTAGAACAATTGGTGGTATGATACCACCTTGTTAGGGAATTATTCTCTTACAGGATCATGTTGCGTCTTTGACACAATCAACACAAAACCACCAAGCAAATACTCGATCACACCAATTACACAAAGCACACAAGAATTATCCAGGTTGAGGCTTTCACCTTAATCTGGAGAAGGAAGAACCAAAATATTATTCGACCTAGAGAAGATACAAGAATATTACAATTCTTTATAACGACCCTCTCTCAAGCCTTACTGAAATTACCTAGAGAAATCTTTCACCTCTCAGATGAAGTACTCTCTTCTCCTATTCGATGCTCAATAGGAATCACATCGTTCTTGGAGCTGTTACAATGAATATATAGATCTAGAGAAACCCTAGTTTGATAAACTTGATACACCTAAACATCCGGTGTATATTGAAGAGATAACCCTGCATTGAGAGTCGTACGATCTAACTTGAAGACGAAGTTTGGGCTTCTCATGAATCAACAGACCCAAAAACCCATCAGCCGTGCAAGACGGTCGACTGCACATAGTTGCGGTCAATCACAATCACCCAGGATGACACCCGAGGGGGTGACAGTCGACTGTCCCATTCTCTGGTCCTTTTGCTGCTGCTGATTGCTTTCTTCTTTATCTTCAATTATTCACTTCGAATCCATCTCATCGCTTCATCGTCTTCTGATCGTACATGTGTATGCAAGACATAAAAAACCTAACAATACACCCACACATGCCAAAACCCAAAAACTTGTTTAATTTATGCTTTATAACACCTTAAACTCCCATAACAATCTACCACATGATACAAGCAATAGTTTCTAACTCAAT